>CM052808.1:60665606-60681456 GCA_028533885.1 Nasua narica
TTTTCATATCTATTAAAAGGCAGAGTATACTCATTTCTTCTCTAGTAGTGCATTGCTACATGATTATCACCCTGAACTTTACATCAACACCATTTTGCTTGCTATACAAAATTTTGCAAAAGGCACTGGCTTAGAAATAAGAGTTCGAAGATAAATGAAACTTCTGGTATTGATCTTTATTGGCAATTACCAACTCACTGAATCTTCTAAAATCCTTAGTTTCCTTATTTGTCAAGAGAAAAGGTTAGGCTTTCCAAATTTTCTTACTACCAGGGCTCTCATTTATTATTTTATTCCACGTTTATTTTCAACTCCACTTTTGTAATCAGTGTTTAAGAGTTCAAGTTTGCTAGACAAACTCTAATTGTTAAAAACTAGGGGCACCTGGGTGGTTCAATCAGTTGAACATCTGACTTAATTTTGGCTCAGGTCATGATCTCATGGTCGTGAGATCGAGCTTCACATTGGGCTTTGCACCGGGTTTGGAGCCTGATTAAGATTCTCGCTATGAGGGGTGCCTGGGTGGCTCAGTGGGTTAAAGCCTCTGCCTTTGGCTCAGGTCATGATCTCAGGGTCCTGGGGTTGAGCCCTGCATTAGGCTCTCTGCTCAGCCAGGAGCCTGCTTCCCCCTCTTTCTGTCTGCCTGCCCCTCTGCCTACTTGTGATCTCCCTCTCTCTGTCAAATAAATAAAATCTTAAAAAAAAAGTAGATTATTGCTATAAAAAAAAAATTCTCTCTCTGACTCTCTCTCTGCCTCCCTGCCCAGCTCTCTCAAATGAATGAATGAATGAATGAATGTAGTATATGTGTATATATATATGTGTCTGTGTGTGTGTGTGTGTGTGTGTGTATACACACACCTGGATGCCTCAGTCAGTTGAACAGCCAAGCTTAATTTCAGCTCAGGTTATCTCAGGGTCCTGAGATTGAGCCCCACATCAGGCTCCGCGCTTGACAGTGAGTCTGCTTGAGGCTTTCTCTCCCTCTGCCCTTCCCCCACTTGCTCTCTCTCTTCTCTCTCTCTCAAATAAATAAATAAGTCTTTAAAGAAAAGCAAAAGTATAATGCCAATGCTAAAATATAATCATTGTCAAAATTGATCTCATGAAATATGAGATTATCTATTTTTAAATTAATTTTTAAAACAGTGGTTTTTAAGCTGGTTTATACTGTCAGAAAAAGCACACCAAAAGAAAATAGGATACTTTTTATTGTATACAACTGGCCGTGTAGTGAAATGACCAAGTTCCATATCATGATGTGCTCCACCACCCAACCCCCAAACATTATAACTTTAGCTTGCGGTCTTTGGAAACCAGGGCTGGGCAGAGCATGGAAACCTATGGAAAGTCACGCTATATTAGAATTCGTTATTGTAAGTCAGGTCTTTTAACCAATGTGAGATAGTAGAGATAATCAGTGTGCCATATGGAGTTGAGAAATTCCATTCAGATACACAAAGTTTTTATGTTAGTAAGCCTAAGCTGACTTGCAGTAGATAGTATCTTTTTTGATTCTTGAATTTGTTAACACCTACAAAAAAAAATCTTAATCTCTCAGCGATATTTTGGGGACATCAATCTAGTCCAGGATTCCAAGTTAAAAGTATTCGAAATACTGGGTGATCTATTTTCTTGCCATGCCTGTCATTCTAATTGTCACTAGCTCTCCCTCACCAGTTCCACTAGTTTTTCTATTTCTATTCTTGACCTTGAACAATATTAAATATTGTTTATGTTATCTCCTCTTAACTCCCTTTCCCTAATATGTTGCTATTTCAAATAATGTCAAAAGCAAAAACGGTATACTTAGGATTGTCGTGTATAAGAAGGAAAGAAGATTCCTTGAAAAGGAGAAAGTGTTTCTTTTCCCAGGAGTCTTTTAAGGTTGATATATGGTCAGCTCTGCATTTACTAGGAATATGACACTTAGTAGCCTCTGGGTGGGTGACTGAAGGATCCAGCAGTCAGCCCTGACTCACAAACAAGAGGCTTTTTCTGAGCGTCTGTAGAAGCCAGACCTATATCCTATGAGTGCAAAAGTCACAAAAATCAATGAAGGGATGGGTAGAGCTTCCTTCTCTGGTCTTGCTTGATATTAGTTTATTCCTAGAGTGTAAAAAGGACATATTTAGTCATGAGTTATAGGCATACCTTTATTTTTTTAATGTTGGCCAAATAGGAGATAACCCAAATACTTTTTTTTTTTTTTGATTCTTTAACAACACCAAGAGTTAGAGTAGGGGGGTCTGGGTGGCTCAGTGGATTAAGTGTCTGCATTTAGCTTAGATCATGATTCCAAGAACCTGGGATTGAGCCCTTCGCCTGCTCGATGGGGAGCCTCCTTCTCCCTGTCCTCCCTGCTTGTGCTCTCTCTTGCTACCTCTGTTACTATCTCTGTCTCTCTCTCTCTCAAATAAATAAAATCTTTAAAAAAAAGAATCTTAAAAAATAAAATCTTAAAAATTATAGAATAATCAATTTTCTAGAAAATTTTAAATTCCACTTTATGCATTTATATAAATTATGAAGATTTCTGGGTTCCCTAAACTAACTTTGACACATCATAATGACAGCATTTGTTTTCTGGGACTCTACTGTCAGCTGCAAAATTACAAAAAAATTGTACTATAAATGAAAAACTACTTCCTTCAACCCTGCTACAAAATGAAACTGATAGACTCAAAATTTGCCTGTGAGACAGAAGGGATATAACCATATGCCAATGATAAGAATAGACACTCTGCTTTCTCCTTCCAAACTCTATCTACAAATAGCAGTATGTGTGTGTACATGGAGAAAGAAAGAGGAAATATGAACAGATGTAGGAATATTTACAGAGAGGGAATGTCATTTTTAGTACTGAATTGGTGTAAATGAGGAAGGGAAGTAATAGAATCATGGAGTGATGACTCCTAGCTCCTGAGAAATGGTTCTCTTCTTTCTGTTCAAAACTTCTTGGCTTTCAGCCAGATGGAGTTTTTTCTTTTTTGTTAAATAAATTTTGAATCCTGTATTCAGTCTGGATTAGGTTGGTTTTTAATAAAAGGCACTCTAAACACAGAGTTAGAAGAAGTTTGATGAAGTTTTTCACTCAGAGCTCATATTATTATACCTGCTTATGTTTGAAGACACTGGGTACCTGCTGAATTTCCTGGAACAGAACTAGGTGGGGGATGGCTAAGGAGCCAGCAGGTGAACAGTCAGTTAGCTTGAAATTGAGGATGCAGACGGGAAACTCACTCTGTGAACTTAAATTAATTTGTAACTCTTAAGCCTGGGAAGAAATCAAAGAGAATATCTCGCTGTAGCCTGCAGTGCCCTTTCATTTCCAATTGGAAAAGTGTTTGATATTCCATTGAGGCAGTCATTTAATAAAGAAAAACAAAGATCATACAATAAGAAAAAAAAGGTTTTGCATTCAGAAAGCATAAAAATTAAAAGCAAATACTGGTTATTTTGAGGAAGATAGTTATTAAGTTGTGAAAACTGGTCTTTCTTTCTTTCTTTCTTTGCTGACACAGATGCCAACAGTCCATAATTAAATTTATCTCTGCCTCAGTTATTCTTTATATTCATCCATGTAAGTTCAGTGTGGAGATTCATAAACAGTAATTGAAGAAGATGGCCCCATGCAAAGAAAGTAATTGTCATCACAGGGTTAGCTTGCATTCCACTGTGCACAGGTACTATAAGGCACATCTAGAGTCCTAGAATAATTATAAAGAGATTCACCTTTTGCTCTAAAATCTACCCAGTGTTGGATAATATATGTAGTGAGTCTGGTTATCTATGAGAGGTAAGACAAAAATCATGTGGTCTTGACATATTTGGGAAAACCTGGGAATGAAGAGTCAAATGTAGCTTCAAGTTCTCCTCACAGACTCAGTTAATCTGGCCACTGTAGTATCTAATAGAAATTTTTTTAACTGAAATGCTCTAAAATAGAAAATACTCTCTCTCGCCTTTTACACTGTGCCTTCTCCATGACTCTTTAGGTAATCAGGCCCTGAAGATAGTTGAGTTCTTATTTCTAAGTATGTGAAGTGTAGGTAAATATGTCAGATTATATGATCCAAGATACTTTTAGACTTTTAATAATCTATTGCTGAAAGAGGGTAACTGGAAATACTTAAGTTTTTCACTGCCCTTCGCAAATGAAAGTAATAATAATGATAATAATAGCAATAAGAAGAAGAAACAAGAAGAATGACATAATGACATTTACCTTTTTTTTTTTAAGTAGGCTCCACATCCAGCATAGAGCCCAATGCAGGGCTTGAACTCATGACCCTGAGATCAAGACCTGAGTGAGACCAAGAGTCAGACACCTAACCGACTGAGCCACTCAGGCACCTCTACTTTATCAATTACTACTTCAGCGATGCAAAAGTATTCCCATGTTGAAAGGAAATAGGCTTCTTGAATATCTCAGGAGATAGGCTAATTTGTTTAAACTATCTATATCAGTTCTCAAAGATTGGTCTAGGGACTCTTAGTGTTTCTCAAGATGCTTTTAGGGGATCTACAGGGTCAAACCTATTTTAATGATAATACAGTTTTTTGTATTGTTTCACCATGTTGACTTAGAATACCTTTCATGAAGCAATAAAAATTATTAACTTTATTAATTCTCAATCTTTAAGTTCATATATTTTTAGTATTCTGAATATCAAAAGAGGAAATATATATGAAAGATGTCTAAGTACATTAGTTTTTGATTTTTGTGATCATTGGAGTTTCAAGGTGAATTAGCTCCTTTTTTTTTTTTACGGAACACCACTTTTACTTGAAAGGGCAATCAACAGAAAAACTGGAGCTACTCATACTTGGGTACTAGTTAGACATTTTCCAAAAATGAACAGAGTGAGCCAGTCAGTTTAAGGAAAATAGTATCTGCCGCCAAGGATGAAATTCAGGCTTTTAAGTTAAAATTTGAAATCTGAAAAACTTGTATCTGCCACTAGGAGCTTGACAGCATCACAACATTAAAAGGCCTTTCTGATGGGATTGGCAGTGATAGGAACAAATGGGATATTTTGATACTGATAATGAAATGTGTCAACATTAGGAAGGTCTATCTAATTCCCTGTGCCATCTCAAATGACGACAGATTGATGGAACAGTATCACGCATGGGTAAAAAGATCTAAACAAAATGCAAGATAGGCCAACAGGTTTTTATATAATATGCAAAATGTTTATTAATAAGGGGTCAGATGCCCCATTACAACTAACTTTCAAGGAACTACTTATTGGTGTAGTGTTAAAGGATAAACCCAACAATTATTTGAAAAGGCTATTAAAATAGACCTTCCTTTCCAAACTATGTATTTGTTTGACATCAGATTATTTTCACATAATGCAACTAAATTAACATATTAGAACAAAGTGAATGCAGAAAGTAACACAACAGCCTAGTTATTCTCCATTAAACTGTTCGTTAAAAAAATTCACAAAACTCAGGGTACCTAGCTGGCTCAGTCAATAGAACATGTGACTCTTGATCTTGGGGTTGTAAGTTTGAGCCCCATTTGGGGTGTAGAGATTGTTTAAAAACAAAATCTTTAAAAATATAAAAATGTGAAGTACTACCTGTCTTCTAATATTTTTATTTTGGAAAATGCAGTTAAAAAATACACATATTATGGTAAGTTGTAAATAAAAATTCAATAAATATTTTTAAAAGTCTCTCAATTTTGACTTTTAATATGGTAAATATTTATGGCTATAACCTACATAAACAAAAGTTCTTTGGGGTCCTAGATAGTTTTTTTTTTAAGATTTTATTTATTTATTTGACAGAGGGAGAGAGATCACAAGTAGGCAGAGGCAGGCAGAGAGAGAGAGGGGGAAGCAGGCTCCGTGCTGAGCAGAGAGCCCGATGTGGGGCTTGATCCCAGGACCCTGAGATCATGACCTGAGCCAAAGGCAGCGGCTTTAACCCACTGAGCCACCCAGGTGCCCCACCTTGATAGTTTTTAAGAGTACATTGGTTCCTGTAACCAAATAGTTGTGAGGTCCACTCTCTATATCATCATTCATTTTCCTAATGCTTGTACGTTCGTCCTCTCCAACTCAGACAACAGGGTAAGTTAACAGGCCAAATTTTCCATTTAAAAAGTTAGAAAGATGAAGGAATGAAGCCAACCGGGCAGGCAGGCTGGACAACATAAGCAAAGGCAGAGTGTTGCCATAAGGTGTTTTTACACTTGAAATGGATTCTGTGTATGTCAGAGATCAGGATCCCTGTAAAGACTCTTTTCCCCTCTAGTTACATACTACCGTCTTGCTCTTTGAGGAGATTAGCTCTTTTGCCGCCAGGATGACAGTGATATCAGGTCAGATGGAAAACCATGCCAATATTCCCTACTCCCCAACAGGAAGAAGCTAAACTGACTCTTAGTCTAAGCAAATCAGACTGCTTATAATCAATTTAGAAAAACTGTTGCATAATTTTTTGCATTCACTTCCATGAACATCATATGAAAGAGGTCTGCTTTTTTTTTTTTGGGATTTTTAATAAAAAAAAATTGACAGAGGAAAAACTATCCATTTTTGCTGGTTTGATTTTAAAGCTATTGCCAAATATGTTTTCTTGAGTCTACACTTGCACTTCCCTCTCCTTTTTATTTTAAAACATATAGCACATAAAAGCATATGAAACAAATGTATAGTTTAAGGAATAAATATAAAATGACCATGTGTATACTTATCTACCCAGTTTATGAAATAGAGTATTACAAACTGGTACTCTGATGCCATCTCCTGTGATGAAATCATACTCATTGATTAACTGGAAAAAATTGCCATGTTCAGCCTATTAGCTGAACAATTTCATTTGGATCTGAATAGTCAATGCCCATATAGCAAGGAGAAAACCAAATTTCATATTTCTTAATTCCATCATAGTCCCATTAAAATTAATTTAGTCAACAAAAGTCATGACTTAGAATTTCAAGTTTGCTTTTTCCAGGGCTTTTCCATCTATACCATTTTAGAGTTTAGAGAGAAAACTTTCATCTATTCTTAAATATATGCCTTGTGTTTTAATCATTGACTTTTATAATTTCTTTATTCCTTATATAATTATCCTCCACCTCGCAACACTAGAATTTAACAGACCTCCCTACTCTAAAAATAATGTGTTCTTATAAAAACCTTTGAAAATAGAGAAAAATCCAAAGATGTAAATAAAAACCACTCATGATTCTGTCATACGAAGATAACCTTGACAATTATATCTGTATCCTCCCTCTTTTAAAACATTAATCTACTTTTTTGACACTCCTCTTAAAAAAAAAATCACCTTTTTAAGTAAGAAAAATAAGGCAAATAGTACTGCTACATAACAAATCACTCCAAAATTTAGTGTCTTGAAATAATTTACTTCTCTCTTATAATCCTGCAGTATATCTCAGCAGTTCCTCTGTTGGTTTTAGTTTGGCTCCCTTGTATATATTTGGCTGAAGTAGAAGGTTCAAAATGACCTCAATCACATGTCTGTCAGTTGGTGCTGGTTTTTGGTTTGGGGGACACAGTTATCCTCCATGTGCGTTCAGGTCGCTAGACTAAGATGCTAGTCTCAGAAAGATTCATGATAAAAACTATAAGATCTTTTGAGGGCTTGACTCCAAAGCTCATACAGTATGATCCCCACCATAATTTATTTTTCAAAGCACAACACGGGGCCAGGCCAGATTTAAATCATGAAGAACTAGTCCCTCCATTCTGGATTGGAGGACCTCAAACAATTTGTGATCATATTTAATCCATCACAATGTTGTGAAACATATCAACTACTTACTATTAAAGAAAAATTTCTAGTAAAAAAAAAAAAAAAAAGAAAATTTCTAGTAGCTTCTTTTGGAAACTTCCATAATCTTAGACTTTGTGAGGTTATATATTTATAGAGAATTATCTTTGGAGAAATAAAACTAAATTTCTCTGCCAATAGCTGACATTTTTATACCTATCATCAGGTCACAAACCCTACTGCCTCCAATGGAGCTACAAAGATAATAAACATAGCTGAGATAGGCCAGGCAGAAATTGAAGTCGTCTGGAATATATATACTCTGTCTAAAGAAGTAATAGCTGATGGTTATTCTGTAGCAATATGAGCCCAGTGATGCCTGAACTACTGATATTTTAAGATAAAGACAAAATCCCAGTGAGTTAAAGTTATTTTGTGTTTCTTTATAAATTGATTTGAAAGTATTTATGGAAACACAGGAGACCTGGAATAGTGAGAACAATACCGAAGAACAATACATCAGAGGGTGTACACTGCCTGACATCAAAACTCATTATAAAGCAACAATAGTCAAGATGCTGTGATATTGGCAAAATAGCAGTCAAACAGATCAATGGAACAAAATAGAGCACCCAGAAATAGACCCACTCAAATGGTCAACTGATCTTTCACAAAGGAACTAAATCAAGTCAATGGAGAAAAGATAGCTTTTCAACAAATGTTGCTTGAACAATTGGACATTCATGTGCAAAAAACAAAACAAAACAAATCTCTAGTCACAGAGGTTTTAAAAAAATTAACTCAAAATGGATCATAGACCTAAATATAAAACATAAAACTATAAAAACTTCTAGAAGATAGCAGAGGAGAAAATCCAGGTGGTCTTCGGTTTGACAGTGAATGTTTAGACCTTTAAAATATTCCATGAAGGAAAAATTGGTAGATTGTGATAATAATTTCTGCTCTGCAAAAGACAATGTTAGGAGAAAGTAAAAACAGTCACAGACAGAAAGTATTTGCAAACATACATCCAAAAAAGGACTTGTATCCAAAATATACAAGCACCAGAAACTCAATGATAAGAAAACAAATCCATTAAAAAAATGGGCAAATATCTGAACAGACACCTTATTGAAAAAGATCTAAAAGGTGGAAACCAAGATATGAAATATGCTCAAGATTATATGTCATTGGGGAATTGCAAGTTAGAGCAATTATAATGCTAGACACCTATTAAAATGTCTAAAACCCCCAAAATGGCCATACCAAATGCTTAGGAGGATGAGGAGTAAGAAGACATCCATTGCTCTTGGGAATGCAAAATTGCAGAGGTACTTTGGAAGACAGTTTGGGAGTTTCTTACAAAGGTAAACATAGTTTTACCGTGTGGTATAGCAATCACTCTCCAAGATACTTACCCAATGGAGTTGAAAAGTTATGACTAGACAAAAATCTGCACAAGGATACTTATAGCAGATTTGTTCATAATCACCAAGCAATAAAGGTATCCTTCTGTAAGTGAATGGTTAAACAAACTGTGGTATATCCATATAAGGAAATACTATCCAGCAAGAAGAGCAAATGAACACCTGAACCTCCCCCAAAGACATAAATGCATATTAGTGAGTGAGATAAATCAATTATCAGAAGACAATATATTGTATAATTCCAACTATAGGATATGCTATAGGAATATCCTATATTTCCAACTATAGGAAAAGGTACACTTATAGAAATAGTAGAGAAACCAGTAATTTCTTGGGCTTTGAGTTAGGCGTGGTAGGGGAGTGATGAATAGGTAAAGCTTAGGGGATTTTAAGGGTGGTGAAACTATTTAACACTGTAATGCTGAACACATGACAGATGCATTTTTCAAAACCCATGCAACTGTACAACACAGAGAGTGAACTTAATGTACACTATTGACTTTAGTTTATAATAATGTACCAATATCACTTAATTAAGTGTAACAAATGCACCACCCTCATGTAACCATTCCCTGTGTTAATCATAGGGAAAACAATTTCAGGGGATGGGGAACTGGTATGTGGAAACTCCCTACTTGTCAATTTTTTAGTAAATTAAAATGAAAAAATAACAAGCAAAAATGTTTGTGCTGACTTTTTTTCTAATAAAAAATGTAATAGTTGATTGAGTTATTGGCTCTCTTATGGATAAATAAGTAGCATTGCACATAGGCCCCAGGTAAATTTCCTTTTGGCCATAAGATCAAAGTAAGTAGATCTTAATTAATGCTGTGGATAGTATTATTATAGTTGTGTGTGTGTGTGTGTGTAGAATAGTATAGTATTATGCAATATATGCAGTTGAAACATTTCTGCTGAGGAACGGGTGGTAGAAGTAAAGATAAGACTTTAGATAAGACTAATAGATAGTCAAATAGATAAGACAAATAGGTAAGACTCTGTTATGAAGATAGTTATTTGTTAATGTACATTTTGGAAACTGTTCATTTCAGGGAATTTACTGTTAAGCAGCATTATCCTTCAAACTATTCTCATTTGATTTGAAAAATCACTTTCAAAAAAGAGAAATGACACATACCACCAGCAATTTTTTAAAAGTTTTGAGACTTTTTTTTCTACAATATTGGCTTAATAAGGATTAACACATTTCAAAAATTCTTTCAATATTTTCATTGTGAAGCGTATTTATTTTTGTTGCTGTAACAACTGGAAAGAAATGTGAGAAGACTGAGAAAGTGTGAATTTGTCTTTCTCCACACTTTAGATGACAATTACCATTCCAGCCATTAACTGGAGAATTGGTATTCTTTTATTAACCTAGGATCAAGCCGTGTGGAGTTGGATCAGGCCACGGAAGATTAACAGCAAGGTTAAAATGTGTCCTAGACCTCCTACCTCACTTCCTCTCTGCTCTTCAATGGCTCATACTATGACAGTTGGACCTAATTTTCCTTGGCAATTCTCCATTCACCACAATACTAGTTTTCAGGATTTCATGGCCTCATTTTATTTGCTTCAAGATTGTGCTTTGTGTTTGAAAAATAAAAGATTATATATTAATTCCATGTAATGCATTAAGTTGAAAATAGCCTAAATAAAACCTCCATAGAAGGATGAATATTTTTTTATTTTTTTAAAGGTTTTATTTATTTATTTGACACAGAGATCACAAGTAGGCAGACAGGCAGGCAGAGAGAGGCAAGGAAGCAGGCTCCCCACTGAGCAGAGAGCCCGATGTGGGGCTTGATCCCAGGACCCTGAGATCATGACCTGAGCCGAAGGCAGAGGCTTTAACCCACTTAGCCACCCAGGTGCCCAGAAGGTGCGTATTTTAATAGGGATGTGGAAATATAGCATCTTATCTTAAATGAACTTAGAGTGATAAAAGTTTAGTCAGCAAACTGGTCAGAGATATCTCCATGGGTTGGAAGATTTCCTTCAAGCTCACCTGATCGTAGACTGCTATCAGTGTGTCCCAGGTTTTAGGGGTGAAATATGTGGGAGGTAGAAGAGAAGCTCTTTCCTCTCACAGAGTTTTACTTTTATCCTTTGAGGTAGGATTTTGTAATTTTTTTTTTCTTATTCCATCTGATATAATTTTAGCAACTTTGGGAAAAATGAGTTCTAAGGTGAATGGAATGAGACTTTAGATTGAAAAGACACTATTTCAGTACCTGCTAGTAAAAATGAATAATGTTGGGTGCCTGGATAGCTCAGGTGTTTAAGTATCCAACTCTTGATTTCACGCAGGTCGTGATCTCAGGGTCTTGAGATGGAGCCCCGTGGTTGGGCTCTGCCCTGAGCATGAAGCCTGCTTGGGATTCTCTCTCTTCTTCCTCCCCCCCCCGCCCCCAGCTTACTTGTTCTCTCTTTCTCTGTGAAACAAACAAACAAACAAACAAATAAATAAATAAATAACAAGTAAAATTAATAATGGTTATATAGAACTAGAAAATGCATTGGGTGAATTAAGAGGATAGAGGAGCTCTTCATCTGCACAGAGTCTCAGCTTAGGGACAAACTCTTTGGAATGTTGTTAAAAATTAAAAATAAACAGAAAGCTTAGAAACAGCCTAACTTCCTATATACAAAACAAAATTTAATATAAGGTCTATTGTGAAGATAGCAGATTTTTTTTCTTCTACACTCTACCTTCTTAATACTTGTATTAATTTACAAGTAATTGTACATTTCTAACAGCCACAGATGTAATAGACAAAGCAGAAGGAAGTGGAATAGATATTAGTGGCAGACAAATTGAACATATCAAAAAGTTCCAGGAGATAATGTTTAGAAAAATTACTGACCATGCCGTCTTGCTCCCTAAGGAGAAGTCCACTGGTCTGGCAGCCTGCACGCGTGACTTGTCTTAAGCTTCTGTCTGTTGCCTTATGCTATGGTGTCGTCAACAGCTAAGAATGTTCTATCATGATCCTAGGAACTGGGGATGGAAAAACCTTTTAAGAGTCTAGTTTATAAGTTTCACTGATAACTTTCTACTTTTTCTTTCCTTCTTCTCTATCAGAGTGTCTTATGAGGGAAAAAAAAAAAAAGATGGTTCAAGCTACAACATTTATCTTTACCGTGTTTTCCCTAAAAGATGTGATCCTGTGTTTTCTTTTCACAGACCCAGGACTGCATAGGCAGTTATATTTTCTGCAAAGACCGTCCAATGTGGTAGCCATTGAAGGAAAAGATGCCATCCTGGAGTGCTGTGTTTCTGGCTATCCTCCTCCGAGTTTTACCTGGTTACGAGGAGAGGAAGTCATCCAACTCAGGTATTACAAGTTGAAGACTTTTGTGAAGTATATGTTTCTGTTTCTCCTCTCTAATTTGATATAGATACCTAGAAATACTAGAGTTTTTGATGATAATTAATTTCCCCCCACATTCCTTGATATTATATATGAAAGACATTTTCCCAATGGGATAAAGAGATGGAGAACAGAGTCAAAATCTATGAGATCAATTCAGAAAAGAAATTTAGAAAACCAGGGCTGCTGTTGAAAACTCCCTGTCCAAAAACTATTCAGCAAAGATACCTTGGAGGATCTCTTCTTAAGGAAGTGGAATAGAGAATAAAATATTTATTAAGAAATTTAAGCTTTCTTTTTTTTAAGATTTTATTTCTTTATTTGACAGAGAGAGGGAGAGAGAGAGAGCACAAGTAGGCAGAACAGCAGGTAGAGGAAGAGGGAGAAGCAGGCTCCCCATTGAGCAGAGAGGAAGATGTGGTGCTCGATTCCAGGACCCTAGGATCATGATCTGAGCCGAAGGCAGATGCTTAACAGACTGAGCTACCCTGGCACCCCAAGAAATTAAAGCTTTCTGAATTGAAATATATAACATGTCATTATAAGGTCTGTGCAGCTTTTTCAGCTTCAGTTATATCTTTCACACTCCATGTATAACAAATTATTTAAGATAATGCAAAAGGAGAACATGGCTGGCTTTGAATTATTAATATTTCATATTAAGGCATAGTTTAGAAAGTAAACTCTTAATAGAATGGAACACTTAGCCTGAAACATTTTGATTAAATGGATTTCACTTAAGAAATTAATTTCATTGATTTGGAGGTCTCGTGTACTCCTTTTTAACACATTTGTTTTCTATGATGACATAGGTTCACAGACAATAACTTAAATCTCTAAATTTCATCTCCCCTCTGTATTTGTATAACAACACTGTATGGTTCGGTGTCACTATTCTTCTGAGAATATCAAAGCATGTAAGAAATCTGGTTGCAGCTTTAGCATGTCAAAACATGTTCTTTGAATGTAGCCAGACATTCTTGAAACAGTATGAAATGTGGCCTTGTACAGACGCTACTAAATCAGATGTCAGACACACGACGTTGACTTCCACTGTGGAGAATCACTTCTCTGCTGCTTGTGGTCCTCAAATCCAAAATGAGAGAATTGCACCCGATTATCTGTAAATTTCTTTTCAGTACTAAGCTTGGTTCTTAGTTTAATCTATTTGATTTCTTTGGTCACCGCACATAGCCTTCCAGTGGGAGTGGTTTATCTTGAATGAATTTTTGATCAATAAATGTAGTGTTACCAAGGTCCCCCAAATAGGGTTAATTGGATCTTTTGTGGAGTTTATTTAAACCTCCAAGTACCTTGCCTGGTATACACATATACATCAGTACATTAATCTAATCTCTAATTATATATGCCTGTGTCTTACAGGTCCAAAAAGTATTCCTTATTGGGTGGAAGCAACTTGCTTATCTCCAATGTGACAGATGATGATAGTGGAACTTACACCTGTGTTGTTACATATAAAAATGAGAATATTAGTGCCTCTGCAGAGCTCACAGTCTTGGGTAAGTCAGTGGTTCAAGATTAATTTACACTGTCCTTTTCAAAGTACATCACTGTGACACTAAATACTTATCCCTGAATTGCCTCCTGTGCTTATTAGTATGAAATTACAAAGTCCCAATATTCCTTACATGTCCTTAATCTACTTTGATAAATTGCATAAGGGTTAAAAGCAGCGTTTGAATACTTGTTCATTGACTAAAATTTAGATGCATTGCTCTTTGGTCTAATTATTCCGATGATACAGCTGAAACCTATGAAAAATTATTATTTAACAAATGTGTTAAATAGCAAATGAGTTAAATAACAAATTACAGATTCCCAAATATTTTATCTGGGGAAAATAAATGAAGGAATTAATGAGAGAAATTGTAGAAACGATGTGCACTTGAGTGGGAAAGTCAGATATCATTTGAGATGACAGACAGGGTTTTTGCCATTAAATTCAAATGTCTTGGTAAGATTGTTTTGTTAATATGGAACTACCGTAGATATGTTGAAGGTGAAGCAATAAAATCAAATATATCTAAGTAAAATACATAGAAATAATCTAATTTTAAAAAATTTAAGGGTCATAGGTGGTACATATTATTCAGAAAGGCAGGATCACTACGTATCATTGTAAATTAATAATTATTATATGTGGTGATACTCAAACACATATCTTATCATCTACCCCAGAGTTTTTTTTAGTCAGTTTCATTTGAATCATGTAATTTGGAGAAAGTGCTTTACCATTTGAATTCGAATTGCTTTTTCCTCTAACAGCAACAACAACAACAAAAAATTGTTTATCAGTCTTTGGATTTTTCCCTCTGGAATAAGTCTTTTTACCTTGTAAAGAGTACAGGAAAAATCATAGGCTCTTTAAAAGTTATTCAGTAGAAATGAAAAGGTATGGTATGCTGATTATATCTGCTAACCTGGACAATAATAGTATTATGCTATCCTTTTTACTTTTTGGCTTTAAAGTTTATTCAGAAAATGCTTTCATCTTTAGATAGGGTAATAATGTATGTGATGGGTGAGACAATGGAGTTGTTTGTTCTTTGATCAAACCATAAATATTAAACTAAGAATAGGCAAAGGACTTTAATTCTTTGGTTTTAGAGGTACCATTATTCTAACTAAAATAGCTTGTCGTTAAAATGGCAGCAATTTAATATCGTCATTTTATATGGAAGTTTTTGGTGAAACAAAGAACTTTTACATTTGTAACATCAAAGTACAGCAACACAGAATGACTATATAGAAATTATTTTGTAAATAAATACAAGGCAAATGCAATTATAGAATTACCTGGAATTTATAGTGATCATGGGTAAACTTCTAATTGCAAATATATGAGGTCAAATTTTATATCACATTATTACACAATATTTAGATGCATGCTGCTTCATTGATAGCTAAGCCTATTGTATATAAATTATGAAGTTCTGAGTAACTTAGCCAGAAATATATGTAGGAATATCCATGTATGAAAAAAAATGTTGACATTGGATTTGACATCCATAGCACCTTCTTCTGTATGTTCCTGTGTGCATGTGTATGTTCTCCAGTTCTTTATTGTTGAGCATTGTCTTGTTTCCAAGTTCTATTTAAAAAAGTGCACACAAACAACAAAACCACTAAGATGATTATTCTGTATCTTTATCATTTATTTGCTTATATGCTAAGGAAAAGTATTATAGCAATATTTATACTCACACCAGCAGTGCAAGAATTGCCTATCTCCAAAAGAATACATTTCTCTCAGGGCACCTGCGTGGCTCAGTG
>CM052808.1:60681956-60735482 GCA_028533885.1 Nasua narica
AACTAGACTCATGGGTGTGAAGTGATATCTCACTGTGAGTTTGATTTGCATTTCCCTAATGACTAACGGTGTTGAGTATCTTTTCGTGGATTTATTCACCATTTGTATACCTTTCTTGAAGAAATGTCTTTTCAAATCATTTGCCCATTTTAAATTGGATTATTTGTCTTTTTATTATTGAGTTGTAATGGCTTTTTATGGGCATACGTGTGTGGGGTAAGGTATACCACTTTCTTAGAAACAAGCTAAATAGAATGCCACATAGGAAATACTGTGGTCACTGGCTATCTGGGTGAAAACCTTTGAGTTCACAAAAACTGATATTTTGTGTGTGTGCTTTGTGGTTCTTTTAAACCAATGCTCTGTCACATATGCGCACTGATTTTTTGTTATTGGCTCTGACATCAGGAACACCCATGGGACAACTCCTCTCCCTTCCCTGTGTTTCCATAATTTCTTGCTAATTCCATGATTAACAAGTAACATGTTAGGAAGTTTCTCAAGGGAAAGGGTTTGTATGTTAGTCATTGTCATGTGCCCAGTCTTACATACTAATTGGCACGAATTACGCATTTAATCTTAAATTAAGATTTACTCTTAATCTTAAATTAAGCATTTAAGAAACATGTAAGAAATGTACATTTTTTTCTCTCTCAGAATTCAATTTGGATTTTCATCCTGAATATCGAAATCAGTATGTGAAAAAAAAGTCTCAAATCCTTCTTGTGACCAAAAAAAAAAAAAGAAAAAAAAATCTTTGTACACAATCCTCAGACTCTAAGCATTATTAGTCTTTTTACCCATATTCTTGTTGTTCAGAAAAGCTGTTGCTATGCAATTGTAATAGGAATTGTGCTTTTCTAAATAGCAATAGCAGTATTTCGGTAGTTATTCCTTGCAAAATGCATTTTGGGTACAAGTTTGGTATGAATAAAATGGATGAAGTTAAAGATGCAACAACTGTGCAGTCAAATGAGACATGTAGTAAAGATGCAGGCTAAACATTCTTGTTCACCAACATTCCCCAAGCTGTATGTGTATTACTAGGTATTCCTTAAAAAAATGAGAAAAACAAAATAAGGCAAAACAAAAAAATCATCTGGGACTACCTAAATTTGGAAAATGTTGGCTAAAACAAAGTTAACTTAGACAGGGACCTACTATAGGACTTCGTAGAATCTCTGACAGGCTCATGTTTGGGAAATGCTATGTGCAATTAGAAAAGGCTTTAAGGTTGAATTTTTTTTTTTCTTGTTTTTGGAGACTGAAGGAGAGCTTTAGGTGAAGAATATCCTGCTATCAGCAATAAAGCTCTACCATTTTGGCTTATATGTAATGACCACTTCCTGTATACATTTCTATGGAAACTGCCTACCCAATTAAAAGGGGATTTTTTACTACAGTTAACGGGTGTACCTACTTTTTTATTCCTGCAGTTCAGACCCATTACACATTCTGTAAGAAGCAACATGATGCCACTTTAATCACAGACCAGTGCGCCTCTCCTGCTAAGAAAAATAAATGTGATATTTGTGAGTTCTCATCCATTGCTTCTTTAGAGGACCAGCAAAGAAAATAATTAGCCCAAGCGATTACATTATATAATTCAATTTTCCCTTGGTATATTCTTACTGACATTCAAAAAGTAGTTAGTGAATCCAGCTGCCAAATGCTCAGTAATAACACTTTATCACCAACTTACAGTGCATGAAAACAAAAGAAATTTCAAATGAGCTGGGGGTTGTGTGTGGGGGGTGTGTGTGCGTGTGTGTGTGATTTTTAAAGAATGGTTAGCCAGATAAATGTGGGGATTGTGCACATAATACTGTGCTTCCTTTGGAATGATAATTTAGCTTGCAAAATACCTAGGGAATTAAGATGACACAGGGTCATTGTGTAGATATATGTAGGAAGGGAAAGTCACAGCAGGGGCATTTTCCTTGTTTGATTTTTAAAACAATAATAAAATAATAATAAATTTAATTCTTGCCTCAGAAGAAGATATCAGTGAGTGAGTTTTTCTCCTCACCACCTCTTCACTCCCTTCCATGTAAACAGAGGAACAAATTAGTTCTCATTTTTTACTTCTTCTGCAAACTGCTTGTTTCTCTTTTTGGCTGAACATTACGTACAATTTATAGTACCTCCCCTAAAAGCAGGAATCATTTGTGTGATTATGACTCTCATCTTGCCTTCCATCCATACCGAGGGGGTAGAACCCCCTCGTTCTACCTACCATCTTGTTCCCCTTTCTGTTCCTCCAACCTGCTCCAGTTTAGGCTTGGGGAGTGATTATGAACACATCTCCCCATCTCTAACACTGCCTGGGCAATGGGCCAGGACATCTAGCCTGCAGTTAATGATGGAGATTAAAGTAAGCAAAATGACACATGTTCAGTGCAAGTCTGGACAGTGCCTGGAAGAGAGAAAACACTCGGTAAGTGGCATTGTCATCATTACTGTTATTAACAACAGGTGTCTGTATATTAACATGCATTCTCCTTGATTACTCAAACTCAGATTAGGAGGTCTCATTCAGATCTTGTGTTGTCAATTGTACCATTCTTGCCATCGTCTGACATTTCAGAGAAGCTCAAGGAGGAAGAAACCGATAAAGAAATGTACTAGAGGTGATTCTGAGAACAGTGGAACTTAAAGCAAGGCAATACAATTTATCATAAACACATAGGATCACTGAACCAAAGTTGTAAAAGGGAAATTCGAGTGATATTAGTGAGAAGATGAGTAAATTTTTCCGTTTTGGGTGGGCTGCAAAGTCTAGTGATTTGGGCATGAGTCAGGGTCTGATACATATAAAGCATTAAATAAATATTAGCTAGTATTATTTAAAAATAATTTGAGTTCAAAATATTACAAGCTTTCTGGAGGGAGCTTAAGAAGTGTGCCACCATTATTTACACTCTAGCAAAGACTATGAAAAATGTCGACTTTGTAAGTTTTTAGGAAAATCACCCAGAAAATAAGTATTCACAATTAAATTAGCTTCAGATAAGAGGGAATATTTATCATTCACATATACAATACATATGAAAACTGTCAAACTCTGTAAAGAGAGTTTCGTTAATAAATATAGCCTTAGTGTTGCAATATATCAAACCTAGTCATTGGCTTTGAGCCTTCTTTTCCTTATACTTTGAATTGAATCCATGGCAGTTAAACCTCCAGAATGTATTTTTTTTAAAGATTTTATTTACTTATTTGACAGAAAGAGAGAGATCACAAGTAGGCAAAGAGGCAGGCAGAGAGAGAGGGGGAAGCAGGCTCCCTGCCGAGCAGAGAGCCGGATGGGAGCAGAGAGCCCCATGGGAGCAGAGAGCCCGATGCGGGCAGAGAGCCCGATGCGGGGCTTGATCCCAGGACCCTGAGACCATGACCTGGGCTGAAGGCAGAGGCTTTAACCCACTGAGCCACCCAGGTGCCCCCCCTCCAGAATATATTTAAAATTTACCCACTTCTCTCCATCCTGACTTCTCTCTAAATCCAGCTACTCTCACCTGCTGCCTAGACCACACCTAGAAACTCTCTTCAGTCTGTTTTGCCTTATCACAACCCATTCTTACCCAGAATGATCTTGTTAACATGTTTTTTTTTCTTGTTAACATGTTAATAAGAATAGAGGATGCCCCTTCTTAGAAATTAAAACCCTCAAAGTCTTTGTGTTTTTCTTAGACCAGACTATAAACTACTTAACACCCCCTCCCAGTCTCTGGGATTTAGCATGTGTTTACTTGTTTTCTAATTTCAGCTCATTCTACCTATCTTTATTAGTTTCCACCAATGCAGCCTGCTGCCTTTTCATTGAACAAACCAAACAATTTCCAGTCTCAGAACATCTGTTTGGCAGTTCCCCATGTCTGAGATTCTCTTCCTCCAGCTTTTCACGTGGCTGCTCCTCACTTAGGTTGAATTGCGAATGCCACCTTCTTACAGGGTTTGCCCTTGTCCGTTCTGATGAAATCAGCCTCTCCCAGTTACTGTTTTTGTTTTGTTTTGTTTTTGGTAGTACTTATTGTAATCTGTTATTATCTATGTATTCATTCACTGTTTCTGTCTCCACCAGGGCAGAATCCTTATCTGTTTTGCTCACCATAATATTCCCCCAAATTAATCAATCAGTCAGTCTGTTGAATTTATGATAAGCTGCAATCATCGTCTGCATCGATGGCCTCATAACCCACATTTACTGGGTACTCATTATGTGCCAGACATCGTGCAAAGTGCTGTGCTTTCTCATTTAATAGTTTCAGAAATCTATAAGGGGTGTACCATTTTTATCTCCATCTTAAAGATGAAGAAATTGAGGTTCATTATCATTGCCATTGTCATCGTCATCATCAGCATCATCATTTCAAGAAGCAGAATTAGAATCAGTATTGTTTACTGTCCTCATACAGTGGTCAGAGGAAGGAATAGGATCCTGAGATGTAGGAAAGCCCATCAGGACAACCCAGATGAGCTGGTCGAGTGGTTGGATCATCAAGTGATGCCTCTGGCAAACAAAAAACAAATGGAAATCATGGAAGTTGTGTGGTTCTCAAAGTGTGGTCTTCAGGCCAGCAGCATTGGCATCATCTATTAGAAATGCAGATTTGTTGGCCTTGCCCTGGCCTACTGGTAGTACTGAATCAGAATCCCTAGGGTTGGGGCCAGGAACCTATAGCTTGATAGGCCTTCCAGGTGATTCTTTTGGAAAAGGAAGTTTGATCTGGAAGTTAGCAAAGGAAGCAAGAGTAAGGCAAAGCATTCTACTTAAAAACCAAACTAAATCAATAAAAGTAGGGTGAGCAGACCACATACAAAGACACAGACCTATTATTAAAATTGGAGTATGAGGGAGGGGCTTGATCATAGGAAGAAGAGTCAAGGCAGGGAACAGGATGGGAAGTCCAAGTGGTACTAGGTAGCATCCAGGTGAACCTTATCTCACCCGTAGCACTTGCTCAAGTTCTTGAAATTCTCCTCTGGTATGCGGAACTAGTATCATAGGATGAGGTTGGACTAAACCAGAAGTGGAGTAAAAATATACTCCACCATGCCTCCAGTGATAGCAACTGGAAGAATGTGGACCTGAGGAGGAAGATAGGCTGTATGACTATCTTGAGACAGATCTGTAAGTTTGTACATGACTCTGAAAGGGTTCAAAACTGAAAGGATTCGGGGCGCCTGGGTGGCTCAGTTGGTTGAGCGACTGCCTTCGGCTCAGGTCATGATCCCGGAGTCCCGGGATCGAGTCCCATATCGGACTCCCGGCTCTGCGGGAGGTCTGCTTCTCCCTCTGACCTTCTCCCCTCTCATTCTCAGTCTCTCTCTCTCTAATAAATAAATAAAATCTTAAAAAAAAAAAAAAAACCTGAAAGGATTCAATACATGTGAGATGTATACATACAAAACTAGTTCAAAACTGGTTCAAAAGGGTTCAAAAATGCTGTGTGAGTAGGACACATCATAGTGGGTGAATTTCAGGTGTAGAAAGTAGAAGGTAATGTATTTGGGAAAGTATAACCCAAACCATGTTGATTAAAGGGATTACTCTCTCTCTATTATTTGTGTTTAGAGAAAACGATATCTAAGTCTATGTCAACTATTTCTTAAAACCCGTCCAGTGTAGAGTAGCAGTTCAAAAGGTCAACCAAATGCCAGAGATAACCATGATAAAATTGAAAAAAACAGTAATATGTAATTTTGTTAAGTCTTTGAACAGAAATAATAATGTTTTTGTACTTGGAGTAGAGTTCATAGCTTGATTCAGTGCATTCCATTAAGGCCGTAAAACAGAACAGCCTGAAAGGTTAATGGAAATGATCAAAGGAATGAAATAGTAAGACTGGATGGGAAATTTTCAGTTCAGAAAAATGATGGGTGAAAAGGGACACAAATTCAGGTCCATGAAGGATATTAGTAAGTGGAACATGGACATGTTCAACAAATTCAAGAATACTATGCCTAGGAGAACTCACTTGAAGCTTGAAGGTAATTTTAGGACCAAAGAGAGAGAGAGAGAGAGAGAGAGAGAGAGAGAGAGAGAGAGAAAAGTAGGATTTCTTTATATACCTGGTGGTAAATGTATTGGTGTTATTCCCCACAAAAGTGTTCGCAAACTATGGGTGCCTGGGCGACTCAGTCAGGTAAGCTCAACTCAGGTCATGATCTCAGGGTTCTGGCATCGAAACCCACTTCTCCCTCTCCCTCTGCCTGCTGCTCTCCCTGCTTGTGCTCTCTCATTTGCATGCTCGCTCTCTCTCAAACAAATAAATACCATCTTAAAAAAGAAAAAAAAGAGGTCACAAACTGGAAAGATAATGAGAAACACAAATTAAGATGAGATTCAAAATGGTTTATAGAAGGGAAGCTTTTAGATTATTCTGGATATATCTGGATATATCCTTAATATTTAAAAAAGGAATATTTAAAAAAGGAATACATGACTGCTTCAATATTAGAGTTTTAAAATATTCTTTAACATATATGTATACATGTATTATATGTGCATACATACTTATACTCACGTGTAACTGTACACATGCATACATTTATATTTTCTTTCTTGTAAAATAAAATCTGTTTTGTTATTATGAAAAACATATATGCATTATGAAAGACATGTACACATTAATTGCAGATACATTTTAAAATATAGAGTAGTAGGGGTACCTGGGTAGCTCAATTAGTGTCTGCCTTTGGCTCAGGTCATGATCTCAGGGTCCTGGGATTGAGCCCCACATCAGGCTCCCTGCTCAGCGGGAGGATCCTGCTTCTCCCTCTTTCTCTGCTCCTCCCCCGTTCCTGCTTACTCACAGACTCTCTCGCAAATAAATAAATACAATCTTTAAAAAAATATAGTGCAGGAAACAAAATCACATATACCTTTATTATCCAAAGATAACTACTATTAATATTTTACTATTCTAATTCTCTATATAAGTTTATACCTTTTGGGGTTTTTTTCTCATTTTTACAAGTATTTATTGCCTGTAGGATTTTGCTACTCTTTAGATGTGAGAATACTAATATTCTGTGAAATTCAGTTTACTAGTATATAGGATTTTTGCTTTATATGCACTATGAGTTTTAAATATGACCTTTTTTGGTTTTCTTTTTAAATTTGATTTTAGTATTTATTATACTCATGAAACTAAGTAGTTTTCTAATTCTACATTATATCTATTAATACTCCATTTCATTTCTCATGTCATCTATATGCCTTAATACTGTTTAGTATGTAGAGCTGTTGTAGGTGTGTCTTTTAATGTCGTGTGGGTGTCTCCTGTGTTTGTTCATTTCTACCCCATTTGAAATATTTTGCCTTTCCAGGGGTTCCTGGGTAACTCAGTGGGTTAAGCATCTGCTTTTAGCTCAGGTCATGATTCTGTGGCCCTGGGATCGAGCCCTGCATTGAGCTCCTGGCTCAACAGGGATCTGGCTTCTCCCTTTTCTCCCCACTTGTGCTCTCTCTTACTGTTTCTGTCTCTGTCTCTCAAACAAATAAGTAAATATAATCTTAAAAAAAAAAACCTTAAAAAAATTTGCCTTTTCTTAGGGGGGTTTCACTTATCATATTTATTGTCATCACAATTTAAGTTATTCTCTTGAAATATTTAAAACAAATACAGTCTGAATTTGAATACTGGCACTGTTTTCTAACTGTATTACAAAATCATGTGAAGACTTAGATAGTACTTAAAACATTGTAGAATTCCTGGTACAGAGTAAGCATTCAAATTATTATTGCTGTTGTGATTATCTCCTCTATCTTATTCTATACCTCTGACTTTCATTTTAATACAATTTTGGTATTTTCTTTGCTTATATCTTCTACTGTGCAGACTTTTTGTTTGCTTCAATTTTTGTAGTAATTCAGAAGATAGAAACGCTCCTACACATTTGACAGGCAATTGATTAAATTGATAAAACAGTTGTTATATAAATCAGTACTTCCAAAATCTGAATATTTTGTGGAGAATTTAGAATGCCATCATTTCTTCCGCCTTTCCCCTTTGGGTCTCATTGATGTGGGTATTTTGGTGCCATATAAATTTTATTTATCTAAAATTGTTGCATCATTGCTTTTGATTTTTCATCCTATCTGCTATAATAATCGTGCATAATTCATTATGTCCATGTAAGCATCGTAATTGTTCACTGATAGACATAGAAGTAACATGTAAACACAATGTCTGATATTTAGTGAAATACATGCCAACTGCCGCTGGAAGTTCAGTGTATGAATAATAAAAATGTTTGTAATCCCTGCTTATATCATTATGATCTTTTTTTTAGAGGGGAGGGGCAGAGGGAGAGAGAGAATCTTAAGCGGGCTCCGTGCTCAATGAGGAGCTTGATGTAGGGCTCAATGTCATGACCCTGAGATCATGATCATAGCCAAAACCAAGAGTTGGATGCTTAACCAACTGAGCCACTCAGGTGCCCCTCATTATGATCTTTTAATTGATGTGCAAAAGCATATTCTGTGTCATTTACACAAGACCCATATATATGTACAGCTAAACTGTTAAGTTCTTTGAGAAAAGAATGAATGGTTTTCATTTATTCTTATTTTTTTAACATTCAGAAAAACAGAAGGACTTTCTCTTTTTGTTATTGGTAATTTTTTTAGAGGACTAGGTTGTGATGGTCAGAGAATATCAAAGTTTGACAACAAAGCCTGGGTTTTAAATAGCCATGAAAACCTTATTCTGGTGAATACTATTTCCATCTCACTTTATACAAGGAAGGGAAAAAACTGGTGGAAGCAAGGGTGTTTCTTTGGTAATGTGGATTATTGGAAAAACTTATATGCCTTGTCAAGATGACAGTGATATTTTGGAAGCCTGAGAAGGAACTGAAGAATGTTAACATTCACCAGAATGTTAGAAAGGGCTGTGGAATTGTCCATTCTTCACGATAAATGATGCCTTGATGTCCTGAGTTCTGCAAGTCCCAATATTAAAGACAGAATCGCTAAGGATTAGAACCCTCAACACTGGTTCTGCATCCCAAACTGGCTATGTGGTTGCTGCTAATAAAGAGCAAAGCCTAGAGGCACAATCATGATCTGAAGCACTAAGAGGAGAAGACTTAGTTTTTTCCTGTGGGCATTTTATAAGCAAGAGCACATGGAAAGCATTGATAAATCACAGGTGAAGGAGTAGGAGTTAGGAAATATATTAAAAAAGGATGGAAGGAAGGGAGGAAAGGAGGAAAAAAGAAAGGAGAGATGGAGGGAGGAAGGACAGAAGGAAGGAAAGGGGAAAGGCTGATGGCAGTGGTGATTAAAATACGATTTCTGGACCAGCATCAAGCAACACCACCTGGGAATATGTTAGAAATTCAAAATCTTGTTTTCCAGCCCAAACCTACTACAAAAGAAATTGTAGAGGAAGGAGACCAACAATCTGTGTTCCCATGGGTGATTCTGATAGGGGAGAACCACCAGGCTGCAGGCTAGATCAAAGGCCATTTCATATATGGCTCAACAACCTCATCTCCTACTGTAGCCACAGAAGGCAGCATTGCATTACAGCATAATATGCTATTCATGAGGATAAACTTAAAGAATCCAAGGTTTTGCTTTACTTGTCTGTTTATTTTAGTCTAGTCTGTTTAAGAAGACAGATAAATTATGTAATAGATGTTAGATAGCTTCTCATCAACTTTCTTGGGGACATTTGAAGTTGTAACCTCCAGCTATCAAAAATATTTGTGTTCCTAGAATACCAAATTTCTCTGCAGTACTAGCTAGGTAAATATCACGTTACCATATTGTGGTGTATTATTTATAAATGAAGAGCACTTACGCAGTCCTGCTAAATTTGACATTTATCCTCCCAACCGCCAAGCCACCTTCTACTGTTGGTTCTCTTATTTGTGAATAGGAATTTACATTTCGACAAGGAAAAAAAATATTGTTCTAAGATTTATACAAATAATACCAAAGATAGATGATTTTTATACAAATGTACATGTTATGTTTTTAAAATACATTTTCCTCTATTATCCAAATTTAATAGTGAAAATATATGAGCATAATCTGCTTTCCTAAAAAAAATTATAAATTGTTACTATTCCTAGACTGAAATATGCATAGTTGTTAAAGAAAACATACCATCTAGCATATTAGAGAGAGACAGTGTCTGAAATTACAGATAATTAAAAATGCATTTTATATAACTTTAGATGTTTTCATTATGTTTATTATTACTTTGTTGTTATTAAGAGGCAGAAATCAATGAAAGAAGCATGCCCTTCAGTGACTTCGAGCAAATTGAAAAAAAACAAAAGAAAGAAAGAAAAAGAAAAGAAAAACAGCTCCCATTCCTCCCAGTCGCACCAGCATTGCCAGGGAGCTCTGGCTTGGAGAGCTGAGCTACAGGAGGGATCTCAGTCCTGCCCACCCCTGTGAGGGGGCCATTGTACCCTGTCCAAGTTGGCTGTCTCCTGATTTCCTACCTATTGGTCAACCTCAAACTGGAAATCCAAAGGTTTAAATGTGACCTGTAGTCTGATTATTTGTTGGGTCTGGGGACTTTCTTGTCTGTGCAGAAGGTAGAAACAGTTTGAATTAATGGCCACTGTTTTTAAGCTGTAAATTTTTAGATTTCTCTTGAAGGCTAGAAGACAGGGTAATATTGAACTTCCATTTTGCCCAGTAACAATTAGCTAGAGCTGAGGAGCTTCTTTCTCTGTAGGAAATATGTGCCCTACAGTGCCATGGTTCCCATCTGAACTTCTTTATTTCCCTGGTCTGGATGAGCATCTGGGTTTAATTCCATATAATAATCAGCTCTTCCATTAAATCCTTTCTCTCTAGTAGCTTTGATAACTTTGTA
This sequence comes from Nasua narica, assembly GCA_028533885.1. Lineage (NCBI taxonomy): Eukaryota > Metazoa > Chordata > Mammalia > Carnivora > Procyonidae > Nasua > Nasua narica. Next base: position 60,692,804 of record CM052808.1, read on the forward strand.
AACTCTGTGCCTACTGTTCCAAATGCAGATTTGCCTTTCAGCACTCCTAATAACTAATTGCATCTACTCATTCATAGTCTTTCTCCTACCATACAGTAAACTTCTGAACAAAGACCAGCATCTTAATCTATCTCTGAAATCCCAGTGCCTGTCACATTATAGTTGCATAATAAATGTTTGTAAGAAAATGAAACGATTATTATTTATAAAAATGTATGAGAGGTAGGAAGCATATTTCCTACCTCCCATCTCTATTACTCAGAGTGGCTACAGTAATGCACTATAACAAACTACAGGAACACCTCACTGATTTAAAACAACAGTAATAATAATTTCCTAAGATCATGGGTCTGAAGGTGGTGACAACTCATCTAGCTGCGGGATTCAAACTGCAGGTTGTGTTCCAGTTTGATCCACATCTTTTTGGCTTAGGTATCAGGGGTTGTGGGTATCTAAGACATTCTCTGCTCATGATGATGGCAGAAATGCAAGAAGGAAGACCCTGTTCTGCAAACAATTTCAAGCTCTGCTTACATCCTATTTGCTGACATCCATGTTGGCCAAAGCAAGTCACATGACCAAGCCCAAAGGCCAGGGGTACAAAGTACCTTCTACTCAGCCAAAAACTATGTTGACATGGGCATGGGAGTAATGGCACCCAATAATCCAAACCAAGGCCAAAATTAGTTAGGATCAGGCAAATGAAGCACTTGCCTCAGTTATAAAATTTAAGGGGAAGCCAAAAAACTCAATGATCAAGATAAATAGTACTTTTTTTTAAAGATAAATAGTACTTTAATACTATATTTTAAGGAATAAAAATTACTGCAAAAATCTGTGATAAACTAAATAGCAAAATATTAGGGGAAAAAAGTATCTGATCACACATTTGCATGTGTCAACTTACTTACCTCACCTTAGTCCTGGCCCTGTTGGATGTTATCCCCACCATTGATCCCATCAAAACATACTGTTGTTGACAGCAGTTGTCCAACTATTGCTTGAATGTTGACTCTGTGTATTGCTATGAATATTTGTAATGAAACATATTAGAAATTCAAGTCTCCAGGAGATAGACAGACAGACAGATATAAAATTTATACCCAGAAAAAGAGAATTTAGGGCAAGTAGCTTTTAACATAAAACATCTTTAATTTGAGAAAAAAGTAAAATAACCTATTCCACCAGAAACCTTTATATCAGTTTAGTAGAAGATAATGCATTGCTATTGAATAATGTAAAATGTATGCAAGTTTCTATTAGTCAACTCCTTATATTTTCCAAATCTTGAATTTGGCAAGAGCGTCTTGACATCAGGCTGCGGAATGATATAAATAACTGAAAATCCTCCATAGTTGGAGGAGATGAGGGGAGTAGTAGGAGAGCAAGTACAACAATAATTTTCTGGTCAATTTAAGGATTTTTCACCAAGTATTTTAGGACGTAACTGATCTCAGTAAGTGGAGGTAACCACAGGTATTTGACTGTCCCTTACATGAGGGAGACAAATAAAAAAACAGTCTTATATCCAAGTCTTCAAATGTTTTACTACCTTTCTACCTGGAGGTTGCAAACTGGGCTCAGCCCTGCTTATGTGAGGATACTTGTGGAACACATTTTATGGGAGGGGCCATTCCATGCCGTACTGTTAGAGATGACGTCTGGTTACCTGAGTCCCATGAAGCCCATGTCCAGTTCGGAGCACCACTCTGGCTGAAGACAACTGTTCAAGAATCTGTAATGGATTCCTAATGCATTTCAAACTTAGAGTACATGGTGGTGGTGGTTGTAAGGAGATAATTGGAACATATTTAAAAGGGACTGATAAAAGTAAGACCTGTAAGATAAGAGTCAACAACACCAATCTCTTGCAAGTAGAAAAGCATCTAACCTTTTTCTTTCTAATTTTAGTTATTATTAAGGAGCAAACACCAAAGTCTCTGTCTGTAGGTATTCTAGTTAAATTATTTAAGTAAAATGAATAGCATGAATGTATTCAAAAGAAGGAGAGTAAAGTTCTAAGAGATGATGATGATGATAATGATAATTATTGATTCAGGGTATGGACAATATTTTTAGTGTGCTGTTATTTTATGTGCCATCATGACTGTTCTGTTTTAGTGTACAGTAACTTAATAAGGACTCCGTAGAAATCATTCCTGATCCATATCTTTCACCCAAACCATTATATTTAATGGAGTTTTAAGTTAGTTCCTCACCTAATTCTTTTCACCATAGTGTGTGTGTTTGTGTGTGTGTGCGTGTCTGTAGCATTCTGAGCACGTGGGATATGGAATGACTTGGGAGAGGCACTTCTGTAATTGTGACTGATATTGAGTAAGGGCTATCATTCATCAAGCACCTTCTGTATACCAGACGTTGTGCTCTGCATGTCACATGAATTTACGCTTCTCTTCACTACAACTCTATAAAGTATGCATCCTTATCCTTACTTTACAAATTAGAAAGCTGAGATTGAAAAAGATTAAACAGCTTGCCCACAGAGCTAACAGGTGTTCAAGACAGGATGCAAACCCAGGTCCTTCCTCTCCCCCATGTGATCCCCACTGGGACAGGGCTGCCTGCTGTGGCTTGCTGCCTCCTGAATCTGTCCATGGCTCAGCAGCTTTCCTCTTAGCATATTAACAAACTATGTTCATTCAGGGATGACTTACACTAGACCTGCGCTTCACAGAAACAGATCTTGTCTCTTCTCATCTTCACACAGTAGGAGGAATTATCATTGCCCCCGTTTTGTAGGTATGAAAACCAAGGTTCTGAGAGCATAAGTGAATTACCCTGGGTACATCTCCAGGAATCGGCCACATCAAGTTTCACATCCACATCAGTATCGATCTGCCTTTGATGTCATGCTCTGAACCATAATGCAAAATGGTCTCAAGTCACACCACGCTTCTACTGTGAGAGTGGGAAAACCGCTGGATTCATTAAGAGTTGTAGACATCAGGTTTCTATCCCAGACTTTGCTATTGTCCAGTCCCATTTCTTCATCTGTAAAACTGTGATGTGTCCTGTGTAAGTCCTATCTTTGCTGTGAGACTTGAGCCAGCAACTTCAAGGGACATGCTTTAACCTCAGGTCACTGCTCAGACACGGTTAGCAGCCTGAGAGGCTGGGACAGCTGTTACTGGTGTGTGTTGTATCTCACACAAGCCTGGAAGACTTCTTGACATTGAAGCTTTTCAGGACCTGGACAGAAAGCAAATGAACATAAGCTGTTTTGGTAAGAGATGAGTCAAGGGCATATCTTGGAAGGACATTTCTTGAAAGTGACCTCTTTCTCACTCTTCCTATAGGCAGAACCAGCCCACAAGGTCATTAAGATTATGAAGAAGAAGAGAATATTCAGGAGATCATTCCTCATTAATATTTTTTCCATTATATGTTTTAGTGCATTTTTTCCATTTTTCTCCCAAATTTGTTGTTTCTTAGAGTGAAAAGGAGGCAAGTAATACCAGGGGCTTCTGGTTTTTGCAAATAGTCTTTAGGACTAACAGCCAAGTTCAGATGACTGTTTTCCTCTGCCTTTCTGGTGGCTTTCAGCACGGTCCGGGCCCTAGGCTTATTGAAACTCTCTGCGGGGCAGTTGGTGGCCATGCATGTGTTAAGGAGGCAAGAGTCTAAGATTCTAACATCTTGGTAGTAATAGATTTTTCCCTCCTTAATCCAAAACACTTCATTTAATGATTTCAGAGCTTTGATAACCATATGTAGGTGTTTCTGGATTTCTTTTTTCAAACTCCCTTTCCTCCTGTCTCCTTAGTCTCAGTTTGGATTTATTTCCATCATAGAGAAAGAACTAAATGCCCAAAGCCTGATCAGTAATAGTGAGGAACATTTCATCCATTTGATGGCTGTTTCTTGAGAACCTACTTGCATAGATACTCTGCTAGGTACTGGGGGCACAATTTACTGGTTTCTGTCCTTGAAAGGCATAAGTTTTCCATCTCACCCTATATTGTTGAGGCTAATACTGTTATCTTTGCATTAATTTACACAATATTTTCATATTTTCCCCATCAATGATTTTGCATTTCTCACTTTATCCATTCTATTCCATTGAGTTATCCCCTGAATAAGGGCTTTAAGGGAAATTTGGCAAGAACATGAGTTTTCTACTCCCTTTGTATTATATTTTATTCTATTTTTTAAAGACTTTATTTATTTATTTGACAGAGAGAGAATAAGCATGAGAGGGAACACAAGCAGAGGGAGTTAAGGAGGGAGAGGCAGGCTTTCAACTGAGCAGGGAGCCAGATGCAGGGCTCGATCCCAGGACTCTGGGATCATGACCTGAGCCAAAGGCAGATGCTTAAAAACTGAGCCACCCAGGCAGCTCTATTATATTTTGGTTTTTTAAATAAAAAAATAATTATAATAAAAACTCTTAACATGAGCTCTATCATCTTCACAGATTTTTAAGTGTATAATAAATTATCGTTGCCTATAGATACAATGTTAGCTAGCACATCTCCAGTCCTTACTCATCTTGCTTAACTGAAACTGTGCCCATTGACTATTAATTCCCCATTTTGACCTCCTCCCAGCTCCTGCCACTGTTCCACCCTTTCATTCTATGATTTTAATTATTTTAGAGGTCCCAGATAAGTAGAATCATGCAGTATTTGTCTCTCTGGGGCTGACTTATTTCTCTTACTATGTTCTATGCAAGGATCACCCATATTGTCACATACTCTTTTGACTAAAAACAAATTCTCTTGTTTCTGAAGTTACTCTCTGGCTATGTCCACAAAAGCTTCCAAATGGTCTTTTTGCTGTTCTGGCCCATGTCATACACCTGGGCTGATGGATCTTTCCTTCTACTAAATCAACTCTTTGAAAATCATTGCCACATTATAATACCTCAATATCAGCTTTCTGACAACCAAATATAATTTGATTGCAGAGTGCTCTAAACAAGTTCCCTTCAGATAAGAGATGTATAGCTTGTATAACTCACACCCAGAGATGTTTAAGGCAAAATGTGTGGTCGTGTCTCTATCAAGATCAGATCTGTTTCCTCAGCATTGGCTACTTTGAAATGGATAACCACATTTTGCCCCCAAATTGCAGACTTTTATTTCAGACTGTTACCTTGCTTGTTGCTCCTGCCTGCATTGCCAGTGAGCTAGAAGACACTGTGTATCATTGCTACAGTTGAGCATCCTTGGACTCCAAGGATGGCTCTCAGTCACACTCAGCAGGTCCACTACTAAGATGGGAACCTCTATTTTCAGACTTCTAGCCCAGGACTTTCTATCCTACTAAGCTGTCTCAATAAGGCGTATTTATTTCACAAGTTGTTTGAAAGTAAATTTGCATTTTCAAAGCTGTATGTAGACTCCTAAGGGGAAGCTATCATTTCAAGTTGAAGATAATGCTGAGAATTTTGAACATATTGATTAAAATGTTCTATTGTTCTTTAAACATGTCATTACATTTCCATTGTTAATTATGTTCAGTGCTATATTGCTTGCATTGCAAAATACTATTACAATTTTTGTTATTATTACTAATAATGAGGTAGATAGGCACATATGCTCATTCCTACCATAAATAGAAAATATCCAAGTGTTGGTATTTTCAGTGGATTGGTGAAGTATGCACAACTACTACACATGATATTGGGTAGAATTTCTCATGAGTGTATGCATGTTTGCCTGGACTATAGATGTAGGTGAATATTATTTGGAGGGTTATTTGATCTTGCATTGAGGGTAATTTACCCTTGGAGTAGATCAAACCTATATATTTTGATCAAGTGATTCTGCCCATTTATCCCTGCCTGACATACTTTTTCATATAATGTACTCCTTTTATATTCCAGGTGGAATATACCCTTTCCTTTTTCTCTGTATCTTAAATTGTCTGTGTCCTTATTTTCCTTATTTTATGTCTCCCCTCCCCCCAGATATTTTCTTTTAATTGTTTTTAATTAGAAAAAGAGTATATAATCACTAAAAACTTCAAATAGTTCAACACTATCTGTAGTGAAGTGTAAATTCATTCCTTCTAGCAATGTCCTATTTCCATTGGCTAGAGACAAACACTGTTATGAGTCTCTCAGATCTTCAGCAATGTTTCCCAGAGACTACATGATCAGAAGAAAAGCCCCTGTTAATACCTGAAAGGAGAAGACCCTAATTCAGAATATCATTTTTCTATTATGACCTTAAGACTGGCATTATATATCTCAAGGAAACCCATTTTTTAGTTGTAAAATTGGTTAATAAATTTTCCCCTACTTATATGCCACGTCCGTTGTGACGATCACATAAAATAGGGTATACTAGGGAAGTTAAAAGTCCATACAAATTTAAGTTGCTGTACTTGTCGTATAAAAACCATCCTATTCAGCTCAAATAGCCCTTTACTCTGTATACCTTTAGGTTTTGTTGAGTTCACATTCATCCTCATACGCTGAACCAATGTATTCATTTATATATTAACAATCATTTTTAATCAACCAGAAGTAATTTCTCACTTATTTAAAACCCTGTAGTATTGCTTTTGTGCCTCTAGGCTTTCTCCACCATTCCCCTCTATGCTATTTTTATCTGTTTAGGGATCCCAAATAGATTTCTGGTTTGACACCCATCCAAGAGCACCTAATTTTCCTTTCCAAGAAGATATGCTCGTCAAATATTTGTTAAGTTTTAAATGAATGAATAAACAAACCAGTGGGTGAGTTACAGGAATACTTCAGAGTCATTGTGGCCATTCATTCTTGTCCCTTAGATGACAAGCCTTAATGTCAGGAGCTGAAGTGTCCATACATAGGCTCAGCCCACCCCACCAGTGACCACTGCTGCTGTTAGAATATCTTAAAGTGGGGCATTGGTTCACAGCACCGGCTGATCGCCTCCTCTGGGTCTCCTGCCTCTTTGACCTGGCCCAAATTCTCCCACATATTATACTGAGTGATTCCTACTGTATTCAAACTGTATCTGCCAGTTCCATTTCCCAGTGGAGTCCTTTGGCCCTTCCAGAGCAGTGGCTTGTCTGCCCACTGAGCCATTCAAGTACCTCATAAAGACAGGATGTATAGCTTATCCATTTGTATCGCTGACTTTCAAAGCTGCCCGAACAAACGTTTCTGGCTGGACTTATTTCAAAGCATTGACTGAAGCAGACAGAAAACTTCCTGCCAGGCAGTTATATTTACCACACAAATTTGTCAGCTTAACCAAACATTCCAATGCATTAGGAGCAGAAATTTGAGCTGATTGATCTAAAGGGCTCAAACACTGTGAGATGAAGGTGTAGCAGATGACAGAAGGGTCTGCATGACTCCACAATCATCACGAGATAAATGTTTCTTGGAGAAACTGTGCTATTGCCCCCTCCACCGCATCCTGCAGGGTTTGCCAAAGCAATGAGCAATCAAGAACTTTTGTGAGTGTTGGCATGTTTAGGCCAAAACACAATGATGGTGTTAGCAGAAATCTTGCAATGCCCCTAATCTGCTTAAATTATACGGTGAAAATGTGATTATAAATCCTTAGCAAAATCATGAGATGCGGTGATCCTTGAATTCTTATTTTCACCTTTACTATCACCACCATCTTGCATGGGTCTTTGCTTTACTTCTCTTTCTATAAAGTTGGAATTACTCTTCTTTTGTCATTTTGCCCTACCCTATTTTCATAATTAACTTTAGGCTTGCTACGAAGACCTTCACAACCCAATGACACAGGAATTGGCATTCCTCCTCTTCCCAGTTATAAACCTAGAAAATGTAGCAAAACTGGTCATTCAAGAAGATATAAAAATTTTGACATGCCGAAAAAACATATCATTGGTTAGTTGTTTAATATCTTTTAGAGGTGAGATAATCATACTGGATATAATGGTATATTACACAAATTGCATAAAGCAATTATTAGCTTTATATAACTTGTCATTTCACCTTTTCCTGTGCATGTAATTTAATTCTGTCTGACTTCTTTTATTCTGTCAGTAAGTAGTCTGTTGGGGAAAAATTAAGTAAGTAAAACAATTTTCACTTAAAATTGTATTCTGGCAATAAACATTTATCTTGAAGGTGGGTCTGGGGACACTCTCAGAGAAAAGTGGGGACATATTTGAGGAAACTCTGATGCTCCCATGGATTTTGCAATCCACATGGCAGAATAATAGCCTGTTTCTTCCCAAGGGACTACTGCCGAATTTTATACATCCGATCATTCAAGAAACTATTTATTTATTTGTTTGTTTGTTTATCTATCCATTGAGTGATTGATTGTGTGTGTGAGAGAGAGAGCACAAGTGAGGGGAGGAGGGGCACAAGGAGAGACAGAGAGAGAATCTTAAAGCAGGCTCCACACCCAGCATGGAGCTCAATGCAGGGCTCCGTCTTGGGACCCTGGGATCATGACCTGAGCCAAAATAAAGAGTCGGACACTTAACTGACTAAGCCACCCAGGTGCCCTTCAAGAAACACTTTTTAAAGCCACATTACTTTAATAACAATATAAATGGAGCAAATGGAGTTTGTTCTTTTCTTAATCTCTTATAAATCTATTATAGTTTATTCATTAGGTATAGAGAAGAGCCATATAAATATTTTAATTTCAATTTCTCTAAGCTATAGCTGAAGAACAGCTTAAGTTAAACCTGTAAAACAAGTTAAACATGTAAACATGTTAAAACTACATGTTTTTCAATTAATAAATTTCATGTTTTAGAGCAGTTTTAGGTTAACAGAAAAGTTGAACAGAAAGTACAGATGGTTCTCATATACTCCTGACCCCACAGAAGCACAAACTTTCTCATTGTGGACATCCTCCACCATCCTCTGCCTTTGTTATAACTGATAAACCTTCAATGATACATCAAAATCATCAAGGTCCATGGTTTGCATTAAAGTTCATTCTTGCTGTTGTACATTCTATGAATTAAAGAAATGCATAATGATTTGTATCCATCATTATAGTATTGTGCAGAATAATTTCACTGCCTTAAAATTCCTCTGTGCTCTGCATATTCATCCCTCTGTCCTCTCTAACTCTTGGTAACCACTAGCCTTTTTACTATCTCCATAGTTTTGTCACTTCTAGAATGCCATATAGTTGGAATCATATAGTGTGTAATCTTTTCACATTGGATTCTTTCACTTAATAATATGTATTTAAATGTCTTTCATGGCTTTTCTTGGCTTGATGGCTCATTTATTTCAAGTGATGAATAATATTTCTTTGTCTAAATGTACCACAATTTATTTATCCATTCACCTACGGAAGGACATCTTGGTTGCTTCCAAGTTTGGGCAATTATGAATAGAGCTGCTTTAAATATCCTTGTGTAGGGTTTTGTGTGGACAAGTTTTCAATTCCCTTGGGTAAATACTAAGAAACACAATCACTGGATCACATGATAATAGTACATTTAGTTTTGTAAGATACTGTCGAGCTGTCTTCCAAAGTGTCTATGCATTTTGCATTCCTACCAGCAGTGAATGATTATTTATGTTATTGCACATCCCCAGTAGTATTTGGTGTTGTCAGAGTTTTGGATTTTAGCCATTCAAATAGATGTGGTAGGTGGTATCTTGTGGTTTGAGTTTGCAATTTCCTAATGACATATGATGTTGAACATCTTTTCTTATGCTTTTCTTATGCTTACCTGCTGTCTGTCTTTTTTGGTGAGGTGTCTTAGACTTTTGCCCATTTCTTTAAATCGAGTGATTCATTTTCTTATTGTTGAATTTCTAGAACTGTTTTTATATTTAACAGTCTTTTATCATATGTACCTTATGCATATAATTTCTCTCAATCTGTGATCTGACTCCTCATTCTCTTGAAGTTTTTAATTTCAGTGTAGTCCAGCGTATCAATTATTTCTTTTATGGATTGGGCCTTTGATGTTGTATCAAGGAAGTCATTGCTATACCCAAGGTCATCTAGATTTTATCCTATGTTATCTTCTAGGAGTTTCATAGTTTTGTGCTTTACATTTAGGTCTATGATTACTTTTGAGTCAATTCTTGAAGGATGTAAGAGATACATCTAGGTTCATTTTTTTTTTTTTTTTACATGTCCAGTTTGTTCAGCACCATTTGTTAAAAAGACTATCTTTACTCTGCTCTATCACCTTTGCACCTTTGTCAAAGATCAGTTAACTATATTTTTGTGGGTTTATTTTTGGACTCTTGTGTTCCATTGATCTATTTGTTCTATCTGTTCTTTCACAAATACCAGAGTCTTCATTATTGTAGCTTTATAGAATGTCTTAAAGTCAGGCAATGTCAATATTCTAACTCTGTTCAATACTGAGTTTGCTAATCTGGTCTTTTGCCTCTTGATATAAACTTTAGAATCAGTTCATCAATATCCTCAAAATCGCTTGCTGGGCTTTTTATTTGGATTGTGTGTATCTCTGGATCAAGTTGGAACACATTCACTTCTTGACAATATTGACTCTTCTATCCATGACCATGGGGTATCTCTCCATTTATTTAGTTCTTCCTTGATATCTTTTATCATATTTTAAATTATGGTACATGCACAAAAATTATTTATGAAGTTATGATTTATTTAAGAGGCAATATTTTCCCCTATAAAACTTAAATTAGATTGTAAAATCAGAATTAGAATGATTTCAATGAAAGAAATAAGTTTTAATGGACTCTGATGTGCTGGTTTTGTCAGTTGAATTCAGTTAATCATCTTTACCAAGGCAAAAACCAGCCAGATGCCTTTAAATCTCTTGATAGTTCAGTGCCCAAGGACTGTTGGAAGTATCTAATCATTCCTGGATGAAGATAAATTTCTCCACAGAGAAGTAGAATATTTTTCGGTATTTAGTTTGTTAAGGTGTTGATATAAGAAGAGGAAAAAAAAAGATGAACAATCCAATGGTGAAGATACGTAAGAGGATATGTTGTTCGAATTGAAATTATAAAGGTTTACTGATCTTCAGTGAAATTGGAAAAATGTATTGTTGTTGTTTTATGATCTTCTTTATGGGTATCCTAATAAGGACCTAAAATCAGTCATTTGTTTGTTTATAGTCATTAGATATACCTAGTCATTAAATGTGTACTAAAAACCTATTACATATTGCAAATATGGTAGATTGAAATTTAGCTGGAGAGATAGACATTTAAAAATTTTGAGGGACGCCTGGGTGGCTCAGTTGGTTGAGCAGCTGCCTTCAGCTCAGGTCATGATCCCAGCATCCTGGGATCGAGTCCCGCATCAGGCTCCTTGCTCGGCAGGGAGCCTGCTTCTCTCTCTGCCTCTGCCTGCCTTTCTGCCTGCTTGTGTTCTCTCTCTCTCTTTGACAAATAAATAAATAAAATCTTTAAAAAAAAATTTTTGATAATATGAGAACGCCGTAGGTGGGACAGTTGATATTAAAAAAAAATAGTGGTCATGTGAGCTGTTCCTTAAAATATGAATAAGGTTTTTATCAGCAGAGTAAAAAAGCTAAGGAGATGTACGATAGTTGTCTAATGTTCTCGACAAATATTTGTGACACATCTGCTAAATACCATTTGTATAATTAACAGGTTCATACTATCTCAGATTTTATAGAGGTATTATCTAGTGATCTCAGATTTCACAATTAAATACAGCAAATGTGATTATAAGAAAAAAGTGAAGAAGAGATTGTGCACAGAGGAAAACTATCTCATTCTAATATGAGCTTTCAGGTACCTCTGAGATTGGCTTACAGACTAATGTCTGTGGGAACAGGAAGAGCAAAGGCCAGGAGGTGCAGAGGGCACTATGTGCTCCAGAAGCTAGGGCCTCAATAGAATGTGAAGGGGATAAATGATAGGAAATGAGGCTGAAAAGGCAATGAGGGACATCACGCAGAGCCTTGCAAACTACATTAAAAACAGCAAGATGCTCTGGGATAGTTGTATAAAGGAAGTAATGTGCTCAGATGAGCATTTAACATGAGGACCCTTACTTTATAATGAAGCACAGATTGGGAGGGGAGACAAGATCAGGAGCATGGACACCATTAGGGCTGTTGCACTGAATCAAGATGTCATGAGTTTTTGAATTAGAATAGTGGTGTGGGAAATTGAGTGTGGTAGAAAGGGAGGCAGTAAAAGACAAATGTGGTTATTCGAAGTATAGTATCTGGAGTCAGAAAACTTAGTTTAATTCTTTGTCACATCAGCCTTTTTTATAAGTTTTGTTTTCTTTTAAAATTACTGTTTTAAAAGTAATATTTGTTTCTATTTGTTTTATCCCTTCATTATTTAGCACTTGTTTATTTTATACGGTCTTTTAGGTTTTCTATATTCTGAAGTTCTTATGGTGCTAATCTCTGGTTTGTTGAGTTTTCTGATACTCCTAAAATGTTCTTTAATAGTGATATTGTCTTCAATGGGGAATATTTTTTCTGTAGTAATGTCACATGTCCTGAGTTGTGAAAGTTTCATATAGAGGGGTGTTTTATTTTCTAGGCCTTAGGGATTCAATATTTTGAATAATTTTCTATTAATTTTTTGGTTTCTGATTCTTGTACTTTACGAATACAATTTTTTTTTTAAAATATCTTTGTCAGGTTAAGATCTTAGGACAGGGGTACCTAACTGTCTTGGTCGATAGCATGTGTGACTCTTAAATGTATATATTTTAAAGATTTTATTTATTTATTTGAAAGAGAGAGAGTGGGGAAGAAAGAGAGAGAGAGCAGGGGGAGGGGCAGAGGAAGAAGCAGACTCCCCACTGAGCAGGGAGCCAGATGCAGGATGCAGAGCTAAATCCTAGGACTCCCTGATCATTACCTGAGCTGAAGGCATATGCGTAACCCACTGAGGGACCCAGACTTCCTAAGTGTGTGACTCTAAATTTTGGGGCTGTGAGTTCGAGCCCCGTGTTAGGGATAGAGATTACTTTAAAAAATTGTTTAAAGTTTAAAAAAATTTTAAATCTTGGGACAAATTTCTTCCTCCTCCTCCTCTTCCACTACTTGGTCACCATGCTAACGACTTATACTATTATTCTGATTTATTTTCTTCCTAGTATCTATTTTTTTACTTAAATGCATATATATATTTAATATATATGAATGTTATATATAAACATATAGAAAAATGCATATATGTGTATTCACACATATTTATACATATATAGGTATAAATACATATCTATGTGAATACATATGTATGTGTGTGTATATTCTTTAGGATATATTTTATCTAGTGTTATGTGTGTTCAATAGTTGCAAGCAGTGAGCATTTGGCATGACTTATCTGCATCAGCAGAATTTACCTTATTATCGGGAGAATACTTACTTGTTTGGAATTGTGGCTTTGGCTTCTCTTATTAGCTATATAATCTGTGATGGAATGTAGAAATTCATTCAATGCATGTAAAGCTATTTTTTTTTAAATTGATATTATTCTTCTGTAAACAGTGTAACTTGGAAATACGTACTGGGGAGGCATTGTGAGAGAGACATCTGAAGTGAGGACAGGACTATATAGATAAAAAAAAAGAATCAACTGTTTTTAGTAATTAATGTATTTTTCAAAAGATAATTTTAAAGAATGGCTAAGATATGGATTGATACTAGGATATAGGAGGGAGGAGAAGAAGGTAGGAGAAATTTTTAACATCTAGGAATCTGTAATTGAGCACAAACTGGGCAGTGGTGATAAAAGTGGAAACATGGAAACAATTCAAAGACAAAATTAATATGATATGGTGAGCATAGGTCTTCAGGATGTAGGAATATGAAGATTTATAGATGACTCACTTAAGTGACCAAAGAGGGGTGATATGACCAGCTGGAGAATGGAAGGAGATGAGATCCATGGGCATGAATGGATAGTAAAGGGTTTGTTTATTCACACTCAGGTTGAAGAGTTCCCAGTATTAGTTTCAGAGTTTTAGAAAGAAGTTGAAGTTAGAAAGAAGGGTTTAGAGGTCTTCAGTTTTGTTTAATTCACAGGAATAAATATTCCCTCGGAAAAGACTGTTCATGAGAGGATTAAGAATGGAATACTAAGGTTAAAGTAAAAACAGTTTTAAAGGAGTTTGGTTGGCTGGATTCAATCTTTGAAATCATGAGGAATTAAGTAGGTAGAGGCTGGTTTGCTTTTCTGAGCACCCATGGGTAAGTCATCCCCACAAAAATGCCTTGTTTTAGCCCAGTTTTACAGGAGATAAAAAGTCACTTAAACCACTGAATTCACTAGCTGTGTGCTCCGGGATGGGTTTTTGAACTCTCTAAATTCAAGGGTTTTTAAATTTGAAATGTGGAAAATAAAATCATGTTTTTAATTACTTGTAAGCACTTGTTATAATTTGTTTTTCATAATTCCTATAGCATGGAAGGTATACAATAAATACTATTTTTAATAATATTACTTATGATAAAATGATTGCCAATCAGAATAGGATATACCTGTTGGCTTCTCTAAGCATCTGGTTTACAAAGGAATTAATATGCTATTAGAAGATTAACATGGGCTCAGAAGACTGTTGGTAATTACATGATGGAAAAGTTTAGCTTGAGTATTTGGGTGGTGATTCTCAATCTTGGCTGCAGCTAAATACCTATTCTGAAACTTCAAGTTTTATGGGCACAGATTCTTGAACTCACCCTGGTCTCTACTGACTTTAGGCTAAACACTGAAGAAATTACCAAAACACAACAAAATGAAAGGCATTACCCCTGCTATCAAGAATTTTAATCAGGCAGAGGATGTATGTGTAAAGTACAATATTGATGAGACATCAGTCATTCAAGGGAATGTTCCTGATTTGTTGATACAAGACTCACTAGATGTTTCAAACAATGCACAGAGACTAGTGCTGTTTGTCCAACCCTAATCTACCTCTTTCTTCCACATCTGCATCCTCAACTCAATTTTTATTTACCATGTCATTATACATAATGTAGATGCTCAAAATTTCCCTGGGCCTCACGCTCATAGAGCCTTGAATATTTCTAGGTTTTTGTGGGGTTTTTTTTTAAGTTTTATTTGTTTATTTAAGTAATCTCTATACCCAACATGGGGTTCAAACTCATAACCCCAAGATCAGGAGTTCCATGCTCTTCTTACTAAGCCAGCCAGGTACCCCAGAACGTTTCTAGTTTTTACATGTGTCATTTCCCTTATAGGATTACAGAATGGCCGATTAAGGAAGGAAAACTTTTATCAAGTGAATATCCCTTAAGCCTCTTCTTGTAATTAAAATATTTTAACATTTGTAATAATTACATAAGTCATCACACTTTATATTGCCAGCACAAATAGGTTTAGAGCTTTACATCTTCCAACTTCTAGGTCTGTCACTTTATTTATTTTAACTTCTACATTTTTAATAGTGCTTTGGGTTTTATTGCCTTTTCTTTACTAATTGACTTACTTTCATTTTTCTTTTTTATTTTACCCATTTGAGAAGCCCATCTGCTCTTCTCTAATCATCTTTAAATAAATTCATCATGATTCATCACAGTTCATTGTCCAATGACTTCAAAAGCAAAATGGCATGTCTAAGGTAAATGCTATCACATTTCAGCCACCCTTAGAAAATATTCATAGAGAATCAAAGTATACATGATTTATGATATTACCTCAGACTCTTACCTGTCTTTATTAATAAGCTGAACTTTGTATTATGGCTTCTTTATGCCCCACTTTTTATCCCTCCAACACAGTTATTCTTGCAAGATAAATCAAATTCAATTTTTGTGAACTCTAAGGAATTGTTCAAAATCAAGTTTATTGATTGACTGATGTTTGAAGTAAGTGAATGATAGGCTTAAAAGTATTTTTGTCTTACAGTGATATTCTTTTATAAAAATCATATTTTAGCAGTAAGACTAAAGTAGGCCAAAAACTGAATTTGATGACACTCTGCAGAGGACAGTAAAATTTCATGGATTCCTACCATCAGAACTGATGCTACCCATAAACATTTGCTTATATTAATTGAGAACACTTATAAAATCTGCTAAAATAAAGTCTGCAATACATCACTATCACCCATCTGAGATTTTGCTGTGTGCAAAGAGGTTATTTCTTAAGAAAGCCTCAGTGTGAAAGGGTTTCTTGGGAGAATGACATTAAGTTGACACAGTATTAACAAGTCAACACAGATTTCTTTAAAAGAGAAAAGTGAAACGCCAGACTGTGAAGCAAAGCCCTGCCTTTGAAGTCTAATCTGACAAACAAAGGAGAGGTGGACTGCACAAAATTGTAGAGTAGTCTGAGGAAGGCAGGCCTGGGCCAAACAGGGAATGTGTCCTGGGAAATAATGGAGCAGGAGTAGGGCATTAGGGCCCCTCTCCAGTAGGAGGATGTTGTGAATGCCAGGTTGAAAGGGGAAGTGTAGCAATACAAAAGAGAAAGGATACTCAGCACTTAACCTTGTGGTGCAAGGTAAGCGCCTCTATTTTAAACCATGATATTTTTGCTTTGGAGCCATTGCTTATATTGTCTGGTGCATATTGACATCTATTTCTGGTTGTCATTAGCTTTTTATATATTTTTTTTCAGATTTGCTGAGCACTCTCAGGTCTATTATAATTTTAACCTCTGTAAAGATTAATTAATTCCAAAAACATTTATTTAGTGCTTACTTGGTACAAGCCTTGGGAGATAAAAAGGTGTATAAAAATGTTCCCCAACCTTAAAAAAATCTTAGTCTAACTAGACTCTAATGTACAGAGACAGCCTTCTAAATAAATAATTATAATATGGTATGATAAGTGCTAATTAGAGAAAGATGTCTATTCAGGAGCTATAGAGTATGGAGGCAAGAGTCATTTTCATCAATAGTAAATTGCACGTTACCTTTTTTAGGAGTCAATTTAAGGAGAATTGGAATGAGGGCCAAGAATTCTTTCTAATCCATCATGAGTATACTTCAATTCAGGAAGGATGTCCCATGAAAGGCATAAAGTTAGAAATATTTTACCAACATTACAGTTAGCAACAACAAAGACATTTAATGATGTTGAATCTAAAAATTACTTAATGCTTTGTCCACTGATATGTCTTCATAGAAAAAATGGGATGGTACAAAATTCAACAGAAAAAGTATATCATTCTTATGAATTCCTGAGGGTGAATGCAAATGGTGACAGAAAACCCTATGTGTTCTTTTGCCTGTGTGAGTTTGTAATTTTTTTATCTTGGATTTTCTTTTAAGAATCGTATATAGGAAGTTTGAGTGGCTTATTTGGTTAAGTGTCTGCTTTCGGCTCAGGTCACAATCTCGGAGTCGTGGAATAGAGTCTCATGTTGGATTCCCTCTGCCCCTCCCCTCACTCATTCTCCTAATCTCTCTCTCTCTCTCAAATAAATAAATAAAATCTTAAAAATAAGAATCATATATAAAACTACTGTAGGGCTTACCACCTTACCAGTCAATGAATAGATGGCTTAGTAATTTTGGGAGACTGTGGGCACTATTTCCTATCCATATGCTTCTCCAGAACTTTCTATTACAGGATATGAAATCATCAGAATCTTATTACATAATTATGTGTTTATTTCTTTGGTTAATGGAGATTTGTAGGTCTTTCCAGAAGAACCTATTTAAAATATTCTTTTTTTCCCCCAAATACTTTTATTTTATTTTTTCAGTGTTACAAGATTAATGCAATACATGCCCTAATCAATACCCACCACCAGACTCGCCCAACCCCCCGCCCCTTCTCCTCCAAAACCCTCAGTTTGTTGTTCAGAGTCCACAGTCTCTCATGGTTCATCTCCCCCTCCGATTTCCCCCCATTCACCCTTCCTTTCCTTTTCATAATGCCCTCCATATTTTTCCTTATGCTCCACACGTGAGAGCATAAGATAATTGACTCTCTCCACTTGACTTATTTCACTCCGCATAATCTCTTCCAGTCCCGTCCATGTTGATACAAAAGTTGGGTATTCATCCTTTCTGATGGAGGCATAATATTCCATTGTATAGATGTACCACATCTTCCTTATCCATTCATCTGTTGAAGGGGCATCTTGGTTCTTTCCACAGTTTGGCGATTGTGGCCATTGCTGCTATGAACATTGGGGTACATGTGGCCCTTCTTTTACTGCATCTGCTTCTTTGGGGTAAATACCCAGTAGTGCAATTGCAAGGTCATAGGGTAGCTCTATTTTTGAGTTCTTGAGGAATCTCCACTGTTTTCCAAAGTGGCTACACCAACTTGCATTCCCACCAACAGTGGAAGAGGGTTCCCCTTTCTCCACATTCTCTCCAACATTTGTTGTCTACTGTCTTGTTGATTTTGGCCATTCTAACTGGTGTAAGGTGGTATCTCAGTGTGGTTTTGATTTGAATCTCTCTGATGGCTAAAGATGATGAACATTTTTTCATGTATCTGTTAGCCATTTGTATGTCTTCTTTGGAGAAGTGTCTGTTCATGTCTTCTGCCCATTTTTTGATGTGATTATCTGTTTTGGGAGTGTTGAGTTTGAGGAGTTCTTTATAGATCTTAGATATCAGCCCTTTGTCTGTAGTGTCATTTGCGAATATCTTCTCCCATTCTGTGGGTTGCCTGTTTGTTTTGTTGACTGTTTCCTTCGCTGTGCAGAAGCTTTTTATCTTGATGAAGTCCCAAAAGTTCATTTTTGCTTTTGTTTCCTTTGCCTTTGGAGACATGTCCTGAAAGAAGTTACTGTGGCTGATATTCTTAGAATTTCTACTCATTACTACTTCTATAAAAAAAATTGCCACAAATTGAGTGGTTTAAGACAAAGTAATTGTATTATTTTATAGTTATGGAGAACTGGAGTCAGAAGTAAGTTTCACTGGGCTACAATTAAGATGTCAGTAGGGCGCCTTTCCTTTTTGAGATTCTAGGAGAGAATTTTGCTTGCCTTTTCCAGCTTTTGAAGGCTGCCTACATTCCTTGGCTAAAGGCTTTGTCCTCCACCTTGAAAGCCAGCAGTGTAACATCTTTCCTCTCTGACCTCAGCTTCCTTCCCGACATCTTCTCTTTCTCTGACCGGGATCTTCCTTACAAAGTTCCTTGTGATTACATTTTCCCTCCTGCATAATTCATGCTAATCTTCCTATTTCAAAATCCTTAGTAATCATATCTGTAAAGTTTCATTCATCAAGTATGGTAACATATTCAGAGGCTTCAGGGATTAGAAGGTAAACATCTTTGGGGGGGCCATCATTCAGCCTACTACAAAAGGTAGTATTCATATTCTACTCTGATATATGAATATTATCTTAGAGAAGATCTTTATAAGGAAAAAGGCCTGCTTCTTGGGAGAAGCAGACCTGATACTGGAGATATAGATTGAGAAAAAAATAGAAAATGCTTGAAAATTTAAAGAAAAATAAAAAGAGAACCACCCCAAGAGGTTAAAAGGAAGATTTCCCCCTCAAAAAAAAAAAACAAAACCACACTATACAACTGTATCAAGGGCAAAGTCCAAAGTAATGACAGGGCTAAACTCTACCCCTTTATCTTTAGCTAATGAGCTCTCTGTACACCTTATGTATTTAATTTTTATGGTACCCATGTAACTGTGAATTCTAAAATCACATTTAAAAATGTGGTCAGAAAAAAAGTACATACCCAGAGAAAGGTAATTATTTTATTTATTTATCCTTTTTCCATTGCTTATTCTTCAAAAGGGTATTCGATTGTTTCAGTGAATGCCTTTGGAATGTAGATCTACTTTTTAAAGTTATCTTGGGAAGGACATTGGAAATAAAGTAACACAGACTTTTATAGAGAAAATACAGTGTGTTACAAAGAATTTACATTTCTAGTCTGTGATCATATTACTATTTTACTGGTAGACCCAAACCTCATTTACCAAACCTAGATTTCCTGTCTTCTAATTCAGTTCTCTTTCCACTATATCTATTAGCTCAGTGATTTGCATTTGAGTTTAGCTCTCAGTGCAACATACAAACTACCCATGAGTCTCTTCCTTTCATAAACCAGTTAATCTGTGTGCCAGGACCATTTTTTTTAGCATAATCAATAAAATACATTGATGGGCTCAGATCTGTAGCGAGTCATAAAGGAAGATCATGCTTGTCATACAGAAGTGCTTCTCTCCATTGCTAAAGAACTTCAAAATACCCGAGATAGACTGCTAGGAATTCTTTCCAAAAAAAATCCATACATCATTTCCCATAGTAAACAAGGAAGCTTATCTAACTTGTGTCTCTTGCTATTATGAAGCTAAAATTTGCCCTAAAGCAAAAGGTTATTTGAGTAGGGGGTTATTCCATGGCCATGAATAAAGAGACATTGCTTATATAGTCTGACAACTTGAACGATTTATTTTCCAAAAATGAGTAGCAGAAGGAGAGCATTTATTTATTTATACTTTAAAACACCCAAGAGAGCAAAAAATAGTTTTTATGCTGCTTTTGAATTGCTCAGGCATTCTCTACACTTTTGAGAACTGGCTAATATCCTGAATAATCTCAATTTATTGTCTACTTACTCCACCCCAAAGTCATTCTTTGTTCATCTCTACCATGCAGTGTGTCCCAGGAGGCTGACCCCTTGGAATTGCATTGAACAGGTGCTCTTGTCAGCTGCTTCTAGTATATTTGTCCAAATGAGAGGCAGCAGCAGGAGAAGATAGGTAGGGGGGTAGATGGAAAGATTGTTGGAGTTTTTCTTTTTCGCTTCCTATTGGGCTGTACCCTCCATGAGTACAGCTGTTCCAGGGACCTACTCCTCATGGCTCCCACTGTTAAAGAAAATAAACACTTTATGCAATGGGACGGGGGCTACCATAATGAGATTTGTGTTAAGGGAGAGAAATAGGCTCAACTTTGAATGTAACAAGGAAAAGTGGGGATTTTATAGTCAAGGAGTAGGGTCAGGGGGTCAGTGTTTAGAAAATGATGAATGGGGCATTAGAGGTTAAGATATTCTGGCTAACCAGCCATCACACGGTTCTTGTGAAGGCAAGCCAGAGTGGTCAGACATCACCTGGGCGTTGGTGGAGTAGGAAGAACTTAATGAGATATGGAGAGGGGGGATACTGGCTAAACTCACTTAGAAGGATTCTTCTTAAATTTGACGATGCTGAGACTAACTTGGAAGGCTAGTTGAGAAGTGAGTTCAGAGAACTCTCCCTGAAGTTTGGTTAAGAGAGACCCTTTGTTAATGCTCTTGGTATTGTCAGGATGGGAACTACTTTTCTTCCCTTTGCTCCTTCAAACTTACCAGTGTTTATGACTGCTCTGTTTCTAGTCTCTAGTTATGTCCCTTGATCTAGCCCATACATCCGTAAAAATTAGATTCTTTATTAAACCTTTGCATTTTAATCATCTGAAACATGTTTTGTTTTTAATAAGCCTAAGTCAGTGATGCTCATTTTCCCCTGTGTGTGGGAGGAAACTCAATTGCCATTTGACCATCTTTATGGGGAACCTGTGCTCTGTTACCAGCCTACTCTACTCCTCCCTCTAACTGGTCCAGTTTGCAGTGATGGTGGGCAGGGAGACAATCTCAAAGTCCCTCTGAGATTAGGTGATCTTTTCCTGATCCAGGATCTTACATTTCTATTGTTTTTAAGCTCTGGTGAGTAGAATAGCACAGACAATGTGGAAATAGCATAATTTATTACTTTGGCTGTTTAGATCAGAGAGCCAGAGTCACCAGGATAGAGTCCATGTGAGCAACCCTAACCTCATTTTAATCCATTTAACATAAATCCTATTGTTTCCCTTCATGGCCTCATTCTTTTCCTATGGAACAAACCCAACCCAAACTGCTCTGCAGAACTTCCTTGAACACATTCAGCCCAGCTTTCAGTGTTGCTTATTTGATTTGCAGGTGGTTTTCCTCATGACAATGTGATTACCCAAACGTTGGGAATTTTTTTTTTGCCAGGGCAAATAACTGGGATATATACAGTAAAGTTCTGAACAGGACATTGACTCAATTTGGTCATTTTATTTCAATACTCCTAACAATAAATTATTTTTGCAATGAAAAAATCCAAGCCGACTGCCTGAGTGGCTCAGTTGGTTAAGCAACTGCCTTCGGCTCAGATCATGATCCCAGGGTCCTGGGATCGAGTCCCACATCAGGCTCCCAGCTCCACAGGGAGTCTGCTTCTCCCTCTGACCTTCTCTCCTCTCATGCTTTCTCTCACTGTCTCTATCTCAAATAAATAAATAAAATCTTAAAAAAAAAAAAAAAAAGAAAAATCCAAGCCATTCCAAGGTTTTCCCTTTTAAAAAATTGTCCTCTTTGTATTGTATATCTCGTTTTACAAAGCCCGACTCTCTCTTCAAGTTCTGGTGGGTCTAGTCGCCTACATTTACTCTGTTAGTTTTCTGCAGCTTTTCCCTCTTCTCATGTATTAGATATTCCTCTAAACAATCTTCCCATTCAATAGGCCCACCTCTTGAAACTTCAAAAATTGTGTTTGATATACTTATGGAAATATATCCCATAAGTAACAAAACAAAATGAAATACAGGAGACTGGATTTTTAAGCAATATAACTGAGGCAGTGTTCTATATCTTTTATGAAAGTAAAAACTAGAAAATGTTAATTATGCATGATATCTGATGCCACATATTTATATAGCTACTTAATGTATCTGAGCTTGGGGTTTGAATAGATCTTAAATTTCTTTTGTCTAGTAGGCATTAGATTCTTGAAGTTCCTCTATGTGTGATTATGATAGCCATACAAATAAAATAAAGGAAGCTGGTGGCAAGGGATACTTTATTCTTCCATCATTCATTTATCATCCACTCTGGTCCAAGAATCGGGCTAGACTTTGGGATTATACAGTTTAATAAAGCACATCTTCTAGCTGCCCCCCGAGGAATCAGAGATATTTAAAATAACTACGGTATAAAGGCTAAAACATTATGGTAGAAGTTAGAGTGACAGGATGAGGAAGGTTGACAGGCATGTTTCCTACAAATGGTGTGGGTATGGAAGAATGAATGGCAGGGCAACAGGCAGGGATGAAGGGAACGATTACATTGTAAAGGGGTCCAAGCTTCAGAAGACATAAAGATAACAAAGAGACTTGTCTGGGCTGGCTATGTGTAGGTGGGGATGGAGCAGTTGTGTTCCCTACTCAGTATCCTACCCCCTCCTCTTCCATTGGTTCTGTCTTTTCCCTCTTTCCCTCTTTTCCTCCCTAAGGAGACTCCCAATCCTACTCTAGGTGTTGCCCAGTATTTCCCCCATCCCATCATAGCAGAGACTTCAAAAGAATATTTTGATTTGAGGATTCAATTCTTTACCCCTTATGTATCCACTTCTCATCCCATAGCAAGATTAAACAATCCAGTCAAATTATTTTGTAAATATGATTAATGAAGGCTGATTTTGCCAGAGCCAATAGAATCTTTACAGTTCTCACATAATTTGACTGGGGTTGCCAGATGAAATACAGGATGCCCTATACTTTAGTTAGTAAATTTAACTTTAGTAAAATTTAAATTTCAGATAAAAATTTATGTTTTTTTAGTATAATCACATTCGTGTACTATTTGAGATATACTAAAATTATTTGCTACCTATCTGAAATTCCAGTTTAGCCAGGAATCCTTTATTTTAACTTACTAAATCTGTCAACCTTAAAATTTCCCTCTGTGCATATGAGACTCTGGACCACTCAATCCTGTCTTTCCTTGACTTATAGTTCCCCTTATCTATCTGTGATACTTTTCTTATCTATCTGTGTTCTTCCTCTAACAACCTAAACCCAGTTGTTATCATTTACCCAAGGCTATATTTTTGTCCTTTCTTTATTCCAACACCTTTTTCCTAGGCAATCTGATTTCCTTTCTTGTTGTTAATTACTGTTCATCTATTATTCCTAAATCTCTACCTCCAGCCAAGACTTCTTCTTTGACTTCTAGACCTATATATCCAATGCCTACCAGGCATTTTCTTGTGGATGTCCTAAAGTCATTTAAACCCCTACAAACCCAGGGGCTCCTGGTGGCTCAGTTGCCTTCAGCTCAGGTCATGATCCCAGGGTTCTGGGATCAAGCCCCATGTTGGGCTCCAGTTTAGCGGGGAGCCTGCTTCTCCCTCTCCCACTCCCCATACTGTGTTCTCTCTCTCTCTCTTTCTCTCTCTCTCTGTCAAATAAATAAATAAAATCTTTTTAAAAAATAAACCCCCACAAACCCAAAATAAGCATGTCACCCTATCCCTAAACTCTTCTGTGAATTCTTCATGTCAAAAAAGGGCACCACCACCAATCCAATTCCAAAGTAGAAACTCGGGTAGTTTTCCAGACTTTCTTCCCTCCCACTTCCGTTTTTCATTGCCAACAATAACTGGTTATAGTTTTCCTTAACGTAGCTTAATTTGTCCCATCTTCTAGAAGCTCCCTGGAACCTTCCTATTTTACTTCCTTATCATCTCAACCAGAATATTAGATTAGCCTACAATGCAAAACTCTGTTCTGTGTGTACACATACATCCACATACACTCATCTTATGCCTCTAAGACTGCAAATTGGAATATATTTTTTATTATTTAATATTCTTCAGTAATTTATTATGTTCTGCAAGATAGGCTTGAGACATTAAGTTTGGATCACACTTTCCAGAATCTGACCTCTGCCATCTTCTTAATTCTTATCTCTGAGGCATAAAAGTACACATATAGCATAGCTTCTCCATGGTTTCATGTTTCCTGTGTAGTAGGCATACAACATGTTTATTCTATGAATGAGAAAATGATAGAAATTTCAGAGTGGAATCTGTAATATTGTCAGGGAAAAGCACATTCAATGTGCACTAATGAGATATTTTTACATTTGAGGGGCTTTTATATGACACATGGTATTTCAAAAATTATACTATAAAGAATCATGATTTTATGGGATTTATGTATGAATGTCTATACATATAAATATTTAAATACATATAAGCATTAAGTGTCCCTAAGAAAATATATGTTTATATAAATATTTAAATACATTGAACCTGCTTTACTATTTGGCATCGTCAAGAAATGTTGACATCCTGGTTGTTTGAATCTTCTGAATAATTAATCACCATTTTTCTAACATTTATAAAATAGGTTGAAATGCAATCCATACTACAATTTTATGGAGCATAATGAAACCTTTGTCACATCATCCCACCCACAGTTCAGAGGACTGTGACTTTTATTTATCTATGATAACCATTTTTATTTATGAGAACACAGAGAAATCTGTTTCCAGACTATAGGTATTCATTGAGTGTTCCAAAACTCAAAGGTATCAGTCACACAATGGATAAGTTAATCTCTAAAATACATCTATCAGTGTTAGTCTCAATTATTTTAATTAACTAATAGAGATTTTCCCCAGTGGTAAGGCAAAAAACATTTTGTTCAGTGTATGATGGAAATAAATGCCTCTTGTAAAGTTTCAGGACTGCTCAAAGCATCGATATGTACTAAACACGTGTGGAAAATTTAATTTAACCTTCCAGATAATGTGTGTGAATGAAAAGAAATTGTAAATGGACTAGGGAGGATTACTTGCCATTAATAAATGAATTCCTTTTGGCATGCACTAGCCTAAGCATGGGTGGAATTCATGTTGGATAACACAGTTCCACTGGAAGCCTCTGTAGAATTATTTCTTTTTAGTTAGTAACAAGTGGAGCTTGGGGTATTATTAGGCAAAATTACAATAGCAGTGCACTGCTGTGCAGAGAAAGATCAGGGCATTTCCTCTAAGCAGCATCTTTAAAAGTCTGGCTCCTAAAACTAATGTTGTGAAGCTTCAGTTCTTTTGAATTGAGACTCCAGGGAATGAGAAAGGGTCATAATTATTAGCTAGGAATTGATGCTAAATTTGTTTATTCACTGATTTCCCACCACTTTCTATAGTATGTAAATGAGATTTTTACTTAGAAAAAGCATTCCCACTCTGAGACAGATGACAGCTGTTCAGGCCCAGGGGACAAAGAAAACACAGCTTTTCCTTGGCCTTTTTCTTCTTTAGCACAGCTTCTAAAGCCTCGCTGAATTTTCCCGGAATTCCCTGAACAAGAGCTTTCACGTTCTGATTGATTAGTCATCATATCAGAGCTTACCACTTTGTAGCTCCCCTGCTACCAATTGAACATTATGAACTGGGCCCAGAAAATTAGCTTGCTCGGCACCATTGGGATTCTGACCTGTTTAGCAATAGATGTCTAATTCCCTATGACTCTCGTTAGTAGAATTGGAATCAGAATGATAGGAGCAGAATGCCTTCAGAAAGGAGTCTGAACATCTTTTCAAAGTTTATAGTGCTACCACAAGATTTAGGGAGGAACACACATACTCTTCCAGATCAATAACGGGGGGGGGGTATTTATTGTCTGGAGTAGGGGTCACACTCTCAGATCTCACTCTTACAAGAAGCTCCTTAGGCAGAGAGAAGTCAGGTTATCACCAAATGCTGACACCTGGCAGTGACAATCAGTAGCAGGTGGAACATTTGTCTCTTCTCTTGCCCCTGGAGCATCTTTTCCAGGTAGGCCAGTCCCCAAACTTTAGTATCCTGCACAAGCTTCCAAAAAATGCCTGTATCTCCCCAACAATGTCAGAAACCCATTGCCCTCTGTACCCATATAGAAGTTGAGCTCAGAAAATAATTCACTTTAAGGCACTGATGGCTAATTTGAACTTAACATGTGACCTCCCTCAAAATTATGGGGATTTAAAGCAGACTATGAAATAAAATGGAGAGAGAGTAAAAAAATAAAGCAGACTGTGAGGTGAAAAAATATACGAACATAAAGGAAAAAAAGTCATGCCCGGTGTTCAAATATAACCAGACTAGTAGATGTCTGGAAGAGAAACTGTAGAATAGGAGAGGTATTTCCATTTCGCTTCAAATTTTAAGTCATAGGCTGGTATTAGTAATAGTAAAATATATATTTTAGATATACACACACACAGATGTACATACTTATGTAATATTTATAATTCATTTATAATCAATAAATAATATTTATAAATTGAGTCATTCAGTTGTGCCTTCAGAAATTAGTTGCTTGGGTGTCTGGGTGGCTCAGCGGGTTAAAGCCTCTGCTTTCGGCTCAGGCCAAGATCTCAGGGTCCTGGGATCGAGCCCCGCATCAGGCTCTCTGCTCAGCAGGGAGCCTGCTTCCCCTCTCTCTCTGCCTGCCTCTCTGCCTACTTGTGATCTCTCTCTCTCTCTGTCAAATAAATAAATAAAATCTTAAAAAAAAAAAAAAAGAAAGAAGTTGCCTTGGGTGGATTTTGTAACAGGGCACTAATTACAGGACAATTAAGTAAACATAAATCGGATAAAACTCTTACTAGCCTTAAATCACTATTCCATTTTAGGCTAAAACAGGCCTTCAGGGAGATAAGCTCCACAGCCCCCAAATCAACAAGTGGATGTTTCATCAGCCATTTTAAACATATTACTGCTTTAAAGGGACATAGACACATGTGTATATGAAAATGTCTCCCATGTTTCCTTTAAAAGCGATCCTATGATAATTTTGATGCCATGTCCACATCAAGTTGAGTAAGACTGGATAGTAAAATGCATATTCATACATGAACCTATATGCATATGTGAATAGTGGGCCAAAAAATGTGAAGCTCCGGCCCTGAGGAAGAAGGTCTGCCCTGGACGCGTTTTCCTCTCCCTTCAGGGCTTTCTTAGCACAAACGTGCTTTCCATCCAAGGGCATGTGGCAGAGCAGCTGCCAGCCCTCCTCAGTGGTACTCAATGATGCTGTTGAAGAGGAGACCTGCTACTTACTGGGTGCTAAGAGTTAAGCTTGCTTGGTATCCACTGCTGCTTTACATTACCCTCAGACACAGCAGTGAATGGAGTTTTGAACGATTCTCAGTTATGTATCATTTTTATGTGGGTGCTCTGGGCTGTGCAGTGTGCAGCCCCTACATTCCAAATGTAAGCCAGCCACAGAGAAATAGGCCTGGTGCCAACGCAGATCAGGGGAGACTTAGCATTCATGTTCTGCTTGGCCACTTAGCCAGAGTTTTCACACTGAAACAGTGCTAGAGTCTAGTAGATGCTCAATAAATGTTGAATTGGTAAATGAGAGATGAATAGATGCATTATGTGACTTCAGTTGAGTGTTTCCTTACCTGGATTTTCCTACATAGGATAAGCTTATAGCAACAGATATTTTTATTGATGATAAAAATTTAATGCTTTTAATTAAGGGAGTCACAAAGTCTTCAATTATGAAAAAAGTAAAGCTTTTTTAACTTAACATATATCAGTGTGAATTTTAAGTCACTATCGAAGCTTATTAAATGTGTACTAAATAATGCTGTCTGCATTTTGTATATATTTCAAATTGTGGTGTGAAAAATACTGGCTGTCTGTCCTGCTTCTCTGATCACATGTGGCCTGGGTAAGTAGGCCCTTGTTCTTCCTCTTCCATTATTGTGCTCTCTAAATAAAATGTTACTTCTCTGCACCTTTCATTTCCAGAGCTCCAGCTCAGCTCATCTCTAATTAAGCTAGTACAGAATTTCCTTTCTTCCCAGATGTATTGTGTTCATGAGTTCGCAGAGAGATCCATCCTACCATCTGAAAAGACTGTAGTGATCTGTAGTCTGGCGTGCGGACTGTAGTCAGAAAGTACCGTTTTCACCAGTTTATAGAAGAAATCCTTGGGAGGCCTAGAGAGAAAATGTATGGGGTTCAGAAGCTGCTAGGCATGGTACGGAGAAGAAGCTAGAGTTTCTGGACTTTTTATTATTATTATTATTAATTTTTATTATTAGTTTGACAGCACGTGTTTTTTGAGCCCCCCTTATTTTTCATTTCTGTAAGTAACAAAACCAGGTGTTTAAGGAATGCATTCAGTGGTTCAAAGCCTCACTGAATGTCTTCTCGTTTGAGTGTCAGTGCATTCTTGTGCTGTGGTGTGTATTTTAAATAAGGCACTTTATACTAGATACAGAACATAGATGAGCATTGAGTTTAGGGTGTTAACACTTTTTATGCCAATGAAAAATATTTTTAAATGAAAGCTCTCCTACATTCTAAAGAGTAGATTATGTATGTATATTACAGGGGTTTTATTTTTATTTCAATAATAAAGTAAAAATTTGAGATACTAAGATGTAGTCAATTAAGGGCAAGCCTGACACAAATTTTAAGGCAGCTTGAGATTCTGGTCCACTTAGATATCCCTAGTAGGATCTTGCAGTGTGGGGAGTTGGACATAAAGAAAGCTTCCTCTAATTTTCTTCATGTAATAGCATGATGTCGTGAAAAATCAAGACACCTGAGTCTTTTAGCTGTTGCTAATATTAACTGGTAGGAGTGTGTGTGTGTATGTGTGAAATAGGTCGTCATTAAGGTCTATTCCAGCTTTAACAAGCTATTAATGAAATGTTGATTGTCAGATAGAAAATGTGCATTTCATTTTTTGAAGGAGCTACATTTGCATGAGGCTGCCCCAACCACTCTGAATATTAATAAGAGCCAGAGGACTTGCTGCAAATCAAAACACAAGTGCTGCTAAAATGAATTTATAAGAAAAAGAATGATTATTTTGCTTGAAAAGCCACAGGGTGGCCTGTAGAATCTAATTCAGGGAGGCTTGGAGAATATATGCGAATCAACAGGAATGGTGTTATCTGCGCCTACGTTGTAAGGAGAATCCAAATGATCCAATATGTTCCCCTGTCATTTTCCACTTGCAAGGAAGACAGCTAATTTTTATTTTTCAGTTTTCATTTTAAAACCAAACTCAGAAGTGATGACTGCAGTAAAAGGCCCAAAGCTGTTGGGAGGGAATTACAGTGCAGCATGTCGTCTTTAACTTTAAAAAGTATAATTGACTTGTAATAATTTTATGTTAAGTTATATTTTGCTGTGAGTTAGATCACATGCAAAAATACTCCAGACATTTACCATGGGTGTGTGAAAAGTTGTTGGGTTTTATTTCTAGGTAATTTCCATCTAATGTATTAGATGTGTCACACTCTGCCTCCTGAACAATCTCTGTCCGAAGCAGAGGAAGAGTCTGGGTACTTGTTTGGAATTCTCTGCGTCCTTCATGCTGTCTCAGTGCTGACCCGAAAGAAAAAAAAGGAAGCTCACCTTTGTATCAGTCTGTTGGGGCTGCCCTTATAGAATACACATCCTGAGTAACTTAAACAACAGGCACTTACTATCACACAATTCTTGAAGTTGGAGTCTGGGGTCAAGGTGTTGGCAGGTCTTCTTCTGTGTGTTGAGAAAGTGGGGGTGGGGCAGTCTCTGGTGTCTTGGTGTCTCTTTCTGTAAGGAGGCCCGTCCTATTGGATTAGAGTTCCTAACCCTTCTGACCTCATATAACTTTAATTACTTCCTTAAATAAAATCACGTTGGCACCTGGGACTTCAATATGCAAATTTGGGGGGACACCATTCAGCTTATAAAAAGCTTTAAAATTGTTTTCAGTTATAATCCTTACTGTGCTGAAATACTCTTAATTCTGTAACTGAAGATATTTTCTACATTTTCTTTTTTAATCTGACTATAGTCAAAAAATAAAACATATTGCAAGCGCCTTTATTAATTTTTCCTGAGGGAGTTCTATTTTGATATTCAAATTTTAAATGTAAGTTCTTCTTAAAGGAGAGAAATAGTGATCATTTGTTTCTGTTGGTTTACAAATGCAAACACACAGAACTTACCTCTGAGTCTATATTGTAAAAGGGTACACAGCTCTTCATATGAAAGCTATAAGAAGAGAGCAAGTTTTTGTAGTACTCTTGGATGTTCTTTTTAAGGGTTAGGAAACTTTGATTCATTAATTCATTCTGATACATTTTATTTTTATTTTATTTTTTTAAAAAGATTTTATCTATTTTATTTGACAAAGAGCAATACAGTAAGAGAGGAAACACAAGCAGAGGGAGTAGGAGACCGAGAAGCAGGTTTCCCCATTGAACAAGGAGCCCAATGTGGGGTTTAGTCCCAGGACCCTGGTATCATGACCTGGGCCAAAGGCAGATGCTTAACGACTGAGCCACCCAGGCACCTCCATGATACATTTTAAATAGATAGATAGATAGATAGATAGATCGATAGATAGATAGATAGATAGAGCCAGTCACTATTCTAGGGACTAGCATGGCAATAGAGAGCAAAATTTCTCCTCGAAAGAAGCTCTGAGTGCCCTTGTCTGGATAATAAAATATACAGTCATTCTTTCTTACACGGAATAAACTTTTCTATGTTTGCCTCTGGTTCTTCTCTTATGCCATCTTTTTGCTGAGCATTCATTGCTAACCTCAGTCAGTTTTGCTGAGGCAAAAATATGAAGGGGGAAATGAAATCAACTGTGTTATAATATGTTCATTTTTAAAATGATGGGTTAGACTAGACCAGCAGTTTTCAACCTTGTCTACCCATTATAATCACCTAGAGCGTTTTAAAAATATACACTGAACCCCCGAGATTTTTCTCGACTTGCTCTGTGATGGGTCATGACCACTGATATATTTAAAAATATTTCCGGGTGATTATATGTGCAGCCAGAATTGAGAACATCTGAACTAGATTATCATGAAGACTCCTCACTGGTCAAAATGTTCTGTCTCCATGGATTCTTAGATTTTCTCCCCAAATCTGGAATCCTGCTCTAGAATAAGATGGGAGAGTTATTTATATTCCTCAGCATAGGTGTATGAAAGGGGCTGTTGATGCTTCTATGAACAAATCTCTTCTCTTTAGGAGATTGAAAATTAATTTTGTATAAATTCAAGTTGTTTAAATGTAGCTTAAGTGTGGAGAACCCAGAGGAACTGACATAATATTAAATTGGGCCCATAGAGAGGACCTTGTCTGGTATGTTAAATGCTTTAGAGTTTTCCTTTAAGGTGGTGATGATTTGTCATTGAGAAAATAGCATGCAGCAGATACAACTAAAGAGGTCAATCACTTAGAAAGATCAAAAGGGAACATAAGGGGTGCCTGGGTGGCTCATTGGGTTAAACCCTCTGCCTTCAGCTCGGGTCACAGTCTCAGGGTCCTGGGATCGAGCCCCACATCAGGCTCTCTGCTTGGTAGGGAGCCTGCTTCTTCCTCTCTCTCTCTGCCTGCCTCTCTGCCAACTTGTGATCTCTCTCTGTCAAATAAATAAATAAAATCTTAAAAAAAAGGGAACATAAGTGGGGAGAATGAATGGAAAGGGGCAGAAGGCAAAATAGTTAAAAACTTGGGAGGCTGAAAGAATTTAAACAGATAGAAAAGAAAATAACTATTTGGGTTGCTAAAGGAAATTGGAGGGGCACCCAAGTAACTTGGTCTGTTAAGGGTACATCCAACTCTTTTTTTTTTTTTTAATAATTGGAGGTTATTTATAAGGCCCAAAGTGCGAGGACTTTAATTTGGGTATTTTTAAAAATTATGATCAGAACTTAATCCTCTTGCATAACTAAAACCTTGTACTCTTTGACCAGTATCTCGCCATTTCCCTCTCCCCCAGCCCCTGCCACCCAACATTCTACTCTGCTTCTACGAATTCAATTATTTTATATTTTGCATATAAGTGAAATCACGCAGCATTTGTCCAAAAAAAAAAAAAAAAAACTTGGGAGGCCATTACAACAACGCAGAGAGGGAATGATGAGTGCCTAACTAAACGGTGGGATGGAGAGAAAGAGAATAGATTTATTTCAAGAGAAATCTTGAAAGAACTGATAGAATGCATGGCAAATAAGGCAATCTCTGTGTTCAATTTTGGCAAATGGCTGGTTTGGTGAAACTCCATTAGAAAAAAAAATGCCAGAAGAGAGGAGGGGCAAACCTGCTGAGTTTGTAAGGCATTCAAGGAAAGTTATTTAGTATAGTCAGATCCTTAAAGAAAGGTTTAAGCTACAGAAAAAAAAAGTGCTATTGTAGTGATATTGGAAACAAGGAAGATGGACGAAATTGCTTCTAGAGAGTGTGTAGTTCAGGATGAAGGCATGGACAGATCCTTCGTTTTAGAGAAGTAGAGAGAAAAAAAAGAAAAGAAAAAAGAAACAGACATCAGAAACAAAAAGGTAAGCGCTATCTTCAATAAAGCAATATCCTGGAAGTTGAATGAGAAGAGAATTTCAGCAAGGGGGAGGTGGTCAGCAGTGTCAAACTCAGCAGAGTGGCTGAGTATTACTAGCTACCTGTTTTGAGTACCAATTTTCTAGTTGCTTTCTGTGTGAGATTCACTGCATTCTCTTAGTAATTTTGGGGGTAAGTATTATTATCACCTCGTTTTCCAGGTGAGGAAACCAAAGAGCAGCTAGTATTTTGCCAAAGACCCCACAGTTAATAAATGGCACCATGAGGGTGTGAATCTGGGGAGTGGGACCCAGAAGTCATGGTCTCAGTGATCCTGCTGAATGGATGGCAGGGGGAGGAGGGAGGACCGCAAAGCATCCCTTCAACGTTGGCCTTGAGCTTGGTGAGATCACTGTTCAGTAAATGGTGTGGATCTCACACTGTGTGGGTGGAAGAGAAAGTTAGGGGTAAGGAAATGTGCTCTTTTTAGATTCCTCATGTGTGAAGGAAGGCACATCATAAGGTAATCCCTGAAGGTGACTTAGTATAAAAGAATGATTATATTTAAAGGTGGGAGAGGTGGGATATCCTTACAGTCTGTCAAGAAATAGCCAAGAGAAATGCAGAAGGTAAGTCACTAAGATACAGAAGATAAGTCACTAAGGAAGTTTCACATGTAGGGGACGGAGGATGGAGGACCAGAATACTAAAGGGGAAGGGTCATTACTGACTGCCTCCCCCTGTGAGAGAACGAAGGAGAGGATGTGGGAAGTAACAGCAGTAAGGGCATATAAAGGTAGGAAAGTTGTGAAGGAGTATTTACACAAGGCCACTTTCATTCCTTCCGGTAGAAGTAAGGAATATAGGGTCTGCTCAGACGGGGGCCGGCCTTTTGACTCTATGAATTGCTGTGCTCTATAGACATCAATGTTACTAACTCACCCACCCGGCACAGACCCATCTTTCTCAGCCCATTCTTCAAGTTTTACATATTGAATTCAGTTAATATTTCCTCCCCTCAGTGAGGGAAGGCCAGTACCACGCAAAAAACAAAACAAAACAAAACAAACAAAAAAACAACTCAATCAAAGAATGGCAAAGGCCAGGATCTCACGAGCTTCTGTCTGGAGAGACCCACAAGGAATCTGAGATGAATTTGCACTCTGCTGCTACCTCTCAGTGAAGTGAATTAGAGGAGAACCAACGGGTAACACATCCAGTCAGATTGGCAGTGATCGGCCTGCCTGTGGAAAGGATGTGAACTGAATTAATAACGCCTCAAACTTAAGCAGAAAGAACCTTGGAGGAAAGATGTCTTCAAATGAAATCCCAAATGCAGACTTTCTCCCCCTCTCACTGAACAGGCGGAGTGGTTGCAAAGGGCAACTCCAACAACTTTCTACGGGCAGCCCAGTCACTGTCAATCTAACTTGAAAAGGAAAGGGGATGTCAGTTCTCCAGAAAGCACACGTCCCCTGAGACATAGGCACGGCTTTCGTGTTCAATCACTGTATTTAATTCAATTATCTGCCCCCGCCACCCCCAACTGTCTGCCTTACAAGGAAGGTTGGGGAGAGAGTGATGCTTGATGCTTCTGCAAGTCCCAAAAGATGTGCATTCTTTATTAGGGAATTCAATAAAGGATGAGCTCTTACTCACCCAGCTGTTTCCTCTGAGAAGTTGTCATGGGGCTCTAGCTGCTTACATCAGGAGGATGACCAGGTCTATGCAATGAATTATTATTATTTCTTAGATTGGATTCAGCCAGTTGTCTTTTAAAAAAGATGACTTATTTTAACTACACTTAAAAATGCCATGCTTCTGGGTATGGAAACCACCACAGAATCCTATTCAATTCTAGAATATCGAGAATCTAGTTATCCAGGTAGAGCTATAATTAGGTCTAATGATTTTCCTTTCTTCCTTTGTCTTACCTGTCTTCCTGTTTCCCTGTTCCAAGAGACTGTTTACATTAAGAATCTCTACAAGAAGTCGAGGAAGAGGAGAAAAAGAATTTGCAGTTTGTCTGTGTTAATTTTAGCGATGATTCTGATGAAACGATGAAATACAAAAATCAGTGAGGTTAAAATTGCAAAAACTGTTATGTGGTAAAATAAGTCTTTTAGAATTTATAAACCCTTGTGTTTTCTTAGATTAATGAACGCACACCCTTGACAATAAATGGGTCATTCGGTGACCCATTCAGACTTCTCTTGATTAAAATAATCAAAACTGGTTGGTTGGTGAAGAGGTTTTCTTCTTTATGTCATAAACAGGTAACTCACAAAGTGGAGAAAAAGAACAGGTAGGCCATATCAAAGACCATCAATTGCAGAAAGCGAGGCTAAGCTGATTTTAGCATTAACAAGTCACAGACATTCTAATTGATTTGGAGTTCAAGTACATTGTTACTATTTTTTGATTAAAATAGACCAGTAAAGTCCATGAAGATAAGCCCATGTTCCCCAATTTCAGGCTCTAGAGAATCTCTTTAAAAAAGAAATTCTCAGAACCTCAATAACATGTGCTCTCATTTTGAGAAATGTTGGCTATGGAGTCTAAGCCTCAGCCCATGAAAATATGTTTTAACTGTAAAGAAACATACCAAAACGTAAAATTTATCTTTATAATGGTAAAATTCTTTTTGGATTTCAATTGCAATGAAAACTAGAAAACAAAGCAATGACAGACATAAAACCTTGCAGACCTCAAGTTTATGCCTGCAGACTCAATTTGAAAAACACAGCCTGAAACACTATTTAACCAAAACTTGAAACTTTCCAAGGATTTTCTTTTTCATATATGTGTTAAATTGCCAACGTTCTCTGATCTTTATATTTAATTCAGTCTGAATCCTGCTCCCAAGATTTCCCCATCCTTGTAGGATCTGAACAATAACGAAAGGGTTGGCAACAAAAATGAGTATCTTCTGAAACTCTTTCCCCAAGGGATTGGCAAGCTTCTTTCTTTTTTCCTTCCACTTTAGACTGGGGGAAAAAAAGTGTTTCCTTTGGAAGCTGATCTCATTAGGAGCTTATTGAGTCACAGATATGTCTCTGTATGTGTTACAACATACATTTATTAAATACTAGTCAATGTGAGTAAGGGTGGCACAATTACTGTTCTAGGTGATTGGTGGATAATATTTCTTGAACATCTTTATATAATTTATGTAATTCTATAATAATTTGCCATAAGTTGACCATAAGAAGATACTTTATAAAATGCAAATTCCTATTTTTCCTTAAGTATATTTATCTTGATTAGATTAGGGTTATGGACATCAAAAGATAATGATCAGCAAGTAAATGAGCAATGAAGTAAACAGGAGAGATGCGTTTGAGGAAAGTGAAATTTAAGCAAGGTCGTGAAAGAAAAGTAGGATTGGAATAGACAAAATGGAGGCAGGAAGGTATTGTAGATAGGACCTACCAAAGAGTTAGAAGCAGGAAATCTTATTTGGAGGACAGAGATAGCAAAATAAGTCAATCAAAGAGAGTTATCATATGATTTCCCTCATATTGGAAATTAAGAAACGAAACAAGATCATAGGGGAAGGGAGGGGAAAATTAAATAAGATGAAATTAGAGAGGGAGGCAAACCATAAGAGACTCTCTTAATCACAGGAAACAAACTGAGGGCTGCTGAAAGGGAGGTCGGTGCGGTGACGGTGACGGCGTAGTTGGGGGATGGGCATTAAGGAGCGCACTTGATGCAATGAGCACTGGGTGTTAGTTATATGCAACTGATGAGTCACTAAATTCTACCTCTGAAACTAGTAATATACTATATGTTAATTATTTGAATTTAAGTTAAAACAAGAAAAAATTAGAACAATATGGCTGAAGTGAGATGCTCATAGAAAGAAACAGCTTCAGAAAGTCTCAGCACTTAGATGCTGGTGGTGCTTGAGCAGCGCAGTGACATGAAGAAGGGAGTGCCTCCGGATGATTAACTTGGCAGTGGTGGGAGGAAGGATGTAAAACAAAAAAGGAAGTGGAAAATTCAATTCAGAGAATTTGCTTATTTTTGTTTTCTATAGCAAGATGCTTCAAGGGGGGTGTAGACATAGTTATCTTTCATGTGTAGCCATTTCTTCAGTAACAGGTACTAGTGAGAGCAGCACGCTCACAAGACGACTCATCCGGGATGGCTGTGAAATCGTGCGGTCCTTACCAAAGGCTTCTCCACACAGGGCTGTGTGGTTGATGCTGTAAATCCAAACAGCGCACGTATCCGCTGCCTTTATGCTTTATGCCCTTCTTGCCTGTTCACTACGTCCTTTGCTCGGGGTGGTTATTTCTCAACATTGGCACTCTTCACATCTGGGCCTTGGTGACTCTTTGTTCTGAGAAGGTGTCTTATCCCTGGCCTCTGCCTGTTAGAGGCCAAGAGCACCCTCCCCTGCCTTCCCAAATCATAACAACCGAAGAAGTCTCTAGACATTGCCAGATGTCCCTCAGGGGACAAAATCACCCCCTGTTGAGAACCAGGGGCTCAGAGAAACACAGATCATGTTGTTAAATGATAAGCATTTATAGCAGGAGAAGAGAAATTTTTGTCCCTTCTCCGGTATTACTAGGCTGTGGGTTTTGTGAGGACTGGGGGCAGCTGAGAACCACAAATGTCAGCCATGCAGTTTGATATGGCTTCTTCACTGGCATATTCCAATCTATTCTCTTCTTCTTCCACACAACAAAAATGGGAAACTGTCCAGGTAACTAATGGATTATCTGTAAGTCCTGGTTTGCCTGAGAGAGTCTTGGTTTATACCTCTTTTTTTAGATGATAAATTATATGTTCATCGGAATACAGAAGTTACTAAAACTGTGAAGGAACAAGTAGGGGATGTCACGAAGCGGGGAGGCTAAGAGGCATATTGTCCCTCTGGCTGCTCCAGATCATGTTTTCTGGTGAAGACACTGAAGTTAAGACTTGAAATGGCATTAGGAATCATCCAGGAAAAGGGGCAGAGGGCCTTCTAAGACAGAGACATCAGGAGGTTTTATAGAGTGAAACACTGAAAATAAAGAAATAAAGAATTACACCAACAGGCTAATATGAAACTCCAAACTTCACTTTTCAGACTTCACTTCAATTTTGAATCTACCTATCAAATTGTTATCCTATCTGACACAATGGGCAATGGCATTTTGAGGCTATAAGTTCCAAATGTGACAAACATTT
Organism: Nasua narica; assembly: GCA_028533885.1. Lineage (NCBI taxonomy): Eukaryota > Metazoa > Chordata > Mammalia > Carnivora > Procyonidae > Nasua > Nasua narica. The sequence goes on from CM052808.1 coordinate 60,730,952, forward strand.
ATCTTTGAGAAAAGAAGGATTGATGGCTACGAATTGTCCAAAAGGAGTGGGGGTCAGTCTCCTAGCTGTGGGTTTGCATATGTGGTGATAATGTACACCCATCACTTCTTTTTTTTTTTTTTTTTTATCTGAGTGTTTGTAGCTGAGACGTAACTACAGAGGATCCAGCATACCATTACACATATGGATTTCAAAGACTTGGGAAGAGATCTTATTTCAGCATCTGTAGTTGGTTTTATTAAAAGCAGTTTAAATTCCCCTGCCTAGAGCAGTTTGGAATTATAGAGATGGGCTGCAGAAATTTACATTTTAATTGAGGCAGAAGACAAAATAGGGCATGGTGCAGCATTCACACATTACAAGGAAGAATAAATAAGATATGTATCAGCTAGGAGAAAAGAAATGACTGGTCGTTTTTCATTGCCTCCCACACTTAATTTTTTTTTTTCATATGGCAGTGAGCTGAGTTAGGTTTGCTCTGCAAAGACAGTTTTTCCAGTCAAAATGTTTACCGTTTCAGAGTTGTCTTTGCATTGAATTATCTTCACACTGTGGAGTAAATATGCTTCACACACTCAAAAAGGCATGGATGGGTGTGTGTGTGCCAGTGTGATTGGTGGTGCCTGTAAATATATTATTTCAAATATCAATAAATATAAATAACATCTCAATAAACTTCAAAGGAAATTATTTTAAAGTATGAGATATAACAGAATTATTGACAAAAATAATTGATTTGTTAAGTACTATAATTTGAGCTGTTGTTAAGTTTTATAGAAATTTGTGGAATTTTTCTCCGCGGGAACTTTTTGTCCTGTGATCCATGTGAAAATCTCTCTGAAGAGTGGGGAGGACTCACGTTTTCAAACACAAAGATTTACCTGTGTTGGGCAATCTCTGTGAGAAAATACCCCATTGTTTTTTTTTTTTTCCATACTCATTACACGTTTGACTCATTCTTAGAGAATTAAGTTAAGCATGCAGTTCTCATAAAGGAAGAAATATATACTTAAAAGTTATGTTATAATAAGGGCTTTTTAAAAGCAATGTATTGTCAATGATTTTTAAAAAATTGCTGTAATTAAGCATATTTACCCATTTCCTTAAACCTTCATCTATTTTATGGTATTTTCCATCAACTGTACATGTATTTTTACAGACTTAACATGTTCTTTTAAACCATAATTATAGTTATGGTTTAATTACAGATTGCATATTAATTATAAAATTGAAAAGCAATAAATGACACATTATTGTATTAGGCTTAGGAGCTAGGTAGTGTAACTGGACCCATGAAAAGGAAATGTAATTCTTTGTCCCCAAGCAAGTGCCTCTCAAGCATGAAAATCAAAATAATTCTCTTTTAGCCACCAAGACTTCTTAATTTGTCTTATATTTTGACAATGAATTTCCCTTTTCCTTTTCCTGGGATTTTAAAATGACGCTTGATAATCTATAAAAAAAAGTATTAGCATGCCTCTCCCTTTCACTAAGATTGCTCCTTTTTAAATCATGTACTATTATTAAACTGAAAAGGCATTTTTCTTAGGGGTATCTTTTTTTTTCTTTTTTTTTTTTTTGGCCTTGGAACCATGGAACCATCTAGATCACTATTCTAATTCATATTGATATTTCTTTTAGTTCTGCCCTATAACTGTCACCTCAGGATGGTTTGGGGTTTTTTTGTTTTTGTTTTTGTTTTTTGTTTTCTCCTCTTTCACTCCTAATCCATTATTGTCTGGGTAAGCTTGTTATGTTTTGATATACATTTGTTTCTTCCATGTTTGGGTTTCCTTTTTCATTTTTTTGCCTTTCTTTCTTTTGGACATCCATAAGCCATGTTTTAGAAAATATTTGGAAAGTGAATACTTTAAGTCCTTGTATATTTCAGATGTCATTAACTTGCTATTATGATTGTAGTAGTATGTAATATAGTATGGCTGAAAGTAGATTTTAAAGTTCACAATTATTTTTCCTCAGAATTTTGAAAGTATTCCTTTATTGTCTTACAACATTCAGCATTGCTTATGAGAGATATAATGCCAACTTGATCCCCATCTCCTTGCAAAGAGGCAGCTTTTCCTTTTGGAGGCTTTTATAATCTTTGAATCTTTGGAGACATGACATTTCATTGAGTTATCAGTAGGTGTGTGTCTTGCTGGGCACTTTACCACATAAAAATCACTTTATTTTGAAAAGCTTTGTTATTTTTCAGTTCTGGTGTTTTTTTATCCTTTTTTTTTTTTTTTTTTCAGTTTTTTTTAGCCCTTCCATTTTCTATGCCTTCTCTTCTTAAAATTCTTATTAAATAGACATTGGCATGCTGGGTTAATTCTCTCTCTCTCTCTCTCTCTCTCTCCTTTTATATGGTTTCCATTTATTCACCTTTTTGTTAAGTGCAAAAATGAGATTTCCCAATTTACAGATTTTTAATCCTCTAGAACTCTGTATTCTTGGATTTCTTTTTATCATATCACCTTGTTCTATTTTATGGATGCAACAATTTCTCAAAACATTGACAAGAATATAATAAAGCCCTTTTCTGTTTCTTGCGTTAACTTAATGTCTCTTAAGGTCAGCTGTTATGTTGGCTCATTTGGATCTTCTGCATTGCGTTGTTAATTTTCTCAATGTGTTTGTTAATCATTGTTCATTCATATTTGTGAAAGAAATAACCGGATAGTGACCTGGCTGGTTTCACTGTAGAGTGGGAGAGGTAACAGAAAGATACATTAGAAAGCTCACAAAATGAGAATAGCTTAAGCCTCAACTCTACTTAGGAAAGTCATTACATTGCTTTAGAGAGTAATCTTTAATTTTAGAAATTCAAGGACATCTTGCTGGTAATGGTCTTTCAGCAGATATCAGACAGTGGTAGGTGGTGAATGGTATAGATATTTCTTAGACACACTTGTCTCATTTTCCTGCCCCACTTTCTATATTTATTCTGCATATCCGGGTCTTTGTTATAAAGAATAGCTCCAGCCTCCTTACAGGCTTTGTCTTATAAATGTTTCAAGTCTTAGTTCACCTGCTTTGATTAAAACATCAATATCATCTTACTCATTTTGTCTCTTCCAGATATTTATCCCAAAAAAGCTGCTGCATTGAGACCTAACCATCTCCTCAACCCATTATTTTTTCAGAACTCCAGTAGGTTTATTAGGTTTTGATCTCTCCCCTCTAATTTCAGTAAGATTTTGGGAAGGCAATTAAAAAACATCTTAAATTTAGTATTTTGTACCAGAAGCAATATTTTCAAGGTAAAAACAAAATCCAGGGATGTTCACACCTCTTTGTTTCTATACTAACCCTCTGATTAAGAAGCAGTATATGTGATCAGGATTTCCACCAGGACAGGGAACTCTCAGTTCTGGTGCATCCGTAAGGCACCAGATAGAACAAGTAAGGCAAATGGCAAAACGATGTAGAAATTCCAAGCCCAGACCATCATCTAGGTGATTTTATCATTCATTGACAGTGTAATTGCTCTCAAACTCTACCACAAACATGGTGTAAATTAGGGAAACATTTGTTTTTTGATCCTTGATTCATTTCATTCATTTTCACGTAGGTTTCTCATTAGAATACCATTAATTATACTACAGTGGGATTATACCTGAGGAAATGGACAGTGGAGCCCAAATGGTCCAGTTTCAGTAGTCCTTTATTGCAGTTGGTTGACTCCGTCTTTGTACATAGCCTACCATACTCCTGGGTTCACAAGCATCTAGACACTGAGCAGTCCTCACTGGCATTTCCATTTTTCTGACTGTCCTGAATTCCCTGATTTACCACATTCTGTTTGTATGGATATAACATGAAAAGTATTTCCAAACTGTCTGAACAAATGCTTTTCATATAATTATTATTTAAGCTAATGCATTTCTTTCTGCCGATATAATAGTTTTCCCTTCTTATCAGTATTGCCCAGCAAGAAAGCTCAAGCTATTTAACCAGCAAAACTGCCAATATTTACAACCTTTTAAGTCAGTAGAGGAATTTAGGTAATTTGTTTTTTAGTGTTTACTGGTTACTTAATGAATATTGTGCTCAGGGTTTTAAATATTTATACTCTATCTCATTCCAAAAATAATTTGAAGTGTCTTGAACATTACAGAATATAAAATGTAAAGAATTAGAATCTGAACACTGTATAATAAAAGAAAATTTTTACCAAAATTAGCTTACGAAATAGGGAAACTCGAGGTTTATATAATGTTATGCTTATTTTAAAGATCTGGATGTTACTATTAAAAAAATAAACTCTTCCTCTTTCTTATACAATTATTAAAGAAAGATAAAACAGTAAGTTTATATATGTAGGTCTATCTAATTTATACCTGAAACATTCAGATGATTGACATTTTTTTTTTTCTGCCATAGCACATACCATCCCCAATGTCCATATCCCTATCCCCTCCACCCACCTCCCAGCAACCCTTAGTTTGTTTCGTGAGTTTAGGAGTCTCTTATGGTTTGTCTCCTTCCCCATCCCATCTTGTTTCATTTCTCTTCCCCCCCCCCCCCC
>CM052808.1:60735982-60755250 GCA_028533885.1 Nasua narica
GGTCTCTTTATGATCTCGTGGGTCCTGAAACCACTCTGTTCCCGCAAGGGCCAGACCTCTGGCCTAGCCTCTGGAGCAATGTCCCTCAGCGGAGCGGACTCTAAAAGTTCCGATTTTGTGCTCCACTGCTCTGCGGCTGCAGGGAGCCGGCCCCTCCCCCCGCGGTCTCTCTTCCCGTCGCTTTGGAATCACTTCCAAACGTCCTACCTTTCCGAAGGTGGTCGATTTTCTGCTCCTAGAATTGCTCTTCTTCCTCTCTTCTCCCTCCTGTTCAGTATGCTGGCTTTTAAAATGATTTATTAACTATCTAGATGAACTTCTGGGTTCCGACTCTATCTCAACCTCCTACTTCTCCGCCATCTTGCTCCTCCTCCTGCTCATAATATGTTCTTATAATTGTTTGTATCTCTTTGGTGTTGGTTGTGATTTCTCCTTTTTCATTCATGATTTTATTAATTTGGGTCCTTTCTCTTTTCTTTTTGATAAGTCTGGCCAAGGATTTATCGATTTTATTAATTCTTTCAAAGAACCAACTCCTAGTTTCGTTGATTTGTTCTACTGTTCTTTTGGTTTCTATCTCATTGATTTCTGCTCTGATCTTTATTATTTCTCTTCTTCTGCTGGGTTTAGGTTTATTTGTTGTTCTTTCTCCAGCTCCTTGAGGTGTAGGGTTAGGTTATGTATTTGAGATCTTTCTTGTTTCTTGAGTGACATTTTTTATTCTATTTATGAAAGGATTGCTCCTCTGTGTACTTAACCAAAATCATGCTAAAGAGAAATTTTCTACGAGAAAAATACATACACACTTTAAAAATGAAAAACTTCTCAATTGTGTATCTTAGTCTTATTTTTACTCAGTCTTTGATTATTGCACATTCAATTGTAAATATGTAATAAATTAAGAGTCTATTATTTAAAAAATCATGATATAAACATTGGAGATGATATAGCATTTTGTACTCAAATGTTTTATGTTTCTATTAGCTTAAAAAATTGTTACTCCTGTTTATGCACTGTGCATAAAAAGTTTAATCTTCCTATTAGGAAGAAGAAACATATGTATTGTGTATAAAAAGATTCCCAATAACATTTAAATACGTACCTAAAGCAGCTTTTGTTGAAAAAAAAAATACTTGCATGGGTCTTGTTCTATCCCCATAGCAGCATACTATTTACTGTTAGGTTTGAGTTTACTTAAAAATGACAAAACACAAGTTTTGTTCTTGTTTCTATTTTTGTTCATTTTTTTGTTTTTGTTGTTTTTCACATGGCTATTTTTAAAAATTCAAGCAGACATCCCTTTATCATCTACTAGGATAATATAATATTGGCTACCTAGAAAATTATTTTTTTTAAGAGACCACACAACAAAGAACATTCTTTCTCTTTGGAACCTCTTAAAATAATGTGGTCTGAAATTTTAGAAATGTTTTCCTTTAATTAAAGTGGGTACAAAGATATAGAGAAGAGTTTCATCCTTATGATTTCTCTTTCACAAAATAATTATACTTTTGATTGAAATATATTGTTTTAATCTTCAGAATTTTTACCATAATTTTATTTATTAAAAAATATGACCAACAAGATTGTTTCTCTGATGTGATTTTGGAAAAGTTAGTAACTGAACATAGTGAAAACACTAGCTTGTCTCCTTCTTTCTTCTTGAAAACAGAAAAAACACAGATAAGACATTATATTGACATGGTTTGTATTCTCCATAACATACAAAATTAGATGATGGAAAAATTTCCATGGCTGTTACCATGAATGGAGTGGCAGAAAATAATTTCAGAGACACATAAGGACCAGAGATGTGGGTTGTATTCACACCACCAGTGCCCAAGTGCCCATTAATCCTACAGGTAGAGAGAGGTCTATAGCCAGTTGCCTATGGATCACATAGCACCTGAAATGTAGAAAGATACTGCCTAGACTTTGGCCAATACTTAACACTTTGGAATAGTAAAACACTGTTGGATCCATAATATAAATTTTTGGGGTAAGAAGAAAATAAACTACAGTCCTTCATTTTATGGATAGAAAATTAAAGCTGAGAGGTTTATTTACTTGTTCAAAATCTCACAGCAAGTTAGTTGTGGAGACCAGATTAAACCCAGAGATTATAATTCCTGGTATATTGATCTTTTCTCAATACTACCTCATCCCGTGTGTGCTAAATAAAATAAAATTGAAGAACAAATTAGCATATTCAGAATCCAAAAAATTCCTCTTGTGCTCTCAACTGCAAAATGACTAAAGAGACTGTGTTAATAATAAAAATATCATTTGTTTTTATTTTCCCATCTACATGCAATGCCCAATTTCTATCTTATCTACCCACACACATATTGATATTTTGAAGGCCACAATTGGAAAGACAGCTTACATTTGTTAAATTATGTAGAAGAAGGAGTTCTTATAGAAATTCACATGAAATAAATATGAAACAGCCCAAAATATGGCTGATTTGTAGCAAAATAATTAGCTTAAGCTAACAGGATAATAATAAGCATAACTAACATCATTAAACATTTTGATGTACCATGTAGTCTTTTAGGCATTCATATTTAATTCATTTAATTCTTATAACAGCTCTTCCATAAGTATCATTATTTCCCCTAGTTCATGGATGCCCAGACAAATTAAATAAGTTGCTCTGAGATTATACAACCAGTGAGTGGAGGAGACAGGACTCAATGATTTACATTTCTGAAGGTGAAATTTATGTGTCAGAGTTTATCTATATAGCTTGATTGCATACCCAACTTATCTGATGTAGGAAAGATGTGAGAATTTGAAGTCCATGTTCCAGAAGGAATTCTTGAAGACATCTTTGGTGCCAAAAGATGGTTTTATTAAAGCATGAGGATAGGACAGGCAGAAAGAGCTGCACTGAGGTCAAGAAGAGTGACTGATTATATACTTTCAAGTTGGGAGTGGGTTAGGGATAGCCTAAGTCTCTAAGGAATTTTGGAAGCAAGGTTTCTAGGACCTTAAAGGGGCTAGCTATTGTTAAAAAAAGTTCATTTATTATTGTCTAATAAAACCATAGTTATGAGGTCCTTCAGATATATAGGGGTGGGTCATACCCCTGGGGGATGATTGCCAACATATATCTTGGTGTGGGGGTAGAGATGAAGTTTCCAAAGGAATTTTTATATGTTAAAGTAGACTTATAGGATCCTAGGGATCAGGCTAAGATTGCCTTTTGTCCTTAGCAAAGTATTAACATCCAGGGAGCTAAGTTCCTTCCTCTAGGAAGGTCACCCTTCCTGTTTCAAGGACTTGTCAGTGGGCTATAGGTAGTAAGGAAATTTAATTTTTCTTTTGCCTTTGTTGCCCACATCATTACCCATAAAGCTTTCTTGATTTCTTAGATCTATACCTAGAAGGGTGCTTCTATTGTATTCCAGAGCCTGTGGCATATAGCAGCAGAGTTTAAGCATACAATCCTATAGCTTGCCTGTCCTTGTCTCCTATGTTCTTTGTTTCTTGTTTTACCCAAGTGTTGTTAATTCAGGAGACCAAAAACTTTTTTTAAAAATATGGATTTTATTTACTTGTTTTTTCTGTACATTATAAAATGTCAAGTTATGTTGGACTGACTATAGATGTTACCCATAGTTATGGATTGATCAGAGAGCATTTTAGGAGAGGAAAGGGAAATAATAACAGATTAGTTAAATAAGGTTGTACTTCTTCTGGTTTTCTAGATGTGTCTTCCTCCAATGCCAATCCCTAGCATGGCCTCAGCTTTTAAGTTGAGCTTCTGCTCTCTTCTATCTACAGTGATGCCTCTTGCTTCTTTCCATGCATTTCTCTATTCTTTATTTGTGAAGACTTCAAAAACTTCACATTCAACTCTGTTTCCTCATTTATCCTTAGATCACTGCTGCAGGGTGCTTCATACTGAAACTTATCAAATGGAAAGTGAACACATTATTTATCTTTATAAAGTAAAACATTCCTGTTTCTAAGCTACCTGTGCTATTCAGTAGTATCACAATTTGTGAGGCCCTGGAGTAATGCTCATTTGGATTACTTTTACCAAATACTGTGTGCCAGAAACTACATCTCAGTACAAACGGGGAACTATGTTACCAATCCTTCCTTAGGTAGCGGGTAAATAAGGTGATTGTTAGAAATCAAGGTGAGATGTTTTACCCTAGAAATAGGTACCCTAGAAATAGAAACTCATGACAGTCACCGTTTGTATTTGCATAGATCTCAAAATTTGCTAAACAATTGTGTATGTAAGTTTAATCTTTGAATCAACCCTGTGAGGTACTGTTACTGCTATAGATTCTGGGGAGCCAAGTGACTTGCCTAAATGCTCCCCTGTCTTAGTCCATTCAGGCTGTTATAACAAAAATACCATAGACTGGACAGCTTATACAACAGAAATTTATTTCTCTGGAGGATGGGACGTCCAACATCAGGATGCCAGCAGATTCAGTGTCTAATGAGGACTGCTTGTTGGGTCCCTACCTGGTGAGAGGGAGGAGGGAGCTCTCTGGAACATCTTTTACAAGGGCACTGATCCCACTTGTGAGGGCCCAACCTTCATGATGTAATTGCCTCTCAAAAGCCCTACATCCTAATACTCCCATCCTGGGGATTAGGATATCAACATATGAATTTGGGAGGACACAAGTATTGAGTCCATTGCACCTCCTCAATGTTGTGGAAGCGTGACTGTCACCTACCTCTCAGTGATTCTGTTTCTTGTGTTCTTCTTTTGCTCCTCCACAACATGGAAGGAGGACACATGTTTCATACATCCTTGACTATCGCCGCAGTTACTCTATACAGGGCTAGTGCACAGGGGGTCCCCTTCCCAAGTGTTTGTTATTTCATCAGCAGAATTAAATTCAATGTGTTGAAAAGGAAGACAGATTATAGCTCACTTTCCATGAGAATTTTCAGCTACTTCATCTAGAAATGGAATAGATTGCTTCATCCGTAGAAGTCTTAAGCAGGTTCTGGATGAACCCTTTTAGGGGAGGTGGGCAGTATTTATGCATATGGTAAGACATTTGAATAAGTGACTTCTAAGATTCCTTCCTGCTCTGCATTTCTATGATTCATTTGTTTACCTAATACCTCTGCTTCTATAGACGGAGTTTGGCTTTATCTTCCTTTGAAAAAGATGCCTAATACCACTTCCCTCAGCCGCTAATTCTCAGGAGACAAAGAGTTGCTATTTAAGACAGTTGTGCAAACTCATCGTCCATCAATACAACTCAGAGTACATGATATTGTTGAACCTTCTCTCTGACAACTTAATTTAGGACATCTTGTGTGGAATGAGTTCATTACCATCCTTGGCATGGTGCATTATCTTGTTAGAGGACTGAATCTGAAGATCATCATCTTTTTTCCTAAATAATTGTTCCAGTTTCCATAAAATTAAGTTAAATAAAGCTAAAATTAGAAAACATCCCTGGCAGAAAAGGACAATTATTTTATGACATCTAATGAGACCTGTAAAACTCTGAAGAGTTGCCGTGAGGCTTGATGGGATAGTCAAAGGCAAGAAGGATATGAAAAGTTCTTCACTAGTTTCATTTTACTCAGGGAATTTTAAGTGGGTTCTGATTCCAATGTACAAGAATGTTTGGCAAATGTACAAGAATATGCTTAGCAGTGGAAAGAAGTGTAAGAGGAGCATATTATAAGTCTAGAATATTCTAACTCCTGAATAAAAGGGAATGAGTGTATTTTTTTCCTAATAACAACGACCACCTCTAATGTTAATATAATGTCTCTTAATGTGCAATTTAAATGAAAAACTGAGGTTCTACCATTGCCTCATGTAGTAATGAGTCTTGTTACAGGTGACTGAGTTGTCAGAGGAATTTGGGATGGAAAAGGCTATGTTCTGGCACGTTTCAAGTTAAAATGTGAGCAGAGATAAAAGGATGGATTAGGTGAGTTCTCAGGGTACCCAAGAAATAATAAGGATTGAGGGTCTACGTGTCCTTTTCCTGGGTGCATATTTCTGTTGTTTCAGTAAAAAAATTAAAATCTCTTCCTTGCAGAAACAAGTAACTGGTGGTAACTCTCATTTTTATAAATTCTGAGAATTTCCTACACGTTTCCATGCTACCTATCAGAACGACATTCCTTTCACTCGGTGTAATGTTTGACTTAGGATAAATGAGTTTTCCTTGACTCAAGCCAACATTTTAAAGACCTTCACTTATTTTTCTTTGAATGATTGCAACATGAAAAATGTATTTCACACAGATGGCCAAGCTGACAGTTCTCCACACTGGCAAAACTATTCAGCTCAGTATGTTAACAAAAAAGAAATCTTAACCCAGGTGCATGTAGCAAGTATGCTTCAGGAATAGTCATAGTGCTTATTACATCTCTTTCAAAATGTTAAAATTAACGTTGCCCATCGGATTTTCTATAAAATGGAACCATCTAGTTTCATTGTTTTCTTCTTCTTACTTGGATTTCTTGATATAATATTTTTTTTAAAAAAGTACCTTTGAAAGAAGTGAATAAAATAGTAGATTCTTGACAAATCAGACTCAAAATGTCCACCAATTTAGGGACATGAGGGAAGTAGGGGAGAAAAAGCAATATTTACTTCAATTACTTGCTTCCCTTGAGCATAAAATGTCCTCTTTTCTTTATTATTTTTAAAATTAGGGGGGGAAATCCATACATTAAAAAAAATGGAGTATCCTGGGCATACTCTATACTTATATTTTAGTGAAACATATATTCTAGTGAAACATGAACTCATGGTACTCAAATTTGTATTATGTAGGCATGACCTTAGTGGCAGTTAGTATAAAATTAGTTGTAGATATAGCTTTTGCTTTACATAATATAAATTAAATTTAGTTGGAAAAATAATTCTAATTAAATGTTTTAATTAGAAACATTTGACTCTTTTGTAAATTAATAAACAGCGTACTTCTATTAGCTAAGTTACCAAATTTATTTTAAGAAAGGGTTCAGTGGATCAAATTTCTCGTTACAAACAAATCTAATAAATCTGATTACTCCATGCAGGTTCCTATTTCTTTGTTTTGTTTTTAACATTCATAGGCAATTAGATCTTTCTCTGAGAATGGGGACATGGTTGGAAGATGTCTTGAGATTTTTTTTGTCCCACGTCTTATCATTTATCCAATAATAGTCATAGCAATGGCAAATGATAAACATTCCTATAGCAAATACTTATTTACCAAGCACGGGTCCCAAATGTATTTTAAAACAGTAATAGTTTAAGACATTACACTCATCTAAATAAGGTGACTTTCAAGTAGCAGCAGAATTAGTATGGATTTAATTAACTCTCTATGAAAATATTATTTAAGAAGACAAACACATCCGTTGTCAGCTCTTTGTTTCTCAGCATCTAACATGGACCCAAAACTACTTTAAGTGAATATGTGGTAGAGAATTCCTTGGTCTTTTATAGCACATGTCAGGTGCTCTCTTAACCAAAAGTCAAGAGAGGAGGTTTAGAGTAAGCAGCAAGAGATAATAAACATGGACCTGACTTTTATCTCAGCTCAAACTACCAACAGCTTAATCTCAAGAAGAAATTTAACTTTGCTGTATTTCATTTTCTCTTCCATAAAATGTTGAAAGTAATATCTACTTTGCATGATTACTGAGAACTTGTTTATGCAAAGCCCCTAACACAATGCTTGCTTTGTTTAGTTAATATTCCCTCTATATTTCCCTTCCCCCTCAGTCTCCTCTCCTTACAACCTAGTGAAGGTCAGGAGAAGATTTGGATATGCAGAGACCAGGTTCCCTGTCCAATTAGCTCTCATCCCGTCTCTATGGAGACTGATCAGCTTCTAGAGAATCCACATCCACTACTTAAACTATAGTGTTCTTTCTCTGCTGCTATTATCGTTTTTACTGAGACCTACAGAAGAACAGTTGGCACATAACAACTTTGTCCAAATTCTTGTACTAAGAAACTTAAACACTAGCATAATCTCTCACAGTTCAAACCTGAGTACCTAGGATGGGAACTCCAGGCCCTAAAGTTCTTACCTGAGAAAACTCCTAGCTGACAAAAGAATTAACTGTTTCAGTCAACACCTGAAAATAGGGCCAATCTCCCAGTCTCTGTGTAAGGGTGGGAGCCTAACTTTGATAAGTGCCAGTTAACAAATCCAAATGACCTAGCCACATGGACCATATTCCCATTATGTCCTGTACTGCCTTTCCCCCAGCACATCCCAGCCTTTCAAAAGGCTGTCTTTTCTTTCAATGAAGTTGGGTTGATTACACACTGAGCTCTCTTTCCTATTGCAATAGTCATTACTGAGTAAAGCTTGTCCACACCACTTTAACTAGTTAATGTCTGCCTTTAATTATCTTTGATACTACCCAAAAGTATTTTCCATATCATATTTGTCCCTTTGTCAAATGGAAGCTTGTTGGGAAAAAGAATAGTCATGGAGATAGCATTGTTAGCAGAACATACTCTATTACTGCATAGTCATGGGTCACAGCGTAAAAATCACAAAATGCATTTACCGTACAACACCATTCAACAACCTCAGTATTTTACATCTGTACTTTAAGAAATTTTATTCGATGTGATAATTGGATTGTTTTCCATAATTATACTTTAGTCACATTATTGTTTAAAAGAATGATTTTAACACTTGCCATAAATTGCATGTTTGAGGAAAAGCTTCATAAATCTTTATGGGGCTTACATTTTGGTTTAGAGAAACTGCTTTTGAAGTAGGATGACAATTGTTTACATGAATTTTTTTGGATATATTTTTCAACCCAGCTTACTTCATATTCATTTAATATTTTTTAGAAATTGTATGTGAGCAGTTATTCTTAACTGGTAGTTTATTTCAAATTCCAGAAATTTTTAATCCTATATCTTCCATTATTTTCCTTGATACCATCATGTTGTTTCATGGAGACACTAATGAGGACATTAATGATTGCTAAGAAAACCATATATAAATTGATTAAATACTCTCAAATATTTAGGAAACAAAACAAAATCTTGACAATTATTTCATGTTTTGAAGATATAAGTCCTGTTTCACCATCATCTGCCATGTTCTCTACTTCATTTTCTATTCAAATACAATCACCTTTTTCTTGCTTTAACTCTCTGGCGTTAGAAACACACACACACACTCACACATTCTCTTTCTTCTTTCTGCTTGTCTCTCTGTACCCCATTCTTTTGAAATCTAATTTGGCTCATGATGTTCCAAGCTGTGAACATTTCAGTAGACAACAATTTTTGATGAAGACACATAGCATTCAGCTATTAACAAGGTTGTCAGTTTATCCATGTATATTGGTTTCTTAGGCTCTTCAGAAGATGAGCCAAGTCTCATGTTTACACTTTTGTATCCCAGAGTCCACAGTAGCAGCTGGTTAAAAACAAAAGCTAAAAGCCAAACCAAAAGAAAAGCATTAGGAAAAAATATTCTATGCCGAACTAAAACAAATATACAGTGTGTTCATTGGATAAATAAGGAAGCCACAAACCAAATGTATGTATTTGAAAAAGTAGTTCAGGAATTTTAGTTCTGATGACTCACCTTAATACTCACCTTGATATTCAGCCATCTCTGACAGCTCTCAGCAGGGCTCTATCCCTTTCCCATCCTAATTAGATTTTTGTCTTTTAACACTGATGTGGACTGCTTTTCATAATTAAAATGCAACACAGAGTTGGATAGAAAATTTAATCCAGAATTTATCCAAAGAAGACTTACTCAACATTTGAAAAAAAATCTCCAAAGGCTAAACTATGGAGTTACATAATATAATAGAATAATATAATATAAATCATATTGTACTATATATCATATATAATATATATTTAATAATATATAGATTATTTTTATTATCTAGACAAACTGTAATACACACATAAAATCCTACATATTTGTTCAGAAACTCACAGTTTCTGATTATGATAGGAGAGGCTTGACTTATTAGCAGTTAGGCTGAGAATTTATAGAATTCTTTTAATTAAATGTGAACTTAAATTGATCCATTTTTTTCTACCATGAACATCAATTTGAATTTCAGATACACATTTTGAAGCATGATATTCAAATGAGGAAACAGTTTCACATTTTTTCTACACATCAAAACAAATTCTATACACAATATGTTTTAAAAACAAATTTTATGAAGGCCATGAGGAAAATGGAATTTATACTCAAGACTACACAGCCAGATTTTGTGTTCAAACTAGTATTTGAATTCTTTGTTCTCAGTAGGTTCATTTATGTGTCTTTATGATTTTTTGTTGTTTTTGTGTTTTGTTTTTCCTTGAACTCTTACTCCCCTTCATCACCTGACTTCATCACCAGCACCAAGACCCAACTCAGACATCTCCTCCTCAGGATAACTAATATGGCTACTACCTAGTCTCTCAGATCAGCCCTTCTCTGCTAAGAGCAATGTATTTTTTTTTGTATTAGGCCATGCATGGATCTGACTATTTTACCAAACTTGCACTGTCCATTGCAGTAGCCATTGTCATATGCGGCAAATTAAATAAAATTATATAAAATTAAAAATTCAGTTTTTTGGTTACCCTATCACTTCTCACATGTTCAGTGACGGCATGTGGCTAGTGGTAGCCATATTGGCCAGTGCAGATAGAGAATATTTCCATTATTGCAGAAAGTTCTATTGGCCAGAATGGCACTAGACCGAACTCCGTAGAAGAGATTTTTCTCTCCCTGATTTCTGCTCCCTTATCATCTGGGGTGGTATTTGGCACATGGGAGATAGCCGGTAGCAAACTACTGAACACAACTGAACTGAGAAATAGTGGGGGTGCTAATGTGGAAAGTAGAATCAGATTGAGTTTGTGTTGCTCAAGACATGAGAATAGAATTTCTAATGCATGGAGGTATCATGGAGACAGATTTGAGTTCAGATTGAAAAGCAGCTTTCTCTCAATAAACCTATTGGAAAATGAAATAAGCTTCCATGTTAGATATTTAGCTCAGGCCCCAAAGTCATTCCATTAAAACCAATGATTATCTTTCAGGACTCCAGTATAACAGAACCTTGGTTTGGGGGATGAGGACTGTCACCAGAAGAAAATAATTGAGTTTCCATAATTCTCATGAACATTTTGAGAAAGTTTTGTGAAACTCTTCAGAAACTTTGACTACCTGTCACATTACCGTCCCTATCAGCAGCAATCCCTGCTTTAGAGCATCTCAGGTGAATGCATTCTCTTCTTAGGATAGTGTTTACTAAACTACTGTAGCTCTAAAATTGTGCTAGTTTTTCTTGTTTTAAGGAAGCCTGAATTAGGAATTAAATGTTTGTCACCACACACTAACAGCAGTAAACAAAGAATGATTGAGAAAACAGTATCATGTCAGATGCCTGCATCATTGACTAAAAGAGGATGGGGGACAAATGTGAAATTTCCAAATATTTGAACTTAGCTACATTCGGGGGGCCTTGCGCATAGGGGGTGCACAATAGCCATCCAGTGTGAAGAGACTGAATATAACTTGTCTTAGTTTTCAATCCCATGATGATCTCTTGGGTGAAAACCCTAGATATTAATAGATCCATTTTAAAAACTAGTTTCTTTTTTGGAGCAACAACATTTTTTGTATGTTTATTTCTGGCTTCAAAATAATATAGTTCTAACTATAAGATATGCTTAAAATATGAAAAATTAGGGATGCCTGTGTGGCTCAGTCATTAAGCCTCTGCCTTTGGCTCAGGTCATGATCGCAGGGTCCTAGGAAAGAGCCCCACATCAGGCTTCCATCAGGCTCCCTGCAGAGCAGCCTGCTTCTCCCTCCCCTCTCCCCCACTCCTACTGCTTGTGTTCCCTCTCTCAGTCTCTCTCTATCAAATAAATTTAAAAAATCTTAAAAAAAATTAGCTGAGAAACAGTGGATGTTTTATAGATTTAAACTATTTGTTTCACTGAAGGCATCAAGCAAACTGTACTTTTTTATGCATGAGATTAGGTGATCTTTGGGGTAAGAACATTTCACTTCATTTGTTAGGGAATGTACATACTTTCCTGTGTTTAGAAGGGGCTCCTGTGCTAACAGAACACTAGCCCAGATTGGCATTGAACAAAAGGTTTCAAAGAGGAAGAAAGTGAACTTGAGCTTTAGAAAGAATCCTAGCTTTAAATCTGGCAAAATTCTAGGCTCTTCTTTTGCTACACTGGATAATTTGGGGCATTTTTTTTTCTTCTTTCAGTAAGTCAGTTTCTTTCTCTATTATATGGGAATACAAATCTCCTCCCTTTCAAAACAATGAAATTAGGACATTGACCTAAAAATTCGTTGGGGTAAAAAGGCCTCAAATATAGGACCAATCATTATCATCCATAATTTATTAAACCATTAACTTTAACATCTGTTAAGGTTTAAATTGTCATCCAAAAAAGATTTGTGGAAGCCTAATACCCAGTACCTCAGAAAGTGACCTTGTTTGGAAATAGGGTTGTTGCAGATGTCCTTCGTTAAAATGAGGTCATACTACAGTTTGAGGAGCTCCTAATCCAGCCTAACTTGTATCCAGTTAAGAAGAGACACATAGGGAGAATGCCATGATGCCAGAGACAGAGACTGACTATAGTGATGAAGCTATAAGCCAGGAATGCTCAGGATCAATGGCCACCAGCAGGAAATAGTGAGAGGCAAGGAAGGATTCCACCCAGAGCCTCAGAAAGAGCATGTCTCTGTCAACACCTTGATTTAAGACTTCTTGCCTTCAGAACTGTGAGAAGTACATTTCTATTGTTTGGAGCCACCCAATTTGTGGTATTTTGTGAGGGTAGCCTTAGGAAACTAATTCCACACCCAAATGGATTAGTCAGTCAATTTCTTATTTCTAAGTCGGATGCTTGAAAACTAATTGGATGGAAATAAATTTTGTAAGATTGTGTAGCAATGCCCTTTGATGAGGCTTCCCTGTCCCCTTCTCTGCTCTAATAGCTCTGTCAGCCATTGTCCCATCACTTGCATGCTCACCCACTCATGGCTGTGGGAGTGGGAAGGGGGCAGGCTCTAACTCCTTGCAAATATAAGCGAAATTTGGTAAATATTTGTGTAGGTACAATTTTCTTCCTCCACGGAGAGTGTAAGAACTAGGAAGCATCCTCTCTCTTAACACTGCAGATCCAGAACACTCATCTTGTTGGGAATAAGCTTCCTGAATTATTTTAACACCTAGAATCCACAAGACCAAGAGCTCAGGGACAGGAACTCAATCAGAGCCAGCAATGTGTTACAGACATCTGATAGCAGCTTGAGAGAGCCAATTGGTAAATTTTCAGGATTTTGGCAAGTTGGTAGTTAAGCACAGCCATTATTAAAATTAAATTATATAAACTTACACTTAAATGCATTATATCAAAATCAAGGTAAAAACTACTTAGAACTCTCTACTTTCTAATTATTTTTACTACATTGTACTATGACCTATGTTCTTGAGGTTATTTACATCTATGGAATCTCTATGATAGACATACTACATAAGATATGTTTCTGTACATTTCTTCCCAGCTCCATGTGTCATCAAGCTGGTAACTTGAAATCAATCATAGTAGGATATGATCACCAAGGAAATTGGCAAATGCTACTAGTGGGTGCTTTCACATCTCTAACCTCAAACCAAGATAGCTGATAATATTTACCAGCTTACCACTGGTTCAAACTTGCCTACTTGTCTACTTCTTGTGTCCCTGGGGTTTTTAATGACTTTGGGTGTTATATAGGAAATCTGGATTCAACTATAAGGAAGGAACTTTAGAAAAGGTTGAATAGAGCTATTTTACTTTTAATAAGAGAGTTCACAAAAGATTTGACAATAATACTTTTGGTCTAGAGCTGACCTTTATTAATATAAAGTATTTGTCAGTTTTCCAATTACAAATTTTTCAGGGAACTAGATGCCACCATCTTTCTTATACCTTATCATGACCACATGTTCTCCTAAGAGATAAGAGTAAAAATGTATTATAACGTTCTGAAGACTTTTTCCCTTCTGGATCCCAGATTTTGCATGATTGAGTGGCAATTTATAAAAACAATGAGTCATACTTTGTCTTTGAAATATGACCCTTTTCTCTTGGGTGACCTTTCTAAAAAGTTTCAATACTATCTTTAACTGACAGGGGATTGTTTCTTGATTCATTATGTTACAGTGATAAATTTCTCTAGATTATTTGAAATAAACCATATACTTGTTTTTGTCATATTTTTAGTGTATTTTTCTCCTCTTAAACAAAAGAAATGAAGTGGGATACACTATAACTCAGACTTAATTTTATTTGAGTGAGATCTGGGGGGCAGTCCTCCTTTAAGTTTAATATTTCTTTAGTTCCTTTTCCTGGGATTGTCAATGAGTGTGAGCATATGATGAAAACTCACTCGGGTCACCTAGTGCAGCTTTTCCCAAAATTGTTTTTCTGTAATTTCATTAACCTGTATTGTTCAACAACTGTGTGTCACAATCGAAGAAAATTATCAGAGTCATAACAAGTATATATCGGTAGCTTTTATCCCACAAGATACAGGTTTTAAAAATGTATTTCTTTTCTTTTCATGGTAGTATAACCCAAATAGAAAAGCAGATGAGCAGATTTTCCAAGAAGCAGTTATTTTGTTGTTAACATCTGCTGTCTGGAGTTGGCAGGACTCTCCATGACACAGCTAATATTGCCCCTCTAGCCGTGTGTAAATATCCTTTAGTTTCCCAGCTCATGCACATCTTGACACTATTCTTATGCTCAAGCCTCTTGTATTACACACTACAGCAGAGTGTTCTCAGGCAACACGAATGAATGCTGCTTCTGCATAATAGACGAGCTGAAATGGCATTGTCTTCTCTGGGGGAAAAGAAGTCCTTTCGTCATTATGATGAAATATTACATTTTAACATGAAATACTTCTACTACAAATTCAGTTGACATGGCCAAGAATTATGGATTTCCTCTTTAGGTAATCCAGCTTGCCTCTTTTTCTAGTCAAGATGGCAGCACTATACTGTTTTTGCTTGTTGTGAGCAAAGAAACCAGGGATATTAGAGATGAGTAAGTAATTCACAATGGACCAATGATTACTTTTGGCTTTTGGTGAGATTCAAGATCAACTCATTTCTAATTACACACTGCACGTCTGCTCATTATTCCTCTAATTACATCCCTTTTCTGTTGCTTTTCTCAGAACTTTGATAATAAGCACACGAAAGATGTTTAAAAAGCATTTGTTTCGCAGTGGTGTTAGCCTTGAAGAGAAAAATGGGAGAGGTCAGGAGGACAGAAGGATGGATTTGCACCTGATATATTCACAGGCAAGACTGAATGGCTCTCCAGTGAGGAACTGGTTTAGCACAGGGTTTTTATAAAAACGAGGAATGAAAGTGGTCAACTTCCTTTGTTTTTATTTCTTTGTCTGTTACCAACATCTAGGGAGGCTGCCTATCAAGGCCTCTCAGCAGAGGAAGGAAACTCTGCCCTTAGGATACATCTTGTGTTTTACAGAAGCCAAGGGTACATAGTTTTAGGGGAAAGAAAATCAGCATATGCCGGAAACAACACGGATTGTGACTAGACTTAAGGTTAAGTATGAGGAATGGTGTCAAGGGTGCAGGTGTGAGAGGTGACCCGGCAGGCTTCCCAGTGTATCTTCTTCTCTTGTTACCTCGGCAGTTTGGCTTCTTGATGCTCAGACCTCAGATAACTAATTAAAGTGCTGGAAGAAGTCATTATTCTTTAATTAAATAATGGATTATTGAAGGCAAAACATTCAATACATGATCGAAACTGCTGTTAAACTAAGAGATCCCTTCCTTTTGGATCTGTAATAACATTGATCCCAATAATACACCCCCAGGGGCAGTGGTAGAGCTCACGTGGCTTGGAGGGGAGAAAGGTTTAAATGAAACTCCCTCGACCTAATAAAATAGATCAAATGCTACCTACCTCTCTTGTGACATGCATATACTCTATGATCTCTCAGTGTTGTTCGTAAGCTCCAGGTATTATTAGTCACGAAGGCTATAAAACCCTGGGAGATGGCAAACACGTTTCTTCATTTTCTCAGAAGAGATAGAAGAGAATGGCCGTTCCTAAGGCTTTCTGTCTCTATCTTTGTACCTACTGTAGATATTGGACTTCAGGCTCCAATTAATGGTGATGGTCCAAGGCAGGGAAGAGGTGCATTTTTCTTTTGTGAATGGTTTTAAAAAGCTGTAAGAGAAGAATCAAAAAGGTCATCTATAAGAACACACACACACATACACACATCTCTGATATTCACCTTCTGTTAGGCATTCACGAGTTATTAGTGTTCATATGAAATCCACTCAGTGTTTGGCTTCATGCCCATGTTTGTATCACTCAAAGCTCTGAAATTATATCTATCTCACCTTTAATTCTTGTATATAAACACGATGTGTTTTATACAATTGATATGCATATTTTATACACATACACACATTTTACTTGAAAAAATATATATAGACATTTTCCTTTCTCTTTTCTTTCTTCCTCCCTTTTTCTCTTCCTTCTCCATCCTGTTTCCTCATTTTCCTCTTCCCTTCCTATCTCCCATTCTTCCTTTTTTCTACACATACCAAAATGATTTATAAAGTATCACTGATCTATTTCTAAATATCAGAAATGCAGATTGTTGATGATTACACATTAAAATGTAATTCTAATGGGATTTGAAGAACAGACTCTCGGGAACATAGCAGAGTATAGTAACTAAGACGGAGTCCTGAATCAATATTTGGCACAATTATTTCCTGTGACTTGGAAATGTCACTTAATCTCATCAAGACTCAAATTTCTACATAAATAAAATGAGACTATTCATCCGTTGTGTTGTGTTTTGACCTACACTATATAAAAATGTCTTTGACTCACCGTAACTGCTACTTTATGTTTTTAATTTTTAAAAAAGATTTTATTTATTTGTCAGAGAGAGAGCATAAGGAGGGGCAACAGCAGGCAGAAGGAGAAGCAGGCTCCTTTCTGAGGAAGGATTTCAGTGCAGGACTCTATCCCAGGACCCTGGGAACATGACCGGAATGGAAGGCAAGACATTTAACCCACTGAGCCACACAGGCATCCCTTAAGTGCTGTTTTAAAGGATCTGTCCTGTGGTTTAGGAGATAATGAAACCTCTGAAAATATATGTGTGATATGTTAGTCCCAAAATACATTTTACATGAACCTTTTATCAGATTTTCAAAGGATTTTTCACAAATTGGTTAGGATTGAAAGATAATCCATTTTCAGTTAGGTGATCTATCCATTAATATCTTAAATAAACCAGTGTGTGTGTGTGTGTGTGTGTGTGTGTGTGTGTGTGTGTGTGTGTGTGTGTATGTGTTTCCCCAAAATTGATTTGGGGGGCATTTATGAGCTAGCTGGAAATTATTTTTTCAGCTTGTCACAATCTATTTAAACCACTTCTTTGGGTGACAGGATCACTTTTTAAATATATATTTCTTTTGTGATTATGTAAGATTTCAAAAGTCCAAAAGAGTTTAGAAGTTTTAGGGCAAATCCCAATGTACTCTGCAGTCAACTACCTCTGGATTTAGCAATTTTTTTTTCTTGGATTTAGCACTTTGTAAGGTGAAGTGGTCCATACTACATATGAACCTTTACAGTCTGGCCTCTCAAATTGTTCCTTAAGTTCTGTTTAATATTTTCCTTCCATTAAGAGCAGTTCCCTGTACTATGTGTGCATGATCTGATTGTTCCTCTTTGTAACAAATTAGGGGGAAAAGCACATTAGAGAGGTTTCTATTTCATAGTATGTCCACTAACAAGTAATTGAAATAATTACCTATTTCATTGAAGAATATGATTCTGTTGACACTGGAACATTTTTTTTCTAGGGATGACTCACTACGCCCCCTTCTCAACTTAACTTTAATTATACTATAAGTAAGTTACTCAGTTGTCTTCAAGTTTTCCTACATGGATACCCCTTTGGTTTAACTTAAAATTATGGGTAACAGAGGCTGTATTTGGAAGCTTCCTACTCAGAACCTTTACCTCTGTGTATTACAGTTGCTTTTTGGTCAGCCACACCAATCACCATTTGGCTCGGATGGGTATTAATAAGCACTAACACTTCATGTCTTTGCTTTGCTTTCCAAGTTTTGACCTCATTAATGAAGCATCTTCGTGTTGGAACTTATAAATAAATCAGTGGAATTCCAATGGCATCTTCTCCTAGTGGCAGTTTAGTAAGGAAGAGTCCAGTATGCTGGGTGAAACAATGATGAAATCAGGGGAGATCACCCCGAAAAGCTCATTTCTGGTTATAGGTTTGGCATTTTCGCAGCTCACACATATATGCCTTCAGTCATTATGTAAATAGTCATAGAATTTTTTTATGACCATTTTCTTTGTGTTCTTATGTGAACATCCAAAATATTTTGCTGATACAAGGAACAATGAAAATCTAAACTGGGTATCCCATGATAAACAAGTAGAGTTGTTTTCTCAACTTTCCAAAATGAGATTTCTAAATGGTATAAACCAGATTTAAAGTGTCCAGGCAGATGTCTTCTATGCAGGTTGATTAATTAAGGAGTAATTCTTCTTAGGCATAGCAGTGCTTATCTCAAATCTATCCCTGTCTTCTGGGTTGATGCTAACAATAAAGCAAGGGTATGCATTTTAACCAGTGAAAATGCTCTCTGGGAAAATAAAAAGTGATGGCATTAATGGAAGGACCAGCAAAATAAGAATGACATTGGGTTTGTGTGTGTGTGTGTGTGTGTGTATGTATAATTTATGTAATTTTTATTTCTTCCAGATTTGTTGAGATATAATTTGCATATAACATTATGGAATTTCAAGGTGGACCAAATGATTTGATATTATATATATTGCAAATGATTATCATAATAGGGTTGGTTAACACATCCATCACTGGACAGTTACAACTTTTATTATTATTATTTCTTATGGTAAGAACATGTAAGATCTGGTCTCTTAGCAACTTTCAAATATACAGTACAGTAGTGCTAACTATAGTCATTATGTAGTACATTATATCCTCAGTGCTTATACATCTTGAAATTGAAAGTTTGTACCTTTTGACCACCTTCACTCATTTTCCCTGTCTTTGCTCCCCTCACCTAATCTCTGGCAACTACCAGTCTGTTTTTGTTTTTGTTGTTTTAGAATCTACTATTTAAGTGAGAGCATACAGTATATGTCTCTCTCTCTGGCATATTTCACTTAGCATAATGCCTTCAAGGTT
>CM052808.1:60755750-60796886 GCA_028533885.1 Nasua narica
TGGAAATCCGTTTTTATGATAAAAATATTTCACAGGAAAACATAAACTTAGAGGTAAATATGAATATCTACCTACCTCCAACATAGAGATGTTGAATCCAAGAATCCCAGATGAACATAAAACTGTACACTGATACCAATATTAGTTTGATAAAATGAAACTATGCCATGGTCATTTTGGTACATTGTTCATTTTGGCCTATAGAGAGGTTGGTCATTCATAAAAGCCAGGCAGGAGGCAGACAGATGTCAAACCATCATGTAAGCACAGCTGTTTGAATTAGTTTCATTATTACCTGTAAGCTTCTCTGACCTTGTCAGTTCTGGTGAACTGAGCACTTAAGTCTTGAGTCCTGTCAATAAATATCTGGCAGCTGATCCACTTCCAACAGGGCATGACAAGGTCATGATGTACTGCAATCTCCTCTTCCTACAAACAGTAATGTCCTTGGATTCCAAAGAGATTGCTTTACAGCATGTGATGTTACCGTCAGAATGGTGAATTCAACTGGAACTTATTAATCACTATAGGCTGATTTGAAGCAGATGATAGACCAGGTCTGTGGGAATGCCAAGGCAATTTAAAAACAACAACAAAACAAAAACAAAAACAAATCTCTAACTGAAGTGAAGCAACTGATTAAGTTGTTTGTATGGACGCCAAGCTTCATACTTAGAACAAAATTAGCTGCATCTGGCATTATGGAACTTAACTATCTAGCCTCAGTTGAAAAATTCACTGAGATTGAATTATAATGGCTATGATAATCTAGAGAGATGCAGTTACTTGTAGAGAAACCCAAGTTGACAATGATAAATTTCATAATAAATTTATGGAAAGTTTGGATGTGGGTGTTAGCCAATTAAATGAGCAATCAGAATCCAAATAAAATTACTTTCCTTTGAACTGCCAACTCTATGGAGAGCCCCATTACTTGGCAAAAACAGACAACTTATAGAAGAAATCCATCAAAATATATTGTCTGGAACTAAACAAGAGCTGAGGTAGCAACTGTGTTAGAGGGGAAAAAAAAACCTAATTTGGAATCAGAATCAACTACTAAGTTTTAAGTAAAAGATGCTGAAAGTCAGAGGCAACTTAGAGTCTTGAAAGTAGAAACTACACATTTTTTCTGAATGTATGCATATACATACATACTATTTTATATACACCACACAAAGTAAGGTAATTATTGGTTCCCAATATGACAAAATTTAAGTCCAGAAGTTCTAAGTAAAAAATACCTATAGGGCCAGGAACTTAACATGAATATTAATATAAAGTGCCCAGTAGTGAATGTTGGGAACTGTGGCCAAGAAGGGAGCTTATGACTTATTTGAAGTCATTTCCATTCAGTTTTCTGATTTAGAAGTATTTTTTGGCCAATTCAGATGCTGGGGACTTTGACCAGTAGACCTCTAGATGTGAGAACTCATTCTGAGACTATTAAGTAATTATGTGAACAAAATGTACCTAAAGATATATTACATAAAGGCAAGAGAGATTTTATGATTCCAAGATTGAAAATAGAAAGTAGCCCCAGAATTTGTGCAGAACATGATTTAAAATGCATCTGCAATAGGGGAGCATGGGTGGCTCAGTTGGTTAAAACCTCTACCTTCGGATCAGGTCATGATCTCAGGGTCTTGGGATTGAGCCCTGCATTGGGCTCTCTGCTCAGCAGGGAGCTGCTTCCTCCTCTCTCTCAGCCTGCCTCTTTGCCTACTTGTGATCTCTTTCTGCTAAATAAACAAAATCTTTAAAAAATATTTTAAAAAATGCATCTGAAATAAGATAAGATAAAATAAAATAAAATATAAAATGCATCTGAATCGCATATGTAGAAATGGTGTTGAGTTCTCACCTAAAAAATCAGGCTATAATAGATATTAACATTTTAGCACTGTGCATTGAATTTCTTGGTTAAAGTTGCTCAGCTAACACATTTCATTCAATTGACTTAGATCACACTTTTATGTTTATTGATAGCTAGCACTTCACTTATTATTTTGCTGACTCATAGGCCATTTATATCATTGATCATTAGTATCTATTCTGCCTAATTACAGTTCTGTTGCTATCTCGGTAATTTCTACTTAATTTGCTTCCAAGGAAGTGTTTGTAAACGGAAACCTTTAACCATTTCCATTGCTCCAGGATATGTGTCTGTCTGGTACTGTTTATCGGTTTTCAATAGAGACTATGTTCTATGGAGAGAATAATTAGAAGTCTTTCCTGTACAACCTAATGAGTACTTGGCATGCAAAATTTAAATTTAGTTCTAAGTGAATTCTCGGGATTTAAAATATACCCATATGAATTAAATTGGTAATAAACTCATTGCATAATTGTAACATATTTTAAGCTATGTCACATTTTTTCTAAATTATCCATTTTAGTAACATTGTCTACATTTTGGGAATTTGTATTATTACTCAATAAATATTTATAAGTAGGTGGATGAATGGATGGATATATTATACTTACAGCTATTATTAACAAAAATTGTAAAGTATAAATTTAGAAGGAACTTCTCAATAAACACTATCAGTATGAACAAACAGCATCAACTTTGATACAGGCAGAAAGTGAAAGCAATACCAAATAACACTAGCAATTCTTAAATGAACAGGTTACAAATGAATCTCTACTTACATCAGTAATGTCAGAAGTAATGAGTATAATAAATGGTGTATATTAGAACTCCCATCCCATATTCCTAACCGTCAAATTCAGAATTATATTGAAGAAGGAGTTTTAAACAGACCTGGAAAGATTAGATCAGGATCTATAGTTAGGGTAATGGGAGTAGAATGATACAATCCTCATTAATAATCCTTTTGCCACTCTGGATTCTTATCTCATATAACTTGTGGGTGGTAGGAGGAATTATTTTTATCTGAGCTGACCATATTTTTGAGCCCATATACTGATGCATCCTCATTTATTTAGAGTTCAGCCTGAAAAGAAATATAAGAAACTAAAATATATTATTCTCTGATTCTTTAAACCTATTGTTTTAAGTAAAAGATGGTTGTGATAATAAAAAAAAAAAAAAATCAGGGATATTCCTCAAACACAGAGTCCTTGGTCGCTATATCAAATTGTCCCTGGTTATTATCTTGGAGGCCTGGGATTGGTTGTATATATGATGGCATCTGTAAGACACCAAAACAGTCTCTCCATTATGTTGATTATATGGTTAGGAAATGGTGCTGGTGGTTCCAGAGTGGAAGTAAAAGCAAAAAACAGCAAAAGTCAATATAAGAAATTTTTAAAAGCTCTGAATTCAGAGTTGGCAACTAGGTGATATCTTTCTAGATCATATATTAGAGACTTATACCTATAAATATTTCTCCATCATATAGTTCTTGGATGGCGGAGTAAGTCTGTTCTGCGTATGTACTAGTAACAAGGTACAATAAAATTTATTGGCATTTTGGTTAGGTTTTGGGATTTAGTTGAGTTAGGTTTAGTTAGGTTAGTTAGGTTTTGTTCATAATTCCTGGCTAGAAAATTTGGAAATTTAAAAAAGGAGTTGCATTTTCTTATGCTCTGAAGTGGATACACAACATAAAAGTTTTAATTCCGATATTCTTCACCTAAAGGCTGACTCAGTTGAAAACATCTGCCCTGGTGGCTCTCAGGATCAGTGGCATTGTCACTGGTCTAATCGTGCCTTGAACTTTATTGTTGAACCCCCAGAGTGGCTTCTCTAGGTAGAGGCAATGAAGCATCAGGAGTAACTCTGGGAAATACATGTGACAGATGTTTTAAAAATCAAATCCATCAAATATTAGTGCTTTAAATTCACTCAAAATTGATTAGACCCACTTGCGTGATCTTGCCTCACACTGATTTTGTTTAGTTTAGTTAATGTTGCAGTTAATCTTTGCAAAAATCTAATTCATCCCCAAGCTTCTTTCACGCTATGATCTGTTTGTGTAAATCTTCTGAAACAAAATACCCTGTCTAATTTGATCTGTTGTCATGACTGAAAATAGTTAAGTTGATACTGCTTTGTTTCTACAGTGATATGATTAAAATGCCCAAGCTTTTCTAATTAATCTAATCTAAAATTGCTTTGGCTATTAGATATCCTAATAGAATATAATGCATTGTTTTTTTTTCTTATCTCTGTCATTAGTCAAGAGAATTAATTTCACCAAGTTTGAAATATACCCAAAGTTTATTTGCATATTCAGATTTCAAACTGAACCAGACTTCTTTGTCAAAGATGATCCATCATTTACTAAATAGTATTACTCCCAAGAATCATTTTAATAATCTTTAAAGTATAATATATATTAATAAATAATGGTACATCATTTGTAATTATAATACATATTTATTCATATTTAATATAGAATATGTATCTATATATTTATAGTATATAGCCTAGTTTATTTATGATTAGGTAGTATAATATGAATATAATACATTTCATGCATTACCTTAAACAATATATTGCATATAGTAATGTATTTAGGTATATATATATACCAAAATAATTATTTATAATACTTGTAATATGCTATCTATTATATTCTAGATAAGCAAAAAAGCACACTTTACACTGAACATTATAATGGGACAACAGATAAAAAATAAATAAACATCTAAGGACAACAAATTAGTATATAGCCATTTCATTTTGAATTTATTAATGGTCATTATTGCTCATGGCTAATTTTTAGAAATAAAAAAGGAATATTTATATTCCATCAAAATTATTTTACAGTATGACTAAATGGGAAAAAGGAGTTGTATATTAAGTCTTCATTACAATTCCTTATATAAATAAAATTTACAATTAAAATTAGCCATGAGATATTTATTGTAAATTTTTCAAGGAAAAAAATCAGATTCAGTGTCCAAAGAGAGATATATTTATAGGTAGACATGCACCTAGAAATTTTAAACTCCAAATTAGCCTTTGTATTAATAAAAAATAGGGGTAGGAAAGGCTTTAGAAAACCATTAATAGGGGTGCTTGTGTGGCTCAATTGGTTAAGCGCCTGCCTTCGGCCTAGGTTGTGATCTCAGGATCCTGGGATCCAGTCCCACATTGGGCTACTTGCTCAGTGAGGAGTCTGCTTCTCCTTCTCCCTCTTCTCCCCACATGTGCTCTCTCTCTCTCTCAAATAACTGAATAAAATATTTTAAAAAAGAAAAGAAAAGAAAACTGTGAATAAATTATCTCTAAATTTTTCTCTGGGTGATACATTTTGCAAATTAGAATTTGTCCTCTGGCATATGGCAAACATTATTTTTAGAAAAAGGCAATGCAGAGATTAGAATTAAAAGAGTTTGTTTTTTGAATGAGTAAGTCATATTACATTTGTTAATGAAATGACTTAGTAAGGAAATTAAAAAGGGCAAGTACACTAAGCTACATTTGAATGTAGCTCTACCATCTTCAAAGAAAAGTGGCTTGATTATTACTCTGGGATGTTCAAATATGATATTAAATAGTTTCACCTACATTAAAAGTATAAATTTAATTAGATGTAATATTAATAATAAATAGTAATATTAATAATACTAAATTTACACTATATATTAATATGCTGATTAAACAATTCTTTAAAAAATATCCCTAAACTCACTTTGCTAATACTCTGACTAAAAACATATAGAAGAGTATAAAAATAATTGTTTATTCAATATATCAATTGTTGGTACTAAGACATTTTAATAGATTGTTTTGGTTGTTTACATATGTTTGAAAGAAGTTAGTATTATCCTCGGAGAAGTTTGCATCTCAGAAAAACTCTTTTTAAGCATTCCATTTAGAAACAATTTTATTTTAAATTAGTGTTGAACATTTTTGTCATGCATTTCAATGCTTAAAATATTCCTTTTCTAAAAACATAATCTATTCTCCATATGTTTTCAGCTTTGCCTATATTTTCCTCCTTTATATCTAAATTTAGTATTTTAATTTTATTTCCCAAGGCTATATGTATATTTGTAATTTTGCAAAGAGGGGTATATCTTCAGCTCAAAAATTAGCCTTTCATGATTAAGACTGTTAAAAATCAGTCCCTTTAAAACAAATGCTTTTAATGAAAATTTTATTCATAATAAATTACATGAATGGAAAAACTTGTAATACTGAGACAAAATTGCAAAGGAAAAGCATTTTTTGGTGAATAAATACATTTCCTAATTGCATATGTTTAGGGCAAAATTCAGATTGATTTGAATTAAAGGCATTCTGTTCTGCAGCTATATAGTAATGGATTAAACCCTCCTTTCCTCCTAATTAGGCTCATGGGAGTCTACCTTAAATTTTTTCTATCAGGGTATCCCAACTTTCACATATTTTCCACAGTAACCTATATAACACAGATTTACCCAGTCCTTGACTATGTTGTATATTCATGTTATAATTAATATAAAATAAATAGACATAATAACTTTTTTAGAAGTTTAAAAAATCGTGTGGACTTTATTGATGCCATGAAGAAAAACATATGGAAAACTGTTCAAAATCCTTAGTGGTGGAAATGCAAGTTAAACAATAATGAAATATCTTTCTATATACACCAGGATGCTTAAATTAAAAAGACTGACAATACAAAGTATTGACAAGGATGTAGAACAACTGGTATACTCATACATTGCTTGTGGAAATACACCGAAACTAACAATTCGGAAAGATATTTGACGATGTCTAACAAACCTATGCCTTCACAGGAAAATAAATAAAATGTTTTAGAGTCAAACAATAGAATACCCAAGAGAAATAAAAAAGAATGTACAAATTGTTGTACACTACAATGTGGATAAATCTCAAATCCACAAATCCTCAAATTTGACTTATTTTGAAAAAAATCAAAAAGGTACATACTGTATGAATCTATTCTTATGAAATTCAAGAAAAGGCAAACTTCTTGATCATGATAGAAGCCTGAATAGAAGTTACCTCTTGGGGGCAGATTTTGGCTAAAAAGGAATCCAGTAGAAGTTTCAGTGAAAGGAAATGCTTTATATCTTGATCTTGGTAGAGTATACATACATTTGCTATATATATTTTTTCACACATAAATATTAATCATGTGATAGTTAAGTTTTGTACGTTTTACCAAATGTAAATTATACCTTAAGAAATAAAAGAAACATTTTACTATCGATTATTATTATATAGAAAAAAATTAGGATATTTTCATGAGTATTGATTATACTAAAACAAAAATACATAAAGGCCTTAAAATTTAAAATCTGAGTTTAATTCCTCTTCAGCCTGACTACTCTTGCTTTCTACCCAACTCTTATCCATGGATTTCCTAAGAGTTGTTTTTGTCACACAGCACACTAATCAAAGCTCAAAAACTCTATCAATATAATGAGGGGAGGAGGGAACAGTTTATAAATCAGAAGTGCCTAACTCCATCACAGATGTACTGTATTTGTAACAAGGTACAAGTGTGAATGACTGGAACAATAATCTGTGGATACAGACTTGCATATTGCGAGACTGTGTCAAGTGCTCTTACATGACCATTTCACTATTCCTCATAGCAAGATTGATGAAATGGACGCCACTGTTTAATCTTAGTGGCCCTAGAGTCGGCTCTCAAACCCAGGCACAGTGAGTGTAGAGAACCTGTCCTTAACAATGTATTATTTGTACGCTGAATGTTCTGAGTGTGGCGATTCTGGGACCGAAACAGCTGGTCTGTTGTGAGTCACTATGCATTTGGGCTGTTTGAAAGAATGAGATGAATCACTTGCTTATTAGCAAGTTGACTACTGCAATTTCTGAGACATATATCTGAAATTTAACCAGTTCTTTGGAAAATGTAGATAACTTTTTATGCTCGACACTTTAAGATGCAGATACAGATATAGATACTTTAAGTAGGATGTTTCTCTATTTTTGAATGAAGTAGATTAGCATTATGGAATATAAATGGAAGATGCAGGAAGGCACATATCAAAAGGATAATATATTTTCCGACTCTGGAGAAAAGATCATTGGATTTGAATTTGAAATTACCAAAGGAAATCTTGGAAAGAGTGGGTGAGGTGCTGCATAAGCCTCTGAGGTTGGAAAGAGGAGATATTTGGGATATCAAAGTGAAGGTGACCCCGGAAGTATGTTCTGGTGAAATCTGTATGATGCAGTATTGTTTAGGAATGTGGTTCTCCATTTAATTAAATTCCCTAGGGAGTAAAAAAATTACCTTACAGATCTTATTTAAAATGTTTTTCCTCAAAATAATTAAGATTAGAATGTAACTAATACTCTACTAAGGGAAGGAAAATTCAGGTGTAAAATGATCGTCCTTTCAATTCCCTTAGAAATTTGACCGGAGGGAAGGAATGTCAACAGTTACACACAGATCTAGACTACCACTAAATTTCCTCTCTGTAATTTTCCCAACTTCCAGGATAATGATTGATGATAAGAAGTTTAACAAAGTGAGTTCATAACTGATTTTTAAATTCATTTATAAAATTCTATATAGTGAACCCCAAATGTGGAAGGAGCTGGAATCTTTCTTATCTGCCAACTAGCCAAAACCTTAGAACATAGTTTTACGATGAACATAAACTTCATTTGTTTAGCTGAATTAAACAACTTTCAAATCGGATGAACGTGATTAACCTTAGGCTCTGTTAGGTACAAATGCAATTTTAGATTTTCTCAAGCTCAAGTTTATTGACACTTATTTTCTCATGCAGATTAACCTTACTTGGTTGTGCTGAGTTGCTGGTGGATTTATGTGTCCCTTGTCATATTTAGGATGTGTGCATGCATGTGAAGGGAGAAAGTTTGTAATGTTTTGTCAGCTACGTCAGATAGATCTATTTTTCTCTGCAGGTTTGAAGAGGTTATATACTTATACAAGCATTATGTTGTTAATTTTTTTAAGAAAATTACTTATTTTTTTAACTGCAGCAATAATGGAGATCCAGAGACTTACTCTATCATATGACACACAAAACCTAAAATTATTACTTGTGAAGTTATCACAAATTTTTAAAAAGTGTAAAAACTATATTTTAAACAAAGCTATGCCTAGTCACAGATGAAGAAAGTTCCATTATATTCTATAGATTAAGCTATTTCAACCATTAGCATATTTCTTAAAAACTTGTACGTTACTAAGGCATGTTCTCTCACCAAGTTACCTGAAAATATATGGGGAATAACATTCTAAAACTTGTGGAATATTGAGTATGAGGATCCACAGAATCAACTTTATCACTCTTTAATTTTAGTCTTTGATTGATAGGGGAAATAAATTAATTGGACCAAAAAATTGTCACTCTTAAGAATATCTGTCTCTTCAAAAAGAAAGAGAGAGAGAATTTACTCACATTTCCCCTTATCTTTTTTTTTCATCTTCTCAAGCTCTGTTAAGGTAGAAAATATACGGAGGTGAATGATAATGTAGAGGTCAAAACTACGCCTTTTGTGTAGTTGCAAAATAAGTTCTTAATTAAGATCCTGCTCAAATTTCGACTCCGTGTTTAAAACTATTAAACTGGAAAGGCAAACATTACTCACTGAAAGCACTGATAAAGATGTACCCCTATAGAGCAAAATGGGATGTGTCTTTGAAAAAGTAGATCTGATAACATAGCTAGAAAAATGTATTTGGGAATTGTTGCCCTTGGCCTGGCTATAGTTTTAAAAGTTACATAACTAATAATTGTGGTCCAATTTAAAAATAAGAACAAAAACTGCAAAAATTGGTTATGTGAATTCCCATTATGTATTATCCATTAGAAATAATGGAAGTAAAATATGTTGCCTCATATTTTGAAAGTCATGACCTGGCAAAATGGAGCAACTGTATAGTAAAAACTTAATTCTTCTATTTGCTTAATTGCATAAAGGAAGTCTCAGAGTATTTAGCTTCTTGAGAGCAGGGAAATAACTATCCGGGAAGATGCTGTAAAATCAGTTTTGCAACTATGTCAAATTATAGAAGCAATGAGCAAAGAATAAGTATGTTTGTTTTCCAAATATTTTTCACACGTCTGCTCTTTAATATTTGGAGCTTATCAGCAACTAAAAAATTGAGTCAAGTATTTATGGTAAACTGGGTTTTACTGAAGTATGTTTGGTGGTTGATAAGGATTTCCTCTACAAGAGGCTAAGATGTAGCTAGTCCTCTTCAGCCAAAGGTATATTTTATGTCAATGTGCAGTGGAGTACTTTGAAAAATGGTTTATAGCAGTTCTTACTTTGGTTTTACAAAAGGCAATGTAGCGTTCCACAGTATGGCATGTTCTATTTTTTAAGATTGGTGGGGAGTTCACAAATGTTCACTTTACTATTATGTTTCATAGCATGCAAATATATTTTACTTTCATATGACTTTATGTATCAACTACTTCCAATAAAAATTTAAATTAATAATATGCCATTAACCATTCTAAAAGAACACATAATTTAAGTAGAGAGCTAACTCTTTATTTCAATGTTTATTAAAGTGTGACTTTTTTCCCCCACTGGTTGTATCTCTAGTTATCTAATTATTTTAACTCTGTATAGTTTAGAAAGAGATAAATCCAGTCTTAGAAATGTGTGGATTATTTCGATATCCATAATAATCCTCAATCTCTAGTTATGGGTACAGTTAACAACCTTAAATTAGTACTTCCATTCATTATATTTTCAAGATATATTTAAAGCAATGGTTCATAAACTTATAGGGACTGAAAACACGAGGGCTCATCACCACCCATCCCAGAAACGTACACATGTTTATATGTACATTCAAAAGGTAAAGTTTAATATAATGGTTAATATAATAGTTTAAATATAATTCCATCCATTGCTGGTAGATATAGCACCCCTGACTCATAGTGTGTAACGAAAACAATTGTAGTACTTCTTTTTCCAATACTATAGGTTCCCCAAAGTCGTTCCTAATGCAAACTTACAGGACTTGTTTAGTTTCATGCTACCTGAGTTCCCTCATGTTCATTCCTGCATGGTGGTCTTTCAATCTATTTCTATTACCTGTTCTTAATCCCTGTGTTTAGAGGATTTGAGTTGCTACAGGCATTTATCCATGCAGAGGCACTATCTGTATTCCACTGATGTGTGCATATTCCTGTCTTGATCTTTAATGTTAAATGTGACTTTCAGGTCTTCATAAAATTGTTTAAGAGTATCCAAGGGATTGAAAGCTGTCATTATATTATCCTACCTAAGCACAATGATACCAACTCATGGCTAAACAACACATGCTTACAAATAAATATTGACACTGCAGTGTGAAATACACAACAGCATCAGGCTTTCAACTGCATTGGCCTTTCCCAAACTCTGGATAGAAGAATTACCTTAGGTGTTCCCAACCTGGCTTTAAGGGATAAGCATTCTGCACTAACTTCTTTGCCTCTGTGATTTATTTTTTCCAGGGTGTTTTCATATTCTGTTCTCTCCATAAGGAACACTCCTGTCCTACCAACTGTAATTTTGTTTTGTTTGCTTCAAATTACCCTTAAACCTCAACTTAAACATTTCTTCATCAGAGTCACCTTTTCTGAACATGCCCTTTTTCTATCATAGTATAAAATTCATTTTCCCCCCACATTCAAAAGAACAGAGTAGTATGATGCCTAGAACATTGCATATGCTCAAACAACATTCATTGTTGAACATTAAATATATGACAGACTGAATGAATGAATGAATGCTATATTCTAGTGTATATTCAAAACATATTTGCTTGATAAGTTAAGGTTGTCCTTCACTTTAGATTTTAGAGATGCTCAAGTCAAAAACCAAAATAATTGATTTTGTACTTTTTTCTATATAGTTTACGTACAAGTCTTGTTGTATTATACCTAAGTTATGATTGTCTATTTTTTAAAGATTTTATTTATGTGGCACCTGGGTGGCTCAGTGGGTTAAAGCCTCTGCCTTCCTCTCAGATCATAATCTCAGGGTCCTGGGATCCAGCCCTGCATTGGGCTCTCTGCTCAGCGGGGAGCCTGCTTCCCCCTTTCTCTCTGCCTGCCAGAATCTCTGCCTACTTGTGATCTCTCGCTCTCTGTCATATAAATATTTAAAATCTTTAAAAAAGAAAAAAGATTTATTTATTTATTTATTTATTTATTTATTTATTTATTTGAGAGAATGAGAGAGTGAGAGAGCATGTGCACAAGCAGAGGGGAGGGGCAGAGGGAAAGGGAGAAGCTCTAGGGAAAGGCGAAGACTCTAAGCTGAGCAGAGAGCTTGACAGGGGGTTCCATCCCAGGACCCTGGGGTCATGACCTGAGCTGAAGGCAGACACTTAACTGATTTAGCCCCCAGGTACCCCAAGATTGTCTATTTTTTATACAGTGTCTTTTCAATATATTTTCATTTAATTTCCGTTCCTTCCCTTAAGAATTTAAGACTAGAGTTCAGAATCATGAAGAATTCCAAGTTGCTTTGAACCAACAAAGAACCTGATGCCTGAATTTACCTATGTGAAACCTAGCAACTTACTGTAATCAGTATATTAAACTCTGTTGTGTCCCTGAATAGGTCTTACACTATCTAGAACAATTCTTTCAAACAGTTTAATTTTTTACAAATAAGATAGCTGAAATCTTTCAGTAATTCACTAGCAGACTCCAAAATTGAAGATCTTTTTCTATAACTCACTACCTCTTTGAACCTATAGCTCTTATAGCTGGTATCAAAGCTGAATTTCTCCCTTTTGCCTTTATGATTCATTGGAATTTAAAAGTTGATACGTCCTAATTTTGCAGAAAATGTTAGAATTCACCTTGTGATTTGAGAATAAGTTCTAGCGTGGGAAATTTTATATTTCAAAAATTGAAGAGAAGCTGGAGACTCTGCCATGATCTACTTTCCCAGAGTTGTAATCTCTAGAACACTTATAGTTACATGTATGCATCCTTCTAATCTGTCATTTCTTTGTTCTTGGGATCTACATACTCTTGATGGTTAGTCTCACCAGCCTTGTCCACTTCCTACATCCTTAAGCCTTCCTCCTTCTTGTTCATAAAACATCAAATCCACAAATGAAATTCCTAGCATATGATATAGTATCTTTGCCATGATATATTATAGATTCTCTGATTCCTTACACAAAAGGTTTGGAAACTATGGACTGTGGATCAAATTTAGTCCACCATTTGGGGGCTAAATTGTTCTTTAAAATAACGCTTTATTCAATTTCAACCATGCTTCTTTGTTTACATATTATCTATGGCTGCTTATATGCTACAACAACAAAACAGAAACCCTATAGCTTGCAAAGCTTAAAATATTTACTCTCTGGCCTTTAACAGAAAAGAGCCTTTACTGACCCCTAGTTTGGACACAGGGAAATATTAAGTGGAGTTTTCAATAACATATTAGAGAGAATAAATTTTCCTGGATATTAGGAATTACGAAATACGAAGATTGTGGCTGCATGCAGGTAAACTAAAAGTAAATTAGAGTCATAAGAAGCAGAGAATGACGGAGACTGTGGGGCATTGGTAGATGCACACTTTCTTAAGAAATGCAACTACTTCCTAGCCCCATGTCAATTTGCCCTACTGCATTGTGGACCATTATCAACCTAATTTTTCAAGAGAAGCCAGAAATGTATATTCTTATATGAAAACTTCAAAATAAAATGAAAAAAAAAACTTAGTAAATATTTTACAACAATTTGTGCCAAAAACAAGACAAAACTTGAATTTAGCTGCAGATCATCATTTGTAATCACTGCTTTAAAAAAATTCAAGTTTTCTCCTATAAATCTAAGATTGAACCATATTATAGCACTAGGGAGAGATTAGTAAATTATAAATATTTTTGTGAATCACTCTTAAAATATAATAGAATTTCCAACACTTAAATTACCATATTTATAAACTAGTAGAAATGTTATAAAATGAGCTTATGAGAGTTTTCTTAAAAATTGAAATCTGCAGCAAAAGTTATTTAGAACCAGCAATAATCAAAAAGAGAAAGGTCAAATACTATTCCTAATCAATATGGTATGCTCCACACTCCTTATTAGTTCTTAACCCTCAATGTAAATGTTAATGAAATCTAATTAGCCTTGGGTGAGCACCTGTCAATATCTATTGAGGCAAAGAGAAAACTGTAACAAATACCTTAATTGTGTCTTCGTGCATCTCTGCTTTTAAAAACTTCAGGACAACAAATTTCCCATTTAGAAAGGTATGAATAAGTCAAGATCCTGATGTCTTTGGCTAGGAATTGAGTCAAATTTAATAAAGGGGCTGTTTAAACAAGGGTGGGGGTGGTTTAGGGTACAAAAGAAAATACAGAGCCCTTGGACTTACTTAGTTCATTACCACCTCTAGGCCAGTGGAGGTAAAAAAAGGACCAGGTTATAGAATCTGGAGTGAGAGTTCTCTGGCCACCTGACAAGGGATATTGGTAGAGAGACATAACCAACCAGCTGTGGCTTACAAGCCAGGGAACAAGGAGAAAAACATCCCTTTCTTCCCCCTCCCTCTGGTTCTTCCCATTGCTGAACTCACTGGAAGCCTTATGGCAAGGCAGCTTGTAGGGACCGTCCCAAAGGCCAACCTCCAGGGGCACAGATCAGAGTGAAGAAGGTGAAGATTGGCCATGTGGGGGCAAAGAGGGACTACTCAGCTCAGTGGTCTTCCTCTCTAGTTGTGTGAAGTATTGGCTTCACAATACTATACAATAGAAGTGTGGCTCTCTAACCTTTGAAAATTGTAAAGTCTTCTAAAGCAGAAAACATAGTAATGTAGAACATGAATTGGAGGGTTTTCTATAAAGCAATTGAAGTGAATGAGCTGTGAGTGAATACTTGCGCAGAGAGCATCAAATGTGTCTGTTAATGACTATTATTATATCTTGTTCTATTATGTGTCTGGTGAGCTGAGAAGTCAAGTGAGAGTGACAGACACAGTGGAAACTGAAATACCATACCCCTCCTAGCATCCTCTGTGGGAAAGTATTGAGCAGACAATTGCTATTCTAAATAAGCTTGCACATACATGCTTTGAAGGAAGGATTTCCATGGAGAATAAGATAAGAAGTTATGTGGTTATATATTGGAGCATTCCCCACTGCTGAACTCAACTGACTAATTTTGAAGTTCAATTGATTGCTTTAATCAGACCCTGTTATTGCAGGTGTTAATATAATCGAGGGAAATAAAGCACTTCACCATTAATTCCAGTTGTAGGCTGGCCTGACAAGGAAAATAAAGTTGGATGACTTGGTGGATATTGCACAATTCTGGAAAAACTCAATTAGTGTTTTGGGGAAAGCAAGCATTTGGCTACATTTGGCTTTATCTGAACTTCAGTCGAAAACGCTGGCTTCACCTACACATAACTGCATGGCATATTTGGCCAAAATTCCCAAATTTGGTTTTAGTAATTAAGTTACAATTAAAATAGTGGGAAATCTATATTTTTTTCAGCTATTTCCAGGTAATATTGATAGGAATAATTTTTGGTCTTTTTTCATATGTACATTAATGCATTCTAGCACATAAATTTATCTAAATGCTTTTTTAGTTCAAAATCTTTTTATTTTAATACATCCATTTGAGAGTATTCCTTAAGGAAAATAAGCACAAATATCAAGAGTTTAGCATGAGTATAAACTTATAATAATAGGTTTTAAAAAGAGCTAACCTAAAATTGGATATTCTTATTGAAAGATGGATTAAGAACATAAGCTTTAGGGTCACAATATCTAGCTTGATCCCTGATCTGCCACTTATTGGTTCTGTGAACTTGTCTCACTTTCCTTATCAGTAAAATAAAGCTAATACTTTAAGAGAGATAATACTTTCTCTTTCCTGAGATTGCTGTTAAGAGCTAAGAATTAATAATTACAAAGTACTTAGAACAATGCCTGGAACATAGAGAACATTCAGTAAATCTTAGTCACTATTACATGTTCACTAAGGGAGAATAATAAAATTATGAAAACCATTGTGAAAACTAGGAGCTATACATTTTTTTGAAAAGTATTATAGGGATATGAGTAAAAATATGAGAAAGTGTCACTAAGATGCAGATTATTATTTTTTTTTCACTGTTGGTAGAACTATTCCACTCCATTATGTAGAGGTTTGTAAGAACCATTGGTAAGCTGAATATTTATTGGTAAACCTTTCCTGATGTGCTTCATTTGTGAGATTCAAATTTGATGACTATAGGAAATCCTGAGGATGAAAAAAATAATAAGTGTAATCCTTTTTTTAACACTCAAATAAATTATTTATCCCAATATTTTAATTTAACTGAAGATAATTTAAATTAATAGATTAAAGAGTAAATAAACATTAAAGAGCAAATGATTTTAAATGTATATTGGATTATAATGTCCTTTATCAGAGTCAAGGAAAAGGGATTTCATGGAAATCACTATCTACCTTTCAAACAACTTGTTGCAAGAACAATATTTATTCTATCTAAAAAACGTTAAAAGTTTATATAAGAAAAATTAATAAAAGATAAAAAAGTATCTTTTAAATACTCAGATTCATTGTTAGTCTTTGTACTCCAAGAAAAATTACAAATAGTTAAGCTGTCATATAATTTTGGGAGCAAATATGAAAGATATTCTTAGAGATGTGTCCCGTGAAATTGCATACCAGTGACCACAACAGGCTAGTTTTCAGAGTCTTGCTTTTCATTTAAAAAATTCAAGAATTGTTAAATCAATAAAACAGAGTAAAAACAGACTTATAACATATTTCTAGGAATAATCCATTACAGCAATTATAAGGAAATAATAATATATAATAATATGTCTTCTGCTATGAAAACAGAATCAAGTTAAAAGAATGTTTATATTTATTATTTGTGTAATAGTTTCTTTAAAATCTCCCCTTAGGTTTTCATAAAGAAACAATTCAAAACACGCAATTTTACACTATTGGCTGTTCTAGCTCTTGAGAGCTAAATGTACAGGTACCTCTCTTCCTAAATTCATGTTCATTGGGATCACCTTGAAAGTTGAAAATAAGCAACAAGGGGAGTATTTATATGACATAAACAGGCTAACACTATTCTCTGTTTTCTTTTTTTTAGAGTCAGTTGTTAACACATTTTATCAACATACCACGACACATTCCTCACACTTGAAGATCCTAGTTGAATTCCACTGTGTTTCCATCCATTTTTTTCTAGTTTTTCTTTAATAATTAATGCACTATTGTGATTACTACCAAACAATACAGAAGTTTTTCCTGGTGCATGAGAAAGCTTTTGACATAACCACAGAAAATCCTTTGGGAAAAATAATTTCAGGATTTTGGGAAGGATACCCACTGTAGAGTACATAATTAGTTTTTGATGTCCTGGTCAATGATTCATTAGTTACAGATAACACCCAGTGCTCATCACAGCACATGCCCTCCTTACTACCCATCACCCTGTCACCCCTTCCCTCCCCCTCTAAAAACCTCAGTTTGTTTCCCAGAAACTTTACTTTTTTTTTTTTGTAAAGTTTTGTGTTGTTGTTTTGTTTTGTTTTGTTTTTATAGGAGTCTGCTACTGCACTCCAGGATTTAGCAGTATGTTACCAAAGTTAAAAATTTAGAACCCGGAGCTAGTCAGAACTCTATTTGAAGTGTGGTTTGCATTGACCAACTGAGTGACTTTCAGCAACTTTTTTGGTCCTTTCTGGTATTTTGATCTTTACAATGGATGTGCAGTAACAATATAGAGCTTATGAGACATTATGGCAATGATGTCCCTAGAGTTTACCACAATGACTGGCACTTCAAAATTCTCACTTGTACGTGAATTGATTTGACAACTGCTATGTAATAGGATATGTAGAGTTGTGCCGGGCTGGGTCAGCCTTTACTATTCCAACAGCAAATGCCCCAAATTCCATTTGATCATCTAGTTAGTGGAATTATTTTACAACCACTAACCTATACATTGAATCTAAAATGTGTATTTTATTTATATGTGATGTATCATTTATAGTTCAGATGTATACATTTAGAGGGATGTTTTGATGGTTAGATGGGTGGAATCAATAACTCCATGACTTGATTAGGGAGTAGCTAGGGAAGTGAGCAAAATATATTTAGATTGGAGAGGATAGACTCTCAGAAAAAAATTCTATGAGTAAAATTTGTCATTTGTGCCTTGACCCCATCATGTTTAACTATTTTTAAAAGAAACAGGCTCTATTTTTTCTTAAAAGAGTTAACTCCAATGAGTTTTACAAAAGATATACAAAAAATAAGAATCACATAGTTAATAGCAAGAAAACTCTTAAGAATTGGGAGAAATGGATCTTTTATAC
The DNA here is from genome assembly GCA_028533885.1 of Nasua narica. Taxonomy (NCBI): domain Eukaryota; kingdom Metazoa; phylum Chordata; class Mammalia; order Carnivora; family Procyonidae; genus Nasua; species Nasua narica. Next base: position 60,774,016 of record CM052808.1, read on the forward strand.
TTTTGGGGCACAACTTTGTACAGGCCATTTCACCAATCTGGACCTTTGTTCACCTTCTTCGTGATCTCAAAAGTACACTTCCATTCTAAACTTCCAAAGGAATATTTTATGAGGATAATCTGTGAAGTTACTGCTAATTCGTTGCATTTGCATAGCTCTTAGCATTTTTCAAATGCTTTTCACATACATTAGTCAAGGGAAGCTGCCCACCAGCCAAAGAGCTCATCAAAGTAATGAAGAAGGAGGAAGATGAGCAGAAGTATCACCCAATGAATCACAAGGAATGGGAAACAAATCTTTGACTCTCCAAAGGAGACCCAGTAATCCCTGGCAGCTAAATCAAGGGCTATTCCATTTCAACTGGTCTCCAGTGAATTTCTAGTCCTTTGATTAGCTTTTGAGTAATAACAACATTGTAACTACCAATCTAACTTAAAATTCCTAAGGCTTGTGAAATATGTAAGTGTGAAATGTTAAATTTTTATCAGCACTGTGTAAAGGGATTTCAGTTTTTCTTAATAGATATAAGCCTGGTGTGTCTTTCGTAGTTAATGACACTAACAATTTGCTGTAGTTTACAATGTGAAAAATAAACCACTCTATGCTTATATATCCTTTCTTTTATCCACCATCTTCACAGAAGTAGGGGAAAATTATCATTATAGATTTTTGTTCTCCTTAAGTATATTTTTTATTTATGTAAGTAATACGAACTCATGTGACTTGTACTAAAAATTTAAAACATTACAGTGAAGGTCATTTCTTAAAAAATGTCTTGATTTCTCACAAAAGATGAAGAATTTCAACCTATGACCTATGAGCTTGGCCTTAGTCTGGATAACACTTTTGGAAAGACGTAATCAACAAATGACATGTGAATATTTACTGAGGGGTCACCTGGAGCAGATGAAGTTTCATGAAAAGCAAGCTATTCAAAAGTAGTCTCCTGTCGTTTTTAAATGATATTAGTAGGCTAGAAGATGTAGAAATTTCTTTAGAAATCTCCGCCCAGCTCCCAGCCCCCCCCCCCCAAATATCTCATGTTATCCTTCAAGAAAAAAATGAAGACAGTGGGCTAATAGAGTGAATATTTAATGATACATGAGTATAACCTGAAAGGAAAGAGTGATGAACTGACATTAACTGAAAGGATTGTTTGCTTCAGGGCTCTTAGCTTGGCCCTTCCCTGTTCATTAACGGCCGGTGTGGTGTCACTTGGGCTGCAGCCATCTGGTATACATAAGGTTGAACTGGTGATATGGAAGTAGAGTTCCCAGTAGTAGGGGAATGCCAGTCCTTATTTATGGCATTCCTATTCCAAAATAAGATTCTAATATTTCACTCTGATCCCAAAATTTAGGATGTTTTATTCCACAATATATTTAGAATGCCATAGACAGTTGGTTATAAATGAAAACCATGCTATTTGAGGGAAATAAAGACATTTAGATTGAAGAATTGGAGATTAAATAGGCAAAAAATATCTTATATAAAGAACTTCCAAACTGGAGAGTTAAATTATAAAATGTATCTTTCTAGATGGAATAAATCAAGACTGAATACAGGGTATAAATAGCTTACTTTTTGTTTAATATAAGGAAAAACTCTTTATAACATTCATAACTAGAATAGCTCCCTTGTTTGGGAACGATTTTCTGAGATTCAGCTCAGTTTGGAGGATAACTTTTCAGGGTAATAGGTCATAGGATTCGCATGGGAAAATTGAATAATATCTAGGAATTTTGAAACTCTGAGGTTCCCTCCTTCCCCTACCTATCTATGGAGGATATATATTAAGTTATTATGAAAGGTTGATGAAGTTACTGACATTTAATTATCTTTATTTTAATATGAACTCATAAACATAAGTGAGAAAATTAGAGAAAAAAGAGGAGAAAAAGTAGCCTAGTTACACCAATACAACTTTTTATTTTATTTTATTTTATTTTAATATAAAAAAGCACTTCTTTAATCTTTTATATTTTATCCATGTTCCCTCTAAGGACACAGTCTTCTTGGGCATCATTTAAAAACTGTGTTATATAAAAAAAGAAACATTGTCAACTTTTCAACTCTTTGCTGGGAAATCAATTTTTTTTCCCCAGTCCTACAATTTAACACTTGGTTGTATCCTATTAAAGTCCCCTTTCACATTAGAAAACATAGCGTGGCTTTTTAACTTACATCTGGCCAATCCTCCTGCCATGCTACCCCAGCCCACTCTTTCTTTAAAGGCAAATTTTGAAGATGTCTTATAAAAATCTGTCAGGTTTTTTTCTAGTCTCTGGCTAATGACATTCCATCCTTGAAAGAATTTTTCTTATCTCTTTCAGTCACCAGAGCTTATCTAAAAGATTGTGATTATCCAAATCCTATATTATTCACTTAAAAAAATGTAACACAGATAATAGTTTCCTGGGCATTTTTAAGCGGATAGAGCGCCGGTTGTCTTTCTTCTCTATCTTGTCCTTAACCACAACAGCCTAGAAACACATACAGGGTGATTAGGTTCTCCCCTTTTTCTAGCAGACCATACAGAAGTCAATGAAGTCTGGTGAACTTACCTGGAGAAATGGAGATCTGGTTCCTATTTTTAGTAAGGATGCTGGAATAAATCCCCTGTTTATAGTGAATGTAGAGATTGTCACAGCTTAGCAATGAATAAGCCTCAGAGAATCCATACTGATGGGAAATATCGTAAAGACCCTCTCAGTTGAGTAACAGTAACATTAGCATCAACAGACATTGATATTGTCCATTGTAGTTTGTAAAAAGCTCTAAATGTGTTAAGTAATGTTACTCTCAAAACCACTCTGATGTAGTGCATAATCTATAAACAATTTCCAGACTAACCCCTAAGCTGGGGATCAGAGACTGTCAGTGTTCTACCTGAAGTCACACAGCTGCAAAGTTGGGGCAGAAAACCACATGACTTGAGACCAGATCACAATTTTTCTTTATCTTTGATGCTACCCCCCCCCCCAGTTTGATACTGAGTTTTCCAGCAACTGGACTCCCAACCCATGCTTGAATCCTTCCAGTTCTTTTCAGCAACCCATCACCTTACCTCTGGTTAATGCTTTAAGGTATCGATTAGACTAAGAGCAAACCAACTAACTGTGGTCTTTTACGTTTGCTTGGTTTTAATAGGACTGCTTCTAATATTCTGTCATTAAAGAATTTTGTCTATTCACTTAGGAAAAGTTTTTTCTTTTTAATCATGGTAGTTTTTCTTTAATTACTAGAAATTCCTTAATATAATTTATTTTTATGTTTTCTGAAATGATCATATCCTTTTGAAATGATCATATCCTTTTGAAATGATCATATCCTTTTTTCTTAACTTGAAACCATCCTTGTATTTTTGGTGATAAATACTTTTTGCATCAGTTTTCATACATAAAATTTTTAATTTAATCACTTTTAATTATCACCCTTATATTTTCACTTCAAGTTTATGCTAGTTTAATTAGATAAATTGAGAAATTTTCCATCTTTTTCTTACCCTAAGACAATTTAATTCACATAAAAGTCATCTGTTTCTTGAAAATTGGAAGTAAGTCACTTGTAGAAATAATGATGGTTGGGCTAGGCAACACTTTTGTAGGTAAACATTGATGTTTTTCTCAATTTCTTTAGTTTTTGCATTTCTTGCAACAGTTTTATGATTTATATTTTTGTATCTAAACACAAACTTTTTGACATTAATATTTGTAGAGTCCTAAGGATGTTTTCTTAGCGTTTTGGTTTTTTTTTGTTCCCTCACCTCTCTTCTTCCATTTGCTTTTGGTTCTTCTAATATTCCACATTCTTACTCATGATTTGACTGTTGATTCTTCAATTTCCTTCCTTTTCTGTAGGTTCATTATGTTTTCTGCCACTGTTATGTTCCTTCATTGTTTCCTTCAGTCCTCTTTATTGTTATTTTTGTTAACTTTTGAGTTAAACTTTAAGATAGTTTATTTATCTTTATTTATGCTTTCCTATAAAATGCAGACATTTAAGACTATGAATGTTTTTCCTAAATACAACTTTGATAGATTTCCATAAATTTTGATATGTGGTATTCTTGCTATTTTTTAAATTATAATATACATAATTATAGCTTCAATATCTTCTTGAATACAAAGCTTATTTAGGAGAATGAATTTTATCCCTAGGTGGTTCTTTTTTTTGTTGTTTTTTGTTTGTTTAGATCTTTCTTTCTTTCTTTCTTTCTTCCTTTGTCTCTCTCTCTCTCTCTTTCTTTCTTTCTTTCTTTCTTTTTTTATGATCAAATGAAGTGCATCCCCAGAATGTATCCTGTAGACTTTTGTCTTTATTCAAGTTTTTGAAGTGGCACTAACTTTAGGGAATTCTTTAAGTTGACAAAATAAAAACTGACTTTCCTGTCTTCCAAGTACTGACTTTATTCTGTATTCTATGGTCACCCAGGATGAGTCTATCCCCTCTTTAAATACTTGAATGCATCATCATTTTTTCATTGTGTCTCTTCTCTCCCAAACTAATATTTGTTTGTTTCTGATAGCCTTTCTCTTATAAATACTACTTATAATACTACAACTCTCTTCCCTTTCCAAGCTACAATGTCAGAAAGATTTATTTTCCTTGAAAAAAGAGATGATTCATACAGACACTTTAAATATGGCAACAGTGTGGAATAGTCTTTATAAATGGTTGTAATCTTATTTAGACTCAGATAATCATAACAAGAGAGACAGAGACAGAAAGTGATTCTTAATAGCATTGCCTCTCCCTTATTGGCTCTTTTTCTTTTCTTTCTTTTTCCTTAAATTAAAAAGTATCTCTTGTGATCAGTCAGTGATTTTGTATGCCAACAATAGCTTCTAATTCCATGATAGTTAACCGACGTGCCCTAATAAAGTTACCATTTGTTGAATTCTGAACTATACAGATGGTGTGTTCTAATATTCCTTGTCATCCCTCCCCAACCCATAGATATACTCACTCCTCTGCAAGATCTCTGTAACAGGATTTCCTCTCATTCTGGAAAATGGTAAGAAAACTGAGGCAGTGTGCAAAGCACTTATGAAATTAAGTCTGGAATTATGCTCACTGGGTCTGAATCTTATTTCTCCCACTCATGACCCAGGTGACCTTTACCAGTTTTATAAATACAGTTTCCTTGTTCATAAACTGGCAAAAGTAGTGGCATCTCTTTCCTAGGTCTTTGGTATGAGTAAGTGAGAAAATTCATCAACGGGCTCAGCATATCGTAGGCACTCCCTAATTATTAGCAAATGTTTTTGTGGTTCGGTCATTTTGGGTTCACAGTCAATGTTTATTTATACAGCACTTAAATGGATTTGTTAACCTTTCTGATCTCTTGTGATGAGTCTTGACTTATTTTAAACCAGTTATCGAGAGATAAGTTTTGGTGCTTTTATCGTAAAAAAAGGAAATTGATTTAACATTTGAAGCCAGCATTTCCCTAGGTACTTAGGAAAAAAAAATACCATGACTTTCCATCCTACAAAAAACATTCATTGGGAGAATGATTCTGCACAAAGTTATTCACACCTAGTTAGCAAACACTCACAATGAATTGACACTTTTTGTGTTTTCTCTTACTACCCTGTCTATGGCTGCTAGGCCTCCAATATTCCACTTCCTCCACTAATCATAGCGATGACTGCAAAATAAAAATAAAGAGAAAGCTGATGAGTCTGTTCTTCTAACAAAGAGAAAATGACAATGTGCTAAACCCTGAAGACTTTTTAATTAGCCCCAAGGTATGCAAATTATGTAGCCTGGGTGAGTAAATATTGCCAAACAGAGAGTGGATCTATAATTACAACATAGTAATACTCTGGCTGATAAAACACCTTTTTTTCTCAAACACTTGTACATTTATAATTTAATTTTAACCTCATAAGGACTCTGCCTAATAGGAAGAGACCATCCACATTTTACACACTGATGCTAAAGGATAGTGAGTGATAATGAAACAACTGAACATCCTCCAATGGACAGTGATAGATAGACCCAGGCTTTAAATCCAAATTTTCTTGAGGAAAAAAAACCAAAAGAAATAGTGCATAAAACCACTGATTACTATAGGGGAGACCAACTCATTTTATCCAGCTGTTAAATACCTATGGAGTTATGACAACCTATGATAATATGTTTTGGGTTGGAAAAGAAGTTGTTGTTTTCTGGCTTTACATATTACTCATTGCCTTAACATATTTCTGTTGAACTTTACGCTATAAAGTATAAATAAATATTTTATCAGCTTGTGCAATAGGATTGCAATGGTCTAAGAGAAAATCACTTCCAGGCCTCCAAAATCTTATAACCATTTGGAGTTACCCTCTATCTTCAGCTGTAGGCATAATAGGGAAATATGATTGTACCTTATATATTATTCTTTGGCAAGCAACAAAAAGCTGGGATGACCTTCAGTGTTTTTAAATTCAGTGTTTCCCACCACTAGAAATGTAAAAGAGGTAGAAAAGATAATTTGTATCAATCATTTATTTAATTAATTATAAATTACTGTGCATGTGTTGGTTACAACAGTGAAGTTAAATATAAGCATTATTATTGTTATTGTTATTGTTATTTTGCTTAATGAACCAACATTTAGAATTCTTAAAATTGGCATGCATTAATTGATGTTTATCTTTCTAGACAGATGTCACATTATATCCTAGTAATATAACAGGAAGCTTAAATTCTTTCTCAAGTAGCCAAAATTATACGCTTGACTCATCCCAATTTAAGATGTTGCAAGTGATTTTCCATAAGAACTTAGAATATTTTCTGTAGCTTTCCAGTTTATCAAATGGCATTTGAATTATTATAGATATTTTATTATGGTATCACTCATCAGAATTATTTAATAATGCTTGTTATTAGCTTGAATACAGGTATAGATCTCTTTGTACAATAAATTTGAACCCCCCCAAAAGATATGACTAGATTCTTTTCAAAATATCAGATGGTTTAACTATTCAATATTAGATAGATGGGTAGCTATCATGTTACTTAACATATTTATACTATAAATATTTCTGCAAAATAAAGACACATTTTCTATCATTCTTTTGAACACAGATTTTTATGTGTAGTGTTTGCTTCAAGGAAGATGTAGCTCTACATTCTCAATTACACCCCAGTCAAAACATTGTGTTGGAACCCAGTATTTGGGCTGAGCTCTCAGGATTTTCAAAATGGATCTCTTCCTCTGTTCATCCTCTTTACCTTCTTATTCATAAATACACTTACCATTTCCCCATGAACCCAGAAATCTTGTTTTTATAACCCACCCAATCACAGTAATAAAATAATAATAGTTCTCATCTCATGGGTATTATAGCTGACACACAAATCCCATAAATTATTAATTTTAATCATTACACAAGTACTGCATGCAAGACTCACTCCACAACCACAGAGTTTACAAAAATGAAGCTTTCTTTCTTATATCTGATCTAATTATTCTTTTGAAATGAGTTTTATCTTATTGAAGATGGAAACAATCTTTACTCACCCTGGGGGTGGAAATAAGGGAAGGTTTACATACTGCTGATGCCAGCGTTAGTCATTTTGGTGTGGTCATCTCTGTGTTCCAACATTCAAACTGCCTTTTTTCTAGCTGATTGTCTGACCGTGATCTGTAAAGACAGCTGCTGCATTATCCTTCTTTAATAACCTAGTGGCCTCTTAAGGTCTACTGACTATCTAGCCTTGACCAGTGTACTTAGAACAGGTAGACATGGATGGAAGAGAAGTTACTTCTCTTGCCCTCCAATTTTCTGTTCTTCCCAACCCAATGGAGAATCACTACCCAGTAGTGTGAGAAAGAGACTTATCATGTTTGGTTTATTTGGTTTTTTTCCCCTCTCTCCAGAGTCCCTTGAGTGTCTAGCCTGTTGAAACTCCAAAGCCTTTTCTTTGCTTTTACTAGAAACATTCCTTCCTTGAGATAATGAATGTTTTACTCCCTTGCTAGCCAAACTCAGAAAGGATCAAAAGGTAATAGGGGCAGTGGGAGAAATCAATTAATATTTCAGAGTACTATTCTTCTTCACTTTCATTATAACTCCTTGGACTTGTTGGAGTGTTTCACATTGACTGTGTTGAGAAATTTTGATTGGGATGTTTGGTCTGGTGTTGGTGCTTTAGAATTTTACATGGCATGTTCTCTGAGAAAACTTTTCAAGAGTATAGTTTATATAAAATGTGCTCTTATTTTTTACCACTTAAGCAGGCATGCAGCATACTCAAAAACCGAAAATACATTCCAAAGCAACACTTAAAACTTAAATGTGATGACATTTGTGATAATTAAATCAAACTTTGCTTAGCACCACTAAGGATATTCAGCTGTACTTTGAAGGGGGAATTTGCATGCTTTGGTCTATAGGCAGGTGGTAATCTCCTTTTAAAGGCAGGAGGTCTGTAGTAGGAAAGGAGTAAAGTCCAGAGAACAGAGGACCCATGCTGAGCAGTTAACACAATAGATGTCCATCTACTGGAAATAGCTGCAGATCAAGAGGGGCTTAGAGGAAATGAGGCATTGGGTCCATTGGGTCCACAGGAAAGGTCAATGTTCTGCAAAATTGTAGTAAGGCTTGTACATATTTGGGGGCATCTGAGAGATTCCCACAAAACAAGGACTGTTTTCATTCTATCCTCTTCTGTCTGCTTTTTCTCTCTCCCTCTCCGCTTCCCCTCCCCCCTTTTTTTTCTCTTTCAATTCTAGTCTTTAATTTTTTCACAGCTCTCCGTCTTCCTTTCCTACTGATGGTAGCATTAAACCACATATAACTTTGGCTCACAGCAAAAGCAGTTCATATTTTTCCATTCAGTCTCCTATGGGAATCTGGTCAGGGGACAGCAGGCATTATAAAGTGCATGATCCTTGGCTTCTTATAAGAGAGTAAGGTGGTCTTAGGGTTGAAGTGAGGACAGAGTTTAACATTATCAAAGGTAACCATGGAGGCCAGAACAGTGTATACTTAGGAATATTGGTAAAGGCATATAAAGGAACATTGAAAGGTAATCTCATAGTAGCAGTCAGTAAAGGAAATGGACATTTTTATCAAAGCTCAGAGAGCCAGCCTGAAATACACTGTGCCCAAGTAATAACACCGCAGAAAACACATTGCCTGTGTTGTCTACACAGCCAAGTTAGGCCCTAACAAATAATGCCAAAAATGATCATTGGAGATAACTATTATCCAAATCAGAGTGTGCCTGTTGTACAACTAACAGCAGCACTTTTTGTTTGGTTTTGTTTCTTGCTTTCTCAACTTTAGAATTTACATTATTTTTATTAGAACGAGTCTTGCATTAAAAATATATCTAATAACAACATTTATCTCTTAGTCAGTTAATGATGCCTCTGTCCCCCAACTAAATGCCCTTGGCTCTTTTCCTTACTTAATTACTAAAAGTAGAAAAAAAAATCATACAAATAGCTTTTTTACTGCATAAAATTATCTTGTGTATGCATGATATTCAAAGACCTTTGCCAGAAACAATGTAGCTGTAATGTTATCAATCAAGTAAGGCAGTTGTTAAAACTCAAAATCCTTAAATGATTATAGAGAGTCCATTTACTTGCTCCAACGTGATCACTGTTGGTTGTTGTCCTAACTTGCCTAGACTCTTAAAATTGCATGCCCCCTTTGATTTTGCATTAAACTTGCATCCTGGAATATTTTCTGAAGTTGGGAACCTTGACCTCTAGATTCTAGCATACCTAGATATTTCAGCAGCCATTCACTTCTCAGATTCTGCCATCTTCCCAGAATGGGGGAGTGACTTTCCAATACTGTATCCTAAATCCATTCCCCAGATTGGCTCACGTCACCCTCTAAGAACTTTCTTTTCTTCCTCAATCCTCCTGAAATGTCTAGCACAATTCATTCAGTTTTAGGTTTTAAAACAAAAGACAAAAAAAGAGCTAGTCTTTAGGAAATGTAGACTTTCAGTCAATAATCATAACCCCTCTCTCCCGCCATTGAGGCAGGGACCCCAAAATTCTGGCTGCCTTGGAGGAGAAAACAGATGAAAATGCAAGAAAAGTAAGCACACACTGTTATCTCAGTATATTTCCTAACCATATTAGCATCCCTAGTACAGAGAAAATTCTTCTACATTATAGATACTCGATAAGGAATGTTGAGTGGCTGAGTAAATGAATAGGGCTCTTTCTAATATAAAGAACAAGGGCTCTTCTGTTTTCATGTCTGCTTTAATATTCTATCTGGCAGTCAGGATTAATATTATGGGTGGCAAGAAGCACTCTTTTTTGAGCTTGGAATATTATTTTCTTAATTATGTCAAAACCTATCTATGCTTGGACCTATTACTATAGGTCTCTACCCTATCTTGGTAATAGCCCGAGACTATATTATAATAGCTGTCCTCAAATTAAGATATGCATTTTCTTTCCTTTTTTTTTTAAGATCTTATTTATTTATTTATTTGACAGAGAGAGAGATCACAAGTAGGCAAAGAGAGAGGGGGAAGCAGGCTCCCCACTAAGCAGAGAGCCCGATGCAGGGCTCGATCCCTGAACCCTGAGATCATGACCTGAGCTGAAGGCAGAGGCCTTAACCCACTGAGCCACCCAGGCGCCCCAAAGCATTTTCTTTCCAGATAAAGTTTAATGGATACCACATTCTAACTCAAAGGAAAGATACTCCCATTGGGATTTTTAGTCACCATAGGGGTGGAAAGGATATTTTGTAGCAAAGCACAGTATTATTGTTCCATTTCATTGAGGCCTACCAATAGCAACTCTACTGAAACACATAAAGTAGAAGACATATCAATACCCTAGAAATCAGGGGACCTGCTTTTTATCTATCACCCTTTTGAACAATGTTCTCACATCCACAAATGAGGCTCCGTAACCCATGTATTAGGTCTTGGGTCTTTCTATAAATCCTTTTCTGACATATTATCTTTTAGAATCTTGATGAAACTATTTCCTACTAGACACACTGTGAACATATTTTACACTGTGTGTATATCATACACTGTGGCATATTATATTAGGGCTTCCCAAATTTTATGTATCTTTGGTTCATCCTGAAATATCATTATTTGGGAGTTGAAAGTTGCTGAAAGTGCAATGAGGTTCCATTTTGTTCATATTGTAAAAGTGATGACTGATTTGCTGTGTATCCATAGACCCCAATCATTTAGCTTACTCAAATTTTGAATACGTAATAAAGTTTAAGTTAAGAAAAAAGATTAAGGTTTAAAGAAAAAGTATTTAAAAGAAACAGTTTCAGGGTAAAATAAGATAAAATGCATATAATGTTGGTATTTGCCAAAATTATATAGTTTAGATGTCAAACTAAAATTACTTTTAAAGAATTTGCTTTTTCGGTAGGTTAAGTTATTGCGAAAAGATAATAAAAGACTCCTAAATGGCCTTAGATTCCTCAAAATGTGTTTTACTTATATTGAAAATTGTAAATCAGTATATGGGGTGTGTAGTCTGTGTGTGAATGCAGGTTTAATTTTAATTTTATGTTAAGCTATTTTCTTCTTTTTTTTTTTTTTTTGAGAGAGAGAGAGAGAGTGAGCATATGCACATGAGTGGGGAAGGGGCAGAGGGAGAAGGAGATCATCTCAAGCCGACTCCCCGCTGAGCACTGAGCATGGAGCCTGACAGTGGGCCTCATCTCAGGAGCCTAAGATTATGACCTGAGCTGAAGTCAAGAATCGGGTGCTTAACCAACTGAGCCACCCAGGTGCCCCTGTTAAGCTATTTTTCAATAAAGAACAATTCAGTGTTCTTTGTGGAATTGCTTTGGGGATAAAAGACTATGATATTCTAGTAAATATGCAAGCTGATGGCAGACTGTTATTTTGTGAAATACATATATCCTGTTTTGAAGGTTAGCCACAAATTTTCTTTTTGTTTGGATTCCAAAAGTATGTGTATATATACATACACATACTTTCATCTTCTCAGAATCTTTTTCTTAATGCTGCAAAGTCTTAGAATCCCCCTCCCCAAATTAGGGGGAATAAAAAGCCTGGTAGAACCAAAGAGAGAGCAAGGAATAGAAAGACATAATTGCTTCTGATTTTCTCTGTATAAATTTCTTTTCATGAGTAATAGAAAGAAAAGTAAAACATATTAGAGAAGCCCCTTTACTTGGGAGAAAGATAATTTCCTGGCCAATAGTTAGACCAAGTATGTATTTTTTTCATTTGATTTCCCTGTTGTCACTTCTTTGGACATGATACAGGCACTTATTGATCTAACCTTTCTCTCATGATATATGGGGTTATTTGTGTTTTGAGAAACATATTTTGCATGTATGGCATAAATTCATTTCAAAGAATAATTGAATGTATAGGTACATTGTCTTTGATGTGAAAATATTTCTAAGAGTTAGGAATATACAGTCTTATTTTATATTGGTGGAAATAAGGAAATCTCAAGCTTCCACATATAATACTTTTGCATTCATATGGAAAAATTGATCAGAAAAAACATACTCTAAGTCACCCTTTAGGGATAAAGATTTAGTGTTCCATGAGCTACTGAAGGAGCTTCAGGGCACAGAGTGCACAGAACATATAGGATTCTTTTCTGAGCAGAATTTTTAGCACTGAAGCTGAATGCTGGGGAAGGAGACTAATAATAACGAAGGAACCTTGGTGTTTCAGTCAGACTTGAGGAGGAAATGGTGACTCTTCGAGAAAACTCCCGCTGGCTCTAAATCTTACTTTTCTCGGCAACCCACATAAAGTCTTAAAACATCTAATGGCATACCCAGTTCCTCACATAAGGCCTTTTAATGAGTTGAGAACTCTCTCCTTTAGTATGTCTTACATCCAGTTATAAAAGAGAGTCTCCAGTGAAGTTAGGACTCATTCTGACTCCCACACTGACTTTACCCAAAAGAGAATATAATGCCTTATAGAAATAAAACAAAATTATGGGTGCAGAAACCTTCAAGTTCAGCATGATAAAGGAGCTCAACTGGCAAAGCACAACCCCAGGTAAACCTGATTTTTACCCAGTCTGCCCTTGAATTCCCAAAGCCAAACATGACTGGAGAAAAACACAGGACCTTGTTGACTGGGCTGCCATCTTGAAGTGGGCTTTAATGGTGCTTGGCGATCTGCCCACATTCTCCTACTCCATTTGGTCTCCCACATGCCTCCAAAATAATTTCACAATGTAGCCTTTCTCTTTATTCATGCACTACCTCTTTCCTACCCCAATAATGATGCTGCTTTCCATTTCACTAACAAAACAGAAGTCACCGGAAGAGAACATCCACGTAGTCTACATTTATTAGACCAATGTTTTACTCCATTGTTTGCTTTCCTTCTGTCCGAGCAGACCTAACATTCACCCCTTCATCCATGCACTGTTTCATCCCTTCTTGAGTACCTAAAGAATTGTTTCGGCAATTGTCCTCTCTCTTTTCTGCATCATCTATTTTTTTCCCTGCCTGGTAGATCATTTCCAACCAACACACAAATGTGCTCTTTCTCCTATCTCAAAAAAATAAAAAATAAAATAAAAAACAAGAAAGAACCCACATTACCTTCAGGTATCATGCCATTCCTTTGTAGCTTTGTTTTACTACCAAACATGGCTGACACCTACATCTTAAAATTCAATCTTCATATCTCTTTTAGGACACCTCACTGGATACTCTTTTTTTGTGTGTGTGATTTATTTATTTGAGAGAGAGAGGAGAGAGAGAATGTGAAAAAGTGGGGGGAAGGGCAGAGGGAGATGGAAAAGGAGAGAGAAAATCCTGAAGCAGACTTCCTGCTGAGCACAGAGCCCACCGCTGGGCTTGATCCCAGGACTCTGAGATCATGACCTGAGTTGAAATCAAGAGTTGTTGCTTAACAGACTGAGCCACTCCGGTGCCCCCGGACACTCCTTTTCAATCTTATTATTAGTTTTAGCTCATTTCCATGATGCCATATGATGAATTTTTTCCACCTCTCAGTTCTCACTCCTCTTCTCATCTTTTGCTACCCAGATGATATCCACCAATCTCTTGACTTTAGATCCTATCTATATATTGATAGCTTTTTAATTGTTTATTTCTGTCCCAGAACTCTTCCCTAAGCTTCAAACTCACACATACTCTCCTTAGATGTCTAACAGACATCTTACATGGAACACTATGACTGCATGTCTCATTTGTCTCCACATCCTCCCTATCCAGAATCTTCCCATCTCCGTATATACCAAATGCATCATTCTAGATGTTTGGGCCAAAAAAACACAGTCACATCTAATATTATTTTTTATTTCCCCTTCACAACTCACCTCCAGTTTATCCAAAAACCCTGTTGGCTCTAACCTGGAAATGTAGTCAGAATCTGGAATGGCCACCGCCACTGTGCCACACCGGGCTCCTACAGCAGCCTCCTAAATGACTTTCTTAGTTTTACCCGTAGTCCCATACCTTCTATTCTTAAGAGTCATCATGGTAAATCTAAGACATATTAGGTTACTTCTCTGCTCTAAGCTCTTTGATCCTTTTCTTACTCTATCAGAGTAGAAGATGAGGCTCTTAAAATACTCATCATGGCCTGAGAGATCTCCTCTCTGTGAGCTTATCTTCTGTTCTCCTTCCCCATGCTCATGATTCTTCGGCCATGCAGGACACATTCACTGTTGGTATTTAAACACACGCCTGCCTCAATCTTTGTTTGCTCTTCCTTTATCTCAGGTGTTACTGCACCATAAATACTTCCTTCTCATTAAACTAGCTAGTCCTTCTCAATCTCCCACAAGACTCTTCAGACTTCCTTTGCCTGTTTATACACTGTTTTGTTTTTGTTTTGTAACACTTAACCATCACTCATTTTCTTTTCCTCTTTTTTTTAAGATTTTATTTATCTGACACAGAGGGAGCACAGGTAGGGGAAGGAGCAGAGGGAGAGGGAGAAGCAGACTCCACACTGAACAGGGGGCCTGATGTGGGACCCAATCCCAGGACTCTGGGATCATGACCTGAGCCGAAGGCAGATGCTTAACCTACTGAGCCACTCAGGCACCCTACTCATTTTATTTTATATTGTACTAAAGTAGAATGTAAGCCTCCTGACAGGAACTTTGTTTATGTTGTTTTCTATTGCTTCTCTAGTACCTAGGACAGTGATGAGAGCAGAGAATTAGATCATGATTTTAGATCTGGTCTGAAGATTCTACATTTCACTATTTGCAGTGTTATCTGGTCAATATTGATATAATTAGACTCTCTGGTACTATTTAGTAAATGGAATTAAATTTATCTTATAATTCAAAACTCAATATAGTTATAATTTAGGAGATATCAAAAGCTCAAGATTTGGGGCACCTGGGTGGCTCAGTGGGTTAAAGCCTCTGCCTTCAGCTCAGGTCATGATCTCAGGTTCCTGGGATCAAGCCCTACATCGGGCTCTCTTCTCAGCAGGGAGCCCACTTCCCCCTCCCCCCCACCCCGTCTGCCTCTCTGCCTATTTGTGATCTCTCGCTCTCTCAAATAAATGAATAGCTCAAGATTTTTCTCTCAAATATGCTTGTATTCTTGCTCAAAGAGAAAGCTTTTAACAATATAGGGGAAGTTGGAAACAACATAAATGAACAATAATGGGGCTGCCTCCATTCTTTGATACATTTGTATAATAGGATACTAAGTAGCCTTTATAGATGACAATATAATTTTAGTGGCTTTATTAATTCATAATTGATTAAAGTAATCCAGTTATTATAACATATATGTGATTCAGTGTTTCACTTTTGTAAGTAATAATAATGAACATCCCTATATGTACTTTTCTTTATATTGGCCTAATCATTTCCATGGTGATCATTCCTAGAGTTTTTGCCAAAATTGTATACATATTTTTAGAAAAATACATCATTAGCCTGAACTTCTTCCTGTAAACCTTTTTTTTTTTTTTCAGGGTCATTGTTTAGCCGTTCCTTACTTAGAGCATTTAATATTTCACTGCTATAAATTATACTTCAGTGAATACCCATGTTCATAATTCATTGCCTCCTACTCTGCTCATTTCCATAGGCTACATTCCTACATGCTGGATTACTTAGTGAAAGAGAATACACTTATCTCTAGTCCTAAGAAGGACTCTTTATACATCTTACAAAATCACTTTATAAGAAAATAGTATCAATTTATCTTTCTTTCAGAATTTTATAATGGTGTCTGTTTCATTTCAACCTTACAAACAGTTTGTATCTATACAAAAGAAAACACAGGGGCACTTGGGTGGCTAAGTGGGTTAAAGCCTCTGCCTTCGGCTCAGGTCATGGTCTCGGGATCCTGGGATCGAGCCCCACATCGGGCTCTCTGCTCAGCGGGGAGCCTGCTTCCTCCTCTCTCTCTCTGCCTGCCTCTCTGCCTACTTGTGATCTCTCTTTCTGTATCAAATAAATAAATAATGTCTTTAAAAAAAAAGAAAAACATATTTTTAAGAAGATATTAAAGATTCTAAAAATCTTTACCCAAATCAATCAGGAAAAGTGTCTACCTAATTTCTGGTAATGTGCTATAATGCTCATTTTGAAAATGTGAACTTGTTCCAAGATAGTCGATATATTAATGAACAACTTGAGCATGAAGAGTTTGCATTTTCCTATATGTGATTTCATCTGCAAGAGATGATAGGTGAAGAGAGAAAACTGTGCCTAGCTGAACCAATCCAATCCAGGAATGCAAAACTCAGCAATCTACTAGTTACCTTAGTTCACCATATGTGTTCTGAGCCACATCTATCCATATCTGATATTACAACTTTCTATCTGATTTCAGATAATACTCCTTCTATCACTTTATTATAGTATGGTGATTTTTTGATGAACACATCTATCTCCTTATGGCAAAAGTGAATATATATATATATATATATATATATATAAATTCAACTTACATCAGAGGTTACATCTACACTAGTATTATTTGTGTTTGTTAATAGCCTATATAAGTAGTATCCTATTTTAGAAACTTTCTGAATCACTAGTGAAGACACTGGTGAATCTTTTATTCAGTATGTGTCCCTAGCCTCCTATGTGCTCTTTAATTGTGCGTGGAGAAGGAAAACTTGAGACAGCAGAAATTGAAATGGAAAAAGAAGTGTTCAGAGC
Source organism: Nasua narica (assembly GCA_028533885.1). Taxonomy (NCBI): domain Eukaryota; kingdom Metazoa; phylum Chordata; class Mammalia; order Carnivora; family Procyonidae; genus Nasua; species Nasua narica. Next base: position 60,791,141 of record CM052808.1, read on the forward strand.
ATTTGTTGTAAGCAAAATTAGAACCGAATATCTCTGTTTGAAAAATATGATTTAGAGTCTGGGAGATGAGTTCTTTCAAGCATTGCTTCCCATCTTGGGTACAATTGAATCCTTCAGCTTCTTGGAAAGATAAAAATTAGTCCAAACTCGAATGCATTTTCAAGGTAGCAGGGGCATGAGTATTTTTCAAGCAGGTAGTAGATTAGGGTCCATATTAATCCTTCAAGACTCAGCAAATGAATTATTTTTATCAGTTTTAAACAAAAAGCTGACATTCTGTTTAGGCATTATAAATGATTGGGGGGGAGGCATCAGAAGAGACCCTTTGCTCAAAGAAGCATTGCCAACTCAGTCAATGATGCCTAAATAGTTCCATGCTACACTTAGAGATTCACCTCAAGTGCAGCCGTCCCTGGGTTTGATTTCTTTGCATTCCTATATAGACTCAGGTGCAAATGACATCAAGCCCACCTAGGAAAATTTGAGGATAAGGGAACTGACATTGAGTTGAAGAAAAACCTGAGAGGGATTCCACTGGAAATAATCATGGATACAGAAAGGAATAACATATAGCACCCACTTAACCAGCGGACTTTGATCTGCCTTTTAATAAAGCACTACATCTGCATGAAGTTGCCAGAAAAACCTGAAACCTGAGATGACTTTTTGTTTTGTTTCATTTTTTTTTTTAAATGATCATGAACAGTATTTACACAGTCTTGTTCTATTATTCTCATTGTTCCCCCCTGGTATCTTAAGGGTCTTTATCACATGCCTCGAGTTGAAGATTATAGGAAGGTGTTACTTAAGAGGCTGAACTCCTAAAATTTGCCAGCTCAGAGAGAATGAACCATGCTGATATAGAAAGTACAAAGAAGGGACACCAGGGTGGCTCAGTTGGTTGAGCATCCAACTGTTGATTTCCGTTCAGGTCATGATCTCAGGATCGTGAGATCAAGCCTCGCGTTAGGCCCAGCACTCAGCACACAGAGTCAGCTTGAGGGAGGGATTCTTTCTCTCCCTCTTCCTCTGCTCCTCCCCCCGCTCACACTTTAAATAAATAAATAAATGATAAAATTTTGAAAAGAAAGTACAAAGGATGGGTAGTAACAAATGTAACCTCTGATAAAGTAAAAGACCACATGGCGCTATTTGAAAACATGACTTTTGAAGTCAAGAAGACTGGGGCCCCATCCCACCTCTCCACTTATGGTTCACAATATGGAGGAATTCATTTAGCCATCATGAGCCTCACTTTCTTCATCTGTAAATTAGAACTCATAAGAACACTTGGAAAGATTTTTTAAAACATTAAGTAAGTGAAAGTTGTGTGAAAATATTCTATAATGTTCAGCACTTGGAAAGGGTGAGAAGTGGACGGTACCTAAGAATAAGAAGAAACAAAGGGAAAAAAGTGTTGTCAGAGCCCCACCTCTGGAAACAGATCTATCTCTACAGATGGCGAGGAGTTACAATCCCAAAGTAATAACAAAAAAATAAATTTGAGCTCATTATCAACATTTAATGCTCTTATTTTTTGATTCATGCATGCACTCATTTACTTGTCAACAAGTATTTGAGTGACTATGAGGACTAAGCTACGTTGCAAGGGATAAAACAAATAGATGAGAACTTTTCCATATTGTCATTTGTAAGGCTAGGAAATTGGGACAGGTTATCTATTAGTTTTCTTTAATTTTTGATATTTTAGGATCCTGATTATTACTGGTATTAATGTAATAATTCCTACTGTCTTATCTTGACTGGCAATAACAAAATACCATAGAGTGTGTAGTTTAAATAAAAAATGTTTATTTCTCAGAGTTCTGGAGGCTGAGAATTTCAAGATCAAAGTGTCAACAGTTTTGGTTCTTCTGGCTTACAGATGGTCACCATCTTTCAATGTACATATGACTCTGTGTGTGTGTGTGTGTGTGTGTGTGTGTGTGTGTGTGGAGAGAGAGAGAGAGAGATCCGCCTGTCTTCCTCTTTTTATAAGGCTGCTAATCCCCTCCCCATAAGGGCCCCATCCTCATGACCTAATCTAAACTAATTACCTTCCAAAGTTCCTATCTTTAAATATCATCACTTTGGAGGTTAGGGCTTCTAATGTATGAATTTGGGAGGGAGACAAAAACATTCAGCCCATAACACCTATGTACTATATTTAGGGCAGAAACTTTATGAGTTTCTCTTACCCTCAAAATAATCTCCATTAGCTATTAGTATGCTCATTTTACAGATATAAGCTGAGACTCAAGAGAGGTGAATTAATTGACCCAAAATCCCATAGCCACTGAGTGGCAGGGGCAGAATTCCTACTGACAGTTGCCTGTGCGATTATTCAGTGTGGGCTCTTTCAACCATCCAAAACTGTGCCTTTCAATATCATTAAAGTAAGAGTCATGAAGCATCATTTGGATGAGATGTTGACAGAGGTCAGCCAATTGTTTGAGGTGGGACTATTCTTCGAATCCATAGAAACCTTAGAGGCTTTTGGATAGATTTATTATAGAATGTCTTTGTCTGTAGCTTCCAGAAATGTGGGTTTTTTTTTTTCTTCCAAAGTCCATTGATTAAACTTTACATTTACACTTTTACTGGTATACCATATTTTAACATTCAGGTTTATGTGTGATACCAAGACTGCAATTCTAAAGAATTAACTTATAAATTTTGTTCTCAGACATTTACTCTCCAGTCACTATTATTCTATGCAAATGGGAATATTTAATCAAATTCTGCCATTTTTTATAGTTTCAAAAGGTGAAAATTAAATTTCCATCTTTTAATTTTCTATGTTACTTAATCTTGATCACCAATAAGGAATATTGGCCAGATGAAGATTTATACTGTGCTTTCCTAGCCAACTATATTCTTAGAGGGACTGGAGACAATATTTGGTTCATATTTGTCATTTTTGTTTGTTGGGGGATAGGCTTGATTCTCTAACTGTTTATACCAAGTCCATATTGTGGTAGAGATTGGAAACAGCTTTCTGACCCTACTTATGCCCATGCCACAGTGTGGGTTCTCCCTGCTGTGTCCCCGTAGGTCTCACCTCCTCTAACCTAGATAGGATAAGGTTTTCCTATCTTAAGCATGGATTATGAGTATTGCTATCTTCTCTTATTTGGTGGGAGCCCAGAAAATGTCAGATCCTTAACATGGGGGACAAAATTGTAAAATCCTGTGGATCCCTTTTTTTAATATTACAGTGTACTTACTGCTCTTCTATTATAGCAATGATCACACCATGCAGATTTTAAAATTATGTTCCTCCTCTTCCCCATTGGACTATTCATTCCTTGAGGGCATGTCTGTGGTCCTTGTATCCTCAGTCCCTAACACAATTCCTAACATGTAGGTGCTCCAGGAACATTTACTAAAATAAGTTAAATTGGATGGCCAAAGTAATGGCAATAGCAGTAGAGACAGCAAAAAGACAGCAGATATCACTGAGATGGAATGGTAAAGCTTGACAGTGATTAAATGCAGAGTATCAAAGAAAGAAAAAAAACAAGAGTAAAAAAATATGGATACATTGATAGAGGTAAAACATGGCAATGGATTTAATAAGATAAAATAGCTACAGTTTATCAAACAATTACTATGTGCTTGGCACATAGTATGTATTACTATACATACATAGGCACATAGTATGTATTACTATACACACTATACATATACATTACTATACATACTATACTATACATTACTATACATTAGTATACATAGTATACTATACATAATACATATGTATTACTATACATACATACATACTATAGTATGTATATATATACATACTATACAGACTATACATATACATATACTATTTATACATACTATACTACATACTATACATACATAGTATTACTATGTGCTAAGTACTATCCATTTATTATCTCACTAAATATCAATGAAAAGCCAGTTTTGCTAATGAAGAATTTAATCAAAATGTTAAGTAATTGCTAAGGCCAGAATTTGAGTGAAGCCCTGTATTCCATGAAACCAGTTTCCCAAAGTGTGATCTAAGAACTCACCAAATCAAAAATCATATAGTTGTTAAAAAATATTCCTGCATCTCACTGCAGACATGCCACTATTAAGTCAAGAAGCCAAGGAATGTGCATGTTTAAAAACACACCAAAAAAAAAAAAAACCCAAAAAATAAAAAATAAATAAAATCACACCAAGCAACTCTTATGCCAGCTGAAGCTTGGTAAGTAGTATATTTAATTCAATTTAGTAAACCTTTATGAAGCTGCTATAATATTGTAGAACTTGGCCCAGACTCTGCAGATATAGAAAGAAACAACATAATTTATTCCCTCTGGGAGCTACTAGACAGACAGACAGACAGACAGAAAGAAAGAGAAAGAGAGAGAGAAAGATGGGAGAGGGAGGGAGGAAGAGGAGGAGAAGGGGAAGAGGAGGAGGAGGAGACAAAGATCATGAAAACACATCGTAATAAATGCTCGGTGGTTATGGGAGCACCTAATGGGGGAAATAGTAATGCTGGCCAGTGGTAGGTTTAAAGTGACAAACAGAAAAAGAGTTGGAAACAGCAACCAGTTAGTTGTAAATGTGGGACTCATAAGATAAACCAGAATTAAATATGGTGGTCATCCATTTAGCAGTGAAGGTAGAAAAGTTCAGGAGAATGCCCAGGAAAAGATTTAAAAAGAAGGAAGACCAGGAAAATATCTTTGGAAACTACTTCTAATCTGACATTTTCTTCTTTAAAGCATAGTTCGTTGAGTAAGCAAATCGGTTATTGGCATAACCAATGAAATTGCCCTTTTGAATGGCCTAGAAACTTCAGAACCGTTTGTGAGTTTTCCTTGACAAAGGAGAATTTTGAAAGTGATTTGCCTAACTTGAGTTTGAAGCTGACTTTACTTAAGAAGAATATGCTATACCACTGAAGGGCAGAGTTGCATTTTAGATAGTTTATTCCCAAATCAGGTGCATTAATAGTTTAATTATTCTAATTTAACTCTATATTAGATGCTTTTGTACTACCAAATTCTAGTAAACAGTCGTTATGTGGATAACTAAGATTCTGTCCTTGCTAACCCCCATCTACTCACCCTTTAACGATGCCATTTAACCTCCTCTCCCTCCCCCCCGCATCTTTGTGCAGCAGCTGTGTTTGGGATTGCCTAGCTGAGGTCAGGGCAAGCTTGAACTGAAACAATAAATTCTGAATGTTTTCTGATCAGAATAGATAATAGTACTGACAGCTTCAAATACATTTTGTAAAGAGCTCAGTATTATTGTTCTTGCCTTTTCATAGTAGGACATATTGAAGAATTAATAAAAAGGAGGTTTTTTTTTTAAAGATTTTTATTTATTTATTTGAGAAAGAGAGATAGTGAGAGAGAGCATGAAAAGGGAGAAGTTCAGAGTGAGAAGCGGACTCCCCTTGGAGCTGGGAGCCCGATGTGGGACTCGATCCCGGGTCTCTGGGATCATGACCTGAGTCGAAGGCAGTCGCCCAACCAACTGAGCCACCCAGGTGCCCAAAAGGAGTTGCTTTTGATAAAAAAAAAAACAAAAAACTATATATAGACGTAACAACAAGTAAGATTGTTGGGAATCCTTTTAGAGATGCAAATCACTGGGAAGCAAGCATCTTAAAAACATGACAGAGGAGAATTTTGGAGTTGATATCATCTGCCTTCCATGTTTGCTTGTTGTATAAGGCAAAGCAAGATAGTCTCTATCTTAGTTGGGGAAAAAA
>CM052808.1:60797386-60888763 GCA_028533885.1 Nasua narica
AAAAAAAAAGAATATTCATTTTTTAAAAATAATGATGGAAAAGTTGTTTAGATAGACCTATTTAAATATTAGTATCTTCTATGAAAGCTTTCATACCACCTATTGATTATTTTAATTTCAACTTTTCAAGACCAATTTCCTACCTCTTTCCATGACTCACTATTCTTGCCCCACTTTACATGTCGTAAGTTTTTTTGGTTTTTTGTTTTGTTTTAAAGATAGATTTATTTATTTATTTATTTGACAGAGAGAGAGATCACAAGTAGGCAGAGAGGCAGGCAGAGAGAGAGAGGGAAGCAGGCTCTCCGCCGAGCAGAGAGCCCGATGCGGGGCTCCATCCCAGGACCCTGAGATCATGACCTGAGCTGAAGGCAGAAGCTTTAACCCACTGAGCCACCCAGGCAGCCCAACATGTCATAAGTTTAATAGAAAATAACTTAAATGTATGAAATAAAGCCTTTTTTTGGCTTCTATTATTTAAAGTATGTCTGTGAATACCTTATATTGTGTGCATCCCTAACCAATTATTTGAAGACTCTCAGACGCTCATAATATTGCTCATGACCATGACTCTCCCTTTTTTTCTTGATTGAGACAAAAGCACCAACCATAGAACAGTGGTCCCAGATGAGTAAAGGAACTAAAGGAATTATCTAGGAATTAAAAGGGACAATTAACACTCGTTTAAGATTGCCAGTTTCTCCAATGGACTATTTCTTTTCCCTACGTTTACTGTGCTTTAAGTGTGAGTGTGACTGGGTGCATTCTATTCTGCGGGAACAGTAAGGGATCAGTAGGACAAAAAGAATCTCTAAAATCAGGGTCTCTAATGTGAGCCATGCTTTCAGAACCATGCATTGTCTCTTTAGTAATGACAATATGACCACACATAACAAGAGAATTCTAGTTAACCTTGATTTTCAGCTATGGCCATAATGCTGAGGAAAATGCTGCATAAGCAATCCCGTATTTCTTAAAAGAAGTATGAAATAGTTTCTCCTAGGACTTGTTGGCACTGACCAAGCACACCCAGTGGCCGTCCCCTGCAATTGCCAATAGGAATGGAGAATTCTCTGAAGTTATTGAAGTGCTAGGATTAGAGATTATCATGGTGCTTTCCCTTCCACACAAGTCAAGTTGTGGAAACACCAGGGAAACTTCTGGAACAGATTGTGGTGTGTGTGTGTGTGTGTGTGTGTGTGTGTGTGTGTGTGTGTGTGTTTTACTGGAATTGCTTTTAAAAATGGGAAATGGACAAATTATGCAACCTGGAAATTGCCTGGAGCTGTCCACAATGATTCCAGGAAGAGAAAGGGGAAAGCAGGTGTGGGGAGTAGCTCTGTTTCCACCTTGGGGAAGAACAAAGATATGAGTTGCGTTTGAAGCTAGCAGACCTGGAGTTGTTTTGAAAGGATCGTGCCCGAGAGGTCCTGCCCGCTGAGGCTGCCCACACCAGAAGACAGACACTGCCCGGGAGGGAGCTGAGCTGGGGAGCTGGTGCAGTCAGCCCGGTAGGCCATACAGAAAGTCCAGTGTGGGGATTCCTAAGGTGAGAGCGGGAGTCTCTGAAGAACCCACAGAGCTCCTCACAAAAAAGAAGCTGGTGGATGCTTTTCACTTTTGAAAGCAAGTCCGTTCTCTCCTCCCTGACCCCAGAGAAGCCCTAAATAGAGGGGTGGGGGGGGATTAGATCTAAGAAACTGAAAAAAAATAACCGACAGACAGTTCCACTGCTTTGTCCTCACTTTTGGTCTCAGTCCTACTCTGGTAGGTGGGAAGAAACTGTAAATTGAACATCGGATTAATGTTTTGATTTAGCCTTACTCTGTGTGTGTGTGTGTGTGTGTGTGTGTGTGTGCGCTTGCACATGCTGTTATTGCTTATAGTCCTTAGTACCGGAAAGTAAGGCTTTTTAAATACTTCAAGGTGACCCCAGGACTAGAGGATTAGCCCAAATTGCTATCGGGATTGGGAAATAGATCTGATAGGGTGTATATGAAAGTAGCGCCCAGTATAACATGCAACTGTTGCCTCTTGAGGTTCTAGCAGTTCAGCTCATTCCCTAAACCCCGGTGCTTCTCCCGGCAAGCTCTCAGTTCAGAGGGCAACTGTTTGTTCCTGGCATCTTGCCTTCCACCTGGGCCCATAGTCATTTAGGTCTAAGTGACCGTACAAAGCAAGGCTCTCCTCGGCAGGAGAGTCATTTGCCTCCTCACGAGGGCAAGCCTCTGAGCATCCGGGTAATTCATTCTTCCGTGTAGACAGTAAAGTGTTATCAGTGAATTCTGCACTCTTGGTCGGTGTTCATTGTATTTGGCAGAGGATTAGAATGAAAGTAAAAGCAAATGAAGATAAAAATCTGAAAGCATGACAGGACACAACTGTGACTATCTTACATCCCCCCTTGTAAATGATGGATGGCTTTTTCCTGGCTGTTCAATCAGGTCTTCAAATCATGCTTCTCCAGCTCCTTGGAGATGCAGTGTAGACCACGAGCACAGATGGCGGAGAGGCCCAGCTATAAATGTAAATTCGGCAGTGAGGCTGACCATAGTGGACAGAACATAGTTGTCTCTGTTTAGTTTCTACAAAAAACGGCCGCCATGTATTTGGAGGCACATTGTGGGCCCACATTGCCAGCTGCTCAGCTCTGGGCTATCCACAGGCTTGTGGCGGAGAGTTCCTCTTGGTAGCCATAACCATCTGCTCTTCACTGAAGCACACACAATGACCCATTTCAGCCAGTGTCCATTGTTAATGGGTATTTACATAAGCCTAATGAAGTTTCAACATAGTCTTTTATATACAGTTAGCTATTCCCACTTTAGCAATTAGTGACTTAGGAAATAAAGTAAACATAATCTACTAAATTAAACTGAGTTAATGACTTGTTTTGCTCTCCAGAAAATAAGTTTGGGAAAAATATTGATATGTGTATAGTGTAACATGCGAAATATATACATGGTTTCCTCTAGGCAGAGGTCAAGAAGATCAATGGCAATTTAAAAAGTCATTATACTATAGGAAGTCCTGTCACTAACAGTATATATGTAACACTGTAACACCATATACACAGTTCCAGACTGCTGCCTCCCTGCCTCCCTCTCTCTCTCTTTCACACACATACACACACACACATATACACACGCAAGATGCATGAAAACCTGCATTCTTAAGACTGTATGTATACATCAAAAAGACTTAAACATATTACATAAGTGGTGATGAATGGAAATTAAAGTACTTTACCTGAATTTTGTTACTTGCATTATCTATTAGTATCTTCTAATAGCTAAGGAAAAGTTTTATTGTTGCTTGTTTTAGTTTATTTACTTAGTTGTTTTGTGTGTGTGTGTGTGTGTGTGTGTGTGTGTGTGTGTGTGTGTGTTTGGGGAGGGCATATTGGTTTAAAAAGTCTTTCCAAATGAACGATAGCTACAAGTCCACCATTCAGAGCATAGACTAGCCAGAAAGTATCAAGAATCAATGTGTTAATACCCATCACTTGACTTCCCCATCCCCCCCACCCTCCTCTCTGAAACCTTCAGTTTTTTTCCCAGAGTACATAGTCTTCATTGAACACTTCATCAGAAACTAATGATGTACTGTATGGTGGCTTACTTAATATAATAAAGGAAAGAAAGAAAGAAAAAAAAAAGAGTTCATGTGTTAGGTGTCACAAGAATAAGAAGGTTCAAATAGCCAGATTTGCAAACGTGAGCAGTAGGTAACGATCTGGTTGGCATAGCAGATGCTGATGAACTATTTAGCATCAAGTTAACATCTAGTAAACTGTAGTTTGGGTAGGTAGTAATTACGAAAACTATTTGGTAGCTGGGCAGAAAAGTTAGCACTTTTCTTTTGCTGAGGGTATATGGGATAGGGAACAAGGCAGGAAAGACAAGATAGATGTAAGGTATCTATTATCTCTGAGTTGGTTTTCCTTTTTCCAGCTGCTCGGTGGTGTTCAGTTTCCTGGCAGTGGTCTGCAGTGAAGGTCATTGAAAATACTTAACTGTTGGCCAGGGGAGCGGAAGGCCAGGGAATTGGAAATGAATGTGGTGATGATCGGGACATATGTTGTCTAGAATATTTTTAATTTAAAGGCAGAAATGGGTAAAGATAGAATAAAGTTGCCATGGGAAGAAATAGTATATTCTTCATATTCTTTTTTTTTTTTGTATTCTTCATATTTTATTGTGCACAAAAAAAGCTACATGGTCAAAATGAATACATGCCATTATAAATATTCCCTAAGTATAGATTTGCTTAGGGAAGACACCATATTACACCTTCCATAGAAGAAGTAAATATGGACCATGTGTCTCATGTTAATATTGAATGCTTTCTAATCTGGTTTTGTTTTATTTGTTTTTCTCCTCCAATATTGGTAACAAAATAGAATTTCCTACTGTTGAAGGGGAAATACATTGGTTAAGCATTTAGGAAAATGTGGATTGTTATCAATTCCCTGTCCTCCTTTGGAAGAGGTTACTGGTCAAAAATAACATTGAATTGTTAGCAATTTATTAGGACAGTATATATATAGCCTAAAATTAGCAAAAGTATTTAAGTCTGGTCATGAACACTAAGGCATAAAATTGGAAGGGTTTTTTTGTTTGTTTTTTTTTCTTTCTTTTTTTTTTTTTGATCTGTTTTTGTGACTTGTTCCCTTTCTTTCCATGTAAGAAGAATACCTTGAAATCCAAATGGACAAGAGGAATATTTGGATGCTCACCCATATAATTGTATATTAACTGCAACCAATTATAATGTTTCTTACTAAATATTAGCTCTTACATAGTAAATTCAGTGGCATTGTGTGAAGCAATGAAAAATTGTACAATTACTCTTAGCACTCAAAATCTGTTGGAATTTGTCACTATAATAGCACATAAGCGACTGGATAAGACAGAATGTAACTAAAGCAAACAGGAAGTCCATCTCCTAGTAGTCACGGGTGGTCAATTAAGTTGAATTTTTATTTCTCATATAAAAAGGGTTACTATGACTTAATTACTCAGTTGTAGTTAGTGTGGGATTGTTCCTGAAATTCTGTAAATAATTTAGAAGAGCCAGTTCAATGTACTAGACTAACATGTTTGTAGATCTAAACTAGAAAATAACTCATTGGACAGCTTTTCTCATACAAACTGAGATGCTCATTAAAACTACAGACATTCTCTTTCATTTTCCATCATTGAGTCTAAAGGAATAAAAGTCAACCTAATATTTTTGAAACATATTACCAATGTGGTGATATTATAACTCATATGTTTCCCACAAACATTTTCTCTTATAAACCTTGGTAATTAAGTGTAGCTAATAGGATAGAGAATCAGAATTTTCAAGGTGGTTTATAATGTCAGCATATATGGCTATGGATGTGTTCCATCTACTGAAATGTTATTTTTGCTTGCCAAAGTGGAGATAAAATAAGAGGATGGTAGTCTACACTCTTATATTTTCTACCTCAAAGTAGAGTGTTGACTTAGAGTGTTGACACCCAAACTAACACATTTCCTGAAGGGTTCATAGTTTGTCATAAATCAGTCATTTCATCCTTTATCATATAACACTCATATGCTAGATGAGATGCATCTAAATCTCACCTCTATATCCTTTGCTAATTTACCTATAGAGATTTACAAACATAATGGAAGGGGCACCTGAATGGCTTAGTCAGTTAAGCATCTGACTCATGATTTTGGCTCAAGTCATGATCTCAGGGTCATGAGAATGAGCCCTGCATTGGGCTATGCAGTTAGTGGGAAGTCTGTTTGGGATTCTCTCCCTCTGCCCCTCCTTCCCCATTTATGCTTGCTCTCTGTCTCTCTCAAATATATAAATAAATAAATAAATCATTAGAAAAAACCATAATGGAATATAGAACATCTGTATGGGCAGAGTCACAGACAGTGTTGCCTAACCTTTCCAGGTCTACATTTCCTCAGCTGTAAAATGCAGTGGATAATTGTCTTGAAGATTTATTGCAATAGATGTTTGTAAAAGAGAATTGTAGGCTCTAAACTGCTACCAAATGTTAGCTATTATAAAGTCTTCTGTTGGTTTGTTTTCTCAAGAAAAATATCAGGCATTTATTGGGGTGAGTACAATGATAGTGTTCTTCTGGTGTATTTTCCCATCCTCCAAGAAAAGAATTAATAAGCAGTATTTCAACAACAGTGTCCCTTCAAAGTTTAAGTTTTTAGCCCAGTGGACAAGGTTAAGGGAAAAGGTCTGTTTGAAAATGACTGCTAGTGGAAAGGTTTGCTGCAAGGTTTGCAGTATCAGTTTAATGACTTGCTCATTCTAGTTTTATGCCAGCAGAGGTTTCTCAGCAAATAAAGGCTTGTCATTCACCTTGTCCTTGGTTCAGTATGTGCTTCAAGTAGGAAGCTAGCTCAGTTCTAATCAGGAGGATATGGCTGTATGGCAGACTTTGAAATTAGAAACGAATTCTTCAGTAATGTGAAGTATCCTGAGACCAGTGATTACTATAAATCCATACAATATGGAAGACTTGATAGATTCATAAATATTGATCATATCATATTTTGGTGGTGAATGCACCAAAGAGTGTTATTCTCAATCTTTTTTTTTAACTCTGTAGTGAGGAAGTGGAAAAAAAGAATCTTGATTTTTACAGGGAAACCAAATGATTACATGCTTGTTATATTTCTACATTTTACATATAAATCACCCTTTGATAACAGGTGTTTGTGTACACCTACACCATATACATGCAAATATATATATATATTCCTTCTGACATATCAGAAGGAACAATATATCATTTTGATATATTGTGATTAGAAAATTTTAAGTTATCAATGTAATAATTAGGAAGTACATATAATTAAATAGTTACCATTGTATGGGTCTGATTTTTAATTATGAAGGTGATAATATCAACATTGATAGAACTATAATGAAATGGCACTCATATGCATAATTTGAAAGCATGAATTACCATTGCAGTACAGCCCACAACAGAGACCTCAGATGATCCCAGTAGAAGATTTGAAACTGAGTTAGCATGAGGAGCCATCTATCTATCCCCAAAAATCGGTGTGACCTTGACTGAGGTGTTCTCTTTAGCTAAAGGCAATCACTGGAGGTGGATTCAATCAGGAGCCTTCAGCCACTATCACTCCCTCCAGCTGGAGGAATGAGTGCTATAGTCCCAAAAGGGAGCCCTGAATGGTGTACCACGCCATCCACTATGGTCCTACCCTTGTGCCACTCAAATCTATTTGCTTCTTGTAACAAATTTTGGAAATAACTATTCCAGAATCTAAGTTGGTCTTATTCCCTGGGGAAAAGAGGAAGGTTAGAGGTGTGAATTAAATCCTCCTCCAGTGCAACTGCAACTGGTCTCCCTGCTGAAACTGGTACTCATTCTTTCTATCCTCCTATTCATTAGGTATTACTCTCACCCACCCAGTTAGCATCTCTGCCAGTCATCTGACTCATCAAGTGGGATGACTCAAACTCCTATCCCTTTATAGGTCATAGAAAACACATTAGTCCACTTACCATCAAAATTGGGGAAGAGTACCAAGAGACACCTCTGGTAGATCACCTGAGTGCCAATAGTAGTCTTCCCTGTTTTCCCTCCTCCTCTTCCTGATAATCTGGATAATTATTCTTACCTTGCCTACTGGTATTTTGGTACAAAACGCCAGAAACGACCAGGCAGCAGTGATCGCTCAAGTTCAGTGACATCTCCTTCGAGGTCTAGGACTTCTAAGTCCATAGAGCCTAGAGTTGCAGGGATAAGAAACAAAGAAACACATGGACTCCAGCTGGGTCACTGGGAGTAATGGTAAGCAGGACCACACCTACTTCAATTTCTTGTATCCCAATACTCTACCTGTTGAGGACCTGGCCATTGGTTTAGAGTATACATTGCACCCTAGAGAAAGGCACTCCATCTTAGGATATCATCTCCAGTTTTTTTCCTCAATTGCTCCTCCAAAAGGCTGTACTTTAGCTATATCAAGTCAACAGCTTCACAGTGGTTGGTATATGATAAGATCAGGAGATCCTATGGTCATGTATTCATTCCTACACCTCTTTGGCAATTAAATGAGTTACTTAATCTTTCGCAGTGTTATGCGGGATCTCATGTGGGTGGCTCAGATACATTGTGAGCTCTCAGAGAGTGCTGCAGGCTGAAGCCTGAGAGCAGGAAAAGAAGTGCATGTGTATATTCCAGTTGAGATGAATTTCTGCACCTTCTAGAACAGAAGGGGTTCAATATGAATAATATATCACCAATAGGCTAGTTGGTCTCATCAAGAAATGGTGTTTAATTGAGTGTTCAGCATTTGTCTTGTTTGCTAGTGGATTAAATATATGGCAGGAGCAGTAGTTGCTGGTGAGCAGCAGCAGCTTTGTTGGGTTAAAGCCCATGTTACTGGACAATGTGTAGATTCCATCATGAACACTATAGCCTCTTCATGTACTTTTGTGCCACCCCTGGAACATGGCCGATGCCAACTGTCACCTACTTGATTATTTAGTGTGTCTTTTCTGGAGGATACAATCTGATGTTTAGATGTGATTCAAAGATCTTGACACTTGGTATTCACGCTCACAGGCCCACCTACATCCTTCTTTTCCAAACCTCCTTGTCCCTGATCGTCCAGCCACTCTCCCTCCAGATCTATAGTCAGTTAGCCAAACCATTTGATTTTATTCATAGTCCATATGTATATTCGTACTCCTGGCCATTTTCTATTCATATAAAATAGATGACCTGGTGTACTCACCACTCTGCCTTCCAGGGAAAGTTCTCTTACTGTCTTCCTTTAGGGCTATACCTAAGTGAGGCTAGCAACCATCTATTTCGAGTGCATCCACATATCTACCACATACCAAGCTGACAAAGCTTGGTCTTTTTCTTTCTCAGTCATTTAGCCATAAGTGTAAGTTGAGGGGGAAGATACTTATACAACAGTGATTGAAAATGCGGTTGTTCAGGTTACCTGCTGTTGTGCCCTCTGGTCATGCTTGTGCCTGATGCCAAATATAAAACTTTAATCTTACTCAAGTTGATGATGGTGCTCCCTGACCTTTTGACTTGATACATTTCGAATAATCTAGTTCATAATGAGAAATTATAGCCACTTGGTCAGTTGATTATCCCATGGTTGGGCATTCTTATTCCAACAGGGTCCAATATTCTGCCAGAACCCATTTTATAAATGGTGTATAATTCTCTGCTGCAGATGGCATGACTTTGCAATAGAACCCTAAGGGTGATTCCTTTATTAGGGCCTGTCATTCTCTCCATTTAGATTTTTTTCAGTCTACCATTAATACTTCTAATACTTAAGAGTAAACTGAGTTGTATAGCACAAGCGGTAGAACCACTGGCATCACAGCCTGGACTGGATACAACACCTGTTTCTACTCTGGATGCCCGGCTCAGAGGTGACATTCTTTCATATTGCCGGACAAGTAAGTCAGAGCAGAACGTGCTGCCTGCAGAACCTCTATGTCTGAGACACACTGTGCTTTTATTTTTTTTCGTTCGTGTTTAGAGATATGAAATCCAGTAATTTGTCCCTATTTATAGGTCTTGTCTTGTCATGTTCCAAGCCATGTGCCCCTAAAAACTTCACTGATGCCTTGGGCTACTGAACCTTCACAGGATTTGTCTGCCACTGCTAAAGCATGTATTTTACAAAAATCCTCCATATATTTGTCATTTCTCACTCAGCTTATCTGATTATCATAATGTCATTAACACAATTGACAAATGAAATGTGCTACTAAATATCTGGATGGTCCAGCTCCATTTGGACTGTTTTACAACAGAATGTGGGAGAGTTAACATAGCCCTGGGACAGGACTGCAAATGAATGATGACTTTTTATTCCTAGTGAATGAGAAATGTTCTGATAGTCTTTTCTTATAGGGATAGAAAAGAACACATCACTATGGCTAACTATATTGTACTGGAAGTTATGTCAATCTGCTCACCCAAAGGTATAGCATCTGGCATAGCAGATGGAATGGGAACTACCACTTAGTTAAATTTGTAGTCATCCACTGTCATTCTCCAGGTTTGCTCTGATTTTTGTAGGGATCAGACTGGGAAATTAACTTAAAATATAATAGGAATTACCATTCTTTAGGATTCTAAGGGTAATACCAACCTCAACCATTCCCCCAGGGTAAGACATGCTATGGTGATAAGTGGAATATAAAATATAAATAATGGGATATTAATATATAGTGGAATAAATATATATAATATGTAAATAGTGGAATAAAATATAAAAAGTAGAATAATTATTTTTATACAATATGGGCCTCAACTTTTAGAATAAGTTTAAATCTAAACCTATTTCTATATTTATAATTCAAAAAACTACCATATTATTTTTTTAAAAGATTTTATTTATTTATTTGTCAGAGAGAGAGAGAGAGTATGCAAGCACAAGCAGGGGGAATAGCAGGCAGAGGGAGAAGCAGGCTCCCCACTGAGCAAGGAGCCTGATGTGGGGCTTGATCCCAGGACCCAGAGATCATGACCTGAGCTGAAGGCGGACACTTAACTAACTGAGCCACCCAGGCATCTCACTACTATATTATTTTTATTTTAGAAAACAAAGTACATGGGTCCTAAGAAAGCATCAAAAAATAAGCAATATATACTGAAGTATGACAAGGGTTTTAGAAATATAAGTATGATTTTGCCTTTGACTTCAGCCTTCAAATAAACTACTTGGAGTATTCTCTGCCTCTTGGGACACTTAAAAGGTACTAGGAGATAAGGCTTTTGTATTTGATTATTTTAAGTCTAATGAGAAACTTAGAAATACAAGAAAATAAACACCATTTTAATTACGGAAGGATATGCTAATAGAGCTCTAATCAGCCCTGCTTCCAGTAAGATTTATATAAATACAGAAGAAAAGAAAAACACAGAAGAGAATAGCATTTTTTTTTAAAGATTTTATTTATTCATTTAACAGAGAGAGAACACAAGCAGGCAGAGAGGCAGGCAGAAGCAGAGAGAGGAGCAGGCTCCCTGCGGAGCAAGGAGCCCAATGCGGGACTCGATCCCAAGATGCGGGGATCATGACCTGAGCCAAAGGCAGTTGCCCAACCAACTGCGCCACCCAGGCGTCCCGAGAATAGCATTTTCAAAAACCTTCTTGTGTCAGGTACTATGTGTTAAGCACTTCATATACATCATTCTGTTTTCTTCTATGATAATCTGGTCTAGAATATATTACTATTCTCACTTCACAGACTAGCAGATTATGCTTCAAAAAGGTCAGATACCATGCTAATATCCAACAGCTATAAAGTGGGGGAGCTGGATTTGAAAAACATAATTGCATCTTTATTAATGGGCACCATGTTGAGTCAGGGCTTTACAATACCATATTAATTGATTCTTCTCAAGAATCCTATGGAGGAGATACAGTTCTTTTCCCCTTACTTGGTGGGTGAGGAAAGTGCTGCTCAAGGAAGTTCACTAACTGACCCAGGCAACTCAGCTAGCACAGTCTGACCTTGACACCTGCTGTTTCAGCCACTCTGCCATATAGTGGATGTCCCCCCACACTCAGTCTACCACATGGAGCCTGTCAAGGAAATGGATGATGTTTAATATTTATTTGAGTTTAATGAGACTAGTTTAGGAATTACTAGTAAAGGAGAGGAGCTTGAAATTAATTAAAATGTCTAAGATTCTGCCAAACAAATGATATCTGCCTGAATTCCCAGTGTGCTGGAAGTCATTGCTAAGTGTAGGCCAATTGTAGAATGTGTCCTGAGTCTTAAGGCTGAATAACTTAATAACTCATAACTCCTGTTACCCAGGAATCTGTAGTTTAACCAAAAATAAAAAAATTGACACAAGTAATCCTAATTATCAAATATAATTAAGACAGAGTGATTTGTAATGGTATGTTAATTATTTAACATTTACCAAATACCCAGAATTTGAATAAAGGGTCACAAAACGGAAATGAAAATTAAGAGGTGGTAGATGTCCTTTAAAGAGAGTTTAATTCTTTGTATTAATATTCTTGAAATTCTAACATAGCCAGTGTTTCATCTGCTCTATTTTTTATCAAACCCTATTTGAGGAGGACAGTGGTACCACTTGTCATGCAGACTGACAAGGCTTCTGTTGTTTAGAAAAGTTCCTTCACTTACTGTTTTATTTTGTTCTCTATTTATAAACAGAGAAGTTTCAGGTTCCAAAATAGCTTAAAAAAAAAAAGAGGGAGAGGAAAAGTTGTATTTCATATAAATAACTATACCTAAGTCTTGAATCTATAATATAGTTCTATTTAAGAAAAATAGTTAATAAGCCTAAATGACTAGTGTGTGTGATCTATAGCTGTCCTTGTTATTTTGTATTGATAAGTACCAAGAATCCCTAGATAACTTTAACTTTTCCCGACAATATTGACAGCACATATTTCTTTTATTTAGATTATGTCTGAGTTTGAAATATTGTAGAACATAACAAAATTCACTTGAAATAACCCATCCCCAAAGTAAAACGTATGTTGTAAACCAAGAAAAGTCAAATAGAAAAGCCGTTTTCCCATATTTCCTGATATTTTTCAGTTTCAGTTCCTATTTAAATGAGGAGTTACCTGATAATCAGGTAAAATATTCTTTAGTTCTGAAAGATGTCAACTGAGTTTATATATGTGAAAATGTTCAAAAGCAAACTATGTATGTGAAAATATACAAAAGCAGAATACACTATTTTGAATGGAGAAGAATGATTCTTTCTCTAAATGATTTTCTCCTAACAGCATGGCAGTTATTGGGAAGAAGAAAGAACTGAAAATACTATGCAACTTATTTTATATCCTACTCCTGCCTTGTCCTCTTGATTTCATAAATAGAAAGAGGCAAGAGATAACAGAATTGGTGGCCCATACATAAGCCTTTGGATCTTATGAATGCCATGTCTGATTTTTGACATACAGATCACCAGCTTTCCTTTCATACGTGAGTCTTACTCACGTATGAGCCTTTGAACCCAATTCTGATCAGATATTTTAGGTCTTTACTACACTTTCCTAGAAAGGATAACATGACCCTTGGGGAAATTCAACTGAGTGAAGAAGTAAATACCTTTTGCTTTTTATATCAGGAACAATGACAACAACAATAAAACCTCGTTCCAAGTATGTAATTTCTTGCACATAAAACATTATCCTAGAAGTTATTCCCATTTTCTGAATACAGATGCTAAATAAAATCACTCAAGCTTCTAGTCTAACAGAGAAGTTTGGAGCAGAACAAATCATTACCATGAGTCCCTGGAGTATGTAAATACAAGATGTAGAGGGTAGCACAATGGAGGGCTTAAGCAGTTCTTTCTATGGGAATCAGAGGAACTCATTGCTGAGGATATGACATCTGAGCTGAGAGGGACTTTGAAATAGAAATATGACTTTGCCAAGCTGTCAAGAAAGGCAAAGAAATGGCTGATAGAAGAAATGTTATATCCAAAGCCAAGGGAAATAGCAGAGAAGCAGAAATATATGTTCAGAGAAGTGTAAAACTAGTAAAACTAGAGAGATGCAGGGGCTGGATCACAGAGTATCTTTTCAGATATGCAAAGGAAGTTTGGCTTTTTGTCTAGTCTATGTGGGAGATTGATGTCTAGAATGTAAAGGATGCCGTTGGTGTTTTTAAAAGATAACTCGGGAAGTAGTGTGGATGATTGCTATATTGGCAGTGGCAGGAGGAGGGGCTGGAAATAGCAAAAACAATTGGAAAGTGTATCAGCAAGAGGTGAAGCAAGACAGAATAAGGCCCCCCACCACCGTAGTACAGGAAGAGTGAGCAGATGTATTAGAAGATCTTCACAACATGGAGATTGTCTATTACTGTACAGAGAATGTTTATTGATGATTCAACAGGTTCTTGATTTAACTAAATAAATGGCAATGCCATTGTTTCCAAAGGTAGAATACCAAACAGTGACTTAAGTATATTTTGACAGAAAGAGCCTGGATTTGGCGTTCATTGAGGTTTCCTGTCTTGATCTCAACTCTGTATTTCAAGCACCTGGAAGAGGGCAGACTCTCAATTACTCATTACTAGTTAATTGATAATGCAGAGTAGTATAAATTATGATAGAGTAGAAAATGAGGCAAAAGAGGTAAATATTTAAAAGATCTCAGAGCATATAATTGAAATAGGCAAAATTAATAGTCTGACTGAAAAGCAATATTCTGTCATGGATATTAGAAAGACTACAGCAGAAGAAAAAGAATAAATGCAGGTATTTTGTAATATCCCCAGAGGATAATAGTTATGGTCTGAACTGAGTGGCAACTCTGCTCCTAGAAAGAAAGATAAATTCAAAGAATAATATGGAAGAGGAAATGATTAGCAGTTTTCATTTGAATTGAAAAGGAGTATTTGATGCTGACTGGCAATCCTGTAAGTTATTGGCATCACTGATGGTAATGAAAAGCTTAAGGGAGAGTTGACAGGGCCTTATTATGTATCCTTAGTTCCTTGATAGGATGGATATAAGTGAATCATTCTCCCACTGATGAGTCCATTTCTCCTTGCTGAACGTATTTTACCCAGCTTTGAGGATGGGACTCATCATGCTGCCATCTTGGAAGAATGAGTTAAAGGGTTATGCATGAACATAAGATAATCACTGAGTACTGTCGCTGCCAGGACTGGAACATACTGATTTGATTTAGCCCTTAACTATCAGAAGAGTAAAAGTGATCACTTCTTTTTATTCTCTCTCTTCTTTGTCTCTCTTGTCTGTGGTAGACATAGATTAGAACCAAGAAGTAAATTAGAAATAAAAGGACTAACTTTGGCTTCCTGCCATCTGAAAATAAAATCCATTTAATTTACCCTGACTATCCTTGTTATAGTGTTAAATATAGACCAAATTGTTTAATATGGATTTATGTAATGAGTTCACAAATTGATTTTGCAGTGTATATTTGCTCTAGGAAACAAACATCTGCTTACCATGGCTTGAATGGCATACCTATACATGGACTCACTTTGATATAATGGATTTGCTTAAAAAATAAGAAATTTAATCTATGATCATTTTACCATCCTAGTATTTTTAAAATGCACAGCCGAAAACAAACAAAACAGTGATTTAGGAGCTTCAGTTATCTCCTAGCGGAAGCAATCTCTGTTGGGTGGTGATGCTAATGTCTCATCTCTGAGTGACAGGATGAAAAATAAAAGACCTCGACCCTGTGTCTGTGAAGCCTACGCTTCTTTTCCCTTGTTCAAGAAAGTCGTCTCCACCCTATTTAAATATTAATTATTTGACCTGAACTGTATGCAACGAATTTGTAAAATAAAATCCTTGCAAGTCTGAAGATGAATCAGGAGAGGTGCCTCTCTTAGCCAGGCCCCCACCTTCCCTACCTCGGGTGGCCGAATTTGATGTAATTGTAATTGGTGATGGGACATGTCAGCCAATCATTCTCTGAATGGCTACTAAGATTTGTAATTATAATGTCTTTTATTCCTATTTAAATTCAACAGTGTCTTCACATTACTATTCCTTCTCTTGAAACATGGGAATTTGGGTGTGGGGGTTGGGGATGGTTAAGAGGCAGGGTTTTGCTTTCTTGAAATCTACACTTTTTCACAGTCTGTCCCGTCTCTCTAAGGCACCATAGGCAGGGGAGGCCTGCTATCAAGAATGGTAATTTACAATCTAAGAGTGCTTAATCTAAAATCTGTCCTTGTCAAAGGAGAACACATTGGTCCCCATGCAGCAGTAATGGGAATTTTATTTCAGCATAAGATTCAGTATGGACTTTCAATTGTATTCTTGAAACTACCCCATCCTTATCAATTTATGCAATGTACAGGCCTTGTGGGTCTATAACCTCATTCTATTTTTAAAATAGAAAACACTAAATGTAGTAAATAGTTTAATTCACATCTGAAAATGTGTAAACTAACCTTGTGAACTGACTGTAAACAGAACAAAAAAGTTATATAGTTATGATGGAATCTTGCTTTATTATTAATCATTTCTCCTGGTGATTAAAATTTAACTTTTCAAAGAGACCCTTTTCCCCAACAGACCTGTCTCTCTTTCACTGTTACCATTTTATATTCTAAAATTAATTTATTTAATTTCCACTTTTCATATACATTAGACTTTTGCCTTCCAAGGCTCTTAACAAAAATCATAGTTGTGGGGCGCCTGGGTGGCTCAGTTGATTGGGTGGCTGCCTTCAGCTCGGGTCACGATCCCGGAGTCCCGGGATCGAGTCCCACATCAGGCTCCCGGCTTCACGGGGAGTCCGCTTCTCACTCAGACCTTCTCCCTTCTCATGCTCTCTCTCACTCTCTAATAAAAATGAATAAATAAAATCTTTAAAAAAATAAAATCATAGTTGCAGAATATGGTACTCTAAAGAAAAAATTGCATCAGGTAGCCAAGAATTAAAATAAATACATAAAGTCTGTATAACTATTTTTTCTCTAACAAATCACTAAGTAACACATTAAGTAAAATCACATCAATGACATTTTAAATTAGTAATCGTGGGGCACCTGGCTGGCTCAGTTGGTTGAGGGTCTGCCTTTGGCTCAGGTCATGATCCCAGGGTCCTGGGATGAAGCCCGCATCAGGCTCCCTGCTCAGTGGGGAGTCTGCTTCTCTGTCCTTCCCCTGGCTGGTGCTTTCTCTCTCTCTCTCTCTCTCTTTCAAATAAAAAAATAAAAATTAGTAATCATGGATATTTTGCTTCGATTCTATCAACCCTTATTTTTTAGAAACATTTAAAGGTGTCTCACCCTCATAGTTTCCATGTTGTGTATGTAAAATTGTTTGTTTTGCTTCAGCAAGCTCATATTGTAATTTCATTACCCCTGGTTTTCTGGCCTAGGATTAGTTAACTAGCAATATCTGGTTTATGAGTCCTGCCTCATTGGGTTTCTGTTCACTCATTCTTTATTTATCATATTTATATCTGCTTCTGTGGGTCTCTAAATTCTGCACCTCACTGGTTTCTACATCTTCCTATCCCTGTAACACTGGCCCATCCCTTCCTTCATAACACTTTTTACTAGGGAGCAATTAATTGTGAAATCCTTTTCGCCTTGACCTTTTATTCCACTAACTTTCCCAAGACATCATGGACCAACAACACAAGACAAAGCAAAATAAACCAAAAAAAGACAAAACAACAAAGCCAAAAAGCTGCCATCATTATCACATGGTCATCATCTCCCCCTCCTCCTCCTCCTCATCATCTTCACATCATTTATTTTCCCCTTCTGGGTTTTAACACAATGTTCTCTCCCCAAACCTTCATTCCTTTGTTTTCTGATTGTCCCGAATGGGAGTGACAGTTAGTGGGCTGGAGATTGCATAGTGATGACTGTGGACAAGATAAACATGTTGTATTCCCTACGTTCTTACTATAGGAGATGTCATGTATCCAAGTTGTCTTGGCAATGGCTTGATTTCTGATATGTGAAATCCTCCATGCCCGAGGAAACACAGCATGGGTATAGTTTAGGTGGTTAGCAACATGGATGACCACTGATGATATTGAAAGTATATACTGTATATTGGGTCGGTTTCTCCTAAAGCTTATGATGCTATCAAGAATACTAGAACCAGAGGAATAAATAAGACCTTTTTTGTTGTTGTTGTTGACTACTTGTTAGATTCATCCAAGGACCACTTTGCGATCCTAAAAATATTACCGACTCAAAGTATTATTACTAGCAAGATTCCTTGCATACTGGTTGTTAGAATGACTACATTTTAACTTTTTTTGTTATTCACAATAAATGTAAAGACATAAAGATACCAAGAGTTTGTGATAATATGCTACTATTTAGAGAGAATCATGTGGAAAATATAAGGTTTTTTTCACCTATGCATAGAGACTTCATGAACATTTTGGAGTATTCATGTTAACAGTCCAGTTTTACTACATTTTCCAGATATTTAAGTCTTAGGTGGAAGAAAGTGAATGGCTGTAGTAATGGCAGCAGAAAGCATTGTTTACAGCCTTTTTCTGTGTTACAGACATCTGAATATCAAAGGGTAGGCATGGATGTGGTGGATTTTTACTCCATCAGTTTAGTCAGGCCGAAACAAAATTTCCCAGGATTTCCTCCCTAAATGGTTCGAGGTTATTGTAAGTCCAAAGAGAAATTTTGTATAAGATTTAGCAGGTAAACACGGAGGGAGACCTACACTTCTTTATGTTTTGAGGGTTGTTGCAGGGCACATGTTTGTTCTGCTGTTGGCACAAGGCAGCAGCCTTACCTCCGGCTTCATGTCTGACCTCCTGCTTCGGCTTCTCCAATTCTTGGGCTAGGTACATGTTTATGTATGAGATGGAGACGGTGAAAGGTTGATGCAGATTCAATTCTATCTAAGCTTACCAGATTCTGTCTTGAACTTGCATTCTCTGGTACACATCCATCTTCCTTTCTCAACTTCCTGCCATGATAACTTCAACCTCGAGAACCAGACTCAGAAATAACAGCCTTACATACACTATGTAACCAGCCCTTAGAACTGTGTATTACTTCATCAAATAATAGCCACCTCCTCTCATCTTTGACTGGAATGCTCTTATCAAAACCTCATTGCTACAGTAGAAAAATGGTAGAAGCGATAAAAGTGGCCAAGAAATTTAGGAAACGAGTGAACTCCTAGTAAAAAGAGGACACTTGGATGGCTTTGCTAAGACATACACTAACAATATTTATGTTTTCTCCTGTAAATCAAAAACTGTTATAAAATTCTCCTCATCTACTAGAGTTCTTAGCCTTAAAATTTAAGCCTGAATATATAAGGATCCCAGAAAGAAAGGAAGAGTATATTTAATTCAAGGAAGGTTTAGTGAAGGAACTGTTAACAAAGGTGTAAGCAAACATATGAAAACACAGGAGATAGTCCAGTACTGAGGGGCTGTTAATAGTGGGGCTGTTTTCATCCTTGGGTCTAAGGGGGAACTTGAGGAAGCAACTACCAGAGGTGGAAGAACAGAGATCCTTTCACAGAGGGTTATTTTGAAAGGCATTGTGACTTGCACTGAAGGAAAATAGCCTCAGACAAACCTGCACAGTTTGGAAACAGGCAGGAATAAATACCCCGATTCACGCTCATCCCTCATTCAGATTACTTTCAGTGCTCCTCATTGGGTGTTCTTAAAGAAAGCCAAAGGCCAGGGAAACCTTTTATGGGGTCTGCCTCTCAGATGGATGGAGAGGAGTGCGGAATACACCTGTGTGAAATCAAAACACATCCATCACAGGGTTTTAATCAACCAACCAACAAGCTTGTTCTTTTTAGTCAAAAAGATTTGAAATTAAGGAGGCACCTGGGTGGCTCAGTGTGTTAAAGCCTCTGCCTTCAGCTCAGGTCATGGTCTCAGGGTCCTGGGATTGAGCCCCGCATTGGGCTTTCTGCTCAGCAGGGAGCCTGCATCCCCCTCTCTCTCTGCCTGCCTCTCTGCCTACTTGTAATGTCTCTCTCTGAAAAAAAAAAGATTTGAAATTAAGGAAGAGTAGATAGGGAGTCACAGACATTCAGAGTAAATTCTCCCTGTTATCCACAGAATAGTGCCACCCTCATGAGGTCCACATCCTAATCTTTAGATTCTTTGGGTGTATCATGTTATGTTGCAAAAGGAAATTAAAGTTGCAGATGGAATGAAGGTTAGTAATCAGTTGGCCTTAAAATAGGGAGATTATCCTGGATTATGCAAGTGGACTCAATAGAATCATAAGAGTCCTTGAAAGCAAAAGAGGTAGGCAGAAGAATAGGTCAGAACAATGTGATGGGAAAAGGACACAGCCTGGAATTATTGGGTTTGAAGAAGGAGGAAGGGCCTATAAGTCAAGGAATGTAAGTGAATAGCCTCTATAAACTGGGAAAGAAAAGGAGACTGATTCATCTTTAGAGCCTCCAGAAAGGGGCACAGCTTTGCCAACACTGACTTTATCACAGTGGGAGCCATTCAAGCTTTCTAACCTCCAGAACTAGAAAAATAACAAATATGTGTCTTTCTAAGCTACTAAATGTGTGGCAATCTGCTACAGCGACAGAACATAAATACATCAAGACTCAAGTTTCTTGAATTAATTTTACCCGTACATTCTGATTACCTTGGATAATTCTTATAGAAGTTGAACAACATTGAACACACGATAATTTTATGTTCATGCCTAGGACTATCACTGCTAAAAAAAAACTGTCTCCATCTTTTACAAGGAAAGTAAGAAGAGTTCCTTACAGAATTACAGAAATGGAGGTTCCGTTTGTGGTTCTTACTCTAAATAAAAAGATAATTCCTGCCACACAGTTTAAAACCTCCCTTATCATCCCAGGACTCAGAATCATCTCCAGAGCAGGAGAACATAGTCCTCACTGGAAGGAAACAGAAGTCAGGCAGCCCTAGGGTGTTAATCTCAGGGTGGGTGGATGAGAGCTCTCCTGTGTTCAGCAGCTTTTTTTCTTAGAATTAATAAGTGAAGGCCAATGATTCATAAAGATGTGAAGCAAGAACTGAGCACCAGGGAGGCCATCTAGAGGAAGAAAAATGCGTACAAGAAAACCGTTCCAAATCGTACTGATTCAGAGATTCATTCATCTATTCATTTATTTAGCCAAAGTAATTAAAATCTTTAAAATTTCCTTAGTAAAGAATTGCATCAAAACCCAGCCCTGGTCCTTGTTTCTACTGTGTGTAAGAAACTGGATTCAACAGTGTCAAGTTCTCATTACGAATGTAACTTAAGTAAGCTCCCCAGATCACCCAGTCATCTTAAATTTCTTTACTTGAAGACCCTACGGGGTATTGTTAGGAGGATTTACCTGGATTGTTTAAACCCTATCTAATCAGTATAATCAAATTCTGGTGTCAGGAGTAGAGACACCATTAAAAAGTTCTTCTTAGAAATGTAGCCCTATGTAGCCAGGCTTTCTTCTACATTTCTTTTCAATAGAACAGAAACATGAAGTTAACTTTTAGAAGGTTAGAAGAATCACCACAGCTCCCTTTAAAACCACACTGCTGACGCTGGTTCTTAAGCTTAGATGGTACAGAGTTATTCATTTTCAGATATTTGCCAAAATGGTTGTCCTTTAAAACATAATCCATCTTTATGGACTCAATAATGTTGAAACAACAAACAGAATCAGTCATTCAAGCAGGATAAAATGAGCACATATCCTTTACACAAAATCCTTATCCGAGCCATGTTAGTGTCTGGTGGCCTGTTTTCTTTTTCTTTTTTTAAGATTTTATTTATTTGACAGAGAGATCACAGGCAGAGAGAGAGGAGGAAGCAGGCTCCCCACTGAGCAGAGAGCCCGATGCGGGGCTCGAACCCAGGACCCCGAGATTATGACCTGAGCCGAAGGCAGAGGCTTAACCCACTAAGTCACCCAGGCTCCCCTGGTGGCCTGTTTTCTTATCTCATTGCAACCTAGCACTTCTTGACAGTGATGCCATTATCATTTCCAGCAATGATTTCCTATTAGTTTGCACTGTATTTAAGTTGGTTTTCCTAAGAAGCAAGTTAATGATCATATAGCTCTCATTTTGAATATTAAAACAGATTGGCCAGCAAGGAACATGAACCCAATACTTGAAAAGTGTGTGATGCTTGACGATGCGAATATTCTCTAAAAGGAACTCGATCCAGCTGTGTGTCACTAATGGTAAATGCGGCCAGGCTTTCCTCGTAGTGATATGACTAGCCTAGTCACTAGTTTTATAAAGCAATGCAATGCTTATATTAACATATTTTAATAATTCTTTTACTTCTCATGCCTCTGGTGTTCTTCTCTATCTTATTTTCCCTAAAACAGAGGAGAAGAAAAAGTGTGAGATGTGGTAGGATGCAAAAACATGAAAAATACCATTCTAGGTACCTCCCCCCTTTCCGTAAATTCAGGCCTTTTTATAGTGAGGGCTTCAGATAGCTTTCATGGCCCAGGGGCACTTTTGTCTTTGTAGGTCTCTTTCTCCATTAAAAAAAAAAAATTAAGAATTATTCTTTATAACTGTTTTAGTATAAAGACTAATATAATCCAGGCCAGATTA
Organism: Nasua narica; assembly: GCA_028533885.1. NCBI lineage: Eukaryota > Metazoa > Chordata > Mammalia > Carnivora > Procyonidae > Nasua > Nasua narica. The sequence goes on from CM052808.1 coordinate 60,819,478, forward strand.
TATGACTGTTTCCCCCCTGCTGATTAAAAAAATAAACAAATAAAGCATCTCCTTTGGTCCTTAAAAGTCCCATGGGCCCTTGCACTGTACCTACCATATCCAATGGAGAAGTTGTCTCTGTTAAAGCCGCACAATGGTTACACTCTTAGTAAATTGGCTCACCTTTCAAAGTGTGCTGCAGTCTTTCGATACATGGCAGTTAATCAATTGTTTCATTATCCCAATTTTTATATTACTTAATAATTCATTTTTATTTTAAAATCATTTTTATGTCATAGGTACATTCTGTAAGGTTGTGCCAATTAATTTTTTAATCAATGGAATCATTCTTTTTCATTAACCTGTGCTATTACCACAAAGGGATTGAAATTTTATTTCATATCAACTCCCAATTCAAATAGCATCTATCTCTGGAGCTTTGGGAATTTTGACTTCTTATTTCTTACCACTCCCCTTGGACTATTGACACACAGTTTTGTACTAGAGCCCATGTTCTGCCACATATACTTGTGAAAGGTATTAAAATTTAGAAAGTCTTTTACTAACAAAAGTGATTATCTATAACTTATCTGTGATGTCACTTGTAATGCTAATGTCTAGGGTTTTTTTTTCCTTAGAGAAAGAAATATAAGAACATATTTTTAATATCCTTAATATTGCTCTTTAGAGGCAAATAGTTATCTACATTATTCAAGGAGCAAATAGATCTCTAAATACCAGTTCATAAGTTTAGTGCATCTTTTGCTGTCTGATAATTGAAGCTATCCTTTCAGCATGCTAGGCCTTGGCTTGATACTCTAGGTTATACAAAAAAGTATTCCCAAACTGGTGTTCTGAGAGGTGTTTTAAGGAATGTGCCATGTTTCTTAATGCTAAGACTATCCTAACCAGTTCAACCAACTTATGAAGGTTAATAATTTTTTGCAGTTGATTGAGAATGTCTTAGAGTTTTGGAAAATTTTGAGGTAAACTCTGGTGGCATGTTCCATAGTTAATTTATAGACTTGCTCTGTGGACTATATGTCTGGGGTCATCCTGTTCTCAGCACCTATGGTAGCTGCATCCAAATGAAATGTCAGAAGTTGGTACAGAATTCCAACACCATTTTCATGTCCTCAAGCAGTAATTCATTCCACCAGGGTGTCTATCTCACCAGGAGTTGAGCCCCAACTACCTACAGCATGTGAATATAAGAGAGATGGGCTATTTTAGTGGGTATATACTAAGTTGGAAGCTGTAAATCAAAGACTTCCAATAAATTTGTTGTTCAGTGTACTTAAAACTCGTATAGCCATTATAAATCCAAGCCACTTCAGCTAGCTTTTCATCTCTAAAATACTGGAGAAGTGATAATATCCAAGAAAATAACATAAAGAAATATATATTTAGTTTGTCCCTTTGATAAAACAACAGACACCAAGCCAAAACAAAAACCTCTTTCCTTTTTTTAATTTTTTTAAAGATTATTTATTTATTTATTTGTTTGTTTGTTTGTTTGTTTGTTTGACATAGAGAGAGAGATCACAAGTAGGCAGGAGCAAGAGGGGGGAAGCAGGCTCCCTGCTGAGCAGAGAGCCTGATGCAGGGCTCCATCCCAGGACCCTGAGATCATGACCTGAGCTGAAGGCAGAGGCTTTAACCCACTGAGCCACCCAGGTGCCCCACTCTTTCCTTTTTAATAGATAGTCTTTAAAATTCAGGGAATTCTAAATACTATTGGTTAACAAAACTCGATTAGACTGAAATTTTCACAGATTTCTCATTTTAGACTTTGAAGTCATTAAGAACTCTGCGAGCCATCTTTATTGTAAAAATTCTGAAAATTGTAAGAGATTTAGTACAATGATAGATTGCTATAGGATAACCTTTTTGTTTTTCATAGACTTATACTAATGATCAAAGTGATTTCTTAGGCTTCAAAATTTAGAGAAGGTGTTAGTGTTAATCTTAACTAGAACACATTTAAAAAGGTTTTTAAAAATTATTTATCGTTAGAATACTTTGTGTTTTTGTTTTTAAGTTTAGTGTATGCAGAAAGCTGTATTTTTGACAAGCAGCCCAGGTGACTCTTAAAATTAAGCAAGTTTTGGAGCCAGTGCCTTCAGCAATTGAACTATATAAATATTGTATTCTATCCCCTTAATTTCTGCTTTACTTCTGATCTCCTCCCAAGAGATGTATGTAAATGCATAATAAATTATTAGAGGAATTAGCAATTAGCCCATGATTAGAAAATGGACATTATTAAGCAAGCACACCCTCACACACTTATATCATTAAACAATGTTTTCTTATAATTGATAAATCTGGTATAATATTAATGTTTTCACTTTATTATGGCAATCTATTTTAGGAATAGAAATTTCCTATATAGATACTTTTAGGAGTAAGGAAGAAGGTAAATATGTAACTATCCTGTGAATGTGTTGGAATTCATGACACTCAAGAGCCAACATGTATGAAACTCCTTTGGATGTGGCAATAACTGACATTACTTGGAGGGATGTATTTCAAATATTTATTTTACTTGTAATTATCGGTGTGCTTATCTATCTCTCTTTGAGGTAAAAGGTCCTTATTTTTCTTCCATATCTCCATGCCAGTACCCGTCACAGAATCTGATATATTATAGATCCCAGAACACTTGTTGAGAAAATCAATTACTACTCATTGTGTATAAACACATGTGCATACACAATCTAGTGTTTTTAATACTAGCAACTGAATCACATGAATAGATTCAAAGGTGTGTTCTTTCTCTAACAAAAACAGCTCTGTTACTGTTGAATGTACATACTATAACATTGCTATATTACTGTTGTATTACTATTGCTATTATTATGACCATTCACATTAAAGTGTGCCTACATAAGAGCTTTTATCATTTGATAACAAAACATTATGAATAACCTATTACAATTGCATCACACATCTTATCACTCTAGGTAAGAACTAGGTGCACAGCATTTGCCAACAAATATCAAAAGATTGTCAGCCCTAAAAAAAAAAAAAAATTGTCAGCCCTGGAAAATAATCATCAGAAGGCGGGCTGAACGTCTTCTCAGCTCAATACATTTGAGCCCATGACATATTTTGAACTCTGACCTCAGAGAAGGAAGCTTGGGACATGTTAACAGGATAGATCAGCCAAATCCCATCTGTCTGATCTCATTAGGATACCCTCAGGATTTAGGGTCTGACCTTCTATAATTATTGACACCTATTTAATTTATCTTTTCATCCATAGCCAAGCCTAGTACAGCTGCGATGGTACATGTAAATACATCACTGTTGCCAGCACCGGCTGATTGGCATTCATGCTTGAGTGTCTTTTTTATTTTCTCCTTGGCTGCTGGGAGTAGCCTGAACAGCGTGGAAACTAAAGAGCTTCATCTATTAGGCATGACAGATTTGTATTCAGCGGTAAACGCCTGACCTTGCTCTACTGCCTCATCCATTCCCATCATCCTCTCGCCAGATGAAAGAGTCTGCTGAACTCCTGCTTCCTGGCTGTTTCCTTGGCAACAATAACTGAGTCAATCTGAGAGAATAACTAATAGAATACCCTGGTTGTGGGATTAAGTGCTAACATAAAATAAATAAATTAATAAAAAAAATCACCCACAGAATTATAAATGAGAACTCTTTAAAACTGAGATGTAAAAAAAAAAAAAATACCCATCAGTGAAATTATGATTTTTATTATTAACCTGTTTCACTTTGTGGTAATACAGATTTTCCCCAATGTACTCTAGCCCGAGAACAGAGTATTTAAGCTTTTAGCATTCATTTTGAGTTACGTGATGAAAACAGATTAGTTTGGTGATAAAACTCGTATTGGTTTAGATGTTGAATGAGTGGAGGATGTGTATAGCCAGTGTCTTGACTAGAGAACTGTCCAATGAAAGGTGCACTATGTTTTCCCTTTTTCTGTAGGCTATATGCCTTTTTAAGGTATTAGACCTGAAAGATTATAAACTTGCAAGTTTCATTTTCCTTTAGGATTCTGTCACTTTTAGTCCCAATTCTTACTATCTGAAAGACTCATCAGCATTCTTGCTTTGTGTTATTTTTTTGACAACACATCACAAGGTTGTCAAAAGTCTAAGAATCCCTGTGGAATTCTTAAATTTGCAGAGAAATTCATAGCATCAGCTGAAAACTAAACTCCTAAATTGTTCAGTGAAACTTTGATGGAATTTTATAGAATGATTCCTGATGACTTTATGTCTTAATAAGAATGCATGCAAAATAAGAGATCCAGTATGAGGAGATCCAACAGAAACTATGGGGTATTTGGATAAAATATTTTCTATTCTGGGCATCCCTAATGATTGCATCATTCTTTTTTACTTTTGCCTTGAGTAAAGAGAAATTTTAAATGATTTCTAAAAAAATCTAATTTTTCTGTTATTCTAAATTTATTTTTCTACTCATATTTAATATTTATTAAGACTGTTTAACATATAAATGTACTTAACTGGGTCTGATAAATAATAGAGGTTAGTAATAATGTAATAACACTAATTTAGAGAATCTCCTACTATAGAACTCTGTATAAAATAAAAGTCTAGCATTCTTTGTATTATGATTATGTATTGCTATTACCACAAATTATAAGAACATAGTTAACTTCTATAATAAAAATCATAATTTCAGTTGACAACAAAACTTAAAGCTTATTTATCTATTTTCTAATTAAAATCAAATATCAGACTCATGTTTAATACTCCTGATTAGAATGGACATTTTGCTTTGCAGTCTTTTATAAAGGTTAAATATATTCCAGTTGTCATTGCTGGTATTCTTTTTGGGAACTCTGATTAATCACAAAATAGAGTCTGAAGGAGATGAAGACCCCTCAGTGCCAGGTCAATATGTAGACTTGACTGCTCATCCATCTTCAAAAAGACATGGCATCGGATGGTCTATCTTCCTGTGGATATCCTCTGTCCATCATGCAGGAAACAACTGCCTTTGCTGGTATATCCGATAAAGGAAAGGCTTTCCGATAGTGTTTTTGAGTTGTTCTAAAAAAAATAGAACAGAACTCTATTAGTTTCCTACTGTTGCTGTAACATATTACCACACACTAAGTGACGTAAGCCAATACAAATGTACTATCTCACACGTCTGGAAATCAGAAGTCAAAATGAATCTAACTAGGCTAAAGTCAAGGTGTTGGTGGGGATGATTCATCCTGAAATCTTAAGGAGAATCATTTTATAGCCTTTTTCAGCTTGAAGAGGCAGTTGGAATTCCTTGGCCGTTGCTCATGGCCCCTCCCTTATTATGTCAAACTCTAGCTTCTGTTGTCACTTCCACTACTCACTTTGACCTCTGGCCTCCTTTTGTAAGGATCCTTGTGATTACATTGGGCTCACCTGGATAATCCAGAGTAATCTCCCCATCCCAACATCCTTAATGTATTCACATCTGTAGAGTCTCTTTTACCATGTAAATTAACATATTCATACTTCCTTGGGATTAGGATTGGGAAGGACCCCTTTATTGGGGGGAGGGAACCTTTATTTGTTCAGTCTACCACAGACACGAACAGCTTCATCTTCTGAAAGGCATGCAGAGTAGGCTTTTTACAAATATTTCTCAAATAAATAAGTGAGAATGAATACACAGAGATGTATTAGAAATAATATTATGAAAATGCACCATTGTTTGTAATGTTATCAAAAGGAGAAGCACAGCTTTCAAGTGAGTCATGCTCAATCAGGTAGTCAGCTCTCCAGTTGAGTATCACAGGGGATGGAAAGCAGACTTTCAATTTGCAGTTGTTTGGTTAGTTGTCCTGGCATCTAATTTATTATTATTATTTAGATATTTAATATTTCTACTATTTTCATGGGACACCCAAAATTAAAGGGTAAAGAAGGTATAGACTATGAAATATGACAATTAAAGACATCCAAGAAATATAATGAAAGGGGTGTGTTTTGATTGGAGTTTATAGCTTTATGGTGGGTTCTAGATCCCCTTTAACTTTATTCCAGTATATATCAATAAGGAGAGAGGGAAGCTGGATAGGAAAAGAGGAGAGATTAAGCTGAGACCCCAAGCAATTGTTTAAAAATCAGCTTACAGTTTATGATATGATAATTATTATTATGATCCTTGTCTGTGATAACATTATCATAATTACCATGCTAAAAATATCATAACTACTCTGTAATGAAGTAAAATGTATTAATATTTAGTGTCATGCATTTTACACAAAATACATTCTCAGAAGTTTTATAGAACTAAAAATATGTAGTTAAAAACATACATCAAGAAAAAGAAAGAAAAGGGGAAAAGTAAAAAAAAAAAAAAAGATGAAGCACAAAGGAAAAGTGGCTTTTATGGTAGTTGAAATGAGTTTTTAGGGAATGATCCCAAAAAGTTTGAAGGAAGAAAAACTAGTATGACAAAAATAGAGTTACAATGTACATTTATTTGTTCATTCAATAATAAATCACTTGATAGTTTCAATTTTATGTCCAAGTGGTTGATTAACTATGGCAGACAATCTGTGGTTTGAATTTATACACTTTTTATATTGTTTTCTTAATTTTGAATACATTCATAGACATAGAGTGAGTCACTTGTTGATCAATGAAGAAGCAAGCCCTCAACTTCCTAGTGCCCCTTTCCTTATCTGGTCCACGTGGGCCATCATTCTGCTCCCTCTACATCCTGCTACTGCCCATAAGCTTTTCTCTCTTCATCTTGACCGACCATAAAGACATTTACACAAAGAAAGATGAAGAGTGTCTACCAAGTATATGCCTGGAATGATGTCAAATTAAAGAAATATCTACTTGCAAGGAACACAGGCCTAACTGAGGGAGATCAATAAAGACACCAATAAGTTAGGGAAACCAGACTAAAATATACGCATTCAATATTCATGCATCTTTTTAAGGCCCCAAGTATATCCAGTCTGTATTATGATCCTGGCTCGGCATGCTTGGATTGCCTTAACAAAATACCACAGACTGGGTGGCTTATAAACAACAGAAATTTATTTCTGACAGTCCCGGAGGCTAGAAGTCCAAGATCATGGTGCTAGCATGGTCTGGTGAAGACTCTCTCTTCTGGGTTGCAGACTTCTTGTGTTACCTTCATATGGAGAAAGGGTTGGGGATTCCCTCTGAGGAGTCCTTTATAAGGGTGCAAATCTCATTTATGAGGGCCCTGTCCTAATGACCTATCACCTCAAAGTGATAGGTTCCCACCTACTAATACCATCACATCAGTCATCAGTTTTAGGGTGACATATACATTCAGACCATAACATTTTGATATTCACATTCCATATTTGGTCAGTAAGAGTCCTTCTAGATATTTAATGTATCCTTTTGACATGTTCTAATTTCATTGTAATCTGAATGATTTCTAAGATACTTAATCACAGTGCCCCAAATAATGCAATGAAAAGCACATGAAGTCACATAGAATTGAGTTTCAATTCTGGCATTCCTAGTTCCTAGCTGTGCAGTTTTCACAAGTAAAACCTGAGTCTTAGTGTTCTAATCTAAGAAAGGGGAATGAGGATTAATGAGAAAGCCTACATAAAGCAAGCCAGTGCTTAATATAATAATAATAATAATAATAATAATAATAATAATAATGCCTGCATAAAGCAACCCAGTGCTTAATATAATAATAATAATAATACCAGCTAATATTTATTGAAAACTGCATCCTTTAATCCTGTAAGATAGATAGGATTGAGTAACCTATTCTTGCACATAAAATTAGTAAGTTCCTGAAGAAGGTTTGGAATCCAGCAAAAGTGGCTTTAGAGCCAAAGCAAGAAGGTAATATATGTAAATTCAGTTATTATTAAATATTTTTATTTTCATGAAAGTGGAAATAACTGAGATTTATCTTTATTTGTGAAATAGCAGTGGTCCCACGTAGTTTCAGTTAGAGGATGTGGGGATATGAGTGAGAGTGACACTAGCTTAAGAGCCTTCAGCCACCCCTACTCCACCCCTCATGCATAAGGTTACAAGAGAATAAGAGAAATGTGTCTGTGATTTAGCAGAGTATCAGGAGAGAGGTGTATTCATTTACATTCTCTAAAATCTGTTCTAATTAAATAAAAATATTTCACAGTCTATTAGTTTCAAATACCATACTTGGTCACAGGAAAGAAGAAAGGGTAGAGAAACTGTTCTAGGAATTTCAGTAGAGTCAGAGGAGAGAGACAGAAAAACACAAGCTAGGAGAAGGGGGAGGGAACAACCAGCTGCCTGTGAACACCATTGTCTCAGGGGCCAGATGGATTCCTGGTGGTACCAATGTAATATCATGACAAACCCTGAGCACTTCATCCACTGTGTAGTAGATAATATAATTCTAATTCTTAGCTTCCAAGAAGGGTTTTGCAAACAAAGGCAGGGGAATAGAGAGAGCCTATTTTCAAAGATGGAGGCAGACACCATCCTTTTATCTCTGGTGTTATGAAACATTGTCCATAAAAAGAATGTTCTGAGGAATTCACTTTTGACACATTGGCTCTCAGTACTATTCAGACCCCAGTGAAGGAGATGTAACCATTTATCCCGTAGCTCCTTCACTTTGATCCTGTTCTAGACAATTAATGATTGTTTGGGTGGCTTTCCTGACTTCCCCAACAACAGTACAATTTTGCTTTACAGGTCAGATATAGCAGGAACAAATTAAACTGGGAACAATTACAATCTTGAAATTGCCTTAAAGAGGGATCTCCTCCCAGCTCGTGCCAAACCATCAGAGCCCAAGGTTGATTCCAAATGCTATGGATGAATGACCTAACTGTCCTCTCCCTGAAGGTGTGCTGGTGGGCACACGCATTTGTAAGCATGCACTTGGCAGTGTGCTCATTCACAATGCCAAAGGAAGCTGTGATATCACAAAGTCAAGGAGACGAGTAGAAGCTGACTCAAAAAGTTGGTTATAGTAACCCTTGGGGACTGTTCTGGGAAATTGCAGAATGGGACAGAATCAGAGGTGTGACCAGTGCTAAATCCACAGACCTTCTTGGGACCCTTTAACAGCAGTGCTAACCCCAAATCTTATTAGCCCTGAAAAAAATGGGCAAGGTGATCTTTACATTAAAAATTCTCTGGATTGCTAGTTACACACCAGTATACTGGGAACAATAAGTACACAGAGGTATTTGTTCAAAATATTTGATTTCCCCTATGGCTGCTTAGCTAAGAAAACATGGAGGACAGCTCACTTTTTTACTGACATGTTTGTTGTCTTTTGTTCTGTAACCGTCCTCCCAGGATGGGTATAAAATGCAGAGACTTGATTCTAAGACACTTTGTTTATGCCGGAGACGCCATCAAGCTCCTGGTGATTCCCTGGGACAAGTGGCCCTGCTTCCTGACACGACCACTGGGCCGTTTTCTTTAGAGTGTTGACATTGATTTCTTTCTTCTTGGTGTGTAGAAGTCCCAAGTGCCCCACTGACCCATTACCTGAGACTGTAATTACTCCAGGAGCAGGGAATGAAAAGGGCATATCTCCTCTGCTTTCAGGGAATGACAGACTCAGGGATAGAAGCAGGCCCTACATTAAAGCAAATCTCTGGAGAGCTTAAAGACTCCGGAGCCATGATTCATGTATTTTTGCATCAATAGAGGCCAGGTTCATAATCACTGAAGGTGGCAGAAGTTCTGGAGTTGGCACATGACTCTGAAACCGTTTCATCATAAAGACAGATCCTAATGCCCCTATTGGAAACCCAGACACACAAAAAAATGTAATTAGTATAACTAGCTACCATCCCTTTTCCAGAGTACCGCTATTTGGCTTTCTTACTTCATTTGAAAAAAAAAAAAAATGTTCACGATACATTGTAAAGTGAGCTGGTTGTTCACAAGCCATTTTTTTTAGAGACTTTTATTCTTTTAGTCTTTTATTTAGAGACTTTTAAAAATGATTTTTAAAAAGCATTTTTAAGCAATATGAGTGGTTCTACATATTTTTATTCCTCAGAGCATATGAGATCTAGAAGATTTTATAATTTTTCAAAATCCATTTCCAAACACTACAAGGTTCTTTAGACATTATATTAATAGACCTCTGCCTAATTTTTTAAAGTGTGTGTATTTCCAGCCCAATATTCAGGCTATATTCCTGTGAGTGAATGAGCTTTGCTCCCTCAAACAGATAGTCCGCTTAGCTGATTTTTAAAGTTAATTATGGTGCAGTGAAATTTAAAGGTCAGACCATGTCTATTTTCCTGGCTTGCTCAATGCTGTAGGCATATGGACACCAGATAAATCCCTTCACTGCTGACCCAACTAATAACTTTCCTGTACACTTTAACCTATTTCCTGTCCAGGTTTCTAGAATATTTAGTCTGCTTTAGGGTTTTCAGAATGGATTATTATGGTGAATACCACCCAAAAATTCCATGAAGACCTGATTAGGAATTTCAAATCATAAAGTATAAGGCAGCTTTTCTACAATATGCCCCCAAGTTATCTACATATTTCACAGATTGTCTGGCTTATTTTGTTTTGTCCTTACTACTCAAGATGAAAGTCCAATTTCAAAGAGAATTTTGAAAAGCATGTAATTCTTAGGGTTGATTCCTCAGGGAAAGTTAGCCCACAATTTTGCAAATTATCTTCTTATTTATTTGTTCATTCACTCTATTCACTCACTTATTCATTCATTCAGTGACTTCTTACTGAGTTACTGAGTAATCATCTGGGCACATCATCCTGCTAAATTCCATGAAATACAAAAACACAAGACATAGAAGCTGAAGTAAGCAGTAACCTGAACTAGAAATCCAGACCCAGCATTTATTTTTAAGATTTATTTTCCTTATTTTAGAGAGAGAAAGGGCAGGTGAGGGAGAAAGAGAGAGAATTTCAAGCAGACTTCCCACTGATCATGGACCCCAGTGATGCTCGATCTTAGGATCTATGAGATCATGACCTGAGCCAAAATCAAGAGCCAGGTGCTTAACTGACTGAGCCACCCAGGCTGCCCCTCAGACCCAGCTTCTACCAGTGAGACGTGGAACCACAGTATACACCCTCTGCAGTCTATGACAGCAGGAGTTTGAGGGGGTTCGAAAGGATTCAGGAAAAAAGAAGGGACCATGACGGGATAAGAATGGGGGTGTGATACAAAGCAGTCTATTTTGGTTTTGTTTATGGTGTAAAACTCTTCTTTGAAATAGCCCAAAATAGCCACATATAATTAAAATATTATGCTATGATTCCCTGAAAATCAGAAGCCAGTAATTGTGATAAAATTGTATTCTAACTGATCATGGATCAGCTGTCCCCAAAATCACTTGTGGTGTGCTTTCTTTGAATGAAAGGCTTATTTTTCTTCCACATTAGAGAGGTTATTCTCTGCTAATGTGACAACAGTATTAAAAAGACAGCAGTTTCTGACTAAATGCTTGTTTAGTAGTTTGTTTTCTCTGCCACAATTTGAACACAAATATTATCAAGTAGGGGGAGGTAAAGCATGTGTGTATTGATTTCTTTGTCTCTGTGTCAGCTGGACCGATACATGATAGCTTAGAGAAATGATCTAGAAATAAGGCTAGGGACTAGGGTGAGGCAAGTAAGGCTCTTGCCTAGGTGTAACATTTAAGGATATGCCAAAGCATTTGTTAATCAAGACAACATTTTAATGCAATAATTTTCAAAAATCAAAATTAATGAAAAAATTCATGACAAGCAAAATATCAAAATTCTAAATAAAGACAGTTTGTACCACCAAATTTTCCTCTTCCTTCAGCCTCTAATGTGGCTTAGCATGATACCACTCTAAAATGATTGTAGACCCAGGCTAGGTACTTGTGTTCTATAACAGCCATAGATCTTTAACTTCAGGTTGCATCATTTCTTAGATTTTTTTTTAAAGACCTGCCTAGTTGAATTTCTGGTGATCCTACAAAAGAGATTATTCATCACTGGAATGTTTCTACTAATAGATGTGGAATTTAAATATATTAGAAGTAAAAGTGCCCCTGTCAGTCAAATGGCAGTCCAACAATAGGGACTCACATATGTCAGCAGTGTTTGGTCTAGAACCTTCTCTTCTAACTCCCAGTCTAATGTCTTGCTAAGTGATCATACTGCCTGGGGCCTGTGTGTTTAAGAAGTAGAAGTAGGTTATTTATCATTTAGAGCTTCTGTCTGTGAAATCTCCTAGAGACATTCTATGGAAATTCAATTTAACCTTCTAACACAAAATGAATACACCACATGGGAGTAGACAAAGAACAGATAAATTAATTCCCATCTATGATTATGTAAATGCATTCTGGTTTTCATGCATGCATTTAATGGGTTAGCAATCTTAATTTTAAATACTGTACTAAGAAATGGCATCATTTATAAATTTGTTAATTAAATGTGTTCATGTATTAACTGGCATTTTTAGAATTCCAGATCTTGGACAAATAGGGTGAGAAGAAGCTCTAACTAAAGCTCTTTATGTATGAGGGAAATGTGTTCTCTCTGATGCTATCTCTTGCCACAAAAGTCCCTGAGCAAGCAGTTCTGGTTTCCTTAGTAGAGAAAGCCAAGCCCCTTCCTGGGGTTCTTGATGAAATACTGGAGCAACAAGCTGCTCTTGTTGGCAACTGGAAACGTACAAGTCCTCGTGCTACTCCAAGGGTCATTTGTTTTCTGTGATTATCTGACTCTGGAGATCCTATTCCCAGAGTATCCAGCTCAAAATCCCCAAATTTTATTTCAGCTCATAGTCTTTGGTTTATCTTGGGCCCCAGTACAGGAAAAGATGCATATGCTTATGTATTTGAATATTGTTAAATAATCAGATTTCAGACTATACAAGTAAGATCCAACTGGAAAGAAATAAATACTCATCTTCATGATAAGGGGACTATTTTGAAAGGATTGTGATTTTATTCATCCTCTAACTTCATCAGAACGGTGACAAGCTTTGCATCTTATAAAATTACCTGTTTTCACTCACTCATTCTGGTCCCCTCCCCTCTGCTCATCCCATTTTTCTAAGGTGTTTCCAGGGCCTGGGAAATAGAATGCATTTTTTTGTAGGTAATAGGTTATTTTCTTATCAGTCTCTGACAATTTGTAGTCTCACACCCTTGCTTTCTGCCATCATGCCTGCCGGAAAGGATCATTCTAGTGTGACCAACTTTTGAATGTCCTCTTTTAGTATATTTCCCAGGGCTGCCCCAGGCATTTTGCCTGCTCGCCTTCTTTCACACCTCCCTCTGACCTGAGATGAGAGAGTAATCTGAGAAGCAGAAGCACAGAAGGCTATTTGAAACCCTAGCCTGGCTTTACTTGATTTCTGTCATTTTTTATTTTATTTGACTGTGGCAGTTTCATGGATATATCAGAGCTTTCAGATATCACTTAAGGGAGCTAATAAAATCCCTGACAGATCAGATTGTTTTCTCTTTCTTTCTTTCTTTCTTTCTTTCTTTCTTTCTTTCTTTCTTTCTTTTAGATTTTATTTATTTATTTGACACAAGTAGGCAGAGAGGCAGGTAAAGAGAGAGGGGGAAGCAGGCTCCCTGCTCGATCCCAGGACCCTGAAATCATGACCTGAGCCGAAGGCAGAGGCCTAACCCACTGAGCCACCCAGGCGCCCCTGTTTTCTGTTTCTTTCTATTGAACTTTTTGGCAATTGGGCTTGATGGGTTAAAACTCAAAGGAGGTGTCTCATTTCCTATTGCTACCTAAATTAGACTCTTAGTTAAAGACAGTTATAACTTCCTAGTGCATTTTGCCATGTACAAAATGCAGAGTGGAATGTCCTGGTCTTAGCTTTCTGTCATGTGCCTGGTTCTTAGTTGCTCACAGAACACAATCTGCTTGCTTGGTCCTGTCAGGGTATATGGGGCATTTCACTTTATGCTGGAAATCTGGACACATATTACTCTCCAGGGCTGGAATATATTTTTGCTTGTCTTAAAAATCTGTTCACAGTGGGTGCTGATTTGAATATAGGTCTGATTTGGGTTGTCCACCTGGTAGTCAAGATGTAACAAGAGAAGGTAATTCACTCTAGACTTCCAGTTAAGGCTCAACAATTGAAGATCTAACAGAAGATCTCAGGTGCTACTCTGAACATAGAAGAAAAAGACTTAAACCTTGAATTAAGATCAAAGATTATACCAAGAGCAGAAGGAAACACTGAAACATGTTAAAGACTAACCACAGAGAACCACTTTACCCACTACATGTCATATGTAGACATAGAAGAATCTTCTATCTCACTTCTACCATCTTGCGTGTTCTTCAGTTGGCTTCATTTTCCTGGACTTTCTTTTCTTTTCTTTTAAGATTTTTATTTATTTATTTGACAGAGAGAGAGGGAGAGAGAGAGAGAGATATCACAAATAGGCAGAGGCAGGCAGAGAGAAAGGGGGAAACAAGCTCCCCGCTGAGCAGAGAGCCTGATGCGGGGCTTGATCCCAGGACCCTGAGATCATGACCTGAGCTGAAGGCAGAGACTTTAACCCACTGAGCCCCTTAGGCCCCCCATTTTCCTGGACTTTCTAAAGAAAACTTTTGTTCAACACCAAGTTCTAGTCTCAAAAAATTTAAAGAACTATACTAGAGAGAGCAGAGTTGGATTTGATACTCTCTTACCCTTATAATTGTTGCTTTCCAAAATGGAAATACTGAAAAAAGATGAGACCTGATTCCTAACCTCAAAGAGCTTATATGAAATGTGTCTTTCCTCTTTAATCAGAACTTACCTGGAGGTATTGCCAGGTGACTAGTTAATCTGATAAAGAAATTAAACTATTTGTTCATGACCATGTGTTACTTCCCAAAGGTAGCATGAGAGACTTTCTGCCTCATGGTGCCATAAAGTTTTAAATGGTAGTTCATGCTCAAGTAGGTAGACTTTGAAGAAAATAGGTGAGCATGAGGGTTATGGTTTTCCTTGGATTTATTTATGCTCACTATATGTTTAATCTATTGTTTTATTTCATCTTTTATTTTAGGTTTTATCTTTTTTACTTCTGTCTAAGGTTGTGTATTTATATTCATCTTACTGTTCTCCTTTGCTTATCTGTTTATTATTTTCCCCTCACTATCGTCAAGTAGATAATCACTGGAGTAGTAATGCATCAGAGCAAAAGTAAGTACAAAACCCAAATAAATAAATCTCAGAGATTTAGAAACTTTAAATTTATAGCAATAGCTTTTTGTTTAGTTGTTTTCTTTTCTATCTTTTCTATTATGAAATAAAAACTTAAAAGAGTGATGCTCATGAGCAGGGGCATACACCCAAGCAACTCAATGAATTCTCACTTGATTCCCTCAGATCAAGAAACAGAACACTGCTAGCTACCCAAACACCCCATCGTAACCTTCCTAATTGCTTACTACTGTTTCCCACCAAGGGAAGACACTATGCTGAGTTTACTGAAACCATTTCCTTGCTTTTCATTGGAGTTGTACTTCCTAAGCAAGGATATCCAAACATTATAGTTACTTGTTCTTATTTTTGGGTTATATGTAAATGAAATCACAAAGTATACCTCAAAATATGCATTGCTTTGTGTCCAGCCTTTTCTCTGGGCATTATGTTTATAAGAGTCATCCATGCCTTTGCATAGCTGTAGTTTGCTCATTTTATTACTATTTAGTGTTCCATAGTATCAGTATACCTTAATTTGCTTATCCATTCTATCAATGATGGATACCTGGATTGTTTCCAGTTTGTGACTGTTATGCTAGTCAGAACATATTTGGACACATCTCTCTTGATTCACAAGCACATGCTTTTCTATAGGGTGTGTATCTAGTTGTAGAACTGCACATTTTCAACCTCAGTAGATAATGTCAACCTGTTTGCCCAAGTGGTTTTAACAATTTATACTCCTCCCCAGTGTTTATGAGAGTTGCTGTTACTCTAAGTTTTCACAAACACTTTCAGTCATTTTAAATTCAGCCTTTCTTGTGGGTAGGTACTGACTTTATTTCATTATACTTTCAGTGCATGTTCTTGAGAACTAATGAGGGCTACCTTTTTATATGTTTATTGAGCATTTGAGTATTCTCTTGGGAGATACATATTCAGATCCATTGTCCATTTGATTAGTTGTCTCTTTGTATTGAATCTATTGATCAGTTTGAGAAGACATCATATAATTACAATACTGACCATTTTGATACTGTACAATATTTAGTATTCCAACATACCAATACTTGATAAAATGTCACATGCTTATTTTTTGCAATATTGAGTATTTACCTATTCTAAAAACTTTAATATTTACTAGATCCTCCTAATAGTTCCTCAACATTTTATAGTGTTCCATATAGAAGTCTTGACCATCTTGGATTATATTCATTCTGGAGTCTCCTTCCTTTCTCCCATCCTTCTTTCCTTCCTTCCTCCTTCCTTTCCTTTCTCTCTATTTGCCTTATTTATCATCTGAATATTCCAATAGAGAACTGGTTCACAACCCAGGGCAATTTTGTCTCCGCAGGAGAGATCTGACAATATATAGACATTTTCGATGTCACGACTCAAAGACGGCTAAGGTCACCTAGTGGCTAGAGGCCAGTTTATGCTGTCATATATCCATAATGCAAGGCCACCCCCCACAACAAAAAAAAAAGTCTGACTTCAAATGCCATTAATGCCCAAATCAGGGAACTCTCTGGTATAGGAATGACCATAGTGGACTTGGTGGCCTTGTTCTGATAGCAAAGTAAAAGCTTTTACTAGTTAACCAGTCAATATAATCTATATTACAGGCTTTCAGTAAATAACTTTTATTGAATAAAAGCCATTTTCTTCTATTCCTACCTTGCTGAATGAGAGCTCTTGTTGTATGACAGGCATCATATCTTCAAAAACGTTTAAGAAAGCAAACTGAGACCTGAGATGTTATCTTTCTCCAAAGAAAATTCACATTGCCTCTGCCATAAGATCCCCATCTGCAAGGATTGAGATAACTAAAAACTGAGCTCCAATCTATACTGCTGTATACTTCTGGTTTATGCTTGCTTATTGGGTATAGCATGCATATCTCTATCTCTACCTGTACCTATTTGCCTATAAGTGAAAATTAAGATAGCCTATCAAGGCTGCTCCAACAATCCATTCACTCTCCCTAGGCACAAATCCTGTAGCCTTAGTTTGTCAAGGCTGTCCAAAGCAGCACCATCCTCAGGGCCTTTTACTCTCTCCCCATTGAAAATAACAAGTCTCCTGGAATAAAATAGGTCCTAAACTCCGAGATCATTTCCCTCTGCCTCCATTTTCCTATTTCTCAGTAACGCTTCACTCTGTGTTTTAATGCTCCGGTGCCTTCAAGTAGACTAGTTTTGTTTCGCCCCTTCTTCACTTTGTTTTCTAGAGGTTCTCAATGGGAATATTGTTCTGAATTATCCAGTCTACCATTACAGGAAGCAGAATTCTTGTTTTAATTGTATATGCATTTGTTGTTTCTAGATAAGACTTTAAGGAAATCAGCATTGAAAATTTTGAAGACATTTCTTCTGCAAAGTAGCGCATATTCGTCTATAAACTATTGAAAATGTTGAGATATGATGTTCATATTTCACACACACACACAATTATTCTTATTTGAATGAAAACTTTGAACGATTTTTTTTTCCCTCTAATTGCTATAATCGCAATTCACATATTTAAGCTGAAGAGATGTCCACCTACGCTCACCATTCCTGAATTGGAATAATTAAATGATTAAAAAGTAATTCTGAAATAAAGTGAGGTGACTTGTAGTACCCCAGTTTTTCCGCTGAATTAGCACAGCTTTATTAATTGGCATGTCGATATCATCAATAAGATGTGTAGACAGATATGCAAAGCCCACTGTTGGCATTTTCTCTCTTCTTTGTATTATGCAGATACATTAAGAGACTTCTTTATCTTAGAAGTAGATTTGAGGTTGAGTGAAATCAGATAATTAAGCAATCAGCAAGTTTTAAACTTTTGGGGACTTCCATATCTGACCAGGGAGACACAATCAGGTTTTTGCCACTTTGGACCAAGTTTAAGAGAAAAGTAAATCTAAGCAGCTCCCAATTTTAGATTTCATTTCTCTATCCTAGTTGTATACAGCAATTCAGAAAAACATCCACTCTGGTATCTCTGCTTTCCTCACAAACAAGGATTTTACAATCTGAGTTTATTAGTCTGCCTTTTGACAGCACAAAAGCTTATTTAAATTGCTTTAAAGGAGGAGGAAAAAAATGACTATTATGAGGTTTAGACCCTCAATCTTAATTCTAAGCATTTATACTGACAGGATGAATATATGTCCATTTTCTAAATTTTCTCTGCAAACTTGTGACCCTGTTGGAATTAATTGAATAACTGCATATGTAGTAGAATCTCTAAGGATAATGAATCTGAAAAGAAATGAGAAAAATGGAAATTCAACCCAGAGCCAGTCACTTTAGACATTTAGTTGTTTTGCAATTTGTAGTTTCAATTGCTGAAAATTCTCTTGAATGCTTCATTGTCTCACTGATCTACCAGGAAATGAGAGCAGTGTTAAGGGGATGAGGGTGGGGAGAAGAAAACGCCCATTTCATTGTGGTCTGAATATTGGTCTGACTAGATACTGGATATTGTTTCTGCTGTTGCTTTTCTCCTGCACTAAATGACTCTAGCAATGCATTTAGAAAACACTACATCAAAAACAAAAAACAAAAAAACCTAAAATAAATAAAACCTTATGTTATATGTAGGTGTTACACCAAAAACGTATTTGATATATATTTTTTGGAACATTAAAATACTGCAAACTTTGGAAGAAAGAAAATAATGTTGGTTTTATACTAGTCGCTCATTTCCCTGTAGGAATCAACTCCTTGACATAATATTAAAATATCAATAAAAGAAAACATTTAGTGGATGCTCATTCTGCTAAGTACTTATCATTCATTTTTCCCATCATTTAATCCTCACAACACTATGGTGAGAGAGGTTCTACTGCACAGTTGAAGAAAATGAAGCTTCAAGTAGTGAAATAATTTGCCGCTTACCTGCACAGTAAATGGCAACAACTGAATTTGAACCCAGGTCTGGCTTTATTTTCAACCACAGTGCTGATATATCATGTATTGGGATGCTATCCAATGACTGACTCATGGAGATCTGAACAATGAAATAAGGAGAAGGAACTTGAGACATATTTATTAGACTCTGGGGGACATCGTTGAAAGTAAGGGAAGAAAATTTATTTCATTTCAATTTATTTCGATATGAATCCCACGTTGACAGGATTCTTCTGGTAGAATTGGGTGTTAGTAACAAAGATCACTGGGCAGTAAAAATATAATAAAGCCACAGATACAGTGACTTAGCTCTATTTGTGCTATCATGAAACTATTTTAGCTTTCAGCATCCAAATGTATAATTGCTGTGCATATTATTTGTCATTATTACTTATAGGACTTGTCACTTAATTTCAAAATTGAAATTAGAATAGTGACTTACACTTCAAAAATCCTCTAAAAATTATCCTCTTCCACTTGGATTCTTGTTCATGACTGATTCATACAATCAATAATATGCAGGGGCAGTACTTAAAGGTTTTCTTTTAAATGAGTTTCTAGGGCTCCAGTGATTCAATAAAAAAAAATCCCATTAAAATATATTTTAAAAATTAAGCTGAACCCACCAAATGATGCATCCCAGAATGCTTATTTGAAAACAATGTAAAAGAGAAGGTTAAAGAAGTTGATGTATATTTTATTTTTTAAAAATATTTATATGGGACAAAAATTCAGTGAGTTGGAATCTTTTATTTAGAGGCTGCTCGGTAAATAAACTACAGAATGTGTAAGATTCACTTTTACACAGTTAGATATAATTTATTAATTCCATTCCAATCCCAGTGAGAGCCTTAGAATAGTTTAATGATTAACATGATAAATTATAAAATATGTATTTTCCTTATTTATTTCCCTTTTGGAAATCTCATAAGCTTATTCCTACCTAATGATTTTCATTAGCCCTGATCTATTTTTCCTGAAAAATAAAAAAACACCCTGATCTTGTTATTCTCTTCCCGTGTTTGTTTGCTTATTTATTTAGCAACAGCTTTATTGAGATATAATTTACAATACCATAGATCCTGTTCTTTTTTTAGTTATATGGGATGTAAAAGTTGATCTTATGTCAGATGAACACATGTAATACAAAAAGTATGGAATGTAGATCATTTTTAGAACTATCAAAGCAAAAACCTCCTTTTTTTTTTTTTACCAAAGCCCGAATCTCATTTAGAAATAATAGATACATTTCTTAACAACAAACTGATTATAAATCCCAAGTGTTAAGCTTACTTAATCTAATCTAACAGCCTTCTTTTCTTTATTTCTTAAATTTTGAAGACTGTTTTTTTTAGAATAGTTTTATGTTTACAGCAAAATTGAGAGAAAGGTACAGAAATTTCCCATAAACTCCCCATACTCCTACACATGCATAATCTCCCCCATTACCAACATCTCCTACCAGAATCGTAGATTTGTTAGAATTGATGAACTTACATTGACCATCATAGTCACCCAAAGTCATAGCTTACATTATGATTCACTCTTGATATAATACATTCTGTGGGTTTGGACAAATGTATAATGACATGTAATTATCATCATAGTATCATACAGAGGCTGTCCTAAAAATTCTCTGTGCTCTCCCTATTCATCCTTACCTCCCAAACCCTGGCAACTCCTAATCTTTTTATTGCCTTCCTAGTTGTGCCTTTTCTAGAATGCTTTGTACTTGCAACCATATAGTATATAGACTTTTCAGATGGACTTCTTTCACTTGGTAATATGCATATAAGACTTCTCCAGGTTTTTTCATGGCTTGATAGCTCATTTTTTTTTTTAACGCTGGATAATATTCCAGTTTCTGAATATATCACAGGGTATTTACCCATTAGGCTACCAAAGGACATCTTGGTTGCTTCTAAGTTTTGACAATTATAAATAAAACAGATATAAACATGTGCACATATTTGTGTAGACTTAAGTTTTTCACTTTTTTTTTTAAAGATTTTATTTATTTATTTATTAGGAAAGAGAGAGAGTGAGAGAGAGCATGAGAAGGGAGAAGGTCAGAGTGAGAAGCGGACTCCCCAGGGAGCTGGGAGCCCGATGTGGGGCTCGATCCCGGGACTCCGGGATCATGACCTGAGCCGAAGGCAGTTGCTTAACCAACTGCACCACCCAGGCACCCCTTAAGTTTTTCACTTTTATGGGTAAATAGGAAGAAGCAAGATTGTTGGGTCATATAGTGATAGTACGTTTAGTTTTGTAAGAAACTGCCAGTCTTGTTCAAAGTGGTTGTCCCATTCTGCATCCCCACCATCAGTGAATAAAAGTTACTGTCATCAGAATTTGGTGTTGCTAGTGTTTTGGATTGTTTCCATTTGAATACCTGTATAGTAATATCTCATCTTGGTCTTAACTTATATTTCCCTGATGACATATGATGTAGAGTGTCTTTTCATATGCTTATTTATCATCCGTGTATCTTCCTTGGATATTCTTAAGGTCTTTGGACATTATTTGATCAGGTTGTTTATTTTCCTATTGTTGAGTTTTAAGAGTCCTTTAAAATATGTCTTTTGCAAATATCATCTAGTCAGTAGTTTATCTTCTTATTCTCTTGATATTGTCTTTTACAAAGCAGAAGTTTGAAATTTTAATAAAGTTCCACTTTTCAGTTGTTTCTTTCATGGACTGTGCCTTTGGTGTTGTATCTTAAAAAGTCACTGACATGCCCATAGTCAACAAGGTTTTCTCCTGCATTATCCTTTAAGAGTCTTACAGTTTTGCATTTTATATTTAGGTTTGTGATCCATCTCTAGTTACTTTTTGTGAACTGTGTAAGCTCTGTGTCTCAACTCATTGTTTTGCATGTAGATGTCTAGTAATTCTAGTGTCATTTGTTGAAAAAAACTATCTTTACTCCATCATATTGCCTTTGCTCTTTTGCTGTTAATCTGTTGGCTGTATGTATGTGGGTCTATTTCTGGACTCTCTGCTCTGTTCTAATGACATATTTGACTATTATTTCACCCATACCTGTCTTGATTATTGTAGCTTTATAGTCAGTCTTAAAATCTGATAAGTCCTCCAATTTTGTCCTTCTTCAATATTGTGTTAACTTTTCTTATATATTTTTTAAAGATTTATTTGTTTATTTGATAGAGAGAGAGCATGGGGGATGGGCACAGTGGGAGAGAAACTCAAGCAGGCTCCCTGCTTAGCTTGGAGCCTGATGCAGGGCTCAATCTTAGGACCCTGATATCATGACCTGAGCCAAAATCAAGAGTCAAACGCTTAACTGACTGAGCCACCCAGGTGCCCTAATATTATGTTGACTTTTAAAGTTCTGAGTCAATTCTGGGTCTTTTGTCTTTCTTTTATGTTTAATTAATGAAATTTTGAGCCATGTTGGTTCATTTCTGTCACTTTGTTACGTAATCTTAACTAAATCTTTGCAATGAAATTTCAATTACACCCTTATTATATTAGACTCACATTTTCTTTGTTGCTTTACATTTCTAAATTTTCTGAAACTTTCATTTTCTCTGAATTTCAAATGTATGTTTTTCTTCTTTTTAAAATTAAAGTTATAGACCTGAAGATAGATTGAAAACTATTAATTATCAAGGGAAGACAAGTAAATAGCCCCCTACAAGGTAGTATCCTATGACACTTTGTCATCATGACTTTTGCACTTATACAGTCATGTGTATGTAAATGACGTCCTATCAAATAGTCACATGTAGTACCAGTTGGTAGCATTGGTATTAAATCTTGACAATGTTTTATTTCTAAATCTTACCCATTTCTTAAATAACTCCCTCCTTTTAATGGCTTTAAAAGACAATGTCAAGAATGCAAATGAATTTAAAATACTTGAGATTTCTGTAAAAAATATTTAACATTCAAGGGGCCCCTGGCTGGCTCAGTTGGTGAAATATCCGACTCTTGATCTCAGGATTATGGGTTCAAGCCCCACATTGGGTACAGAGATTACTTAAAAATAAAATCTTAAGAAAAAAGATATTTAGGGGCACCTGGGTGGCTCAGTGGGTTAAAAGCTTCTGCTTTCGGCTCGGGTTGTGATCTCAGGGTCCTGGGATCAAGCCCCACATGGGGCTCTCTTCTCGGCGGGGAGCCTGCTTCCCCCTCTCTCTCTGCCTGCCTCTCTGCCTACTTGTGATCTATCTATCTATCTCTGTCCAATAAATAAATAAATTAATTAGTTAATTAATTAAAAATATATTTAGCATTCAAAATAAAAATAACAGCCTGGCAACTGTGTAGTGCACTCTCTCCTGAGATTCAGAACTTGTATATGCTAACAGAAAGCACATTAAAAAGTAATTCTGGGTATAAAACAAATTCAAAAGGTGTTTTTCTTCTACCTTAGTTTCAGTATTTGTTAAAATCTAGTGTGCCATGGAGAAATGGGTTTTGATTTTTTTTTCCAAAAGGAAGCTACAGTTTTCAAAATGTTAAGTGCGTTATGTAGTACCCTGAGCTACAGGGCTGCAAAGGAGCATCACTGTGAGCTAATGTGGTGGGTTATTTACATGCAGACCAGCCACGCTGGGTTGAGTAGCCCCCACAAAGAATAGCTCAGGACTTCAAATCACTTTCAAAAGACCAGGCCAGGGCTATAGATGTCTGTGGACCCTTGTTTCTTGATTACATTTATGGTTGGATTCACAAATGTATAAAAATGAGCCAGTTCACTTATTTGGGGCCAAATGGAATACAGATGAAGAAATTTTTATACACTTGATGAAAGAAATGTGTCCAAATGCAATTATTATTTCGAACTTTGACAGCAAGGCCTACTGCTGTCAATGCCAAAGCATGAACCGTTGCATCCTCTGCCTGGCAAGCTGAACTCATGTTTGAAATGAACTCTTAAGAGTCTCCCTTACTTCAAACATGAGACTTTTCAAGTTTTACTTCTTAAGAAAATACTTGATATTTATTATCTAACCAGTGATTTGGAGAAAATAGACTTTTAAAGAGAGGGGTATAAAATTACACTTATGGATTATTGGTGATATCATCAAATACATAATTTGTTGTAGGGCCCAGTAGAGCAAACTAGTTTACTGGTTTTTAACAAATGGCGGTTTTCTGAAGTATGCAAAATGCACTGAAATCTTCCTATCTAAAAAATCTTTCTATCTAAAAAAAAAAAAGGAAGACCAGAAAGATGCACAAAATAAAATTAAAAGGCAACATCTCCACAATAATATCTATTTCCTTCTCGTCCTAGATATATAAAAAGTCTTCTGAGAAGTAGTTTTACATTTTTACCCAACATATTAAAGTTGGTGTGTGTGTGTATGTATGTGTGTGTGCACACATCCTGTTTAGTTAAGGGGCAGGGGAGAATGGAAAGCTATAGTGGCCTAATGTAATGAAATGACTAGCAACCATCTTTCTAAATTCTATTTCAAAATTGGGCCATTAAATCACTCTCCTAGATTTGATTCACCCATCTGATTATTACAATTTTCCCAGTAGTTGTGAAAAATATAAACATTGCAATGGCTGTATTTTCATAACTAAGGTAACATTTGACTTCCAAAAAAGAGTTTACACCACTCTTTTGGACATAAAAAATGATACACATTTTCTTTGACAATTAGATCTGTGTTAGGATTTTCATTCATTTAATGTGTACATTTTGTTCTTTAGCATTAAAAGTAACATCAACTTGAATTGAAACAAATTATTGTGTTTGCTAAAATGTCATTATGGGATGCCTTGATGGGAGGATTAACACTTTTCTTTGAAGTAGTTTTTCTCACTACTTATTCTGTGGTGACAGTTTCTACCAGATTAGTAATCTCAGGAATATAAATAAACTATGAGTCTGTAGGAAATGTAGGAAGATGGACCAGGGAAAATAAGTCAGAGATGATAAACTGATGGATCAGTTCTAGTCTCATCATAAGCTGAAGGAACATATCACATGATGTTATATATAATATAGCAATATATAATATAATATAATATAATATAATATAATATAATATAATATAATATAATATAATAATGCTGACCTGTTACTTAGTGAAAAATCCAGATGGAGCCAGATTTGCAACAAATGGAGTGATTTGAGTTTAGTTCAGTGGTTTCATTTGTCACTGTTTTGTCAAGTTAATTCTGCCTTAACTAAGATAGGTTCATTTTTTGATATGTTATACATAGTTCCAGCTATTCGTTGTCAAATTTTTAACATACTCATGAAAGTATTCCTGAGTTTCAGATCAAGAATTATTAAAAATGATTTGTAGCAAAGGAGTGTGTTTTATATCCTGTTCAATATTATATACTGCTAATTTGTTCTTAGCAAAAAATTAATCTTTCTAAGGGTACCTATCAATTTCAATTCAAGATTTATCACCTCTTCTTAATTTGTAGTATATATTACTAACCTTTAAAAAAACAGTCCACATTTATCTCACCTACTTCCCTAATTCCTACATCTAGACCTAAAGGGCAGATCCCGTATATTAAGTTAGTTTTGAAAAAGTAATATAAATTTCTTTTCTCTTGTAACGAGAATAGTTTAGTTTTTCAACCAGCCCATCAAGTGAACTTTTAAATAACCAGATTCACATTGAACTATTTGTGAGATGGAAAGTTATAATCAATGGAAATCCAGTCAAATGCACGTATAAATCCTTCAAATGTCAAAACAAGCTATCTGATCTAAGCTTTGGAATACAAAACATTTTAAACATTTTCAATTTAAAGCACCTATATTTCATTAAAATTTGCTTATATGAGATAATTTAATTTATTTTTAAATTGGGAGTTATTTTGGCTGGATAGTCAGAAACTGCCTTTGTAGTGTAGGAGCAGGAAAAGTTTCCCTTCTAGGTTCACTGGCTATTTATTTAATCAAAAATTAAATTGATATAAGACATATTAACAAGAGAAAAGCAAACACATTTCCTAAGTACAGGATCTCCATAAAAATATGAGACCCAGAGGGTAACGAGGTAATTGAGGCTTATAGAACATCATGAGCTAAAGACAGAGATTAGGGGTCTGGGGATACAGAGCAAAAGAATATCATTCACCAAAAGATGTTTGGATGTTGCCCTCTTAATGTCGGTAAGTTTTTTTTTTTTTTATTAACATATAACATATTATTTGCTTCAGTGGTACAGGTCTGTGAATCATCAGTCTTACGCAATTCACAATGCTCACCATAGCACATACCCTCCCCAATGTCCATAACCCAGCCACCCTATCCCTCCCCACAACACCTCCCAGCTATCCTCAGTTTGTTTCCTGAGATTAAGAGTCTCATGGTTTGTCTCCCTCCCAGTGAAAAAATGAAATAAGATGGGACCAGGGATGTAGCTAAATTTCTTAGGTAAAAAGGTTTCTCTGTTAATAGCTGTCTTCCTGGTACAGGCCCACTTTCTAATATAAATTTAGGCAGTTGAGGTAAACTGATAAGAGTTTTTCCTAAATCAGAGGAATGTTGATTGTCTTTAGCTCAAAATAATCTTAATGTAAAGAGACGTATTTTGAGGTGGCAAAATCCATTCCCCTTTGGCAATTTTGTCCTAAAAGTTTACTTGAACTATATGAAATTGCCAGCATTGGATGGTTTTTGACCTACAAAAACATCAGTTCCATTTGGGTCAGACTAAAACTACCCACTCTAATTTAAACTCCATTTAAGAATAAGAGTAGAGGAGGATGGGACAGAAAAAAGCTTCAGGATTAAGGTCTGGTTTGCTACTCATTCTCTGCCCCCACCCTATTTGTAGCCAATTTCTTTGTTGCTGGCTATTTGGGGCTCTTTAAATGTCCAATTTGTATCACTGTTTCAAAGCTATGGTTTCTTTTTTTTTTTTTTTAGAAAGTGAGACAACTGATTTTATTATTTCAGATAATGAGGGGTAATAAATTAAAGTATATATTTGACTGTAAATACAATATTGTGTTCCAAATTCAGAGATACAAATAAAAAAATATTGCCCTGTTTCAACCACTCCTTTCTTAAATATAAAAAGGGAATCATTAAAGAGGCTTATGAAGAAAATCTGAGAGGAAGTTCTTTTTTTTTAATACGTTTATTTTATTTTTTCAGTGTTCCAAGATTAATTGTTCATGCACCACACCCAGTGCTCCATGCAATGCATGCCCTCCTCAATACCTACCACCAGGCTCACCTAACCCCCCACCTCCTCCCCTCCAAAACCCTCAGTTTGTTGCTCAGACTCCACAGTCTGAGAGAAAGTTCTTGTCAAAGCTATGGTTTCTTACCTGCCGCTTATATGCCAGCAGCTATCAGAGAATAAGAGAACTTTTAAGCTTGAAGGATCCTAAAAGTTGAATTAGGGATAGTCAAATTCAACCAGGTTTTTGTTTGTTTGTTTTTAATTCCAGTATAGTCAACATACAGTGTTATATTAGTTTCAGGTGTATAATAAAATGATTCAACAACTCTAAATTGTTCAGAATTTCCTCAGTGCTCATCAAGTGTGCTCTTAATCCCCTTCACCTATTTCACACCACCACCATCTTTTTGATAACAATCTGTTCTCCATAGTTAAGTCTGTTTTTTGATTTGGCCTTTTTTTCCCCCTTTGTTTGCTTGATTTCTTAAATTCCACATGTGACTAAAATCATGTGGTATTCATCTTTCTCTGACTGGCTTATTTTGCTTAGCATTACTCTCTCTAGAGCCATCTACATTGTTGCAAATAGCAACAAATTCATTATGTATATATACCACATCCTCTTTATCCATTTATCTATCCATGGATATTTGGGCTGCTTCCATAATTTGGCTGTTGTAAATAATGCTGCAATAAACATAAGGGTGCCTATTCTTGCAAATTAGTGTTTTCATATTCTTTGGTAAATACCCACTAGGGCAATTTTCGAATGATAGGGTAATTCTATTTTGGAGGAACCTCCATAATATTTTCCACAGTAGCTGCACCAACTTGCATTCATACCAGCAGTTCATGATGGTTCCTTTTCCTCCACATCCCCATGAACACTCTTTGTTTCCTGTGTTTGGTTTTAGCCATTCTGACAGGTGTGAAGTGATAATCTCATCATAGTTTTGACTTGCATTTCCCTGTTGATCAGTGACACTGAGAATCTTTCCATGTGTCTGTTGGGTATCTGTATGTTCACTTTGGAGAAATGTTTGTTCATGTCTTCTGCCCAATTTTTAATTGGCTTATTTGTATTTTTGGTGTTGAGTTGTATTAATTTCTTTGTATATTTTGGATACAGGTTTTCAATTAAAATGAAACAGGGGTCAGCAAACTTGTTCTGTAAAGGCCAAATAGAAAATATTTTGGACTTTGTAGGCCTTGGGGTCTGTTACTAGTTAACTCCAGCAT
Source organism: Nasua narica (assembly GCA_028533885.1). NCBI lineage: Eukaryota > Metazoa > Chordata > Mammalia > Carnivora > Procyonidae > Nasua > Nasua narica. Next base: position 60,847,877 of record CM052808.1, read on the forward strand.
TATTGGGCAAAGCCATAGAAATCAGGTAAAAGAATAGACATGTTTGCATTCCAATAAAACATTATTTATGGACACTGAAATTTGAATTTCATGTAATTGTCACCTGTCATGAAATACTATTCTTTTGAGTTTTCCCCCAACCAGTTAAATATGTAAAAACCCTTCCTATTTCACAGGCTGTATAGACAGGAAGCTGGTTGGATTTCTTCCATAGGCCATCCTTTACCAAGTCCTGCTTCACAGCAGCTCTGATGCGGGTCATCCAAATCATTATAAACACCTCTCTTGAGTGGAAGCTGACACAAGTGAGCACATTCCAGATGCTTCATTTTGATACTGAACAGGGCCCTTGGGCTCTCTAAACAATAGAAATTGAGAAAAGGGCAAATGGGAGTTCCAGGCAAGGCTTTACCGGGACTTAGGCTGTAGCAGAAGGGAGACAGCACAAAGGGAAGAGTCCTCAGGCTAGCTCCCTTGAGGAAAGGTTGCGCAGAATTTTAAAGAGACTAATGTGGAGAAAGGGCAAGGCTCAATGTGCAAAGGTGGAGATTTTTTGGTGCTTGCACACCTGAGGTCATAATTCATGTGTCACCTGTCTAATTAGTATGTTAAATCTCTATCCCCGGGTATGATTTTTAGTATGAAAATGAAAGAGAAAGTCAGTGAAAGGCCAGTGCTGGGATCCATCTTGGCACAAACTGGTTCTTGCCCTGGAGCTTCCTTTTCTTTTTTTTTTTCTTTTAAAGATTTTGTTTATTTGGCACAGAGAGAGAGAGAGAGATCACAAGTAGGCAGAGAGACAGGCAGAGAGAGGGAGGGAAACAGACTGCCCACTGAGCAGAGAGCCTGATGAGGGGCTCGATCCCAGGATCCTGAGATCATGACCCAAGCTGAAGGCAAAGGCTTTAGCCCACTGAGCCACCCAGGCGCCCCTGGAGCTTCCTTTTTAGGTGAATATCCTATTTCCACGTTACTGTGAAATAGAATTCTGAGGAGGCACATGGTTTTGCTCTTCCTTCCATAGACCTAGCCAAAAGATGGTGAATTTTGTGGTTAGGGGTGAGAGGACCTGAGTCCAGTCCCTGCTTTATCTCAATTTGAATTTATTATAGATGTAGTATAACCATATTATAAAGCCTATTTGAATCAAACAAAAGAAAAGAAGGCCTCTAATAATACTATCTTTTAGTAATGTAAGTATAATTAATTTCTGGCAATATTTTCTTCCAAATATTTTCCTATGTGTATTTTTAGATTACCGCAATTATAATGTATATATTTTGCATACTACTTTTGTCATATAACACTGCATCACAAGTATTTTCTATAAAGTGCATAATTTTATAACTGTAATTTTAGGTGTCTTTACTAAAGAAACCTTATTTGAGTGACTATTCCATGCTGTACTTGGCTTTTACCAAATTTTGGACACTTCTGTTGCTTTCAGCTTTTTTTACCAAGATGATTGCCTTTGTGCATATTGTTAAATTTTTCACTGTTGAAATTAATTCTTTTGGGAAGATTTCCAGAAGTGGGATTACTGAGTCTGAGTGAATGATCATTATAATTGTTCAATTTACTAAAAGGTTATGGTGCTTGTATTAATGGATATGGTACATTAAATCCTTTATATGTGGCAGGCAATGCATTGAGTATTGTAAATATATTATCTCATTGAATCCTCAACACAACTCTATGAAATAAATGTCATTTTGTCTCCTTCTAGAAAAGAAAAACCATGACTGGTATTTGATAGAGTCCAAAGTAGGACTTATGTCTTTTGACACCAAAAGTATATTGAGGCATTTTATTGCCGCTTATCAATTTATAAATGTGCAATGCCCACATGCCCACATGATAGAATGGTGTTTTTAGTTTTGTTTGTTTTCCCCTCTTTTTCTATCAGGTAAGATTCTTCTTACCCTTCAGGTCTTATTTTAATGTTAAATCTTCCACGAATCCTTCTCCCAACCCCATGAGGCAGAATGTGTCATTCCTCTTGCACTTCCAAATTATCACAGTGAATTTTTAGCATTTTGAGGGAGGTATTATACTGTATTTATGCAGTATGCTTTGAGTTCTCCATCACAAAGCACTGCACAAAGTCAGAAATCAATAAATAGCCATTGAATGTAACTATAATGGGTCATGATATGCTTTTGAAAGCTTTGTCCCATTGGCACAAATCTTCTGTCTCTGCTACAAAGGGAAGTCTATTATATCAAACACTTTGGTCTTATCTTTGTTTTATTATCTTCGCCTTCTTTTCAAGTGCTTACTCAACTTCTCACCCCTATATTTTCCTGACTGTCTTATCTCTGTATACCTAGCTTTCCTGGGGATGTGTCTTGGCCCAGCTATTTTATCAGCAGGTAGCATGTGGCTGACCAAGGCCTCCATCTTCAGAAGAAGGCTATGGTCTCTTCAGGAAGAGTAGAGTAAGATCAGAGTTACCCCTCTAGAAATTAGAACCCTCAGAAGACCATAGACAGCACAGATTTTACCTTTCACATTGTTATTTAAACATCTGGAAATACTAACTGTTATAATTTGAGTCATATTTGCAAAGGTACAAGATAAATATATTTCAATGTTTGGGTTCTGATTCTATCAATTTCCTTGTGGAGAGTTTCATATATCCATCATCATTGCTCTTGATCTTCTCCATTGTCATTGTCTTATCATCATTTTCATATTATTAAAAGATATGTAGTAACCTTTTAGGCAATTGAAGAGGAGGGTTACATCATCATAGTTGGTGTTACTTAATTGTTTTTATATCTTTACATATTGTGTATTGTTTTTTCTACTGTCTCTAACCTCTATATCCTATACATCTTGGATAGGATGAGACTGAGAAAAGGAAGGTCCAAATTATACCCATATAATTATACCCATGGAATTTGAGCAATCTAATGTTAATGATAACTATTAATTCAACTTTCCTTTAGAAAAATTGGATTGAAAATTGCATCCCAGGCAACTTTACTACCCTGAAATTTTTGATGATTTGAGTTTTATCAGAAATTTAAACAGTGTACAAATCATGCTATGTATCTAGCTGTATTTTAACAATAACTATGTTTTTTCAAATTCTGGAAATCTCTAAATATGAACTTCAACAGGTCTACTTTATGTAAAGAATTTTAGTAGTTTCTACAAATCGTGAAATGAGAATATGTCATATCGGAAATCTTTGCATGTTTTGTCGTATGGTCATATTGCGTGTGTGTGTGTGTGTGTGTGTGTATATGAAGAATTTCAGTTTACAAAATGCTATCCATTTCCCTCAGTTATCCTAGAATATAATTAAAATGCACTTCAAATTTATAATATAATCTTAAAAGGGGAATGTTGATTTTAGTTGGTGTAGATTTTCTTTAAAAGAAATGCATCAGGCAATTTGCAATTGGATAAGACTATCTTCAGTTAAATAAAATGTTATATCTTAATTCTTTAACACAGGTTAGAATCAACTCTTACTTAATAACCAGAAGCTATATGTACACTAATGAGAAGGTTACATAACGCAGTTTAACTCTATGTTCTGCTTACCTTTATGCTCAGCAAAACTGAATTTATAAGGAAGTCAGACGAAAAATTGCTCTGCTAATAAGCACAGTAATGATTATGAATAATGAATATTGGAATGCTATTATAGAATAAAGCCACAAGCCATGATGTATCTTGCTGCTAAATTATTTAAAATGCTGCCTGATAATTACAGACTTGTTTTAAGTCTACATCTGTACATGTTAAAGCTGGAATCACAGTTTCTAATCAGTACCCTTTTTTCCTTTATGGTTGGGTGGGAGGAAAATGTTCTTGATAGAAAATATGTTTTACAGTTAGAATGTTTAAAGGGAAACTATATTTAAATTAATAGATATTTTTGGGGGCAAGTGTTATACCAGGGCAAGGATTACTGAAATTTTAGAAATACGCTGAAGTAAGACTATCATGATTACTGGAATTGTTACTTACCATATTCTATGGAAAGTATTAAGGGAGGAAATACATTTTATCATTAAGGAAACAAAATATGAATTGCATATTTAACACTTCATTAAATATGTAGATTGCTGTGAAATCTGGTGAGAAAGTTAAGGATAGTGTGATGCCGTAAAGCCATCTTCCCATACACATTTCATTATTTTCATATATGATAAAGTTAGAAAATTAGAAAAGAACCAAAGAGCCAGAGTTGGTTAGATGTGAAAAATGAGAGATTGGAAACAAAAGCACATTACTAGGGATATATCTTTCCAAAGGTAAATTAAGGGCAATTTAGGACCCTCTTAATATAAAATATCATCTCAATAAACTATATGTGAAATAATGTTAGCTGCATTTAAGAGTGAAAATTTCATCAAATATTATAGTATATCCTAAATGAAGTGATGTGTCACCACTCATTTCTTGCATTTTTGACTTATGTACACATTTCCTCTTGCCTCCCTCTTCATATTCATGAGCCCCTGTCTCAAATACATTATATAAACTTACAATTAATCATATAGTTGGTGATTTTGATTTGAATTAATACTTCCATCATCTCTTTTTATGAGTATTTTTATTTTATGTATTTTTATGAGTATTTTTATATGTATTTTATGAGTATCTTACCTGCTAAAATAATATTTATATACTTATTTTTTAAATTTTGGGGGAAGTCATAACTGTGATTTTTAAACTTTACATTTTTGCCATTTTTCAAATATAATACAATATAAATAATATCAGCTGATCCTCTATTATGTTCAAATACTGTGGTTAATAATTTCACATATATTGTCTTTTATAATATTAATAATAAATCTTTAATTTATACAAATTTTACTGATGGAAAACCTATGAACCAGAGAAGCTAAGAAACTTGCCTTGAGGTACAGACTTTATGTGGAATGCTTGTTGGTCTATAAATCTCACTCTGACTAATTCTATTAATGAAAAGCTGTAACATTTTTATAAAATGATTTTTTGGATGCTTTGCAGATCCACTTGGTGCAGAACACGTTGAGGCTCTGTGCAAAAACTATTTTGAGAAGGAATAATTCTAAAACCCCCTTCTAAATTCCTCACAGCAACTTTCTGTTTTAGAATTAATAAGTGAAGTTATTCAATTGTTCCTTCTCTAATTGTTTGTATCCAATGGCTACACGAGTTTTGACTAGTTGAATAAATGATTTCATACTTTTCAATTTTCAGTCTGACTTATATATAAATTAAATCCAAGAGGTTATTTGTGTAACTGAAGGCTTGTGGCCTGAAATGTTGTAATTGGTCACAGTTATAACACTAAGCACTGATTTTACTGTAGTAGATATAGGAATAGAAGTGAAAGTATTTTTTTACTCTTTTGTTACCAAAGAACTTTTTTTTTCATCCAGATTTGTGGTGTCTGGTAATAATGTAAACAAATACATTATCATCTCTTGAAAAAATGAACAGAAATTAATGCAGGTGTATAGGTAATAACCCCCCCTATCATTTCTCTCACAATTGCATTTCTTCTCATCTGTGAAAAACTGTTGTTTTAATGGGGAACACAGTATTTCATTAAGATATAGATTTGCTCTGCCGGTTCTCCCTTATTTCTGTAAAATTCAATAATCTAGAAAAAACTTTATCTTGGAAAACATGTAGTAAACATGATTGACCATATTAGCTTTGCTCTACCATTCGGCCATGAGACTGGACTCTTTAGCTGCCAGAATCAATTCAGGATTTAATTAAATTGACCTATGGTCTGACCTTAAAGAGGGAATGTCACAGGACTTCTCAGGTATCAACATCATGGTTATTTTTGAAGCAGATAGAAAGGAAGGATTTTTTTTTAATAACTAGCTATTACAAAAGCTCTATCTTGACTATTTCCCACACTTTGTGAAGGCTAGATATTTCTGAACTTTAGCCTTCCTGTGATTATTCTAACAGTTTTATCTCCCTTTTGAATACACATCCCTGTCAAATGCCCTTTCTTCTGTCTTTGATATTCAGTCATTTTCTTGTGAATTCAGCAACAACGAAACGTAATTATTGCATGGGTAATATGGCCTAAGACCCATAAGGATACAGGACCTCTCATAATGAAGAAAACGGACTTTGAATCTGGACTCACAGAGCTTATATTTCTAGTGTGGGAGACAGACATCAGTCAACAGATCCTTCACATATATTATTCGAAGCTGTTGTAATTACTGCAAAAAAAAATATATATATATATAGTGTGTGTGTGTATAGTGGAGGGTGTTGAAAGAATATATCATAATATGTAAATAAGTTGGAGAATGTTGGGAGAATTACATAAAGGTGATTGGACACAGACATTCCTGGGAAACTACCTTCTTACTGAGGTCTCAAAAAGGCACCAAAGATACTTGGGTAAAGTGGAGGGAATGAAGGTAGTTCAGGTGCTGGTAATTCAGGACTGGGAACCAATATGGACCATGACCTAAGTGGGGAAGAAGCAGAACCTTCAAGAACTAGGGGACATTGAGCAGGGAGCATTGGGGGCCTGGTGGTGGGGGTAGGGGTCTGAAGGAGATGGAGAGATGATCAGTACCATACCTAGAAGTGCTGCATGATGCTCTAGGGCTTTGGAATCTTTAAATCTGAGCTCCCTAGGGGGCACCTGGGTGTCTCAGTCTGTTAAGCATCTGACTCTTGGTTTGGGCTTAGGTCAAGATGTCACTGTTGGTGGTGGGATATGTTGGTGAATCCACTGGTGCTGGGATTGAGTCCCACTGGTGGTAAGATTGAGACCCGCTTGAGGCTCATGGGGCTTGTGCTCAGTGCAGAGGTTGCTTCAGATTCTTTCTCCCTCTCTCCCCATTCATCTTCTCTCTCTCATAAGTCAATCAACCAATCTAGAATTTTCTCACTGAAAGTTCTATGTGCAACCAGCTCAAATAAGTTTCTTTCAATAGCTTCTTATTTTTTTCTCTTGAGATAATTTAAGGATGCATAGTGTGTGTGTGTGTGTGTGTGTGTGTGTGTGTGTATTTTTAATAGGACTGACCTTTCTTGTGAAGACATTTCCTTTCAGAATTCTGACAATTAGGTCATGTTCACTGTCTTTGGTTCTCTTGATTTCATTCTACTTTTTCTTCCATCTTTCTGATTTTTAAAAATCATTTTCATGTCTAGTCAATGTCTCCATCCCTCCCATCCATGATTACAGCACTCTAGTAGGATATAGCCCTTTTCTTCAAGTGTTCCTCCTACATCCATTTCATCTTCCTGTTTTTTCTCCTTGGCTGGAATTAAGTCCCAAGTAGCCATTTTGTTCATCACTTTCTTTGTTATCTGGGTGATGAAATCACCAGTGAGGCACACCAAGAACATATCAGATGATCAGCTCTCAGCTAAATTACACTTCCAGCAGATGCACAGGTAACTGAAGCTTCCTGTAGCTGGACTGCCTTCTGTCTGTGCCATTTTTAAATATAGTACAGAAAAGTTTGCCCCACAGTTTTCACCCATGCTGTTGGTTTTTATTCTATTCCTGTGAAAACATTTTTGTATCTCTTTCTTCTATTCTCAACCAGTTGCTTTCTCCTCTGGTCTCCTTCCTAAAGTTGGTAGATTTTCTTTTAAATGCTGCCTCTTCTTCTATGTATATTGAAGCTTGGCTATCCTGTGAGGCTTAAATGAAGTATTAAATGCCTAGTATTTGGAAAGATGGGAGAAAATCAAGAATAAGATGTGTAAGAACCAGAGGACATTAAACCTGTGAGGACAGCAAGACATCTCCATCAGAGTGCTCAATGGAGTGAGAATGGTAATTATTTGCCCAGGGTTTTAAGATAGGAGTTGATGAGTGACTAATCAATACAGTGCATGATTGAAGATGATGTTGATAAGGATAAAAATGTGCTACTGAAGATACCCAATCATCTCTTTCTTTTTTTTTCAGCTTTTTAGGTTTAACTTTAATATTTAATGCATGTTCAGTCTTTAGAATGCTGTGGTTAATTTTTCCAAATTAATGGCGTGATTAAAAAAAACTTAACAAGTTAAATCCATAACTTTATACAAATATAATATTTTCTGGAAAGTATTTCCAAGTTAAAGATGAAAAAATTTTCATAATATGTACATAGTCAAATCCAAGTCCATTTCAAATACTATCAGCCTCATAGTCATCAATGGCTTCTTTGGAGTTCTTCAGAATCTTTTGTTAAATTTGCAAATTTGTTTTCTGTGGCAAAGGAGAGTAATAAAAAGCCTCCTGCCCACGCCACCCCCACAACACTTTTTAAGCTCTATCCATTCTCATGATGTTACTTGTGGTGTTAGTTCTTTAAGATGGCAGGTTACTTGTTCAAGGAATCCATCTCTCTGTAAGATAGTCCAAAGAGATTGGGAGAGGAGGTCAGTGCTCAGATATTCATCCAGGGCCTCTTGCAGCTCCCAGAATAATATGATGTTTACATCATAATCATTTCCATTTTTTAAAGAATTCTTCCAAACATAAAAAACATCCTGATGGTTTTAAATGATTTTGATCAATTACACTTATAGCTTGAAACATTTTTTTTTAAAAACCTGGAAATTTACACTAATGGTAAGCCCCTCTATATTAAGCAGCACCTAAAATTACTTAGGAAGTAATATTTTATCAAACATCTAATGCATGATAATTTGCTGATCTGAGAAAGTTGGATGGATTTTACTGAAACAATTGTTCCTGTGATGGTAGGCTTTATTTCATTATCCCTTTTGCAAAATTGCACCTTTCTTTTTCACGGAGCATGTCTTCTCTCATTCACATTGTGGCAGGTAACTCAGTTGGGGATAACTGTCACAGCCCTAAGGACACTAGGAAGCATCGTCTTGACTCTTACTCTGTCAGATACAGCTTGCAGTTTCTTTGCTTCAAAAGTTCTTACATTGGGCTCCTTTGCCACATCTTCCCATACTCTGAAATTGCATGTTCTCATTATAATTTCTCCTAGCAATTTTCCTATTAATAGTACTCACTCTTACAGGTCCTTCTAACCTTTGCTGGGTTTGATGTTTGGTCCCAAATGGACACCAAACAAGTGACCACTGGGGATCTTGCACACCAAATTATTACAAGCCATTGGTTCAGTAGAATAAGCTCTTATGGTACTGGAGATGCCTTCATTCCTAACTATCTGGCTCCTGGGCACCAAGTAGCACATCTGTAACCAGACCAAACCAGCAACTCGGACCACAACCCCAGAGTGCACATACAGACATGATGGCCATATTATGCTATTATTGTGTGACTTGACACATAAGTTCTCAGAGGACAGCACATTACATACAAGAAGGAATGGATGCATCTGCTGGGAAGAGAGCTTGCTGAATGGAACAGACATACTGAACATATAATAGTAAATTATTGTGTGTATTAAGAAGAAATGCATGATAATAGGTTAACTTATAAGAAAGGGGCCTCACTTAGCAATGTACTTTCAAGAGGAAGAGATGTTTCAGAGATCTGAGGGGGGAATACTAGTCAACTAGATAAAGGGACTGAGGGAAAGGGAAAGGTGCAGGGGTGGGTTAGAGATGAAGACAATTGTATGGGTGAATCCAAAATGACAGCGTTCAAAAAGCATTCTGTATAAGCAGAGAATTTTTAATTCACAATTCTTGAATTTATTTTCCTTTTAACATGAAGGTATCTTTTTGCAGACCACTTCTTTGTTTTTAATCTCTGGGATCTTATTTGTGCCTAGAATTTTTAAGCAAGGAAATATTTCTACATTGTCCCCATCTCTCTTTAGTTAATGTATTGCCTAACAAGAATAAGACAGCCTAGTAGATGATGCAACTTTTATAAGCTTAGAAGTACTTTCCTTTTATTTTATTATGAAATTAGGTTATTCATTGTGACAGTTACTCGAGACACTGTGTTGAGCTGTTGCTAGGAGTATTATCTTTTCAGGCTTTCAAACATAAGAAACAGCTGGGGGGAAACACAGATGATTTGCAACAGCACATATATTTGGGACTGCTCACTGGTTTTCCTATTGATGTTATTTGCCCAACTGTTTGTTCTGGATAAATACAAAATATATGGAGAATAAGAAGGAGCACAGACTAATACCTATCACTGAGAACTGTTCATTTTGAAGTTCATGTTCTTTGTTGTCATTGTTTTCTTGTAATGCTGGCATCATCCAGATGCTTGGGTCAAAGAAAGCCTAAGTAAGAAAGAAATAGCTGTGACATTTGAGTTGACAGGCATAATTCTGAAATGTAGAAATCACTGGGCAAAAAAACAAAAATTGAAAATCACAAATGAGAGCTTAAAATGAGAATCATGCTGTCTACTTCAGAATTATTTTATTATATACCCAGTATTTTATGCTAAATATGCCTGGCTTTAAAGAATTGAGGACACAGAAGAAAACAGGTGACTACTTGTATGTGTCCCAGGAACCAAAGTCTGGCAGGTGGGGATTCATCTGTTTCAGATGCAACATGTGTTAGATAGAGATCAGTTTTAGCAATTATTTTTGGAAGGATTTACTCAGATAAGAGATGCTTCCCTAAAGACTGGACTGGCTTCTAGTTGTTGATGACCATGAGGATCATTCAGATAGAGCTTGCTCACACTTTCCTAGAAATAGCTAAACTTGGAAGCCCTACAGTTTGCCTTGGTCCTCTCTATTTAACTGGATTCTAAATCTTAACACTGTTTTCTCAGTCTACAGGGACCTTGGAAATCCACATTCAATGGTGCCGAATCTAGCAAATGCTAGAGAACCACTTTGATCGCTACTGTCACCAGCACCATTTAAGGATTTTTGTTTTTAATTCGTATCATTTGGATCTACTAATGCTTGGCAGACATAAATTGTGACTTTGAACTAATGAAAATTCTGCCACCAAAAACATTGGTTAACCTCAATGTCTACATGAATGTTTTCCTTCCAAGTAGTTACTTTGGAAAATTACTTTTAATGTTTTTGGAACTCTGCCTTTAAAAGTAGCTCCAGAGTCGGTGTACAAGCCCATAGTAAAACCCTATCATTGTTTTATAGTTATACCTTATTTTCCTCATAAATACAAAGTGAGCCATTCAGCTGGAACTCCAAACTATGCAACACATATGGCACCAAATTATTTTTTTGCTTTTTGTTTTCTCTTAAAATCTTAAAATCTCATAACTTATTTATGTACAACAAACTCTAAGCACAATTTCCAAAAAAAGCTCCAAAAATTGTTTTAATAACTTCATTTTCTTTGGAATATTTGCATTAGCTGCCAAGGTGGCTTCTTAAAAAAGACAGCACTCATTTGAGTGTTAGGCAGTAATTAATTTTGTTAAACCTGTGAAATATATAAACCTAAGGTCACATCGGTCATATGTCCTGATGTTAATGGACTCAACCTCTTTTTTCACTTACTCTAGTGAGGAAGACTGCTTACATTTTTTTAACATCAGCTCTATACCATGAACTTTACTGATTTTACATAAATAGGTTTATATGCCCCTAAGTTTTTTATTGTATTTTGCTAAAAATAATATGGCCAACCTCAAAGAGAGATGTAACACAGAAAATGAATGCATAGACTCAGCTTGGCTTAGAAACACATCTTTCCTCCAACATCTTATGGTAACTTGGAGACTTTTCACATTTCCCTTTTTCCATACTCGCATCTGTCCTATTTTAATGATATTAGTGACATCTGAAGATAGATTGTTACCAACTATTAGAATTTGCAAACCATTTCTTGTGAAACTGTCAATAATATTCAGTGCTCTTAATGAATGCTAATTTTCTTGTTCTGGTTTGCTCTCTTTGTTACATTAACTTTTTTTTCCTTGATTTTATTATGTGTTTTATTTTAATTCCAGTATACTTAACATATGGCGTTATATTAGTTTCTGAAGTACAATATAGTGATTCAGCAATTCTGTGCAGCACACAGTGCTCATTATGTATGACAAATTCACTCCTTAATCCCCATCACCTATTTCACCTATCCTCCCCTCCCCCCTTCCCCCCCCCCCCCCCCGGTGGTAACCATCAATTTGTTCTCTATAGTTAAGAATCTATTTTTTAGTTTGTCTCTTTCTCTCATTTTTTTCCCTTTTTTCTTTTGTTTCTTAAATTGCACAGATAAATGAAATCATGTGGTATTTGTCTTTCTCTGACTAACTTATTTTGCTTTGCATTCTACCCTCTGGCTCCAACCCTGTCATTGCAAATGGCAATATTTCATTCTTTATATGGTTGAATAACAATTCCTTGTATGTATATACCACATTTTCTTTATCCATTCATCTTCAACGGACAGTTAGGCTGCTTCCATAATTTGGCTATTGTAAATAGTTCTGTAATAAACGTAAGGATGCTTATATCCTTTTGAATTAGTCTATTTGTATACTTTGAGTACATACCCAGTAGTGTGATTACTAGATCATAGGGTGGTTCCAATTTTAAACTTTTGAGGGAACTCCATATTGTTTTCCACAGTGGCTGTACCAGTTTGCATTCCCACCAACAGCATACAGGGATTCCATTTTTTCCATATCCTCACCAACACTGTTGTCTCTTGTGTTGCTTATTTTAACCATTCTGGTATGGATGAGGTGATATCTCATTGTGGTTTTGATTTGAATTTCCCTGATGATGAATGATGTTGAGCATCTTTTCATGTGTCTGTTGACCATCTGTATATCTTCTTTGGAGAAATGTCTGTTTATGTCTTCTGTTATATCAACTTTTAAAATTAGTTTCATTGTTATAAAAGATAAAAAGCATATTTTTGATAGGTTATTAAATTCAGAAGGAAAGGGAGAGAAATAAAGATAGGAACATAGAAAAGTCATGCTTCTTTCAAACTAGACAACTTACCCCTCCGAGATAATCATTTTCAAAGTTTTAGTTATTTCTTCTAATATTCTAATTTGCCTCCATATTCTGAAATGATATACATATATAGCTATCACCTTTAGATATTATATCTTGATTTCCCATTTGGCAGATTAATATTTAATTATCCTATACCTCACCCCTTCTCTTCTCCATTACTTTGCTTTAAAAAAAAATTGGTGCATAATTAATTTGTAATACAATGCATTTTTTTAAGATTTTATTTATTTATTTGACAGAGAGATCACAAGTAGGTAGAGAGGCAGGCAGAGAGAGAGGGGGAAGCAGGCTCCCTGCTGAGCAGAGAGCCCAATGCTGGGCTAGATTCCAGGACCCCGAGATCATGACCAGAGCCAAAGGCAAAGCCTTTAACCCACTGAGCCACCCAGGCACCCCAATACAATGCATTTTTATATACCTCTGTAACTACCACTCAAAACAGGATTTGGAAGATTTATATCCCTCCAGGATTTTCTTTCATGGTCTCATCGAGTTTTCTACTCCCTTTCCTCTTATACACATGAACCATTATGTGGTTTCTGACATTATACAATTTTTTTTTGCCTGTATTTAGATTTCCTATAAATGGAATCAAGTAGTATTGCCTCTTTTGATATGGCATTTTCCTTTTACCTAAAGTTTTTGAGGTTTATCATGTTGTTGTTTATACCAATAATGACCAATAATTCATTCTTATTTTATTGCTAACTAGCATTTCACTGTATAGATAAGTCACAATTTCTTCTATTGACTTGTTAATAGATATCTGGACCATTTCCAGTTTTTTACTATTATCAATAAAGCAGCTTACATTCACAAACAGGTCTTTTTTTTTTTTTTTTCACAAACAGGTCTTTGTTAATATGTATGTTTTCATTTCTCTTGGAAAATACTGAGGAATAGAGTTTTGCTAGATTATATGGAAGATGCATATTTAACTTTATAAAAAACTCCAAAATAGTTCTCCAAAGTGGTTAAAATCAAATACCATCTTATAATCCCTCTGGCAATATATGAGGGTTCTATCCATATTCTTCAATATTTGGTGTTTCATTTTAGCCATTATTCCTGATTTATTTCCATGTTTGCTCTGTTTCATATGTTATCGATATGTTCTCTGGGTTCCCCTTTACTTTTTGTCTGTCTCTTTCATGATGGAGATAGTCCTCAAATTCAAATTTCTAGTTTACCAATTCATATTTGAAAGTGAGACACTAAATATTTATTGAAAACATTGTGTTTGTAGAAAAGATTATAGACTTCACTTTAGGACAATCAAGTGGCCATCTGTCTTCTGAGAGTGGTCTCTTAAAGAGCAGCTTCATTTAGTTTTTATCCCACAGTGGTTCAAACTATCCAGAGCTCCTCTTACCTTATGATTTGGGTTTATAAACTTAGTTCCAAGTTCTGGAGTCGGGCAGGTGAGGAGGTGTGAGACTTCTCTTGTACAGTATGTAGATTTTATTTAGTGTTTCTGTTTCCAGTCTCATACTTTGCTATTCCACTTCTCTGTATTTGGTATCCCCAAGTCTAGAGTTTTTCTCATCAAGTAAATCCAGAGGCTATACCTCTTTTCTCCTGCTCAGGTAGAGGAGAACCAATAACTTGACTATACTCTGTAGGGGTAGGAATAGAGAGGGCTGGATGTGCTTTTAAAACAAAAATGTAAACAACTCTTCTGTTTTCAGCCCTACATCACCATGGTCTTCTGTAGTGCTAGGCTCTCCTGGGAGCTTGGGGTGAGTCATTCACTTATCATTAAAGTCTTCGATGCACTTAGGCTTACTGTTCCTCTTCTCTGCTGAGTCTTGTCCATATTCTCTTTATCTTTGGTTATAGCTATGTCTTGCTTTCCTGAATGATATCGCTTGTATTTGTTCCTTGATTTCCATTGATTTTTAGTTTTCAGGTGTACATAATCTAGGCAAGATGTTCAAATTATTCTGTACTTGAGGCCTGAGGGAAAGTGAGTTAGAGGAAAACTGTAGTATTTGCTGATGAAGAGCAAATTTAGTATTTCTGAAGAGCTGAATCTTGTGGGGCCACTCAGTTTATTTTCAAGAATACTTAAAAGACTGCTTTAGAAAATGAAACAAAAGAACTTCAGAATGCCAGAATAGGGGTGGCACCCAGTCTCTCTTCATCACCATAAGGGTTTTGAGGGTAAAAGTTCAAACAAAAGATATATTCACCTTTTAAAATGTAAATGAACTGCAACATCAGCATAATTTTCTTGTCCTACCTTTGAAAAAAATAAAAGTAAGTACATTCACAGTTTTTCTTTATCCTCTCAAGAAGGGCTTTGAAAACCCATAATTATGGAATTTATTAAGGAAAAAATAACTAATAAATATATTGGAGAAGAATACTTGAAGGTTTAAGGATTGCTGGGCAAAATATCTTTATTTTTAGACTATCTTGGAAGGATGCCGAAGTTGTTGCTCACTGACAAAGATAAAGACAAGTTATAAATTAAGCATACTGGAAGCAACAGAGAGAGTAAGAGCTGACAAATTATTGACCTTGCAGGAGACAACCAAGGAACGATGTGCTAAAATGACATTTTGATGATCTGGCAAGTGTGACCTTTGATGTGTGTTACCAGTAGGGAAAATATCCTTACTGCACCTATCAACATATATAATCAAGAACCTATGACTTGCTAGTCATTGTGTAGGCTATCAGGAAATATGAACACATCCATGATTTCAAAAGAGATTAGTTTGGTTGTGGCGGCACACTCAAAAAGCCATAAAAGAACAGACACTGAGTATCAATTAAGTGATTCTGACAGTGA
The DNA here is from genome assembly GCA_028533885.1 of Nasua narica. Lineage (NCBI taxonomy): Eukaryota > Metazoa > Chordata > Mammalia > Carnivora > Procyonidae > Nasua > Nasua narica. Next base: position 60,863,537 of record CM052808.1, read on the forward strand.
ATACCACCCTAGCTCAGAAGGACCAGAGAAAGTCATAGGTAGGTGGAGAATAGAGTCTGTGCAAGAGAGGCAAAATTTGCCATTGGTTTTAAAACTAAATCAGTGGTAATCAACATGATGCAAATTTTGTAGTTTATAAAGGAACTTAGTGGAGCGCCTGGGTGGCTCAGTGGGTTAAGTGTCTGCTTTTGCTCAGATCATGATCCCAGGGTCCTAGGATCGAGCCCCAAGTCAGGCTCTCTGCCCAGCAGGAAGCCTGCTTCTCCCTCTCCCGCTCCCCCTGCTTGTGTTCCCTCTCTCACTATGTCCCTCTCTGTCAAATAAATAAATAAAATTTAAAAAAAAAGGAACTTAGAAAACATGGTATTTTTGTCTCTGAGTTCTTTTTTACTTTTTTCTTTTTGTTTTTATAGCTACCTTATATTTTGGCTGAAATAAAAACTCATGTAATTCATCATGGTCTAGTAAGTACAAGTTTACAAACAAAAGTTAAACAAAAGTTTAGATACTTTTTTAGTCAAGGTATGTTTTTTTGCTCTATTTGTATACTTATGTGTTGTTCATCTTTGGCAGCGTGGTGATCACAAACTACCAAATTTGAGGACTTTGGCCAATGGAGACAATGTTATATTCCATTGCAGTATTTTTTTTTTTCTTTTAATAAGCAAAATTCCCAGGGAGAATTCAGAGTAGAAGGGAATCAACTAGTGATGTTAGGATAAGGAAGACATCCATGATTTGTAGCACTGACTGATTTGTGTGGTGTGAATATTCCCACCATGGCCAATTTCAGGCTGCCCACTCGAGGTTACTGTATCCCCTGACTAGCCAGTACTGAGCCAGTGCGAGCTCCCTCCAGCACACTGCTGAAGCTCTCAGAATTTCAGAGTCCACCCAGTAAAATGTGGGGAGGGATGGTATTCCATGTTTTAGCTTTTGTTTTCCCAGTCTCGTCCATTCCTCATTCTTCCTTTTCACGTAGATGACTCTGGTGACAACATTATAGAAGTCAAAGATACTTTATCATAATATGTATCTTGTTCATTTAACCTGTCAAATGTAATTTAGTTTGTTATTGATAGCAGCAGTGTCTTGCTGCCTGAGCAGACTGGTGGCAGGGATGCAAAGAGCAGAGGAGAGAGGCGCCAGGACCTGAATGCAGTGCAGGTGTGGTGCAGCTGGGTATTACGAGCTTACTTCTGAGACAAGCTTGTCACTCCAGGGTTCCTCTTCTGAAAACTGGGACAGTATTTCTAGAGTCCTCCACAGATTGTGGGTAAGAACTCAAAATCACACAATTCTGAAGGCCATGCCAAGGTCAATTTTTTTTTTAAGATTTTATTGGGGCACCTGGGTGGCTCAGTGGGTTAAGGCTTCTGCCTTCGGCTCAAGTCATGATCTCAGGGTCCTGGAATCAAGCCCCGCATCAGGCTATCTGCTCAGCAGGGAGCCTGCTTCCCCCTCTCACTCTGCCTGCCTCTCTGCCTACTTGTGATCTCTCTCTCTCTGTCAAATAAATAAATAAAATACTTTAAAAAAAGATTTTATTTTTTTATGAAAGAGAGCAAGAGAGTGAGAGAGAGTATGAGCAGGGGAAGGGGCAGAGAGAGGAGCAGGCTTCCCACTGAGCAAGAAGCCCAATTCAAGACTTGATCCCGGGACCCTGGGACCATGACCTGAGCCAAAAGCAGAGGCTTAACCCACTGAACCACCCAGACGCCCCAAAGGTCAAATATTTTGTGTGATACTTCATTTCCTCTAATGCATCTGAGACAAACCGTGTATAGCTGTTTAGAAGCCATGAGAGCCTATACCATTAGGGGGCATCCCCGTATCAAGGCTGACCAAGTCAGGTATTTACCCAGAACTATGTGAAGCAGAATAATCAAACGGTGAGAATCTAGTTAGAGCTTGTTTTGCCAAAAGCGAGTACTATTAAGGAAGGACTGATTGCCTTTCTCTAAATTTCCACATATTTGTGGGCCTCTACTAATCCTCTCAGCTACTACATGGAATTTACCGTTTTCCATGTAGTATTTCTGCTTTCTGCATTGTCTGCAGCTGTAATGTCACCAGATCTGTCAGAGCCTGTGCCAAAGAGTAGCTGCCCCAACAGGTCTTGTTGACACACAGAAAGTTCTTAAGAAGACCCAGGTGGTGCCTCAAGGCCATTCCAGTGCAAACCATCCACACTAGCATGACTGAATTTAGTATGAATGAGGTGAATTCCCTGAGATTTTAGTGGAAAATCCAAAGACTATTTTAATTGTTTGTCTTTTTTTTTTGCTGAGAACTCTTTCTAATGATTCAGCAGAGTCCACAGGGCTGGGCTAAGTACTATGGGTAACAGACTCTAAACCCCTTCCATAATGAGATCGCTTCCTAAAAGCGCACCTCCATGACTTACCCCTTCTCTCAGGCTATTCTTCCTTCTCTGAGATTCTCTTTTCGAGAATCCACCACTCAGTAAGATCATCCCCACCTTTCACAGGCCACATAGATTTTATAAAGATTGTGGAAGGGATGAGAAAGAAAGCGAGTTCTGGTGCATTAACTACTGCACCCTCTTACGTGTCACTGAAAACACTGAACAGAAGGGCACACTGGTTTGAGAGCCACTGTCCTAAAAGACTTGTCTTTGAGTCTCTAAAAATTTTTAATAGGAAACCACTTTTTCAAGGGAAGTTTAGATAAAGCCAAGGGCAGAGCCAAAGATGTAGTGATGTTGCCAGTTATGGAGAACTGGTGGAGGTCATTAAAAGAGTAGAACTGAGAGTTGAGACTCTGGAGTCAGGAATGAGTGTGAGTTGGGATGACAAGAATAGTTAAGAGGAGAAGCCATGAATATTGTTAGAGAGCAAGAGACCATTTTTATGGAGTTCCAGCTAAGTTAATGGAGTTGGGCATGGTGGAATATGTGAGCTATATACAATTATTTATTACCAGCCAGTTAGGGCAAGTTGAGGCTACTTCTTTTTTTGGAGTCTCTGCATCTTAAAGGTGTATCTACATTTTGCTGTACTTTGGGCTTGTTAGAACGTCAGCATATGTGTTGACAAGGTAAAGGTGTGTTAAGTATCTTTATGGGTAGTCAATCCTAATAAGCAGGACATACACTTAATTATAGTCATTTGACGGTAGCTTTTCTACATTAATTACAGTTTTATATAATCTATGCTTGATTTAGCTGAATAATAACGAAGTAGCGTTCATATGCTATGTATAAAGAGGGTTTTGGACTCCGTACGCTTATGAATTACACTCTCAATCTAAGTATATAAGCATATATAAATAATATACATACTTTTCAAAAATATCGCATTACTAGAGTTTTGTACTTAAATATAAACAAGATTTCTTTGCAGGTCATTGAAGATACAGAGTAATGTTGAATGACGCACCTTTTTATACACAGATCTGATTTCACTTAGCCTGTTGGTAGGTCAAAACCTAAGGGCCCAATGAATGGCTCATGTCAGTTCAGAATTTGACTCTGGGGTGAGAAGACTATAGTTAAAAGAAATTTTTTTTTTGACATTTTGTCACAGTGTTATTTCCTTATAGCGATTTACTTTGTACATTTACTTGCACCTAGAGTTTTCAAAGGAATAAATGTATTTAACCCAGTTTCTGCATCTGTGGCTAGAAGTGGGATTTGCAGAAGAGTGATATTCTCCATCAGCAAATGCAGGTGATGTTTGCAAACATCAGAGTCAAAATTGGAAATTCTATTTGCCCGTTCCCTGGCAGTGTACTCTAATTCCTTCGTGTCAGTGTTACAACTGTCGTCACCCTTTAGAGTCCCTCTGTGGTATTAGTACTAGATTGTTAGTAGTTCTGTTAGGCATCATTTCTGGCAAGAAAAATAACACTAGGAACCCATAATTGCTTAGAAATTTTCATTCATTTGTTTTTGGTTGTTGAAGACACATTTGCATAATGGATTCTCTAAATCTGTTCACTAGACATGTTCCCTGAACCTCTGCTTCTCAGCATATTGGGTTGACTGAAGCAAAAACTGTGTTCCTAAAGCTGAACTTTGGTGGTAGTGGGGAAATTGGGGGAGGGGCCATGTAAGAAAAAAAGTTTCCTTCCAAAGATGATGGACCCAAACTGACAACCTTAAGGTCATGAGATGAGGGTGGGGAGGAAGATGAAATAAGAACTTGGGCAGTCAAGATTCATTCCAAATATATTTACATCAAGATTTGTGGAGTAAGGATCGTAGGACAAGAGTGCCAACTAAAAAAATCATGTCTATTACATGAAGAAAAGACAATGAAATATGGCATTTGGTTTTTATGCCCTACCTTCTATGTCTGAATAAAATTTTGCAGTATTTTAGGAATCTTTTTTTTTTTTTTTTGGTTGCTGGTGATTTTTAATCCATTCTTCCTCGTTTGATGTGATTAAAGTTGGGGGTACTGCCACCTGAAGCTGAGAGCTGCTTTCAGCTGGGCAAGGTTTTGTGTTTTTCTTTTCCCCCAAAAGGATCTCAAGTCTCTTGTATTTATTTATGTATTTTAGTTTGCATGAATGGGAGATGGAAATAGTGTTCAGCAAATCAAAGGTGGCTGAATGGAATAACAGACTTTTCATTTCCTGAGGGAGTATTTGAGGGTGATTGAATTGCTCTCAATCTCAAGCCGTGTTTTTACATCATTTTTCTACTTGACTAATTGATTATGACAGGTGTCACCCAAACTCTGCAGCTCAGTGTGGCCCTGATGCTAAGACAGAGGCAGAGCAAGCAACCTCTGTTGATGAAATAGAAAGGCTATGCATGGGCATTTTTCTTATTGATTTTTCCAGTATATGATGTCAGTTAATTACCGAGAGTCACTCACTGCATTAATGTAAGCAGTCATTATGACCTTATTTCCAATTGATTTTGTCCCCTGCAAACATGATCAGCAATTTGCTCATTTGGATCTAAACAGAACTTAAAATATCCGTGGTGTAAAATATATATAAGCATTAGATAATGGTGAATATCATATGCCCAGAAAGAGTCAACCCCCTACAATATATGCACGGGTGTGTTTGAGTGAGTGCAGAAGGAGCAGCACACAGCATCTCCACGCTGGGACTTGTAGTCATTATACCCAAAGATGGAGTGCTAAGATACTGAGTTTTAAGTGCACTACTTTTTCAGTTTCACAACATGATGAAAAAATTTAGAGGATCCACATTGTGTCAAGTGAAAGAGGCCACACACCCAAAAAATTGCATACATACGAGTCCACATATATGAAATTCTAGAAAAAGCAAACTGAATCTCTAGTGACAGAAAGCAGATCATAGGTTTCCAGGAACTGGAGGTGGCAAGAGGAATAGCTACAAGGGATAGGAGGAAAGTGTAGGGCTTGATCAATAAGATCTATTTCATGATTCCGGTGGTAATTTTATGGGTTTATACATCTGTCAGAACTTGACAAATTATGTACTTCAAATGGGTGCAGTCCGTTGAACAGAAATCATACTTCAATAAAAGTTGTTTTAAAAAATGAAAAGATCTATTTCTCATCACTTAAGTACTATTTAGAGAATTACCATAGTTTTATCATGTCTCTAATAATACTAAACCATTTGTGCCTATGAATGAAAACTTCATATTGCTCAGAATGCACTCTTAGGAGAAATTGAATTGACAATATCCTTGAAATATATTGACTATTCAGACTCCAAAGGACTATTCTGAAGACAATTGAAATTTTCTCTAGTGGGCTTGATAATTTCTACTCTCCGAGGAAAAGGAAAGACATAACTGACCTTTGAGAAGTTTCTTATATTGACCTATATGATGGGTTGCTGTATTAGTTTCCCATTGCTGTATAATAAATTAGCATAAACTTAGCAATTTAATATGATATACATTTATTATCTCTTAAGTTCCATCAGTCAGGAGACAAGCATAGGTTTGTTGAGTCCTGTGCTTCAGGATCTCACCAGGGTACAATCCAGATATTAGTCAGAGTTGAGGTCTCATCAGAGCTTGACTGGGATCAAGTTTTACCCACCTCCAAGTTCCTAGGTTATTAGTATAATTTGTCTGGGGCTACAGGATCAAGATCCCCATTGCCTTCCTGGCCATTACCCAACAGCTACCCTTAGATCCTAGAGGCTACTCATAATTCCCTGCCATACGGCCCATTTCATAAACAATTCACAGTATGGCAGCTCATTTCTTCAAGGCCAGCAGGAGAAGCTCTCCTTTTAATCTACCAAGACAGAGATTTATAAGATGTTACCTAATCATGAGAGTGCTCCTTCACCTCTGCCATATAATGTAAGGGAATGTCTGGCTCATCAGTTTTGCCATATTCTATTGACTATAAGCCCATCGGTACTCAGTGGAAGTGCAGCCAGCTTACGTCATTTGGGTCACCTTAGGATGTAGTCATCACAGTTGTTTAAGAGAAGGCCCCTTAAATAAATAATTATCTAATAATATCTTTAAACAAACAAGATTCCTTTAAGTTAATTTATATGTATGTATTTCAGAACAGCTTAAACAGTGTGTGATTTGATTTTAAATTATCGTGTTATTTGTATACTTACATTTTGAGTTAATTTATACTGGTTTGGTTTTTATACAAAATCCCAGGACCATAGCTATGGTACAGAATCAGGTATGTCCTTACAGGCTGCATCAGGCTCTGAAAGAGTTAATGTGCCTTTCTGAAGTTGTAGATTTCCTTCTTTCTCATCAGTAAAATAAGACCTATAATTTGCAAAATGAATCTACACTCCTGAACAGTGACTGAATATAAAAATGGAGTATTTTAATAATTAGCTATTCAATTATCTTATGGTTGCCTACTGTTCATAAAATCAAAAACATAATGTAAAATAACATAGATCATAATATTAGTTACAGATGTCAGCTTCTTCCTTTTTTCCTGAAGAAAAGGTGTTAATGAATTACTTGAGACTGATTTCTGACATAATTGCCAGGATTGTACAATATATCATTCTACATTTATGCCAGCAAATTAGCATCTGTGATTCATACAGTGGTAGCTTTCTTAATTTTATCACGTACTAAATACACGTTGTTTAGGTTTTCAAAATAACAGGTGGCTCTATACCTTCTAGACTGAAAAGAATTTACAGTTCTGTCATTGAATTAGTGAATATTTCAAAGGTGACACTAACGATATGCCTGTGGGTTTACAGTAAAATAAGTTTGCAACTCTTACAAGCTACTAAATACTGCAAATGCATCAATTAATTTTAACCTGAGAAATATGACTTTTAATAATTTTTTTATCTAATATATTTTTTCATGACAAGTGAACAACACTCAGCGCTTAATATTCATTTTTGAATATCAGGAAGGCAGCTACATATGGTAATAGTAGAGGTTTGTAATATCCTCTGTTCTTATACAAACTATATGGTTTTATTGCAGCCAAAGCTTGGATTTGCAACATTCTCTGCCACTTGATCAATGTGACCTTAGGTGCATTCCTGAACTGCCCATAGTCTCTTATGATACAAATTTGCAGTAGATGCCACTTAATGTGTATAAACTGATTTGTATAATGCCTGATACATGGGGATCATTAAAAAAATGATGATACAGTCTCTTATCAAACTAAACCATGGATGTCCAGTGCTTGTGTCTTTTTCCAGCCTAAACCACTTTCCTGGGGCTAGCAACCAATGGGGCAAAAAGCAGCAGAGTGTGCTATTTCTAATTACACAACTTCTGGGATCAGGAAGTCATTTTGGACTCACTCTACCCAAGTGAAAGACGCAGTGGAAGTTTATATTATAATGTTTGTCTTTAAAATGAGGAAATAGTAACAAAGCAAGATTAAAGTGTTCGCCCAATGTAGTGCACTGGTGAAATTGGAATCAGTATGCCCCATCTCATGATTTAATTTCTAATTGTTGTTCTTTTTTTTTTTCTTTTCTTTTCTTTTTTCTTGTTTATCTTCTTGGATATCTCCTTTATTCAAAAGAAGCTTATGGAGTGCTTCCTTTCAGACAGCCGTTCTTGTATATGTTGTATAAATTTGCACTCAGTTGAGTCTCAAAATAGTCTTAGGGGTTAAAACAGTCTTAAGGGTTAGGTACTGCTGTTATCATCCACATTCTATAGGTGAGAAAACAGGTCCAGAAAGAAGTAACTTGTTGAGGACATGTACTTGGTATGTAACCAAAGCAATCTGGTTCTGGAATCTTTACTTAATCACTGTCCTTTGCTGCCTTTAATTTTTAGATGTAACTCTTTTTTTCCTCTAAGCCAAAAACACATCAGATAATACCTAACTCCCCCTCTGTTATTACTAGAGCTTCTACTTTACTTAACATTCACTAATCAGTCACCAAAGAAGGTATGAATGAAGAATGTGAGCTCCAAGAGTGCAAGGGGTTATATTTTTTACTTCGTTTCTATCACCTAGAATGCTGCCTGTAACATAGGAGGTGCTCAGCAAAAACATTTTGAATGAACAAATTATCAGATAAATAGATAAATGAATGGATAAATGTACAAATTAGATATGCTCTTTGTTATAAGGGAGTTTTTAGGCTAAGAAGACAAACCATAATTCAGATGAATAAAAGGTTTTATGTATTTTTATCCTCTTCATATTGTTCAAAGAATCTTTCTATATATAAAACTATTCCAGTCTGGGTGAAACAGATTTGCTCAGTTTTAATATATATATTAGAAAAACATATGGTAAAATTCAAATTAAACAAGCTTTTATCTCCATGGCTCAGTCTCAATCCAGATTAATTTGGTAGAAGTGAAAACGAATTCTTTCACTTTAGTTATCTTCCCATATTTTAGCATGATGTTTCCGTATGGGTGACATTTTTATGAGAGGAAACTGAGAAGCAGAACTAAGAATGGGAAAAAGGGAATGTTGAAGGTGACTTCATCTTAAATATATCCCCAATATAGCAGAATCTAAAGAGATCAATAACAGGGGGAGGTTAATAGAAGGGATTTGATAGATGAGTTTCCATCCCCTTATCATTATAAAAAATAATGTCATGTTTGTGTTTTAAAAACTGTGGGCCATTCAATTTGCTCAAAAATAGAGATAAAAGTAGATATGTTCAAGAAGGGAGGCTAATAAAATCAAGAAAGGGAAATGGGTTTTTGATAAAGACTAATACATGCTAAGGGAAAAGAGGAAGAAACTGTCAGTGTGCAGTAAAAAAGGGAGATGAGGTTATGTTTTTTAAGATTAGAAAGATAAAGTCTGAGAGGGGAGTTTTATAAAAATGTATAAAAGCAAGAAGGATATGAAATGCGGTCATTGATTTATTCAATAGATCCCAGTATCCTATACCCCAAGGATCTACTCAAAATTCAGAAGTAGTTGTTTTAGCATGAGTTATAAATATATTTCATAGCACATAATGAGTTTTCAGAGTGAAAATGGCACAGGAAGTTCCCTAATAAGTCATTAGATAACTTATGACATTTTTAATATACATCCCTAAATTTTGCAATCAGTACCATGAGAGTCAGTCAAATATTTACATAGCATGGTCCCTGGTGAAACCTCCATCACAGAATAATCTGCCAGACTCGTTGATATTGAGTTGATAACTATAGCTTTCTTTAGATGAAATTATTATGGAAACAAAATTATAATGAAATTAACCAGTGACATATTTTGTGGTTTTTAATGAGCTAAAAATGGTGAAATTATCTGAATGTAATGTTGGGAATGTAAGAATGAATGTTGGGAAAGTAAGAGAGTAAGAATAGACATAGGTAGATAGCTTCTAAAAAAACAAACTAGGCTATGTTTTTGAGCCTAGATGCATGAAGCAGAGGGCAAACATGAGTAAGTGTGAAGTTAAATTTAAAATTATTTATCATACCTGCTAATATTCAAAAATGGAAAAAAGCCTTGGAGGAGAAAGAAGTTGAAATTGCTAACTGAAAAGGACTTTATAGATATGCTGGAATCATAAATTGCCATACGTAGAGGGCATATTAAATTATCTGGAAGTTCATCCTAGATTTTAGTGATCTGTGATATTCTCACTCTGGAGTAGCAAGATCTGTGATATGTAGAGTTTTAGAAATATTTTAATTGCCTAGATTTTATGAATTCTTCCGATTATTTAATCCTTTTCACCCGAGTCATTGGTATACAAGTGGTTCCCTTCAATGAATTTTAGTTGTCTAGACTTCCCTCAACAAGTTGTTCTCCTCATTCCTTCTCCCTTCTGTCTGTTCCATGGTTATGCATTTACAAAAAAACCCCAAAACTTCCCACCCATAACTTTGAATTTTAATGCCTTGGTTATTATTACTTTTTCTTACCATACTTTATAGCATATTCAGTATTTCTCAGGGAAGCATATAGAACACCAAGCCATCCAAGGTATGATGACTGTAAAACCACTTAAACGCAAATGTCAAACTTTTTACCTGAGAATTTCCCCACATGATAAATATGGTGATTAGTTATGTCCATGCTCTGTGGGAATTTATTATGTCAATGTAAGAAAAACGGTTTTTCCATTCTGTTGTCTTTAATTTTATTAGCTATTAGCTGATAAGTAGGTGAAAAATGAAATGAAATAAGAATCTAGTTGGCATCCAATGCATTACTTCCTAGAATGAAATACAAAGTGGACGCACAGCTAGACTGGTGCCAGGGGATACAGCATGAATCATAAGCATGAGGACAATTTCCAGATCAATGGTTACAATCTGAATGCTTTGTCTCTCAAATCTGTGTTTGGAAGTCAGTGTGGTGCACATCCCTTTCAACTCTCCAGAATTAATCTTCTCACTGACTGGTAGATGTTAGGTCTGACCACACTAAGAATCCTAAAATCCCAAAACACTGTCCTTGTTTGTTTGTTTGTTTGTTTTCTAATTCTTCTCTCAGAAGTGAAATGGTGCACTCTTAATAGTTAAGGTTCCTGGGATACGAGGGTGGTAGCAAATCAATGTGATACATCACATCAACAAGAGAAAGAAATCAATATGATCATTTTAATAGATGCAGAAAAAGCGTATGACAATTCATGATAAAAACCCTCAGCAAAGTAAGTTTAGAGGGAACATACCCCAACATAATAAAGCCCATATATGAAAAACATGAAGCTAACATCATCTTTAATGGGAAAAAATAGAGAACTTTTCCCTAAGGTCAGGAACAAAACAAAGATGTCCACTCTCACCACTTTTATTCAAGACAGTGCTAGAAGTCCTAGCCATAGCAATCAGACAACAAAAAGAAAAGATAGCCAAATTAGTTAACAACAGGTAAAACTTTGACTAGTTGCAGATGATATAATAGGGTTTTTTATAGAAAGCCCTAAAAATTTCCAATAAATAAATAGCTAGAACTGATAAGTGAATTTAGTAAAATCACAGGATTCAAAATCAATGTACAGACTGTTGCATTCAACAATGGACTGTTGCATTTCTATACATTAATAATGAAGTAGCAGAAAGAGAAATTAAGAAAACCATCTCATTTACAATTGCACCAAAAACAAGATACCTGGAAATAAACCTAACCAAAGAGATGAAAGTTCTGTAATGTAGAAGTTATGAAACACTGGTGAAAGAAATTCAAAATGACACAAAGAGGGCACAATTGAGTAGGGGTAGGAGGAAAGAGCAGTGGAAGAGGGGAGAGAAGCAGACTCCTTGCTGAGTGCAGAGCCCGACAGGGGGCTCAATCTCATGACCTGAGCCAAAATCACCAGACGCTTAACTAAGTGAGCCACCCAGGTGCTCCAGTGCTTTGTATTTTTATGGTGACATCTCTTCTAGTGATATGATTATTTTTGGTGGAATTTGTAATTATTCCAAGAGATAATAAGAATTTTCAAACATAGCGAGATGAAAGTTGCATATACTGATACTATTTTTCCCATCTTTTCTAACTCTTCCTTTCTTACTTTCTTCTCTTGGTTAGTTTAATTAATTTGTGACAACTGTTTGCATATTAGGAAAATCAGTCCTTCCTAATATTTTTAAAATACTCTCCCAGTTTGTCAGGCATATTTCAATATCATTCATTATGCTTTTCCATACAAAAGCTTTAATTTCAAAATGGTGGTAATATTTATTTTTCTTTATGGGTTCTGTTTTTTTGTCATATCCTCACAACTGCCTCCCCATACGTTTTGATGATGGAAAAAATTCAGACGCAGGAGACATTATAATAAGGTTATATAGTAAGTAGTGACTCTGGCACAGAATTCCATCATTTTAACATCCTAATACCAAACTTTTTTTTTTCTCCAGTATTATGTTTTATTTAAATATAGCCATTATCCCTAAAGTGGACTGTGATGCTGCCATTGGGTTCCAAATTCTGTCTCAAATTTAGATGAATCAGCTTCAGAGAAAAAAGAGAGAAATAAATAGAAAAACAAACAGGAAAAAGAGAAAAAGATGGAAGATATTGTTGCTTCCCAGCATGATAGAAACTTAGTGGTAGCAATCTTATAACCTACCTTACCCCAGAAGCTATCTGTCCACCTGCTGACTGAAAGACAATATAGCCTGCCTCCTAATTGCAATCCTAGGATTCTTTTCACTTTGCTCCGGAAAAAAAAGGCCTCCATCATACCTCTTGATGAGGATAAACATGTGAATATAGGTCAAACATGTATTTTGCTTTAGTTATAATAGCAACCAACAATCAAACTTGAAATAGATACATTTGTTGTCATAGTTGAATACATGTATCCTATATTTCAAAATAATACATGTCCTATGTTATATTTCAAATTATTCAATAGGTTTACTAACCATAATTCAAATTGATATGGGCCTTTGGGTAAATCAACACATTTATTGATTATTTTAAAAAATCAAACAAGACATTGTAAAAGACCCATCTTCTTCTGTAGGAATTAATACTGTTCTATTTAGAGTGACCAAAAAGAATGCTGGAATTTGATTCATAGTCATAATTTGTGATAATATAATGTGTTTTTATTACTTAATCAATCATCTCTGATGGTTATTCTTTTTGTTTGCCTACTTAATGGATTTGAAGTATGAGAGCTAGGTTCAGGCCAATAAGCCTCTTTTATGGTTTACAGCTTTACTAACGTTTTCCTTACTTCAGTACATTAAAAAAGAAAAAAAAAGGGTGGGGAGCTTATGTGAGTGATCACTCAACTGTGGCTACAATTCTCCATGCTCACCATCTCTATTCCCAGAAAGGGAACTAGAATAGAATTGGACTGCCTTTCTCACTCATTCTCTCTCTCTCTCTCTCTCTCTTTCTTTTTCTCTGAAATATCAAACTCAAAAAGAAACAGAGTTCTAAGGAAACATATTTCATATGCATTCTGTGCCCCCCTGTAGTTTTTCAGTGGCTTCATAGTGGTGATATAAGACTCTACTTGTATAAACTTAATTGGAATAAGTAATAATTTATCTTGGTTTTATATCCTCTTTTATTCCTTTTATTTCCCTTTAATATGTTTTGGAGGCTATAAAATTTGAGGATGAGTAGCTAGGGGTTAGAGCCAAGTGCACTGCACACAGCAGCTTAATAAACCTCCATGCCCTGTCAATGCACTCCTGCCCTGAGACGCTGTCTCCCACACTCTTTCTCCTCTAGTCTACCAGAAGCACAGCATTTGGTGAGTCTGTTGTTCTGAAGTCATAATTCTCAGAGACATTTCAGAACACTGAAATTAGCCCATCCCGGCAATGAGCATTTCCACGGGTACATTTATGCAGTAACTTTAAATCAATTATTTTAAAATTCATTTTAAATCATTTTAAATCCATGGACAAAGTTGGAAGTTTGCCATTAGTAGAACTCACTGAGACATCAAATGAGATGGCAGCTTTTTTTTTTTTTTGAGGTGACTTGGTATCCAGAAACAGTAAAAACAGTTCGTTAATAGTATCTACATTACTAAAGAGAATAACTTAAACTTTTAGTTCTCCCAACTTAATCTGTATTATTTTCAACTTACTTTTACTTGAGTTTCTTACCAGAAAAAATCAGTTCCTAAAAAAAAAAAGATGGCTACCTAGCTCTGATTCAGTTTATATTTTTCTTAACAACACAGCTTATTAGCTATTTTATTTTGGTAGTGTCTTATTATCAAAGGAAATTGCATGAAAAAAACACTACTTCTTAAGGCCTACCATGCTGATTTGTATCAGCAATACATGTGTTCTTTAGATGTTCTTCATGGCTGGAGAAGAGGATTGCATCACAGCCCGGGACAAAGCGCCATATGGCTGGGATAAGGTGAATGTTGAAAAAGGCACATGAGAGATGGGAGGGGAGATGTCACAGCTTGTCAGTCTTTATCCCTAGAGAAGCTCTGGTGACAAGGGAATGATTGAAATGGCACATTTGGGGTCCCTGGGCATGGAGAAGCAATATAATGACTAGCAATTCAATGACATAAACTCAAGGGAAAGATGGAAACAAAGGGAGCTGGGGACTGGGTAGAAGCAGAGCTTTCCTACAGTTGGTGAAAGATGCCAGGAAGAGACATTGATGAGAGAGATGATTAAAGGTGGCCTCACAAAGCCTTGAATAGTGACAGATGGGAAGGGTACAGTGATTAGTAAGAAAATACAGAGGGAGAAGAGACCTGAAATGAAGTATATTCTTGCTGAAGTAGACATGTGGGATGACAAAAAAGGATGAATTTTCTCTGCAACCTGAGAAAGAAAATAGGGAGAGATACTGAGCTGACCAAATCCTATCCTTGCATAGGAGTAAGCACCCTTGTCCCCAGCTCACTTGGCCTATCAGATTTAGCCCAAATCCTTCCCAAAGCCTTTCCTTTAGAGATCCTAGATTTCCAATCAGATATCATGAAACTGGGCCAGCAGAAGCAGACTTTCTTCTGCTAGATAAATAACAATAAACATTCACTGAGTGTATATCATATGCCTGATACTGTGAGCAGCCCTTAAATCCAGTTTACATCATCACATAGCCCAGCATGTCAAATAAATTGGATCAGTTTTCAAACGTGGAATGTAGGGCTCAGAGAAGCCAAATAGTTTTCCAAGCACATAGTCATAGAGTAGTAGAGCAGGAATCCAACCCCCCTCTATTTAATTGCAGCTTTCTAGTCAAATCCACTTGTTCACAAAAAGGTTAGACTAGCCACCTTCCCAAGCTACCTGAGGTCTGTTCCATTTTGGATAAACTCTTTTAAAAGGTACTTTCTTAAATAAATAAATAAAGTGAAAATAAAGAATATAATTGGCTCGCACATGTTTACCAGATATTATTTTCCTCCTATTTTGTCTTTCGAAAAAACTTCAGTCTGAGAGATATAGTAATCTCTGTGATACAATAATACCTTCTAGAATTTTTTTTCATCTTATATCTTTTTGAGGCCATAGGTAATTCTTCTTACCATACAACCTTGTCCTGGCAATTCTCTTTGATATATGGTTTGGGGATAAGAATCACACTGCAAGTAACAGAGTCCCAGGTTCTTTTCTGAATGCTTAGGTCAGCTCAAACTTCTTAGGCTTCTGCTCTGCTTCCTAATGAAAGCATTATTTTTCTTAGGAATTATTCCTATATGAACACATCTTCTACATTGTTTAGCACATAGTTGGATTTTAGGAACATGTTCCCCTCTCATTTGATCTGAAATGAAGTAGTCTCATCATAAATCTACATTCCTTTGGAACCTGCCTCAGAGTTCAGCTTTCTAATCTACTTTGTCATTTATTAGCAGAGTAATAATGGTTAGTCAGATGAGCTTGTAGTGATAGCTCAGTCCCCTCCCAGTACATAATCTCAGATATCTATTTTTGAGGGTTCTGAGAGGAAATTCTTTTTTTTAAGATTTTATTTATTTATTTGACAGAGAGAGAGAGAGATCACAAGCAGGCAGAGAAGCAGGCAGAAGGAGAGGGGGATGTAGGCTCCTGCCGAGCAGAGAGCCCCATGCAGGGCTTGATCCCAGGACTCTGAGATTATGACCTGAGCCAAAGGCATAGGCTTAACCCACTGAGCCACCTAAGCACCCCACTGAGAGGGAATTCTTTAGTCAAAGTCTCAACATTATAATTTTACAATTTTGCAATGCCTTTCATTTAGCTAACACTACAAGAATGTATATTGAATGTGTACGATGTCACTAAACATATGGTACTAGATTTGAGAATTAGACTGGTGAACAGTATAGACTTTGCTTCTACTCCTACAGAGAATACAGTTTGGTATAGGATACCAAAAAATGACTAGACCAGTAGAGTTCAATATAGAAAGTTTCCAGAGGGTACTTCTCCTATTCCTGTGAAAGTCCAGAATGAGAGCCTGTTAAGCCAGGGTGGAAATCAGTGATGACATCTGAGCAGAAGGGGATCAGAGCAGTTGGAGGGAGGTATTCCAGCTCAGATTGCTGCCCCCAAAAGTAGCAGAGGTGAAAGCATGAGGTCTTCATGGAAGCAAGTAAGGTCAGTGATCCCAGAGACCTTCCCCTGTGTCCTTCTTAGGCTTATTCCTGCCCACGACAACTGAGAACATAGAGCTGGGATAGAAGAAGCAATGTGAGAGGTGGGAAGAGATAGGTCTTTGTCGGTGAAGCTGCGGCAAGGAGAATTACCAATGACTGAGCTGGCTTCCCTCTCTGGACTTGAGGGATGGATTTAAAAATGCCTTCATGCAGTTCCTTACACAGAGGAATCCCTCCATGAATATTGAATGGACTAATGATTGGGTACATAAATTGATTTACCATAGAAAATTCATATATGTATGATCCAATTGCATAGCACTACTACTATGATAGTTTGTAAAATGGTAAATAGGTTTCTGGGAACAGACTAGAAATGGTTTACTGAGAAAGTGTGTTGTGATTTCTAAACAACCACCCTTCTGAAAATTTCGGATGGAATTAGTTTATAAATAAGAGACTATCTCAGACTTAGTAATTGTCGTACATGTACACACCTATGTTTTAAAAAGTAGTTTCCTATTCTCTTAGGGAAATATCCAGAGTTTAAAAATAATTTTCTATGGGGGAGGTTCACTGTTCTTAGAAGTACTACAATTCCAGGTCCATGTATGGAGTAGATGAAGCAAGCTCCTACCATCTTCCTGCTCCAAAAATCCGTTGAATACATTGCCCTTGGAAAGAAGACATATTAGATATTAAACTGATAAGAACAGATACTGCACTTGATCTTTGCTAAAATGCAGAGAAGCAATTAAAAATAATTCTTAAAAAATAATTCTTCAAACATAAGAGTAGAAACTTGATAGACATTCAATAAATATTGATTATTCCATTTTAGAGACTAAACCAATAAATTATTTTATGTAAGGATTAAGATCTAATGAAATATTATGAAGATCATTAACTTCTATTTCATATTTATTTAAATAAAAAGTTACTTCAAATATTATTTTTTTTAATTCACATTTCTTCGTTTTACTAAAGTTCTCAATATACTCGCTAAAAAGCCATGATTCTTTGAATATTGAAAATAATATTAGAAACCTTAGAAAAAAATTGTTATTCTCTGTAATTTCAACCATATACAGCTGAGCATTTTTTTGGTAAGTTTGCAAAATTACTTTGTGAAATCTAAACACTTTAAAGCAAAATGTAAATTTTATCTGCTTCTTCATTTGGACAGTTAAAAGCTGGAGTTTGAGGTCAAGGGAACAATGACAAGAAAAAAATACAAAAGGAAAAGAAATAAAGTTTGCCCTGAGAACAATTAAATGTTCCTTTAATTTCCTTAATGTTACCTATTTGTGTTTTACTTGAATCTTCAGGCTAATAAGGAAATGGTGTGAATAAAACTTCTAGTTGATCTGGTGTCTATGTTTATACTATTTTCATTAACAATATGGGGAATGACAAGGAAATAAGCCTATTGCTTGTTTGATGTTAATGAAAAGTAAATGTTTTTGTGAATACATCTTACCATAATTCATATGCCTCATAGCGAGTAGAGGTCAGGCAGTTAATAAGCTCAGGGAAAAATTAATGTATGTAAATATTATATGGTAAAATTCCAAAAGAAACTCTCTGGTATCTAGACAAGACATGGTTTTATAGGAAAATTAACCCAATAATGTAATTGTTACCAAGGCTATTGTACTATCATCATAAAATAGTAGTAGTAATAGTAGCAATAGTAGTAGTAACTAGTAACTAAAACCAAAGTTTCAAAACAATTCTTTGAATTTCTATTGTTTTCAGAAATCACTTCCTCTTCCTGGATTTTATTATGATATTTTTTTTGGGGGTAAAAAGATTCTTAGAAATAGTAATAAAAAAAAAGACTATGTTATAGTATGGTAAATTCGCCTCCTCTTCTCCATGACAACAGATAAAGAAGCTGTAACCATGACAACAGTAATGGGCCTGGGAGATTAGGGCCAGACTGGAGATTAGGCTTCCAAGAGCAAAGAAAAAAGTCCTGATTGGTTCCTTATTGAGACCTTATGTGGAAAGGAGTTACTGTTGAGAGAAGGCGTGGAGGATTAGTAAGAACAAAATTAATTCCCTGTAGAAAGAAAGAAGCCATCCCTTTGTTAAAAATGTGTCCTTTCCTTTTCATAGGAGAACTGTTTAAACTGAGGTAAAAGAGTCCATGATTAATTCTATTCTGAGCTTTATCTGTGTCATCTGCGTGTAGACTAGCTCTGTGAGAAGGCACTCCTGGAAGCCTGAGGAGAAAAGCCTCCATGCACAGCCTCCCATTGCTTTCCCTCTCGGTGGCCCCAGAATAGGTGGGGAAACCACCTCATTTTTGATGTGATACCATCTCCAAGTGAGGCGCTTTTGAGGAAAAAGGAATTGAAATTTTTTTCTCCCGTTCTTTTAAAACCAATTTGTCTAACTTCTTGAGAATTCTCAAAAGATTTCTACAAGTCATCCTGGATCGTGTTTTGTTTTTAGAAAATCTTTTGTAAAAAAAAAAAAAAAAGAAGGGGCGCCTGGGTGGCTCTGTGGGTTAAATCCTCTGCCTTAGGCTCAGGTCATGATCTCGGGGTCCTGGAATCAAGCCCCACATCGCATTGGGCTCTCTGCTCAGCAGGGAGCCTGCTTCCCCCTCTCTCTGCCTGCCTCTCTGCCTACTTGTGATCTCTCTGTCAAATAAATAAATAAAATCTTTAAGAAATAAAATAAAATAAAATAAAATAAAATAAAATAAAAAATCTAGTAATGATCCTATTTGCTTTAAACTGCTAAGAAGTATAGGTATCACATTTTAGAAAATGAGCTATGATTTTGTAAGGATGCATGGATAAAGAGATTACTTGGGGTGTTTTAGATGATAAATTTATAAACCTGAGAATGGTCAGATGGTATGAATATTTTTCATATTAAAGGATTTTGCCAAATTAACCTCTAAAAAGACGGTACTCTTACAAACTTCAACTGACAGTGTAAGTGTCCCATCCTTGCCAACCCCAGATACTAACATTCTTTAAAGTCTTGCTACTCTGACAGATTTTTTAAAATATACTTTATTCTGACAGAATTTTAGATTTTATTTTAATGCACATTTTTTTTTTACTGTCAGGTTGAACCCTAATTTAAAATAAGATTCCTTATTTTTTATTGATTTTTAGATTTGTTTTTCAATATTATAAACTATCGTCTGTTAGATATGTTACAAATACTTTGGGTCATTCTTTCCAGAGGAAATGACACTAGACTAAGTGAAGGGGGACAGCAGGAGTTAGGTGGACGAGATGGGTCTGTTAGAATGGGAGCTGCTGTGGGAAGGCTTTGGGGAATCCCCAGTGGATCCACACAGGGAGAGCCTGCTTAATGTAAGCAGCAAAAGGCCAGGGAGCCTCCAGATCCTCTTGTCATTCATAGGTGTGATGATTAGGGGTTCATGCTGTTGTGTCGCATGTTCCTCCCTCAAACCTTGTTGCGAACTCAGCACATCCTTCATCTGACATGGGCGGGGAGTGGATGAGGAGAAAATCCAAGGAGCCTCTATGTGAGCCTCATGAGGAATGCCCTCATCTATTTTTTGCCATTGAGTCCTCTGTACCTGGAAGGACTGGAATTGGATAGGCACTTTATGAATATTTTTTTGGATGAGTAGAGCTAATGGATGCTGCTTACTGAGGAAACTTTGCAACCCTCTCCCCAAAGTGGTATTTTTCTGGCAACAGGAATACACTAAGCTGTTATGCATGTTGGCCCTTGGAATGACCCTCAATCAGTGGTGGAGGAGTGTTGGATAAATACCTTAGCCTGCTTCTTTTAAGACAGGTAACCTAGAGGGTGGTGCCATTCTGGCCCACAGAGTCCCCCGCCCCCCGCCCCGTGGAGTTGCCATCCAGTTTCCCACAGTGCTAACTGCCAGATAAGTCACGTTTTCCAGCTTTGACTCCCTGCCGTCTCACTTCCCAACTTCGATGGATCACTTTCCAAATAATCTATTTGCACTTAAATCTGTTCCTTAGGCCTCTTTGTGGAGGAAGACAAACTACAAAAACTGATAAGCAGGAGCCAGGCCATTAGGGCCATTTCGAAGTTTGGAGATTCCCTGAGTTAAAAAATATACACTGAGAATAAATAAATAGTAGAGTAATATGACCAGATGTGTCTTTTTACAAGCTTATTCAAAATGCTGTCTGTACACAGGATACATTTGAGGGAGATGAGTAGAAGGAAAGCAGAGGAGCTAGAAAAAGCAGAGATAAGTGTGGCAGACAGAATAATGGTGTAGCAGTAGAGCTAACATGGAGTAGGTTTACCAGATGTCCAGGAGAGGGGAATCCTAGAAAGGATGAACGAGAGAAAGTCAGAGGTAGGGGATACCTTTTGCATTTCTGGGCTATACAGTTGTGAGGACAGTGTAGATACAACTGAGTTGAGCAACCCAAGAGAAGAAGCAGACTGAGTGGACAGTGAAGGAGGTGGGGAGGACAAATTCACATAAGTGTACTAAGTTGAGATGTCCATGGTGTGTGGAAGTACAAGCTTTTATCAGGAGGCTTAATATCATCCACATTTTGGAAACCGATGCTACATATCCAGGCATCAGTCTTCTCCCTCTCCTCACCACTCTGCCACAAAAGATTGACTAATTTGGGTGCCTGGGTGGCTCAGTTGGTTAAGCAACTGCCTTCGGCTCAGGTCATGATCCCAGAGTCCTGGGATCGAGTCCCACATCGGGCTCCCAGCTCCATGGGGAGTCTGCTTCTCCCTCTGACCTTCTCACCTCTCATGATCTGTCTCTCTCTCTCAAATAAATAAATAAAATCTTTAAAAAAATAAATAAAAAAATAAAACTCTTAAAAAAAAAAAAAGATTGACCAATTTGCTGCCAGTCTCCCATTTGTTTCAAATACTGTGTTGGTCAAAAAAGCAATGGGGAATTTTACCCGTAAAGAAGTAGGCTAAGAAGATATAGAGCCAGGAATAACTGAAAGCTTTCTGCAGCTCTTTAAAACTTCTTTCTCTATGTAACTGGCATGTATTGTCAATTGATAATGTTTCTGGAACCACTGGGAAATCATACAGGCCCCCTGACCCTGGTGGATTTTCTAAGTGTAAGTGTAGTGCACAGTAGGAATAGTGACTCAGCTAGCCCCTGGAGGAAGTGAATGGAAGGATGGAGACTAAACTAGAGAAAAATGTCCCACAAAAGCCAGTTTGAAGATTAAGTATAGGCAAATGGGTCCTTGTGATTTGGAGCTAGAAATCACCTGTCAAAATGAAACATATGTTTCCTACCCTTGGGAACCTGAAAAAATCAGATGAATTATGAATACAGACATTTAATAGAAAATTCCATTATAGATTGTAAATGCCCCAAATATTTAAAGAATGAGTTCTTCAGTCGTGGATGATTTATTCCTGTGAATAACAATTATTAAATTTTGCCATACATGCAGAGATACTCTACAAGTATGGGACAACTGTGTGTCTTTATGTCTGGTAGATTTTTTTTTTCCTGTCGGTTCTTGTCTAGCAGGTAGTCTGTAAGAACTCTTTCTACTTTTGGTTAGCTTCTATCATCTTTGGTTTACTCTTCCTTCAAATTGTATCTAAAACATGGTAAACAGGCTCTGAGAGGAATAAGGTTTTACAATAACTGCTTGGTTACCTGAGGCATTTATCCATGGCTATGTTTCTCTGTCTCATGCCTAAACAGAACATTTTTTAATTGTTATAGATCCCATGAGTAATGGAAATAGGACAAATATGCAGTAGAATTATATATGTTATTAATTAGCCACGCTTTCATAAGCTCCAAGAAATTCTAATGTATCTTTGATTCCATTCACAGTTTGATTGCTTTCCCTTGTTTTTCTTCCTTTAGAATGGACCATTCTATGTTTGCCAATAGATCTGTTTTGCCTTCCTGCACATTTCCCACCTGTGGCACCAACACCTCTGACAGCCTCCTCTTCTTCTTCCCTAGCTATCCCCAGCTCCAGTGTCCTCCCTTCTGCTCCCAGAGATGTGGTCCCCGTGTTGGTTTCCAGTCGGTTTGTCCGTCTCAGCTGGCGTCCACCTGCAGAAGCAAAAGGGAACATTCAAACCTTCACGGTCTTTTTCTCCAGAGAAGGTGACAACAGGTAGGTGCCATCAGTACGTAATCTGCCATCTCTTTTGATGCATACTGTGGCATAAAGGCATAAAGGAGATCTTGAGCAGGGATGTTGGAGAACCCATGGAAACTCAGGTCTGCCCATCACTCATCTGTAAGTGGAGATAATATTTCTCCACGGACTGTGTGTGTTTTTTAAAGTGGGATTGTTTATAGAATAAAATAAAGTCTTTTATAGGAAACTTCCTTGAAAAAATACAAGCATGTGAATATATAATAACCAGGGTTTTTTTTAATTCCTCGATTTTTAAAGTGATAAACAGAGAACAGAATTAAGCTGTATATTAACAGAGCAGGATATGAAAGAACCATGGTGGCCAGAGTGTAATCCTACTCTGTCATTGATGTCATGTGAGCTCAAGAAAACTGCATAACTTCTTTGAGCCTGACTTTACTGTATAATAAAAAGTGAATAATAATACTTAGCTCTGAAAGCTTTTGTTAGGATTAAATTAGGTTGCATATGTAAAGGTCATACAAGAATATCTAATATTTGGTAGAAATTATTGTCTTGTTCTCTTTTAAAAAATATTTTATTTATTTATTAATTTAGAGAAAGAGAGCATGGGAGGAGGACCAGAGGGAGAGGGAGAGAGAGAATCTCAAGCATACTCCACACTGAGTGTGGAACCTGACACAGGGCTGGATGTCAGGAACCTGAGATCATGACCTGAACTGAAATCAAGAGTCAGACACTTAACCTGCTGAGCCAACCAGGAGCCCCATGTTTTTCCTCTTTTCACTTGCCACTTATAGGCAAATGTATTTTGTATATGTGTGGTTTCAAGATCACAATCTTTTTTACTTTATTTTTTTATTTTATTGTTCTTGATTTTTCTCAACCCTTTCTCTTTGAAATGTTTCATGATTTTAAGACTTTGAGGTTTGATTTGTAAGCCTAACATAGATATTGGGTAATTTCCCATTTCTTCTATAAGAATAAATTATGAGGGCACCTGAGTGGCACAGTCAGTTAGACATCCAAGCCTTGGTTTCAACTCGGGCTGTGATCTCAGGGTTGTGAGATTGAGCCCCACATCAGGCTCTGTGCTCAGCTCAGAGTCTGCTTAAGATTTTCCCTCTCCCTCTGCCCTGCCCTTGCCTGTCTCTCAAATAAATATTTTTTTTTTAAAAAACCATAAATTAGGGGTGCCTGGGTGGCTCATTTGAGTTGAGCGATTGCCTTCAGCTCAGGTCATGATCCCAGAGTCCTGGGATCGAGTCCTGCATCGGGCTCCCAGCTCCATGGGGAGTCTGCTTCTCCCTCTGATCTTCCCTCTCGTGCTCTCTCTCACTCTCTCTCTCAAATAAAATATTTTAAAAAAACCTCATAAATTAATAAAAGAAGAAACTTTTTAATATCTATTTTTATTTCTTTAAATTTATTGGACTTACTTATTTTGTATTCCACGTTTGATTATTCTAATATCTTTAGTCTTTGTGAGTCTAATTCAATGATTTGTTTCTGCTGACTCTTCCTCATAGTGGCTTGTTTGTTTTCATGTATGGGTGAGTTTTGATTGTTAACTCTAATCCTTAGAAATTTCTCTGAGGGAATTTTTGTGACCAATTATTAAAGAACAAACTTACGGGAGGATGTGCTTTACCAAAATGAGACCACGTTAAACCAGAATTTTGTTAAGATTTATTTGGTCCCTACCCATCTCATGTTGATATTTTATTAACTATGAGGTAGTCCACTAAGTATGATAACATTTGTTTTTTCTGCCATTTTTAACATCTCAACTCACATGGATAAATGCAGATTTGTGGTAAGGAATTCTCAGATTTATTGTTATTCTGTTTCCAGTTAAGCTAAGGCTGAGATCATATGTTCACCTGTTCTCTCAGGAGGCTAATTTCATTTTCTAGTTCACCCACTGAGGTTTGCTCTTTTAGGATCCTGGCTGATGCGAGGTTCTCTAATCAGACCATGAATCAGCTGTAAGCTTCATTTCCTATCCTCTTCTTCTATCAGTTTCTAAAACCCTCGCTCCAGTCCTCTATTGAGAGCTGTATATGACATATACCCTCAGGCAAATGCCCACTCCACAGCTCTACTTTCTCACTATGATAATTCTCTGATTTTGTTGCGAATATATTATAGATAAAAAACATTTTTTTAAATAAAAAAGATTTTGAATAATTTACCCAGCATTTTAGATGTGCCCTAACAGAAGGGTTTTTCATATAATATATAGTTTCCCATATTGTTTGAAATGGCATTTTGAAATATTTATTTTAATGCCTATATTATTGGTATCATTATATATTATTAATTACTGACAGTTGAGCAAGTATATTTGAAAATAAGCTTGTTCAGTGTTTGGGAAATCTTTTTTTTTTTTTTTTTAATTTTTTATTAACAGTGTTTGGGAAACCTTATTTAAGATTAAAGCATAGGGGCACCTGGGTGGCTCAGTCAGTTAAGTGTCTGTCAGCCTTTGCCTCAGGTTTTTTTTTTTTTTTTTATCTTAAAACAACCAACTTCTTTAATTAGAAAGCAACAAACATGCAAATGGCAAGTGTAGAAATTTATTTGACCAACATTTTCACTATAATGAAAATTACTCTTCCACATTGATCCAAGCTCTCATATCTGAAGGTTAGGGAAAATATTGCACTTTGCATTTTCTAGCACTCCTCACACATGGCAAAAAGTTTTTGAA
>CM052808.1:60889263-61168887 GCA_028533885.1 Nasua narica
CTCATATCTGAAGGTTAGGGAAAATATTGCACTTTGCATTTTCTAGCACTCCTCACACATGGCAAAAAGTTTTTGAAACATTTTGCTAGTTTTGTTTTACACACTCTCCCAAATTCATGCACACAATCATTCCAAACCAATGTTAGGTTATCCCGAAAAAGGGAAAAACTCCAAAACACCATAACCTTAAAATTGCACTAAAGCTCTGTAGGTCCTCGGATCCTAGGGTCCTCGGATCCCTGCTCAGCAGAGAGTTTGCATCTCCCACCCCCTCACCCTGCTACTCTGCCTTCTTGTGCCCTCTTTCTGTGTCAAATAAATAAATAAAATCTTTTTTAGAAAAGATTAAAGCGGGCGCCTGGGTGGCTCAGTTGGTTGGGCAACTGCCTTCGGCTCGGGTCATGATCCCAGAGTCCCGGGATCGAGTCCCATATCGGGCTCCCAGCTCTGCGGGAAGTCTGCTTCTCCCTCTGACCTTCTCCCCTCTCATTCTCAGTCTCTCGCTCTCTAATAAATAAATAAAAATCTTTTAAAAAAAAAGAAAAGATTAAAGCATAAACCACTCTGTAAACATTTCACTTAGAAGGAATCAGACACCGAGACTAATATTACATTGTATGTTAACTAACTGAAATTTAAATAAAAACTTAAAAGGAAGAAGGAATCAGAAAAGCAAGGCAGGCAGCTTTCTTAATAGACCTTTCCGTTCTATTCCTTGGGCATTTTTTACTTTCTGTCCTCCTTATCCGCAGTTAGGTTTTCTGTATTGCCAATTAAAGGCAGTCAATGGATCAGCATGTAAAAGCCCAGTTTGCTTCAGAGAAATGCTACATTGCCAAATCCCCAAATTCTGTGGAGAACAGCACCTATTTACAAATGTACTCTGCAAACCTACTGTGCGTCTCACATAAGGATGGAATGTCATCATTACGCTCCTCAAGAGATGAGGATTTGGGTAGGGCAACTAGGATCTATATAAACATTGGTCTGCTGATTTGGCTCAGTCCTGAGATCCACATCTTTTCTTCCATATTAAACTTCCTCTTATATAGAACCAGTCTAAAATGGACCCCATTAGTAGGCAGGGGTTTCTGAGATGTGGCGGCTTCTTGCTTCATCCTTGAATGCAGACTACATTCACTTTCTGTAAAGTTTACCAGCCAAAGGAAACATAACCTGTTTGATGGATCTACCATAGATGTTAAATTTGGGGGGTTGGTGGCAGCCTGAGGGAAGTAGAAAGGGAGAGTGAAAAAGAAAGTGACAGAAGTAGAAGGAAAGACAGAAATGGCAAGTGGCCCATGGGACCCACTTGTTCACAGGGCTGAGTTCACACATCCTGGCTTTCACCATCCATTTTTCTGTAGAAGAATGAAGTAGACTGCTGTCACAAGTATTTCAGTGCCAACTGAGGTACCAATAGAAAGCGTGCGGGGAGGACCCAGGATTCAAGTGTGAGGCTTAATCTAGTCTCTCCAATGTGTGAGTGCTCTAAACTCATAGTGATCTTCAGGAGCCCCTCGGGGTTCAAAAAGGACAATATAGCTGGGGCTGGCCAGAGTGGTCTTTAGTGCAGTGCGATAATCAGAAGGAACAGTACAACGTCGTTCATGCTGTGTCTCAAAATGCTTTCCTTTCTAGTCCACAGCAATAAAGTGTGTCATTTTTAAGTTTCTCTTTTCTTTCATAATCTGACCTTACTTTTTTTTTAAGATTTTATTTACTTATTTGACAGAGAGAGAGAGATCACAAGCAGGCAGAGAGAGGGGGGCAGCAGGCTCCCTGCTGAGCAGAGAGCCCCATGTGGGGCTTGATCCCAGGACCCTGAGATCATGACCTGAGCCGAAGGCAGAGGCTTTAACCCACTGAGCCACGCAGACTTCCCCTTGACCTGACTTTAAAATGAA
This sequence comes from Nasua narica, assembly GCA_028533885.1. Taxonomy (NCBI): domain Eukaryota; kingdom Metazoa; phylum Chordata; class Mammalia; order Carnivora; family Procyonidae; genus Nasua; species Nasua narica. Next base: position 60,891,171 of record CM052808.1, read on the forward strand.
AGAAATAAACATAGTACACATATAGCCTATGTTCCCTAAGATTTCACTCATTACCACAAAGAAGGAGGCATTCGTTGTAGTCTCATTTGCAGCTCTTTAGCATGAGCCTGGTAGTCTTTGGATCTCAGTGTGTGCAGCTAAGAAAACTGGAGGTAATAATTCTTGCTCAGTTGTCTTCATGCAGCCGTACAAATCTCCTGAAGCCCCTTTAAATTTACCCTGCCCCAAACCTTCCTCACTATCTTCTCCTTAAATATACTTTCCTCTCTTTTCTTGGGGTATGTTAGTACCTTCCATCCTGCTGACCAAACAGAAAACCCATGTCATATTTTCCTCCTCCCGGCCTCTCAGCTCTGCCATTAGTCATTCTGTCCTGTCAGGTCTACCTCAGCCACAGCTCACCCATGCCCCCTTTCTGTCATCTCCATCATCACCGGCCTGATCTCTGACAACAGCTTCTTGCCTTCTAATCCATCCTCCTCACTGTCTCACGTTATCTTCATGAAATACAGTTAGGATCACTCACTCTACTGTGAAAAAAGTGTGAATGTTCTTAAATTTAAGTATGATAAAATTGCTATGTAAAGACATGCACATAATAACTTACAAAGTCTTTTGAATGGAAGTCTATATCCAATCTATACATAGGGAGAATGTGGTTCCTATAAACTCTAATGGTTAAACCTAAGTCTAAATGGCTGGATTTGAAAATGGTACTACTGTTTATCAGATGTGTGACTTTTGGGCATTTAGATATGTGAAAGATGGGAATAAGATCTCTCTGTTGTGATGGATTGAGGGAAGATGAATTTTACTGGATCTCATCCTTTTTTAAAGAAAAGAACAAAGCTTCAGCTACTCCTTCTCTCCCCTCATTATCAATGTTTTCCAGTCTTGTGTATCATGTCCATCAACATACAGGCATGCAGTTGTATTTTCCATCTCAACGAATTTTTCCTCAATCCCACTTCTCCCTCCCTCCCTCCTCTATTCTGTATTCCCTTGTTTAGCAAATTTCCTTGAGTTGTCTAATTTTACCCCAATACCTTACCTCATATTTTAATCGTGATTCGGTTACTAATATTTCAAGCCACTGTCCTTATCTAGGTTTATCAGTGGCTTCCATGTTGCTAAACTCAGTAGTCAATTCTCTGTCCTCACATTACTTGGGCAGTAAGCAAATTTTGTCATAATTGATCACTTCTTTTTTTGTGACAGTTATCATTCCCTTGGTTTCTATTACACACACTTTCCTGGTTCTACTTTAATCCCTCTGGCCACTCACTTTTAGCTTCTACTTTTTACTTCAAATCTCCTTGGCCAGTGAATATCGGGTTGCCCCACAACTCAGGCTTTAAAGATCTCTTTTTATCCAGTTTGTGATTTTACATTTTGTCAGTATGCTGATGTCTTCCAAATTTGTATCTCTGGTCTTGACATTTACCTGCAGTCCTGAATCATATATCCAAATTCCGTCTTGGTTTCTTAACTTTTGATTTCTAATGAGCATCTACAACTTATCAGCAAAACCAAAAACGTGTTTTCCTTGAACCCACCTCCAAATACTTTATTATTGCAGAGATTGCCCCATCTCAGTGAAATCTACATATTTCTCATTACTCAGGCCAAAGTCCTTAGAGTAATTGTTAATTCTTTTCTTCTTCTTATATCCTATAACCAAAAACAGGTCTTTGCAGCACTATCAAAATATATCCTGAATCCAGGAAACAATGTAATACTTGGTATTTGTTATAAAATCATACTAAAGATTTTCAGTTTTGAGCTGAGTGATGAGAATAAAATGGTTCGTCATATCATTCTGTCTAGTTTTGTGTTGCTTACAATTTTTCATGATAAACAAATAATGCCAAATAAATAAATAAAAATAAAACATATACTGAATCTTACCACTTCTTGCCCCTTTATATTACCATCAAGTCTCATCTGAACTATTGCGATAATCTTTCAAGGCTGTTCTCCCACAGCAACAGGAATAAATCGTTTAAAACATACCTTAGATCCTGTTATCCTCCTGCTTCAAAACCCTCCAGTGACTTCCTATCTCATTCAGAGACTAGGCAGTTATCCTTCCTGATCTTGTCCCTTGCCACCTTCCTAGTCTCATCACTTATTCTTACCATTTACCTGTTTGCTCACTTCTCTCCAGTCTCACTGGCCTCCTTGTGTTTCCTAAATATACTAAGAATCATCCTCCCTCAAGTTTTTGCACTTGCTGATCAACCTACTAGAATGTTCCTCCCCTTGATATCCATGTGGATCATTCTGTAACTTGCAGTGAATCTTTGATGAAGGGGCACCTTCTTCTGAATATCTTAACCTGACCACTACCATTCCCTCTGCCCTTTTTCATTCACATTTTTTCCCTTGGCTTTATCACCTTATACTTACTGTTTCCTGAATCCCCTTTCTTGATGCCAGAATATAAACTTCATGTGGGCAGGGCTGTTCTTATCTCCTTTATTCCCTGAGCTATTCTTGGCACCTAGAGCAAGATGTAACCCATAATAAACACTCACAAAATATTTGTTGAATTGAAGCCCTAATTGAAATATCAACTACTATGTGAATCTCTCCACAGTCCTCCAGCTCAGATGTCATCATTTTTCCTTTTTCCTCCCCTTATACTTTGATTACTATTATTATTCTTACCTTTTGTCCAATTTTGTGTTTGTTTGAGTACATGCGTGTTCCCTCATGAAAACTAGATCTTATTTATAATTCCATACCCATGTGTCTAGTATCATGACTTCTGTAGACATTTACTGATTGGAACTAGTAGGATAAAAGTGGAAGAGAGACAGATGTGATATTCTTAATAGGTAGTTCCTTAACCAATAGAACAAATTGTGTTACTGAAGAGGATGAATAAGCTGACTGGAGTTCAATAAGAACTTTTTTTTAATTGAGAAAAAAAAAGTTGATTTTGAGATTTGATTCCAATATCCCTGTTCATTTTCTGGCTCTCAACTAGAGCAAATATATGCCATATGTCTCCGAGCGGTTAGCTGTGGTGCTTATTTGCTCACATGGGTTTATTTAGCTCCTTAACACAGTAGCTTTTTAAAAGGTGGTGGATTTAACATTTGCCTCAGACTAGTAATGACTTTGTCAGGCAAATTACTCGAGCTCAGATTATCATTAATCTGTCTGACTGGTTAATGGTGTCGATAATACAAGTACCATAGTTAACATCCTTTTTTTTTTTTTTTTAATTCAGCCCCTAGAGTACTTTCATTTCATAAGTCAGGGAGTGGGATAAATTCCAGAACCTGAAAGCCAGACTTCACAGATATCCAGCTATCCCCTCTTGTACCTAAAAATCATTGAATTGAAAGTGATCTTTAGAATCATAGTACAACTTTCTGCTACTCAAACATTTAGAAACTGATATTCAGGGGAGGAGTAAGTCTCATGCTGAAGGCCACAGAGTAAGCATTCATGATGAGAGAAAGCATTTATTGAATACTTACTGTGCCAGATGCTAGGCCAAGCATCTCTTACATAAATTATCTTATTTCATCCTCACAACAAAACATTATCCACATGAGGCTTAAAGAAGACATTTTCATCTCTGATCCACAGCTAAGCTGGTAAGTGGGAGAACCAGGATGTAATGCAGGCCTGATTCCAAAGCAGGTGTTCTCAAGCACTACACTGACTTGCCCCTAACATGGTTGGGGGATTAACCTGGAAGAGAATCAGGCTTTCTTGATATTTTCAGAATTATGACATGAATTCGTCCATAGACTTCTTTCCAGTAATTTTCCAACTTAATGGCCAAGTTGCTTTGCATCATTTTTTTTTACCAGTCATAGACACAGTAGCAAACTTTTGGGATATGTATAGAACATTATACTTCCCATTTCATAATCAAAAGTTATTGATAGAATATGACACAGTGTAGGCAGAAGCTTAAGGTAATGTTGCTATTGAATTCGACTGTATGGGTTTCAGTTCTGGCTCAGAATTTTACTAGCTGTGTGGCCCTCATGTGCGATAGATTCCTCATGTGGGATAATAATCATAACTGACATGTAAGGCTATGACGACTTCAAAAATTGTTCGTGCCTAAATCATTTGCTTATTGCCTGATGCTCCAAAAGCACGGAGTTTTTGTCAGCTAGTGAGTGCTATGTGCAAATGTGTCCATTAGAAATGAAAAGCAATGAAATACAGGTGTTTCCCAATTTATATGTAGAAGGGACTTTATCATTTTACAAATGTTAGCCCATTTGATCCTCAGATAAGGCAGGTATGATAATTTCCATTTTACGGATCAGCATACCTCGCTCTGTTCAGAAAATCTGAAGAAAACACTGCTTAAGAAGCTACACAACTAGTAAATATTAGAAGAAAGACTTAAATATAAGGTTTCTAGTCCAGTGATCTTTTCACTATACCATACAAAGTAAAAGATATTCCCTAAAAGATGTACATATAAAGTACTGTGGGAGTTCAGATGAGAGAATTAAAACACTTTCATGAGCATCATTCAATTTAATCCTCACAATAACCCTGTGAGGTAGGCAGATAAGAGAGTGGTATCTTCGTTTTGCAAATGAAGCAGGGAAGCTCTAAGATAGCCCCTGACTTGCTCAAGGTCACACACCTATTCTGTGGCAGGACAAAAGCTGGACTGGGCCTTCCAACTTGCAGCCCTGTATATATTACATTGCTTTGTGCTGCCTCAGAAAATCTCTTCTCACTGCTCAGGATTAGAGGGCCACCTTTGCATGATTGACATGGAAGATTCATCTTAGAATTCACCATGCATTACATTTCCAACATGGTGTTTACATCTTCTTTCCCTGCTCTTCAGCGCTGAGACTGTGCAGCTGATGAACCTCGTTATGAAGGGAGGGTGTTGTGAAGGAAAGAGAACAAGACTCAGAATCCAAAGCTCCACATTCTGGTCCTGGCTTACAGCCTGGCAAAGTTAGCCCCCACCCCCTCCTTCACTCTGCTTCTCTGTAAAAATGTAAAACCCTGTCCTTTCTACCTCAAAATGCCCTTAGATCATTGAATAAGAGAATAGTGATGTAATTCTTCCAATGGGCTTAATGTATACTGAAAAATAAAACATGCCCTCTATAAATGCCATATACAAATGAATGACCCATTATTCACTTGTGAGTTGACTATGTGTCCGACTCTGTGTTGAGAATAATAGAGAAACCAACAGCCTCTTTGGAGGCAGTTTAATAATGTCAGGAGGATCATTCCACTGAAGAATATATAACCACACACTGAATTAAGAGCTCTAAAGGAAAGGAATGTGCTTCTGTGAGAGAAGACATGTGTGCATAATGTCTAGGCCATAATGAGATCTGCATTTTGAAAAGAGGACTGTAGCTGCAGAGTGGAAGTTAGACCCGTGTGGTCATTCCGGTAGATGAGGGAAGCTACCTAGTTTATCGCAGAAGTCCAGGTGCGACATGATGGTCGATCAGTGGAGACGGAGAGGAGAAATATATTATTCTAGAGATGTTTAGGAAGTAAAATTGATAGCAGCTGACAGATTGGCAGTCATGGTGAGACAACGGATGTTTACAAGGATAGTTCCTAGTTTTCTGGCTTATTTAAATGGAAGGATGGTAAGGCAACTCACTGACATTAGAATGCTGGAAAAGACCCAGGCTTGAGAATGAAGATCATAAATTCAGCTTCAGACAAGTTTTTTGTTTTAGTTTTTTTTTTAACATACATTCAAGTGGGAAAGTCAAGTAGGGGCTTCAGAATAAGGAACCTGGCTAAAGTTCAGAGAAGTGTGGGCCAGAAATATGTAAATATACCAGGGATTTGTCAGCATATGGATGATAGTTAACTGCAGCTTTCAAAGGAGAAATTGGGTCACCCCCTATTTCCCCCCCCCAAAAAAAAACCCCAAGAAGAGGACCCAGAACTGAGTCATATTTATTAGGGACAGAGGCTGAAACTAAACAAAATTAACAATTTGGAACAAAAAGCTTTTTTTTTTTTTCATGAAAACATAGTTTTTTAATGCTTTCGTGCAGTAGCTATTTGTTATATAACTAGTCCCTTGTATGTGTACTAGATGCTGAAACAGAGATTATATTCAAATAAAATTTTTAAAAATCTGTGCTTCAGACTATGCTTTTTAACAGTTCAAAAAAAAAAAGGAATTTTTAGCCAAAATTTAGTCAAAATACCTCTGACCAACTAGATGATCTCGATTTCCCATTATCCTTTATCTGGTGTCAGGTCACCTGTGAACCCACTTTTCCTTCAAGATAGCTCTTGATTGGGACGCCTGGGTGGCTCAGTTGGTTGAGCAGCTGCCTTCGGCTCGGGTCATGATCTTGGCGTCCTGGGATCGAGTCCCACATCGGGCTCCTTGCTTGGCAGGGAGCCTGCTCCTCTCTCTGCCTCTGCCTGCCTCTCTGCCTGCTTGTGTTCTCTCTCTGTTAAAATAAATAAAATCTTTAAAAAAAAAAAGATAGCTCTTGATTTCAAACTCTATGGCTCTGGGGTAATAAGGAGCGCAGCACTGGGTAGCTGTTGGTGCTGTCATTTGGAGCCTTATTCTAGTAGACACCATATTTCAGTTTTGAGATGCTCTCATCATTGGATCATTCTTGTTGTCACTGGAGAAGTGAAAGTGGAGTGTATAAAAAGGGGATGCTAAAAATCTTTCCATTAAAATTAACATAGTTCCTTCCTTATGAAGCACCATTAATGTAACTCATCCCCCTTAAAGCAACTAATTAGGTGTTTGATACCTCAAGACAACATTTGTTGCTCACCACAGCTGTAACTTAATGTTAATACCCTGATGCACTTGGGCAAGACAATATGTGTTTACTTAATTTGTATACTAGAGACATGTTGTTACAAATGATCCAGTAAGAAATAATATCATGCTTAATCTATAAAAGTCTACTTACTTCTGAAATGCGAATACAGAAGTGTTGAATTCAGTTACACACACACACACACACACACACACACACACACACACACGATTTTCTATTTGCAACAAAGGATATTAATTAGAAAGACTCCTTGGAGTAGATCCCACTCTGTTTTCAAATAATGAAAACAAAACCCAGGAAGGTGAAGTAGCATGCTAAAGGCCACCCAGCTAAGGTGGGATAGAAAAATGGAATCAGATCTAGCCCTTTAAACATTTTGGAGATTACACTATGTGGAAATATTATGCAATTATTCTATTAACATTTTTGCATTTATTTACATATTCATTTAAAAATCTGTGAGCACCAGCAACATAGTCATATTTATATTCAGTGGCTATATATGCTGAGTGCCAACAAAATGTGACTGGAACATGGCTTTTCTTCTAAACTCACAACTGAGTCAAAGACAGACATGCCTATTAATACAATGTGATATGTGCTATAATAGATCTATAAATTAAAAGAGCAAAATCACGAAAGAGAGAGTATTGAATGCTGCTGGAATCAGAGGACATGATAATAGGAAAGCTTTGGTCAAGAGATTTTATTTGGATTGCGCTTGAAGAATGAACAAGCTTTTGCCAAACTGAGAAGGAACTGTGAGTCAGGAGACAATAACTCCAAGGTAATTGAAACAAAACAAAACGAAACCAAACTAATGAAAGGCAGAGTAGCAACAGACAGAGAAGCAGAGATGGAGATGGTTAATCATTGTAGATGAGTGTGAAAATGTTTGGGCCTCATCTTGAAGGTCTTTAGATCTTGTCACAAGGAAATGAGATGTATTAACCATAGAATGGCAGCCAGCACAAAGTCTGGGGCATGAAGTTTACAGATTACAGATGTTAGAAGAGTATGTCCATCAATAATCAGTAGAAGAAAGAACTGGGAAGATCAATGACAGAAAAAAACAAAAAAACAGGGAAAGCTATTATTATAATGCAGTAGATTGTAAGTACAAACCAGAGCAGGGGTGGATTTGAGGCACAGAAGAATACAGCCTAACCAGAGTTAGGTCTTAACACAACTTGTACAAGGGAGCATTCTATGATACCATCTTGGACTTTGTGCCTCAAAATGTTTCAGCACCTAAGGCTTCACCATCTCATCTCAGAAAAGCAGCAGCATTGTCTTTATTAAGTCAAAGAGTGTGGCTGAGCCCAGCAAGGGACTCAATCTCATGACCCTGAGATCCTGACTTGAGCTGAAATCCAGAGTTGGGCACTTAACTGACTGAACCACCTCGGCGCCCCAAGAGTATGCTTTTAAAACATAGCTGTTATTGTCTAAGAAACCTCCACCAGGTGACATAAAGCACCTAAAGTTTTACTCCAGTAAAACTCAAATTTACAAGGAGGAAATTTACAAACTTTTCTTGGTCTCCATGTAAAGGTCAAAGAAGGCAAGTTCCCCACAGTTGTTTTCAGCCAGAAGGAGGAGAAAGACATTTTCTATTTATATTCTGTGAATTTTCAGTGGACGAAGTTATAGTGAATGGATTCTAGAAAGCACAGGTGACTTGTTCCCTTTACTTTAGTCAACTAATCTTGAACCTGCCCGAGCCCCACACTACCAACTCAGAGTCAGGGGAAGAGAAGTAAAATCATGAAGCTTTGTCCAACAATATATCTGATGCCACAGACCGTGCCTCTGAGCTCTGTGAGTTTGAAGGCAATTATGCCTTCAAAATCATTGGAGAGAACTTCATGAAGAGACAGCTGGTCTGGGCTCCTGCTGCTTTTCCAGGGGTAGGTGGTGCAGTAACAGGCAGAACACTCCACATAATCATTGGGAAAACTCCTGACAGCAACTGGTCTCTGTTCTTCAGAGCCTAGTGTGTTTATCTGCCCATTTACAGAGGAGCATGGACCAGAGTGCACAAAGAGAAAATCCCAATTACCAACTGGTCCAAGTGGAGGCTTTGGAGAGTGTAACCTCTTCAGGTGCCTGCCATCGGCTTCCTGGGAGACCAGAGAAACACAGAGTAATGAATTGCTCTTCCAAACTCAGGTTTTACTTACTTGTTGGGAAATGATTTGTGATGTTTTATTTTTCAACTCTTAAAGCATGAAAGGAATGATCAAAAGCCTCCTGTGAATCTCTGGGGCTTGAACTGTACAAATCTGTGAAGGACAATAGGCAGGAAATGCCAGTATCCCAGAATGCATTTGTATGCTGCCAGCAGTTTGAAGACACCCCCCCCCCCCCTTGTAGGACTTGAGGAAGCACCAGAGCAGCCTGGCAACAAAGCCCAGGCACTAGCAGTATGAACATCACATTTCACAGGGCTGTTCAGCTATGCTGTGGAACACAGAGAACACCAATTCCTTCTCAGTTTGCTGTCAGTGAAGCCTCCGCCTTTTAAAGATAGTACTATTTCCATTATTGGAACTTATTCAATACTTCTACTTATGACCACTTTTAAAATTTAACTTATCTTGGAAAACAAAATTAATCTTATAGAAAATATTTTTTAAAAGTGTTTTGTTTGTTTTATCTGAGGAGATTAATGTGGGAGCAGGCCCATAGAGCTCAATGCAATCTATTTATGTATTTTTTTTCTTTATGATTATACTTCTTATTAATTTCTCTCCTCAAATTCCTAGTTCTAAACATCTTATGGAAAAGTCCTCTTCTTGGACTCAAGAGTGCTTATTTCTAATGAGGTTGTGGCAGTATTTTGTTATAATAATAAAAATAACAGCAGTAACTACCACATATACGAGACTCCATGTTGATTCTCAGGCAACCTGCCTCCTGCCTTATGTGGTTTACGTACAGCATCTCATTTAGTTCTTAAGAAACTCTATGAGTTAAACATTTTCATGACACCAATCAACACCTGAGGAATCAGGCCCAGATAAATTAATAGGAAATTCAAAATAATAATCACAGACTTAAGAATGCTGGATCTACTCCACGGCTCCAAAGCACTCTGTTGCAAACTCACTTTGATTAGATGAGCAGATTTCTGAAAAAAGTCACATAAATTTGAAATGTTTAGATTAAATCATAGTTTTAAGCCACTAGTTGCCTACACTGAAGAAACTAGTGGTCAATCCAGAGCAGTACTAGCATGTGATGGGAATAGAGGTGTAGGGTGGTGGTGTAGGTAATTGGGAAAAACACATGTATTTGCTTAAATTGTATTTTTTATTTCCAGATTGCTACCATAGAAGTGTTTTCTAAAAGTGTTTTGTTCAGGGCACCTGGGTGGCTCAGTTGGTTGAGCGACTGCCTTCAGTTCAGGTCATGATCCTGAAGTCCCAGGATAGTGTCCCCGATCGAGCTCCCTGCTCACCAGGAGGTCTGCTTCTCCCTCTGACCTTCCCCTCTCTCATGCTCACTCTCTTTCTTTCTCTCTCTCAAATAAATAAAGAAAAAAATCTTTAAAAAAATTCTTTGTTCACAATGTAATATGGAGGAAGCATCAATTGTTCATATAATGAATATACTTTTTTCATGACTATTATTAATTTGGAATACTTGTTGGAGGCTGATAGAGATTGTGGGAACCTAAAACTCCCTTCCTTATAATAAAATCCAGCATCCACTTTTATATGTGAGAGATATTTTCATTATATGATCTTGCATATTCTTACATGGGCCTATCTAGGTTTCCTTGATTATTTTATCTTTCCCTTTGACGAATGCCTGTTCAAGAGATTATGCCAGCATGTCCCGGAAGACAGCTTTTTCACCTCAATTCTTTAGTAGTATAGGAATAAAGTCCACTATGAAAGCTGTCTCTCCTCATAGATACCCAAGAAGTTTGGTATCTGACCTTCAATGACAATGTCATAATAGATGGCTAGAAAAGGTATCAAAGGGGGGGACAGATTTATCTCACAGTGGTTTCTAAATGCCTAGCATTTCTTCTACTCCTTTGGAAATTTAGGTCTTCTACCCAAAGCTCCCGCAATCCAAATAGTCCCACAATTGTTTCCCTACAATTTTTGAGTGATATCAATACTGTGTTTAGAGGCTGAACCCTCAGATTCTGTTTTTAACTCTGCTATCCACTAACTATGAGTTCTTTGGGAGAAAAAAAAATGCTGTTTTTCCAAATTATACTTTGCATCTATAAAATGATGATAAAATCACCCTATCTATATAAAAGGACTGCATGATGCAATGTATCTAAAATTTCTTCTGCTAAAGAAAAATAAATGAGATGCAAAAATCCATATATCCACAAGGCGTACAATCTGATTATGAGGGTTTGGTTTTGTTTTAGTTTTTTCAAAGCAACTTGTTGGCCTAAATAATCTCAGGTGGATAGAATAGAGCAGTGTAGTATGTGGTATGTGGGAGCATTATCTGATGTCTTACTCCTACCTACTTTCAGTTACTATTAAATCCCACCCAGACTCTGATTGCCACCCCCGCCCCCACCATAAGTCACAGTTCAGCCTTGTAGCAACTTAACAGAGCACTCCTAAGGAATATCTAAACCTTAGGCAGTATTAGGATTCATACAGGGTATTCGTTTGTTTGGTTGGTTTTTATTCTGGTAAATATATATAACATGGTATTTACAGTTTTAAGCATTTTTAAGTATGGAGTTCTATGGTATCAAGTGCATTCAAAGAACTATCACCACTCTCTCTCTCCAGAACTTTTTCATCTTCCCCAATTAAAACTCTATACTCACTAAATAACTTCCTCTTCCTCTCTCCTCTTAGACTCTGATAACCACTCAGGGTATATATTTTAATTATTAGCAGTACTGGATAAAATAACACTAACTGCTATAACAAAGAAACCCTAATATTTATAATGACTCAAAACTGATTCTATAAAGTAGAAAAGGGATGTTCCTGATTGACAGGCAGTTCTTCTCCCATCTCATCTCCAGAATTCTTAGAAATTTTGACTCCCCAAATTATGGCTCCCAAAGTAGCCATGCTTGCCTTCCCCAAGCCCATGGATAAAGGAGGAGAACACAGAAGTAACCACGTGCGCAGATTTTCTAGGCCAGGCCCGGAATCAAAACATGATGTGTATACTCAGACCCACTTGGTAGATTGAGTCCCATGGCTTCATCTAGACCTCACAGGGGTTGAGAAATCCCATCTTGCACATGAAGAAGAAAAATGGCTTTGAAGATGAATCAGCCAGTCTCTGTCATATCCGTCAAATTCACATTGCATACATGCCCAAGAATCACCATTAATGCCCTCAAAAACTTTGTTTTTATTGTTCTCTTTGGAAACCTGTTTTGCCCTGACACAAAACTAGGTTTCATTTTAAATATCTCCCCAGACAAAATAAAACCAAATGGCAAAATTAAAATGTACATACAATCCCACTAAGATGCAAGAGATACTATCTAGAAATAGAAACCTTCAGAAACAATTAAGTAGCTTAGAAGTTCCTTCTTCACCTGCCAAGTCAATTATGTGAAACCAAGGAGGATACAAGTATCTACAATCATATGTATCCTTAGAGAATACTTTAGCAGGTATTGTTTCTTATATGTTAGCAACTATATAAGTGGAGCTTGCCCTCTCTTAATATATACTAAAAATTGCATGAGGATCAGCACGGTAATTCATTTGTTTGGAACTACTGAGGAAGCTTTTGGTTGGGAAATGAATTGGATGCATGTAGATGTGGTTTGAAGAACAAAGCAAGTTGACGTGTGTTGTGTCTTGAAGTTTCTCCTCACGTAGAAAGGAATCTACCCTCCTTCACTAATTGCACTTAACTTAACCACAGGAGCTCAAGTTCCATGCACATCAGCACTTAGCATCTGCCTTTTCCTTCCATACAATGAGAGAAAATGCATAAATGCATGTGTTGGCAATACTGACAAAGACCGATTTGTGGAATAATTGAAACCTTGATTTCTGTCATTAGCCGGATGTTTACGAAATGCATCTTCCTGTCTACATTCCAGATGTTTCTTCTTATATTAATAGCTCTTTGTCATGAGTTTTGAATTCTAAATTGTAAAGTGTTGAGGGAAAAGACTTTTGTTTGCAAGTTTCATGGGAAGGGCATAAACTTGAGCTCCCCTAAAACCCTGCAGTATTTGTGTGTAGGCCCTTCCCCTTTGCTTCTCACAGTAAACCTCAGAGGCCTTGATTTACAGCTGAGTCAGCAGGAAATGAGTCAGCAAACCTCCGTCCACCTCACTGCTTTGGCACATTAAATAAAGGTTTGCTTAAAGTATTGATGTTAGAATAATCTTTCCCTGAAACTTTTATTTCCCAGGGAACGAGCACTGAACACATCCCAACCTGGGTCCCTTCAGCTTACTGTGGGAAACCTGAAGCCAGAAGCCATGTACACCTTCCGAGTTGTGGCCTATAATGAGTGGGGACCAGGAGAGAGTTCTCAACCCATCAAAGTGGCTACTCAGCCTGAGTGTGAGTATAAACATAGAAAGACACATTTCCTTGTCAATCTCCTTGAATCCTCTCCTAGAAATTAAGGTTAAAATGAAAGGAATATTTCTGGAAGCAACATAGTTAACTTGAGGATTGTTAAAGGTAAGGTAACATTTTAACAAAGTGGCCTCCCCACTTAGGCCGTCATGGCAATGAACACCTAGGAAGGCCTAATCCATCCATCAAGTCTTCAAGTTCACTTCCTAAGTGACTGACTTTGCCAGTCAAGTCTTATCATCAGCATCAGGTTTCAGCCTCCTCCAGCTGACTGTTTAGGTTTCCCAAGTTTGTCTATGAAGAACACCAAACGTGAGAGAACAACCACGTAGGACTTCCAAAAACAGGGACTTGTTAAAGAACTTAAACGTGAACTGGATGCCCTGAAGGAGATTCCAACAGCCAAACTCGACTCAAGAAATGTAAAGAGATAATCTTTATTACTGGGCAATCTCACTATAATCACTATATTAAGCTACATCATCCCAAAGTAAAGCAATTCAGTGTTCTTTGACCATGTGATAATTCAGTGATTTCTACTTTTATAAAAGAATAGCCCCAAGGCTGTACATTTGAAGGATATCCATCTTATAGAATTTGGGGTTCTTTTCTACAAACTTCTGACGTTATTTGAAAAGATAGATTACTGATGAGCAGTTTGTCAGTGTTATTTTGTTAAAAATTTATTATAATCTAAAGCCTAAATGAAGTGAGTGACGACCTATAACAAACTACATTATTTAGGCACCTAGGTGTATCTATTCCTTTTTCTTTTTATTAATGATACTATTCACGCTTGGATTCCTGCTCATTTTATTTAAAACTATGTTTCATTTTAGAACCATCTCATATGCTTTTGGAAGAAGATGAGGTAGAAATTAGAAATGTTTTAAATGGTAAATATAAGGAAATAATCTTTGCATTATTTCACTTCTTGAGTATTTTATTGTAATTTTTTTAAAGATCTTATTTATTCATTTGAGAGAGAGAGAGTGTGTGTGCACATGTGCACATGGGTGGGAGGAGGGACAGAGGGAGAAGGAGAAGCATACTTCCCCCTGAGCATATGCAGAGCTTGATCCCAGGACCCTGAGATCATGACCTGAGCTGAAGTCAGACACTTAACCAACTGAGCCACTTGCCACCCTACTTCTCGGGTATTTTAAATCAGCATGTTGAATGAGAGAGCAGTTACTCTCTGATAGGTAGTCAGTACTGGTATCATGTTCAATATTTGGCAAAATCTACATTTTTTTCTATCTACCCAAGGCTGCAAAGAAAAGATGATAAAAAACTGTAATAAAATATTTATTAAGGGTGGGGGGTGCCTACACTGTACAAATCTTAGAAATATTTGCCTCACTGGGGAGCCTGGGTGGCTCAATGGGTTAAAGCCTCTGCCTTCGGCTCAGGTCATGATCTCAGGGTCCTGGGATCGAGCCCCACATCGGGCTCTCTGCTCAGCAGGGAGGCTGCTTCCCCCTCTCTCTCTGCCTGCCTCTCTGCCTACTTGTGATCTCTCTCTCTCTTTGTCAAATAAATAAATAAAATCTTAAAAAAATATATTTGCCTCAAAAATAAAATGTCAAATAGCATCTTTAAAGGCATAGTAATGTACAGGTTTCAGATAATAATAGGAAATATAGGTTCCCGTGCAGGATCCAGAAGCGACAGCCGGGCATTGAACCTCATTCCATGCAGGACTTTGCACAACATCACTGGTTGTTATGCCCATGAATGAGGCCAGTTCTACTTCCAAGTTTCTGTTCTTGAGAATGTTTTTAAATGTTTGGATTTAAATCACTAAATAATGCCAACTTCCACCTCATAATATCTATGCTTTACTCAACAGTTTCTTCATTGGCTTACTCTTAATAGATCGTATATAGAATCAATAAATTTTATGAATATATGGTATTTATAATCAACAAAGTTGAATAAAAACAAATTAAATCAAAATACATATTTCTAAAAAAATGGTATATGCCATGTTGTATGTAGACTGACAATTGTGAAACTCATCAAAAATTCTCTAAAGGGAATGGAACTGGAGGGGATGATGCTAAGTGAAATAAATCAGAGAAAGACAGTTATCATATTTCACTCATACGCGGAATATAAGGAATAGTGCAGAGGACAATGGGAAAAGGGAGGGAAACTGAATGGGAAGAAATCAGAGAGGGAAACAAACCATGAGAGACTCTGGACAGCCAGGAAACAAACTGAGGGTTGTGGAAAGGGAGGTGGGTGGAGGTATGGGGTAACTGGGTGATGAGCATTAAGGAGGGCATGTGATGAGGTGAGCACTGGGTATTATGCGCAAATGATGAATTATCGAACGTTATATCAAAACTAATGATGTACTGTTTGTTGGCTAATTGAACTTAAGAACTAAAAAGAAAAAAGTTCTCTAATGGAAAACTTCATTCAATTTTTTAGTGGTAGAACTTAAACTTTAAAAGTATGTTCATTTTTAAAAGATCATATTTCTATGAATTATCTGAATTTTTCACTTCCTGATCTTAATGTTATCCTTAGAATTGTTTTTGGTTTACATTTCAAGGCTGACTGGGCATGATTATATTACATTCTGTAAAAACCCTAAGTAGTCAGCCTTGTTTTCTAAGACTGAGCAACATTATTTTTTCTTCTATCAATTGCATTGTTTCTGTCTCCAACTTAAAAAATCAATTCCCAGAGGGTTTTCCTTTTTTAAAATCACTTTCTTTTATGCCAACTTTCCCAAGCCAAGGCATAAGAAAGCATTTTTCACTTGATATCAACTAATAATAATGCCTCATTTCATGAAAATATGACTCATCACATAACATTCTCTGCCATATTTAGTATCATTAATAAAAAGAAAATCAGATAGTAATTATTGGTATCACACATATGGTCTTAACTTATTTTAAAAATGCCATAGTTCAGTTTATAAGTATGTTTAATAAACATCTGCTATATTCCCAGTACTGTTCCCTGACATCTGAGGCACATTAGAAAAGCATATGTGTGTAATGAAATAACAGCACTTACAGATCTCAGAAGCTTCTTGATGTGTAACAATAATAAATGTGTAACAATAATAAAGCAAGTAGAGTAAGGGAACTTGTAACAAGTTGTGAAGTGAAATATTACCATCTCAATCATGGATGTACAGGTGGCCCCATTACCTGTGATGGCTGAGGCATAGTGTGTAGTATATTTGTATGCCCAAATCACATTGTGTCTGCCTCCTCAAATAAGTGTATTTCCAAGACAGCTGCCTCAGACCTTTGTATGTCTTCCATTCCTCCTTATTCAGAAGGTAGTCTGAGAATTTGTGCAGAGGACCTCACTGGGTGCTGGTCTCTGTAAGCATTTATTTTGCTTAGAAGTTAACATAAATGATGATAAAACTAAATGCCTGGCTGAATAAGGCACACTGCTTATTAGTACTGCTGTCTCATATAAGCTATCTTTTCCTGAAAATGAAACGAAGAATCTTTCTGCTCTGGTAACATGAAAGAGCTTTGAATTTTTTTCATTAATGGCAGTGATAATGGCCTTAGAATTCTAACCATACTTTGGCCTTTAGTAACAGCACTGTTTTATTAAATCACTTCTGTTCTTACTACTGTATGGAGTAAGAATTCTTTCCTTTGCAAGCCATTGTTTACTTGGATGGTGACCTGATTCTGTTTTGTTGAAAATTACCTTGGATAGTTCACCTCTTACTCAGTGGATAGGTAGCTAGAAACAAATCAGCCTAGATAAACAGTATATTCAGAATATCCTTTAGATGTGCAAAACAGTTAGCCAACTCCTTCAATTCATTTAGATTAAGAATACTGTGTAGCTCACTTGCTGTCTTTATTACAGACATTAGGATAAATAAATTATGTTATCATGACTAATAGGTACTGCATGTGTATTTTATCTTCTGCCGTTAACACAAAATGCCATTTTGGCAATTTAAAAATATGTCTAGGATAAGGAACACTTCATCTTCTTCAAGCCTGCTCAATAGTGTACCAATTGCTGAGGAAGAGGGAACATCCTTGAGATCCTGTGCTTCATTTCCTCTCCTCTCCTCTTCTCTCTTCCCCTTCCCTTTGCTATGTCTCTTCTCTCCTCTGCCTCCCTGGCCCTTCCCACTCCGCCCCCCCACTGTTCTTTGTTTTTAGAGGAAGTTCAAAGGCTGATTTTGTTATTTGGCTGGAATTTCAGAATTTAAAGGCAAAAGGTCAGGGGAGGGGACATTTCTATCTTTATTTCTTTCCCTGACAAAATGATCTTATTTTTTGAAAATGTGTCTCATCTGTTTTTGTGTTTGGTTGCTCCTTTTATCACTGTTTTTCCAAATATGATGTAGTAATTGTACACTAAAATTATATAGCTTTTATACAAATTGAATTTCAAGTTTTCCATAATATTTGAAAATATCAAGTCTATTATGAAAACCATATTCTCAAGGAATAAACACTAATGGAAAATACGTCTGAAATATAAATCAGCTAGCAAGTGTTTCTAAAAATGCATACATTTCATAGTAATCATTTAAAGAGATCAACAGCCCAAGATCCAGTTTATGAAATAATCACGCAGAATAGAAAAGCTTGATTTATAGGAAGGTTTATGTCCCCTGATTATATCTTCCTTTTGCTAAACCCTTGCTTCTTTCCCCTCCCTTTATGGTATATAATTTCTCCACTGTATTATCAGTCAGATTTAAGCCCCTGCCTGCTTAAGACTTGTCTAATCTTTTCATACCACATGTGGAGAGTTTTTGAATTATTATTTGGGGTCTTTTAAGATGCTGTTAAGGCAGTTTAATCGTGAAGGATTCTAGAATGAATCACATACTGGCTGGAGGTTTCAGTTAGAATGGGAAGCTTATTGGCTAGACCACAACCCAATTATCCACAAAGCCTTTTATATTTGAGTTATGAGTAATATTCTTAGTCTGTTATATTTACACTGAAGAGATGAGTGAAAGCTACTCCCCCCAAGTTGAGTCACTTTAGTAGAATATAGTATCTAGAGGAATAGGCATATTTGCTTTTTCCCTCCTTTCCTATGTATATACATATGTGTATGTGTGTGTGTGTGTATACATTCATTCATTCATTCATTCTTATAGGGCTCTACTTGTATGGTTGTTATAGAGGGAACTGATAGGTCTCTGATCATTATCTGCCCAAATATTACTACCTGCATCCTAGATCAAGTTTCTCAATCCTTGAGATCTCAGTTTCTCCAACTATAAATTGGAGATATGATTTATTTATTCCTCCTCTTCCCAGGTTGTGAAGAAGAAATATGATAACATACGGGAAGCCCCTGAGTCTTACCTGACATCTAGTAGGCAGTCAATAGAGAGAAACTCCCTGCTGATAACAGGATCAAATGGAAACACAATCCCAATTTCCTTGCACTTACAAAGTGGGACACTCAGTAGGAAATAAGGCTAATATAATACCTTATTGATGGTTTGGAACTGGCTTGATTACTATACAATCAGTCATTTATATATTTTATTACTTTTCCCCTATTTATGCTCTGCTTATAATTTACCAGGCTATTATAGACCAGTTTGTCCTCCAATTTTGCCCAATATACATCTTTTCATCCCTAACTAAATTTTGAGGTCTTAAGATCAGAAAATACTCTTGTTATCCTATAAAATGTGTCACAACGTTGCAATTTTATGAATAGTTAGTTGCTCAAGATTTGCTGGTAGAATCCAATCCATACTTAATGTATGGCTGAGATAGTAAATATCAGTTATATTTATTTCCTCATATTTCTATAAATTAAGCAAATCAAGTAAATCATAGTTCTGTCAAGCTCATTTATTTTATCATATAAGATTTTTTTTGATTATTAAGTGCACTGCGTGGTGATTTGAGTGAATATTTGAGATGACTGTGGTAGGAAAGTTGACCATGATCCAGTGAAAAATGGTCCTGTTGCATAGTCATGTGCATAACTGCAGGTTACTCATATAAAGAAATAACAGTGAGCACTGACATTCCATCTTTTCTTGGTAGCACACAAATGCTAATGAAATTTAAAAGGTCTCTCATTGCAAAACAGGCTTTTAGGTATACAAATACAAGATGAGAGACATTTAAAGGCTTATGGTTTGGCATCCTCTGCAACAGAAGACTTAAGTAATCCATTTGGATAATGGTCAATTGGGTGAGGTATTATGTCTTTTATAATGAAATATAGTAGTGGAAGAATTAGAGATAGGCTTGGGAGGATGGGTTGTTTAATCACACTAGAAGGGTTCCAAGCAAATGCCAGTTACTCTATAGTTCATTCATGCATTTATTCATTCAATCAAAAATGATTCTTTTGTGCTAAGTTCTAGACCTTTACTGTCCAGTACAGTAACTATTAGTCACATGCATTTATTTAAGTTTAGGTGCATTGAAGTAAAACAAAATTCAAAATTCAGGTACATTAGCTGGATTTCAACTGTTAAACACTTAAAATTTAAATAAAGTTTGAAACTAAAAATTCGATACCTAGGCCACATTAGCCACATTTCAATGGTCTATATATACTATGGGCTACCACATGGGATGGCACAGAGAACATTTCTATTATTGTAAACAGTTCTATTGGACACCATTAATCTAGACACTAATCTAGTATGTGAGGCTACAAAAGCAAGTCAGACAGTATTCTGGCTTTCAAGGAATGTAGTCTAGGGGCAAATACTTTAAACGGAACATTAAAAACATTTAACGTATTAATCCTCTTTGAATGTTGAGAAATTAAATATAAAGGATTTATTTTTAAAAGCCCATAGAATCTAGAACTGAACATATTCTCTAGTTAGTTACTTAAAGTTCTCTAAATAGTTTCTCAGGTTAAAAACATGAAAGTATCTTTCAAAACACAATTAAGGATGAAGGACAAAGATTACCTATTGCTTGAGTTCAGCAGTGGGGCAGTTTAAATTCCATTCACCCAAAAGCTTCTGTTGGCTCACTCTTATTTTCTTTTACTCTGAGCACAAAGCATACTTCAAGATTTTCCCACTGGTATAACCAAACATCTAAGAAGCTATCTGCTTGGTAGAAATTATAAATTATAATATCTATGTTATATAAACATTACCTGTCTATATAATTTCTATAGATATTATCTATGTTATGTATATGTATATATATATATCTGTATATTGATATATAATAATTCTATAATATAAAGATATATTAGAGTATGAAGAAAGAAGACATGGAAATATAATAATAATGAGAAGTTTTTGAGAAGAGTGGGTATCCAGTTTGGAATAAGCAGGGTTCCTCTAAGATAGATTGATTCTGAGTTTAATTGCCTAGTTTGGTTTTACACCTTAATAAAAATGAAAGTAGGTTGCTTGCTAAACTGTACTAGAGAAAACTAGAGTTTGAGCATCTTTAGGGATATTGTCACCATGCTAGGATAGCCAAATAAAACTCTATTCCAAAGATAAAACAGCTAAGCTGAGCGTTTTTAGTTATATCTGATTCTATGAAGAGGTGGTGAGTGTGGCTAGTGAAAAACAAAGACAGAAAGAGAGTATGCTGTTTTTACACGTCTGTATTTGTACCTTTTCTCATCTTGAGAAGCTTTTTTAATCTATTCTGTCTATAAAGGCATTTATTGAGTACCTACTGTGTGCCCAGGCCTCTGTAAGATATTGGGGATAGAAAGTAAAATAAGTTGGGTAGAATAATACCCAAAAAATTAGGGATGAAATTTTTGATGAAAATGTATCTGTAAGATACATTGTTCTAAATCATACTGTAGGATCAAATTATTTCCTCCTTTTTTTAAACCTGAAATTACAGTTAAAAGGTATTAGTGTATAAGTACTATAGAAATTTAATGCATATATATGTTATGTTATTATAACACATAACCTATACCATTATGTTATATATAGCAAATACACTATTTAATACACATATATGTTATATACACGCATATATATGTTGTGTTTTAGTGTGCAATATTAATGTATTTTAGAAAGGATCACATCAAGAAACTTATTATAGACAATCCTGATATGAAACCCAACCAAAATTAAATCACCTCAATATTTTATGGATTCTTTTTGCTGTGGCTTATATTCTGCATGCTGTAATATATGACAAGTCTTATGTACTACACAAAAGGGCACAATGTGACTATTGTTCTCTAACTCCAATGTTCCTGCATTATTATATTATTTTAATAAAGATATTAGTTTTACTTTGTAGGAAGATACTTAGGGGAAAGAAACCCATAACCCGTCCCAATTCTATGAAAACGCTTTTCTGTCTCAGCCCAATCTTCTTACCTTGGGATGCCCCCAAATCATATCCAATGTAAAAGTTGAGCTGAGCCAGAATTTCTGGTTACAGGATTTTTGACAGGTACAAGGGATTGCCATGGGTTGAAATTGAAAGAATTTAAGGTGATTACACACAATTACTGTTAGATTGTAGCTGTTAAAATCAGAGTCAAGATATTACCCATCCATATTCAGGAGGAAATAATCATGGAGTTTGTATCCACTGAAACTCAAAGAGTGGAACTCTGAGGCCAAGGTTAATGCAAGTAACTTGTTAGTTACCACCTTATTTAAATCTATAATTAGTGTTCCACATCTTCCAAATGGAAGGAGAATGAGAGGTGGTTAAGAACAATAATTAAGAAGTCAGACTGGTTTTGAATTCTGGCTTTTTCATTTACTAGCTAACAGGGTCTGCTAAACTACCATTTCCTCAGATGTAAAAGAGAGACATCTTGCCAGAATGTTATAAAGCTTAAAAGAAAATCTGTAGAATGGATCACAATACATCATCAAAAGGTTATTCAGAAGATTAAATGACATGATTAGTATAAAATAGTTTGCCTGATCTCTGGTACTTTCCCAGCCCTCATTAATGGTAGCTCTTATAATCATGCATTCCTCCATTGCTGGATTCTAATTATTCCTTATGCAATCACGTTCTTTAACACTGAATATAGTTTGTTCATTTCTATCTCTGCATTTTTCATGTGTGTTTGAAATGATATCCTTTTTTTAGGCTATTTCATAAGTCCCTTCTCTTTCTTTTTTAAGACTTTACTTAAGATTTCTAAGAGCAGAGAGCCTATCTGCCTAAGTTACCACATGGATCAGTCTCAGCCTGTATAACCTCATTTTTCACTCCAAATTTGTTTAAATTCTATCATGCCATTCATTCATTAATTCAACAAATATTCATTTTGTGCCCCCAGTGAGCTACCCTGTATTTCCTAGTACTGGGAATTCAGCAGTTAAAAAAAAAAAAAAGACAAAATACTTATCTTGATGAGGTATTTATTTTAGTGATAGGGAGTTACAATAAACAAACAAATATAAAATATGCGAAAGAATGTAAGAGCTTATGGGGGTAGAGAGTGAGGAGGATGGAGGTGATTCTAGAAAGGAAAGTCAGGAAAACCTTTCTAGAGAAAGAGCACTTAAGGAGACATGTGAATGATTTGGAGGGGTGCCAGCAAAGATCTTTGGTGGAGACATCTCAGGCAGAGACGATAGCTCAAGTGCCACGGGCCTAGAGAGGAAGCACGAGAAAACCACCCACCATGCTTCAGAAGAGCAAGGGAGAGGGAATATGGAAGTTGGGTTGACAGGGGGCAGGGCCAGCCAGGAAAAGCCTTGGAAGCCACCGTAAGGAGGGTAGATTTAATTCTCAGTGCAAAGGCGTCTGTGCAGGTGGAAGTAGCATAATCTAACTTTCCTTTTCAAGTAGGAGTGAGAACAGAGAGGAGACTAATGTAGTCGTTTAGTCAAGAGATGCTGGTAGCTCAAGTTTTGGTTTTAGATTCAGGACACCTTTGGAAAGTAGGGACAAGTCTTTCTATAGGGTGTGGGATGGGAGAAATGACAGGAGTCAAATTTCCTCTTAGGTTCTTGCCCTCAGAAGCTCGGTGAATCATGGGACCGTTTGTTGGAATCAGAAGACTGAGGAAAGAGCTGGCTTGGAGGGCATATGGGACAAATCAAGAATTATTTTTTAACATATTAGGTTTGAATATTAAATGTGTGCAGGTTTTATTTTCTAATTAGACTGCATTTGAGGAAGCTCCTTAGTATTTTGAATATAAAAATAAGAGAAATGCCACATACTGCTAGGCCAATGACCAAATGCAGTGTGGTATTTAGCTTCTAATAGTGTCAAAGCTGAACAATTGTTGGAAAAACATGGAAGAATTCCCCATGCTATAAACTGTAAAACATCTGTGCCCAAATGTCCCTAACGAATGCACTACAGGGATATGCACACTGCCATGCACAGCAGACATTCATAAATTTGTCCATCACAGAGAAGCTTCCTTCTTAGAAAGCCTCCTTACAGACCAGTGAAGTATGATTTGATGTGGCTGCTACTAGCAAGAAGTGCCTAAAAGGAGCCTCTGATCTGCAGCCCAGTCTCCTAGCTGCCAAGATTTTCTGAGGAACTGATCCAAAAGGGGCAAGTTAGTGCCAAAATAAATGTTATCCCAGAACCAGCTTGTTTTCTGACATGTACTTTGCCTGTGTTCACTAAACAGGAGATTGGATTCTAGTGGAATGTCTGCTCTCAGTAGATCCTGAGGTTGAATCACCTTATCGCTCTGAGATTGCATTGGAATTTTACCAGCAGAAGCTAGGTTTAGGCCCAAGTGGAGACCACAGAGTTACGGAGGAGTTTGCATTTTGTCTTTCAACATCCCTTTTCTTTATCCTTTTCTCTACCTGGGAAGGCTCTTATATCCCTCATTAAATCAGAGCACCCAGAGTCTAAAGCATTTATCCAATGATTTGAATCATAATTTTGAAACCATATAGTAATTTTGACATTGTTGATCCCAATGGTGGAATTTTGCAAAGTGCAAACTTTGGAATCGAGAGAGTTGAGGCCAGTCCCAGGGTGGGTCAGAGCACTGGTGGGATCAGCAGGCCTGTGTCTAGATTCCTGACCCAGAGTTTTTATGTTAAACAACTTTGCTGGCAAAAATTGTGTATTTGCTTTTGTTTATGTTTTTATTTTCTGAAAATGGATACAATGCTAAACCAATAAGCAATGAATGAATTCAAGATTGATGTGTTCTCTATATCCTGCTGCATATTTTTGAGAAAATCACTTACTTTATTTATTTATTTTTTTAAGTAGTTTCATGCTCAGCATGGAGCCCAGTATGGGGCTTGAACGCATGACCCTGAGATCAAGACCTAAGCTGAGATCAGAGTCAGCTCTTGCATCACCTGAACTACACAGGCATCCCATTACTTACTTTTTCTGATTCTCAATTTCTTCTTATAAAATGAGGATCTTATTGGCTGTATTATTTTCTTAGGCCTCCTGTGACAAAGTGCCACAAATTAGGTTGTTTAAAACAAAAGAAATGTGTTCTCTAACAGTTCTGGAGACTAGAAATCTGAAATAAAGGTGTTAGCAGAGTTACGCTCCCTCTGTAAGTTTTAGAGAAAAATCCTTCCTAGTTGCTGGAGGTTTTCGGCGGTCCTCCCATGTCCATGTCTCATGTACCTTTGCCTCCTTTTATGAGAACACCCATGATATTGGATTTAGAGCCACCTCAACACAGTATGACTTCATTTAATGTAACTAATTGTATCTGCAAAGGCCTTTCTGGGTACACACGAATTTTGGGAGGATACTATCCAATCCAGTAAACGTACACTGTCCTACAAACCACACAGATTGTTAATAAAATTCCAAGTAATCTGAGTGAGCACTGAGCAAACTCTTAAGTATGTGTGTGTGTGTGTATCATATATTTATATTTATAATTTTCTAATTTATGAATTTTTAATTAATGAAAAAATACTTTTTCATTTAAAAAAATAATCTCAGTCCCTATCTCTCAATGAGAGAAGCACTAAGAAACATCCTTCATTTCCTTAAAATCATACTTGATTATGCTCCTACCTTCTTCCTTTCTCCAGAATTCTAACCCTGCCTTGTAGTCTGTAGGATATAGTGTTTTCTGAATATTAAGGACTGCAAACCGCTCAGGTGGCCCTGCCTAACAAGTGAAAGGAATCATCTGAATAATGACGTTTGTAAAAGCTGCCAGTGAGAACAGTTGCCAAATGCATGCTCAGATTCCCATGGTTTGATCTTCAGTTGATAAAAATCCTACGAGCATTTCCTCCTGAACCGTGAAGGCAACATGTTGACTATAATTTTAATAGCTACAACTTACAGCAGTAATTGTGTGTCATCACCTTAAAGTCTTATAAATTCGACTCCTAGCAATCCCCTGTACCTGTGAAATAGCCTGGGATCCAGAATTCTGGCCCAGCCCAACTCCCATGAGAGAAATCATAAAGTTAAATATGTCAAAATTAACACTGTCAGAGCTTGGATTGGAACCTAGCATAACATTCCTGCCACAATGCTAACGTGCGAATACATGTGTGCGTGTGTATGTGCATGCGTGTACAAACTAAGATTAGCGATGATTATTTCAAACCAGTAGCAAAAACAATTAATTGAAAGTTAACTGCATTTTAACAATTCATTTAGATATGCTTAAGCCAATCTAAATGAGTTATACTAACTCTACTGCTGAGGAACATGCTAGGTATATAATTTCTACTTCCTGTTATAAATCTCTTACTTGATCTTAACCCTCAGTCTGCTGCTTTGATTCAAAATCTTATCCCACAACCTTGCTAGAAAATAAAAAATAATAATTACTATTTCTACCTTTCAGTGGGGCTAGTTGGCTTGTAGTTCATGCTAGCTCTTCACGAAAAATATGTAAGATTCCCAAAAACAACTTGTTGCTACTTCTGGTGTAATGTTACATCATTTAATATATTTAACTGCAAATAAAAGTGTAATCATAGATTTAACATTACTGACTTATTTTAGATTATGCCAACAGCTTGATTAATTTTATCACTTTGAATGTGTTTTGTTCTATATCCTCTTATAACTTAGTGTTCTTATAGTAATTTTGCCACTCTCTTTGGAAATACTGAACTTTTCCCCATTTCGATCTGTGAGTTCTTGAATTAGCCTAGTAGCACTGCGTCTGTCCGCCATGTTAAATATGGTAGCTACTAGCCATAAGTGGCTGTTGAGCACTTGAACTATGGCTTGCCCAAACTGAGGTGTAAATGTAAAAATAAACACTACATGTTAAAGACTTAGTATGGAAAAAGTGTAAAATATCACATTAACAAATCTTATTACATTGATTATAGTTTGAAATGATAATATTTTAGACATATTGGGTTAAACATATATTATTAAAATTAATTGTACTTATTTAACTTTTACTTTTTGAATGTGGCGTCTGGAAAGTTTAAATTACTATGAGCATTCCTGGATCACATTATATTTACACTGAACAGTGATGACTTAGACGTATATACTCTTCTGCCTTACCTCCAACGAGGAGGAAGTCAAGAAGATGGCCAATCTGATATTAAACCTAGTTTAGGAGTTACTAAAATACAGTGGTTATATTTAACCCTCCTCGAATAAATATTTCTTAAAGTCTTGCCTAAATAGCATTCATAGTTAACCATTATTTTCCTTATTTGACTCGACATGAATGGACATCATCGTAATCAATGGCCTTTGAATGTTTGAGTCAAAGGCATTTTTTTCCTACTGGCCTGACACTGTATGGGACCAATGAAAATAAAAGCAAAGGCAGTGGGCTTAGGGAGAGAAAGGAAGCATTTGATCCAGGGCAGCGCACCACAGTCCCTGTGCTCAGTTTTGCTTAAAGTCGTTGTCCAACTTGTGAGAGATGATTTACTGCTGAAGTCTATTTGTCTTCCTGCTGCTATCTCAGAGCAAGCCTAAATCTTCCATGTGGTTAATAAACTTCTTATCTTTTGAATACTGAAAATAAAATAAACTTAATCCTCAGGGTGGTTCAGTCAGCAGACCGGGAGCCTTTTAGATGCTTCTTAGAGATAGAGGACAACTAGGTTTTCTGCCCTGTGCGATTATCAATCTTCCCCTTGCATGCATGTATGTGTAAGGGCGTTAAAGGTGCTTCTCAGTGATAAATGTCAGTGGAATCACAAAGTGAATATTAATTTCAGTATTGTCAAGGTCAGATGTGTACCCAGGTTCATTGTTATTGGAATTTTTATTGTTGCTGCTGTTAGGAAAGATATTTTATCTCGGGCTCTTTTTTTAAGAATCAGGAGAGAAGAAGGGGAACAAAATTTCTTAACGTTCATATACATTACTCAGAGAAAAGCGCCTTAGCCCAACCTGATCTGTTAATTGGGGTAATTATTTTGAGCGCCTAAGAAAGATCAAAGTGTTGGTTTAGAGGAGCTAAGTTAGGTGGGAATAGAACAAACAGAGGATCACAAAATCTTGAGACTAGCTGCTGCTCCTGAAAAGTAGCTGACTATGTATGTGGAAGGAAGAAAAAAATTCAGGAGAAATAAATAAAGAAGAGAAAAATTCTGTGATGAGACCATTCATCGAAGTTGGATATGAAATTATCTAGGTAGGAGCTCAAGAAATTAAAAGAGAAATGAAGATGAAGAAAAATACTAGATTATGACTGTCTATCTGGGGGTTAATAAACCACTGGACATGTCTGTATAGAGTGAATTACCTCAAACCCCACAGTGGGTGCAAGCACTGTGATATTCATCTGCCGACACACCCATACACATGACAGGTCTACTTTTAGTCTAGTATTAACGATCTTAGTGAACAACACAAGAAACATCCAGCTATGCAAGTTAGAAATACAGGAGTCACTCCTGGTCCCTCCATCCTCCTCACTGCCCTATCTCCAAGACATCCAATGCTGCTGATTTTACCTTCTATATAGCTCTTGAATCCCTCCCCACTACCATTGTTCTAACTCGAGCTGTTAACCATTGTCTTCTATACTATAGAATATTCTGCCAGCTGGGCTCCCAATACCCACATTCACTCCCTTTAATTCACTCTTTATGTAACTGACAAAGTACAAAATGCTTAAACTCATCAATTCCGTTCTTGTTCTTAGAATAAAAGATCAAAATCTTCCCAAGGCCTTTAAGATCCAATACGGTTTCACCCCAGCAATCTCTCTCACCTCATCTGAATCCCTCTTCTGGCTCCTTGTGTCCTGCAACCTTAGACTGTAAGTTCTATGGAAGTCTTCACTGTTTACTCCGTTAATGCTTCCAATGCCTGGTATACTGTAAAAAAAAATTACTTAATCTTTATTGAGCACTTCCTTTGTGCCAAAAGCTATTTGTTATGAATCTCCACAACAAACTCATGGGGTAAGTATTGGTATTAACCCCATTTTTAAGATAAGAAAAATTAAACTCAAAGATGTTAAGTAGCTTGACCCCAGCCACCTAGCCTGAGCAAGGATACTGGATTTGAACCCAGGTCTTTCATTCTGGAGTCCTTACTCTGTACTGTTAACCTCTCTCACCAGAACTTATTAGATGGGATCTGTTGGTATGTCCTGCATCAGAGAAGCCCAGATCCCCGACTTCCGTGAAACCTGTGTGGTAGGAGAATAGAGTTCTAAATTTCTTCCTTAACTTATGATCCCTCCCAAAAAAGCCAGTTTACCCAAGGCAATTCCTTATCCTTTAAAGCTTAGAAAAAGATAAACAATAAATTTCTTCCCCAAAGAGATAGTATCTTTTTAAGATAGGGTCTTTTTGTCGTAATGTAGAAAAACCTGCTCACTTGACTATGTGAAAAAGATTCCCTCTTCCTTCTTCTCTAATAAATGGCAGCAGGGTGCTTTTATAAAAGCAATCTATACAAGTCATTTATTGCTCTATTAAAACTACAAACATCAAATATTGATTCTTCCCATACTGACCATAATACAAACCAACTTTGAGAAACATTGCTGGGATTTAGTTACATTATCACCATGGGAAACACTCCGGGTTGCACATAAGCTGAAGACACCTGGTCCTCTGATGCATATCTATTTATAGAGAACTAACTGACATTTTTGTGTGCAGATACAATCCTAAAGTACAGATGAGTCTCAAATAACTGTGAGGCAAGCAAGTGGTCTGTGCATGCCCTTCCAAGGAATTTCTGCTTCCAAACCTGCTGTAAGAATTAAACATGAATTTATAACATGTGTAACAGTAAAAGTAACTCTATGTGGAGTATTATGAGGAGGATGAAAGGCTTAACTTTTTTAAGTGTTACTATGGCAGAGCAGGCAAATCTCCACTCTCTTATCAGACACTCTCTTGGCCACATTTGATTTGTAAACATAATATTCAGGACTCAGGCTATACTTTACACAACTATGGAATGCTACGTTTCCTATTTCCCTGTCACATTCATCATTTCCTTGTGGTCTTTCAACAATCTTAAGTATTGATAAGAACAAATATTCCTTCCTCCAATTGTCTGATGAAGGAACCAAACTATAGAAAAATTCAAGGGACTTGAGTCTGGGTAACAGTAATATTAACTACCATGTTATCTGGAACACTTTCTTCTCTATAAAGCCTCATATAATCCTCATTTAATCCTAGATGTTTTTCACCTTTCCATTATTTCTATTTAGAATTTCTGAAAAGTTCCCAACAACTTCTTGGAAAATTAATTTGTTTTTGTTTGTTTCCTGAACACTTATTTCCAAACTGAAGTTTTAGAGACAAACGTTTTTAAATAAAATGGATGAATTTTTAAACTTTTTTCAAGTATCTTGAAACACCATATTTTATTAAAACTGGTAGAATATCACTTGATTTGTTGACAATGCTAACGAAATAGAAAAACAATTGAATAATTGATAGTTCTGTGCTTCTGATTGTTTCCCCGAT
The DNA here is from genome assembly GCA_028533885.1 of Nasua narica. Taxonomy (NCBI): domain Eukaryota; kingdom Metazoa; phylum Chordata; class Mammalia; order Carnivora; family Procyonidae; genus Nasua; species Nasua narica. The sequence goes on from CM052808.1 coordinate 60,921,326, forward strand.
ATGAGATCAATTGTGTCATCTTTAATTTAGTTCACTTTGGAGTTCTTCTCATTATCTTTACTTAGTGGCCTCATTGTTGGAAGCCTTCCCCAAGCTCTACAGCAGTTTTTCTATTTATCAGCTTGTAAATTCTATTCTAAAAAAGCTAATTTCAAGGCCATTACCCATAATAGTCATTCACATCCATGTATACTATCTCATCAGATTCCTTCTTCACACCTGAACTTCCTTGTCCTTCCTATTTCCATCAGTGCAATTCTTTTTTTTTATGTATTTATCTGAGAGAGAGAGCACCTGCCTGTGGGGGGTGGTTGCAGAGGGAAAGTAGACACCTCTCTGAATACAGACCCCTAGCTGGGCTTAATCCCATAACCCTGAAACATGAATGGAAATTAAGAGTGTGGTGTCCAACTGACTAAGCTACACAGGTGCCCCCATCGTGCAATTCTTAATTGTTCTTCAAGAAATATTCTTGACCAAATTCTCATAACCATTCCTAATTACTATATACTTCATCAATAGATATATGTCTAGAATTCTAATGTACTTCATTGTCTGCCCAGAGAGGTTTTAATCTTGGTTATATATGGTCTGTTGTTCATGTCTGGGTATTTCCTGTGTGTGTGTTTTCTCTACTAAATTCCTTGAAAATTTCTACCATAATAAAATATTTCACAGTACTAGAGGGAGCACTGTATCCTAAGCATATAAAAAGTATGATTAGACTTTAAAATCAGCTGACACTTTTATCTAAAATGGAATGTAACACAATGGAAAGTAACTGAGCCCAAGCTATTTGGAAAAAAAATTATAAGGAGGAAAAAAAGTCATTGTGATTAGGTTTATATTACCTCTAGCCTTCAGGAACATGGAAACTTAAGCATATTTGGCTAAAAATTTAAGTTTTCAACTTCAGTGTTTGGTATTTTGTAAGCAATTTTCCTAGATCATAAAAACAATTGCTTTTGACATGACTTAGAAATCTCCGGTTTAAATGGTTTGAGACCTCAATCATGCAGTCAGGAATCTACATTCTCCATTACATTTTACATTTCCTAGGCCTTGCCTATTTTCTAAAGTGAAGTTAAAAATTCTCTGCATACTTCACCCAGGCTATTTCCTACTTGACTATGTCAGGGAAAAACTGTAGCTACCCCACTGAAAAGACCTTATCTGGAAGTTAATTTCTGAAACCACTTTTATTATCAAACTGCTTCCACTTCTAGTTCTAGGAAGATTACTTTCAGTACTATTATTTTTCAGAGAGACTCATTAAAGTTCTTTTCTACTACTCTGTCAAAAATATCCATCAGTTATATTAGCATATATGTGTATATATGTGTGTATACGTATGTATATAAAATATGCCTTATATATCCCACATGTCATATATATGTGTGTATGTATAGATGTCTCTTATTTCTCTACACACACACAATGACAAAGTTGAGTATATTGTGAGTTAGCAGATACCACCTATTAAAACCCTAAATGAAATGATCAGGGATGCCTGGGTGGCTCAGTTGGTTGAGCAACTGCCTTCGGCTCAGGTCATGATCCTTGAGTTCCGGGATCGAGTCCCACATCGGGCTCCCAGCTCCACGGGGAGTCTGCTTCTTCCTCTGACCTTCTCTCATGCTCTCTCTCACTTTCTCTGTCTCTCAAATAAATAAATAAAATCTTAAAAAAAAAAAAAAGAAATGATCAAGTAATAATCATCTCTCCCAACCGAGTCTAGTGAGTCTAGTCAGACTTCTGTGGTTTTGTAATAGAAACCCACCCCATAGTTTGTGCTTCCTCCTTGCCAAATTACTGTCACATTTCCTAACTACATATAGTTCAGTCAAGAAGGGGTTTCATTATGTTAATAATTACATTGCCCACAGGCTTTTTGATGTTGCATTCCCCACACAGAATAGAAACAGATTTCATAGAAATATCATTAAAGCTGTTAACTACAGGAGGAAAAAAAATCAGAGGCAATCAAAGCATGCACTTTATTATCAATAAATGCAAATCATTTCAGAAACGGCTTGCATTTGAAACACATTCAGTTAGGAGATCATCAGCAATGGAAGCCACTGTTTAAATAAGAGCTTTGTGGCTTAAATCCATTTAGATCACTACAGACAATTACTTAGATCGGTTGCTATCCATCTTAAACAATGAACTCAAGAATCATTTTTAAATTAACAAATGAATAAGGAGGTAAGATCATGCTCAGAATTTTGGCCTGAATTGAGGACGTGTGAATTATATAGCTCATTATTTGAATGACAACACATGTGATTTTTTTTTTCAAATGCACTAGTACTTTAGTTCCATTAAAAAAAAAAAAAAAGATTTGGTAGCTGTTAAATTGATGATTTAGGAACAGTAGGACACATTGTACTACACAGTCATTTTGAAAAGACTTTAAATATTCAAATGTTCAACTACATATTCTCTGACACTAACATTTGTCTTCACTTCGGACTTCCAGCTGAGAAACATCAGTATAATGGTGAAAAGACATCAGCCTCAGTCAGTATTATGAAGGCAGTAGCATGTCTTAATCCTTCTAAAGCTTTTTCTATGAAAATCTTATATTTGCATTCTTATTTAGAGGGGATTATTTAAACTCCCTAAATATTTTTCAAACCTTATATTTGATAAGCCATAATTTAGATTTTAGTCTGATTAATACAAATATCAAATTACTTACAGTAAAGAGATGTCAGGAAAGTAGATGTGTAGAGAGACAGTAGAATAGAAACAGTAAGAGAAAGGAAGAAAAAGAAAAAATAGATATTCATATTTGCCATGTGACTTCTTGATCAGCAAAAGCTCTAACACCTTGAAAACTTAAAATATTTGATGAATGAAACCAGATTAATTCAAATACCTTGAATTGCCCATGATTTGGAAAATGAAATAGAAAAAGTCCTTATCTTAAGCATGTTTCAGCTTTTGAATTTCATTAAAAGTTGAAGATGCCTCTTTAAACTGAAATTATTACCATATTTCCCATCGTAAAGTAACTAACAATCATTACAAATGAATTGACATTAAGGAATCATTGGTTTGGGCACTACTTGGCTCAGTCAGTTAAATGTGACTCTTGGTTTCCGCTCAGCTCTTGATCTCAAGAGTCAGGAGATCTAGCCCTGTCTGAGGCTTTTCCCTCAGTGGGGAGTCTGCTTTTGAGGAGACTTGCCCTCTGCCCCTCCCCCCACGTGTGCACGCAGAAGTGCATGCACTCTCTCTCAAATAAATAAACACATCTTAAAAAGAATTTTAAAAAACTATTGGTTTTCAGATCCAAAAGTAGCCAGAGATACTATCTAATCCATTGGCAGCTACCATTTGGGGAATCATAGACCCTAAGGATGGAAACTGTGGACCCTACACCCAAAAATGTACACAGTACATTCTTGAAAATGTGCATACAATTTCAGGGCTCCCTGGACTCCTTGATGCCGATGACTGGTCTTTATCATAAGTAGAGTAGGATCAAGAAACTATACCTTCTGACCCTCAACTTAATCAATTGTAGCTCATTACACTGATACCCTCTTCTCATTCTCCCTCTTTCTCTCCATCTCTTGCACTTGTGCACACACATACACTCTCACATATATAATACAAACGTACATTCTGTCTTTAGTATAATTATATATGATAAATGATGCTGCATTAAAGATTCAGCTAACTCTTATATACCATTTTGGGGGTTAATATCCAATAAGATCTCATTATAAAATGCTCTGTTATACTATAAATTTATATATCTAGTGAGAATTACTGTCCTCAGTCCAAATAGTGACATGTAATACATCTCATATACTCCAACGTAAGTATTTAATTTGTTCTTAGGTACAGGTGTTATAATGAATTTCTACTGAAATGCAATATTGAAATTTAAAAAGGTGGTTGGTTAAGCTGACATTGATTGATGAGTTACTTGCAAAGATTATGCATCTATTCTGAAATTTTGCCATTCTTTGAAGAAATAGGTAACTCGAATAGAGATGAAGAGAAATTAGATGCAGTTTGCCACAAAATTATTGTCCAACTGAGGGGATCAGTGGGGATCATTAAAGACATCTTGGAAATGATGAGCAGTTAAGGCCATTAACTTTCTAGACTGACACACTAAAATGTAATGAAATGGAAGGTTGAAGCTGTTAACTGTATCGATTTCACATATAATTCCCATAGTTGAACATATTTTGTTTCTCTTTTTCTGTCTCTCCTTCTAATATGCATATAATAAATCCCATATATAAAACTATATAAGCTTGCTTAAAGATTTGAATAAATACACAAATATATACATGCATTCTTCCACAACTAACATAAGCACAGTGTATTACCTACAGACCTATGTTTGGGCTATAATTCTAAAGGAAAATATTAAGAAATTCATGAATTTGAATGTATAGCACTGTCATGAAGAAAAATAAGCATGTACTAACTTATGTGAAATAATCTTGACACTAGTCAGAAATGTTGGAAAGAAAAATATCCCATACGCAGGCAGTATTTTGGTCTTACTGTATGATGAATATATCATTTGATGTTAATTCTTTGATGTTTTAATGTTTATATTTACTTGGAACAACAACAACATCATGGTATTTTAATTTTAATACATGACAATGTTAAAGAAATTCAACCAATGCAATCAGATCATAAAACAAATTGAATTTAAAACAGAGAGTTTAAGTACGAAATAGTTTAGTACTAAGATGCAATCCTTTCTCAGAAAAAGCCAAGTGGAAACCTTACAACACCAAATAGAATGTTAGCATTTGGCTGGCATGAGTGAAAACACATATTGCTGTTAGTCCACTTACACTAAATGCTCTGAATGCTGTTTTTTACTTCTGGTGTCTATTATCTCTGCTTATAATTCTTCTGGAATCCCAAGCACCTGTTTTTCCCTGATACTGTCTAATGACCATTAAGAAGGGAGAATAATTCGGTTGTGAACAGGCAATCAGAGTAAGCACTACTGAACTGAATCTCAATTACTTAACCACCTGATGTTGTCTTGTAGGTAACCAAGCTCTATGTGCATATAAACAAATTATATAGTTGGCAAAGTGTACCTAGGTTCACGTGCATACAGCAAACACAGACATATATAGTTCTCCTCAGGTATGTTAGGAAAACACTGTTTTCTGATCACTTGGAGTAACATTCCTGCATTAACAAAATCAAATGCGTTAGACTATGGAGAGTAGCTATTTTTATTTTATTTATTTTTATTTTTTATTTTTGTTCTTTAAAGATGTTACTTAGTTATTTGTCAGAGAGTGAGAGAGAGTGAGCACAAGCAGGGCCAGCGGCAGGCAGAGGGAGAAACAGGCTCCCCACGGAGCAGGAAGCCCTACGCAGGACTCCATCCATCCCAGGAGCCTAGGATCATTCAGAGCCAAAGGCAGACGCTTAAATGACTGAGCCATCCAGGCATCCCAGTCTTGTTATTTAGGGTAATATTTGATGATTATATACTGTATACATTTGACATCGCTTACTGTATATGTTTGTATGCTTAGCATTGTGCATATCCCTGTGAAGAAGACAACTGTTTCTATTATTTGGGAAAGTAAGGGGAGTGTTTTGACCATTTTCCTGACAAGGAACCTAGACACGAAGTAGCCCTCGCTGAGCTCGTCAGGAGAGGAGTGCGGCCTATTGGTAGTCTTAGTGGGGATGCTGCCTTGAGCTGTAGACATCTGGGTAGTCTGTCTGTTCTCCCTGGGATGCCTGATAGAAGTTGCTATGAGGTTGTCATATCTGATTGCTATGTGCTCAGAGTCCTAGTCTGGTGGGCTGTGCACTTCCACCCTCGGTATTCTAGATGGCTCCCTCAGCCTGGCCGTCCAGAGTCTCATGTGGCTTGCTCTTCCCATTACCTCCTTGTATTCTAGTGGAACAGATGAGCAGGAACTTCTCAAACATTGTCTTCCCTTCCTTTTTCCAAGAAAGGGAGACTCACTCATCTCCTAGGGCTCTTCTGAGTCATCCTGCTTGAGAAAACTTCCTTGAATGTGGAGTGATGGCCTTGGATGTTGGCCATTTTTAAATCTCAGTCTTGGATTCCAGAATGAGCCATGCTTTTAGTAAGCAGTGCCTTTTAGTTTAGCCACAGGGGAGCTAGAAGGAGCACATTCAGTTAATACTTTATACATTACTGGGCCACAAGGATATGCTCTATGAAATTTCAAAATCCTGATTATGTCACATTCAACATGTACCTTGAGCAAGGTACTTGAGCAAGGTACAAGTCACTCAGCCTCAGTTCTCTTGCTCCTTTCTTGGTCTCCCTTCCTTAGAAAAATAATAGATTCCAAATCAGAAAACAAACCTCCCCTTTTAAAATGTTTGCATTGTCATTGTGAATATATCAGTAATCATAGAAGCATAAAAATTATAGTTTTTTATTACTGTTCTTTAAACATTGTGCTTTTAAAATCCAGTTGAACAATGTCAGCAGGCAAGTTTTTCTTTTGCCTTCCCCCCCAAGGAGCAAAATGTCTTCATTATAATACAGTTCTAATTCTATCACTATGAACTTTGACACAGGCAAGTCTCCTCATTGTTGTATAGTTTTATCCACTGAAGTCCCCTTTGTGAAATAAGGAATTTTCCATAGAGAAATTACCCCTTCCTGGAAAAGGATCAGGGGGAGGGCACTCTCATAAAGTATCTATCATCTTTGGGAGCCATAGTTCTCCCTATAGAAGAAAGGACATAAAAGTTATGGCGAACTTAACAACAAACCCTGTAAAGATGGATTGGAATGGTAGATATCTCTGTAGAGTCATGAAAAATGTACATACGTGTACCTATGTATTTGAGTATATGTATGCATGAATGCATTTCTGTATGTATAAGTGTATATGCATTCCTGTTTCTCATTCACCAATAGGATCTAGAGGTCTTTGTCTTGAATACCATTCCCCACTAAAAGGAAGGAGACATCTATGGAGAAATGTTTGATTCCAGAACTGGAGTAGGATCAAGATGAACCTGGAATATATTATGCTAGGAAGACAGGAAGTGTTCCAATAAATGATAGGGCATGTTATAAGGACAGAGGAACTAACTTAAAGAGGACCTCATTGGCCAAATTTGAACTGGACAGTGAACACCAAAATGATTAAGGACAATTATGAATTATGGACCATAAAAAAGTAGAAATCCATGTGCCCATACCAATAGGAGATACATAAACAGAAATGTGGGGTCACATTGGGGCATCTGGGTAGCTCAGTTGGTTAAGCCTCTGAATCTTGATTTCAGCTCATGTCATGATCTCAGGGTCCTGAGATCAAGCACCATGTGGGAGACTCCACACTAAGCATGGAGTCTGCTTGTCTCTCTCCCTCTGTTACTACCCCAGCTAATTCTCTCTCTTTCTCTAAAGTAAATAAATAAATAAATAAATAAATAAATAAATAAATAAATAAAATCTTAAAAAAAGAAGTCAGATTCTTGCTTCTAATAAAATGTTGAGTGCCAAGTGATTAATGTGGAGGAAGTCCTTTAAAAAAATTGTAACCACCATGCTAAACATTGATTTATCAAAAACTATTACTTGGTGCTAATTCTAAGGGATTTTGGTAAATAATATGATATTTATATGGTCCTGACATAGTATCTCCCCACAAATTGCTTATGGGTTGTAGGTAGTAGAGCAGGGGCCAGGGGTTGGGAGGGATACAGAGTTTCGAAACAGTTAACTCTACAGTGGAGAAATCTGGCAGCACCTTGACCAGGTATTCAGAACTAATATAACAAACCAGGGAGGGAGAGAGGTCTTATGCCTCTGGCCATAATGCCTGAGGAGACAGATATCATGCATGTTTCATTTCAGTCTAGAATGCGTAACCGAAATCCAACATGAAGAAACAAAAACAAACCCCAAATAAGTAATATTCTATTAATTTAAAAAAAGGACTATGATCTTCAAAAGTATAAATGACCTAAAAGATAAAGATGGCCTTTGGAACTGTTCTAGCATAAAACCAACTAAAGAGATTATAGCAGTGAAATGCAAACTTGCCCCTAGACTGGTTCTTGAACTAGAGAGGAAAATGCTACATAAATTACATTATGAAGTCAGCTGACACAATTGGAAAGCAGATGAAGTTTAGGTAAAAGTATTGTGTTAGTAAAAAATGCACTGAAGTTCATATTATTCACATACACATTAATGCTTAGGAAATACGCATGTGGGGGGTAGAGACCCATGGTATGTGTAACTTAATCTGAATAGATAGATTCAGATTCTCTGTCTGTCTCTCTGTATATGATAAACATGATAAATACAATATATATGTATATGGAGAGAGAAAAAGCGTATGTGTATACCTGGAAAAAGGGACCATGGGTGTTCTATATACTACTTTCATTCTTAAAATTTTCTGTAGGATTAAAATGATTTTCAAGTAAGTTTTTAAGAAATTGTTAGCAATCGGGATACCTGGTGGCTTAGTGGGTTAAGTGTCTGCCTTTGGCTCGGGTCATGATCCCAAGGATCTGGGATCAAGTCCCACTGCTTTTCCCTCTGCCTGCCGTTGCCCCTGCTTGTGCTCTCTCTCTCTGATACTAAATTAATTAATTAATTAATTAATCTTTTAAAAAAGAGAAATTGTTAGCAATCATTTGTTAAGGTGAAATAATGCAAAAGTCAATAATAGGGATACTCAAGATCTGGGAACTGGTGGGAAAATAAGTTGAAGGTGAAATATAAAATATATCAAAAATATATAATATATATATTTTCCCCTAAATGAATGTGTGAGCAACGATGCCTTAAGGAGGCTGGATACCATGGAATACATTCTGGAAAATGACTGATTCAGGGACACAGGCACAGCCCTGATCGAAGGAGTTGTGTTACCAGATCTCTGTCAACCAGCTTTTCACAGACTGTTTTACTCTGGACAGTCAAACTCTCAAAATTCCATTAGAGGCCTAAAACATGCATCTGTTCAAAGTGAGGTGGTATTTAAGGCTGGGGAAAATGTACAGTAGATTTAAGATAAAATTGTTGTTATACTTGCAATGATGAAACCACTTAATTTAGATTATGATAACTAATATGGGTATTGGATTTTGGGTTTACAAAGCATATATTTATAATCAGGTCCATAAATAAAAAATTATGCATAAATTTAAAATTTGCAAATCTGGAATTCGAAAGAGTTTCTTAACTCATGTCATATCCGAACCTGATCTGACCATATGCCATGCTATGTATAGTCTTTAATAATCTGTTTGATGTGAATATCATATATTTTTGCTGCAAATATATGATTTGATAACAGGTTGCTATCCTAGCCCCCACTTGGGGTGTTAAATAGAACACTGCATATGCACCATAATACCCTTCTAAAATCTGAAAATTTCTAGATCTCAAAAAATATCTGGACACAAGTGTTTCAGGTAACCAGTTGTGGACCTGTGCTATATAATTTCTTTAATGAACAAAGTACTTATTCTCAATTAAGTCAAGTAGCAGTTATAAGAGAAAATGGAATACTAGAAAGTGAAATTGAAAATTGATGCCAAAATTAATTTAAAGGACTCAGAATGGGTTAAGATTTTAAAATGCTGACATAAATAAAGATATGGTAAGTTATCCATAGCTGTGCTGCTTATTTGAATTATAAGTAGAATCATGATGTACAAGCATTCCAATTGTATTTTCTCTTTTTCCTTCTGTGGTTATTAGTTGTACACAAGCAAAGGCATACTGGCATAGTGGAAAATTTTCCATACTAAGAATTTGGATTAAGAATCCATCTCTTTTCCTGTCGTTTTCCTAGTCATTTAGACTCCTTGACCACTTTCCTCCACTGTAAAAATGAAATGAGTAATTTAGATTAAAAGAAGTCCCTTCCCGAGTTTCAAATGAAATGATTTTAAAACTCATTACTTTATATTTACATTTTGTTTTCTTATCCCATTTGGTTCTAAAAATAGTACATAGGGCTATAATCTCCGTAAGCTGTAAAAGATGTATTTTGCTTGTTTTGAAAAAAGAACCCTCTTAGACTAATCAATTTCTTTTGTACACAGTGCAAGTTCCAGGGCCAGTAGAAAACCTGCAAGCTGTATCTACCTCACCTACCTCAATTCTTATTACCTGGGAACCCCCTGCCTATGCAAACGGTCCAGTCCAAGGTTACAGATTGTTCTGCACTGAGGTGTCTACGGGAAAGGAACAGGTAGGCAAGAGAATGGGCCCAATGCTGCCACCTGTTGGATGATCCTAGGACTAGAGCCATTAGGAGGAGACCTGCAAACTCTTGGTCCGGTCCAATGCAGCATGTTAACTGAATAGCTGATCAGTTTTAGAGGATTTGTTATTAGAAACTTGAAGCAATTTAATTGAATTCGGATTGTAAGAGACGCAACTGGGCAATGAGATAAAGTCACTATAAAGGATGTCGTTTTTCTTTTTTATCTGAGTAGGGAGTGGCCTAGCCACATTTGTATTAACTCATCTGGTCCTAGTAAGCATTTGCATCATGAGTCCTTATCTTAAGGACGATGGATCTTTCATTCAATGACCTCAGTCAACTTGCTTTTTTCATTCTTATGTATTTGAGTTATTTCTGTCCTTTTCTCACCAGCAGGTTGTAGTCCTCTAATACTTTTCATTGTTTTCAGGAAACCTCACTCCAGAAGGCTACTTGCCTCCTTCTTACATTTTGCTGGTAATCTGTGGTTTGCACAGACCCCTGAAAACAGGAAAATTGGATTTTCAGATAAATAAGTATTTAGAGGGACGCACATGAAACTCAGCAATTCTGTTTTGTGACACATACATCACTACTGAGAGATGTTTGCTTCCAGATTCTCAACCTCATGTGGAAAAAGATATATATAGACAAGTGCCCGGTTAAATAAGAAAAATTGAGAGCCCACATTGGGATAACAGAGTTCTTTGAATGTATTATGAAGCTTGCCAAGCATACAGTGGTCTTCATGCTTCCATATAAACTGCATGATAGAGATTTTGCTTTAAAAAAATATTTCACAACAGTCCTATTCAGAAATTGTGCAAGCCCTACGTTTTATTGCACAATAGGAATCACTAAGATCTCCTTTTATGTAATTATCCATCCCGTCTTCTATTTGTTTGCTGTCCTCATGCAATTTAGCTCTTGCTTCCATCTTTCTATTTCCCCATTTTCAACACATTTTTGGCTTTCCATCATGACTTTCACCAACCCACTTAAATAAATTCAGAAATGATGTTGCCCAAGACAAATACAAGTGTGAGCATCACTGTGGAGAGTGAAATAATGTGTCTTCTAAGAGCACACCATCGCTGATTTCTCAATGATCTTCACCTCCCGTATGTCATTCCTGCAGCTGTGAAGTACTGAAAACCCTTCCACACCACCTCACAGCCTGTGCGACACAAAGATTGTGGCAAAGGATCTGTAGTTATATTTCAGCAAGGAAAGGAGGAAATCTACTGTTCCGTAGTGAATTATTCCACTTATGGTAGAGGAGCAACTATCTATTCCCATGGATTCACAGGCAGCCTTCTCCCTGTCAGAGTTTCGGTGTGGGTGGAATATAGCACACCATTCAATGTATTGGGTGGCGTTAAACACATTGGAACTTAATGACTGTAAAAATAGCACGGTGCTATTTTAACTAGGAGTCTGAAGAATGGTTTGGGATTTAGTGGGGGAGTGTGTGTCACAAGTTAGGTTTTACAATAACTCATTACAAGGCTAGAGTGTAGTTTTGTGAGTAAGAGGCTAATATTCAATTCACTGATTGTGCAGAACGGCTGCCATTTCTGCTTTAATGTGCCTCCTGAATAACAGTTTGGCATTTTATGTCTCCAGAATATAGAGGTTGATGGACTATCTTATAAGCTGGAAGGCCTGAAAAAATTCACGGAATATACTCTTCGATTCCTAGCTTATAATCGCTATGGGCCAGGAGTATCTACTGATGACATAACAGTGGTTACACTTTCTGATGGTAAGTTATAGACAGTGAAACTTGATTCACATATTTGATAATGATGATGTAATATTGCATGTATGTCATAGATTGCATCTTTAAGGCTTACAATTAAAACTTTATGGCATGTATTACATTAATTAAAAATTTGACTCATTTACTCAAACTATTGATTATAGTTAAACTTTCAAAAGGTGTATTATATAATCTGTGTCAGAATGTCCTAATAGGTAATCTTCAAAGGTGTGACTGCTGCCTAGGAGTTCAAATTATTGGTGGGGGGAGGGGTCTCTATGTCTGTAAACAAAAACATATTTGTGCATGTGTGTGGACCAATTTACATTGGTTTGTTTCTTTTTATTTCTCATTCTAAAGAGGGGTGGATGATTAAAAGTGTAAATGATAGACAGTCCTCCTATGTATACCACTTAATTTGAAAATATGTCGTAAGGATTTAGGCCAAATAATCCAGCACTGAAGGTATTAAAACGAAATAGGACAATGCATAATTTTAGTTGTAAACCTGCCTAACAAGTGAAATATTAGACGTATTTTCTGAACTACCATAAAAAGATGAAGAACTGTTAATGAAAAAAAAGGATTTGGCAAAGCAGTTGCAGAGGAAACCAGAGATCTAAGAAAAGGATAAGGACATGTTGGGAAATTTAATGACAAGTGAAAATAAATGGCAGCAGAGTATATGATGTTGGGTCAGTGGAAATTCAGGCAGGTGTACAAATGCAGAGATGGCCTCCATGAATATTAAAAAAGGCAGCAAGCTATCTCTTTTCAGCAATGGTTTCTATGTTGTTGTATATAATTCTATAAATTATTGATCTTCTGAATTTCAAAGGAAAAAAGACTTTAACTTGTGATTCCTTAACCAATCCATCATTGTTTAATCTGGAAAAGTACCTGGGTGGGTATTTCACACAATATCAGTGGACTGAGGAAGGTCATGCATGTTATTAAGGACAGCGCAGCAAAGACACAGGAGTGATGCTCATTTGCAATTTCAACTTTAAAAAAATATTTTATATGTGACACCACTTCGGTATCATTTTTAATGTCCATCCATCTGATTCTGTTATTAAAGACAGAATAGAATATTTATTGGCAGAATAAATTACTTCACAACTTATAATTATAAAAATAAAAGGAAAACAAATGAAAATGAATATTTTACATAATTTATGTAGATTTCATTCACACTCTGAACTGTAATACTATGGCCTTATTCTCCACTTTGGTTTTAAATGTCATAAGTGAGAGAGAGAGATTATTACTCATTAGTCCAAGAATTATTATCTCTAAGTGTTGCAACAGTTAGGACTTAGAAAATGCCTGTCACTAAATAAAAGGATTTCATGACCCTAACCCAACAAGAGTCACTGTGCAAAGGATGCCAACTTGTCTTTACCGATGCATTTGTTGGGAGAAAGCAGAAACTGAATGCGCCCCTTGGAGTGCACTCCTGGACCTGGTCTGCAACCCTCTTCACAATCAATCATCTCTTTTGATTTCCAAGAAAATCCCCTGCACTCTTAGCTTTCCCTCTCTTGTTATCCCGTCCCTTTCTTTCTGCTCAATCTGGTATCTTCACTCTATTGAAGCTGACCATGTGGAGGTCATACATCATAGAGAAGTTTATTTCATCACATTTCATAGCCTCCCACTTCCCAGTCCCCAGTCATGAAACTGTCTTCTCCTTGACTTTCTGGATGTTATAAAAGGGAGATGTTGTGGAAATTAAATGGGCTAATCCATGCGAGCACCTAAAATATGAGCATGAAATATATTTAAGTGTTCAATAAATGTTATCTATGACAATGTATATGTCATTTTTTCTCCTTATATTACATGTTCCTTAATGTGAGGGATGTTGTTATATTCATCCCTGCATTCATCATCTCAGTAAATATTTACTGAATCAATCGGACAGTTCAGGAAACAATACAATCCTTAGTATGTATAGACTTATCTTTAGGACTTCCCATTCATGTGGCTAATTTAATAGATGACTGTGTGTGAATGCATCTGTGTTATAGAGAACACTGTGTTTCTTATCAGGTCAGAGGCACCCTTACCATAAAAATTTATATTGAGACCGTAAAAAATTGAACAAAAACAAAAAATGTAAATAATGGTTCTTTTTCCTCTGAATTAATTATCCCAGTGGTATTCCACAGTAAAATTCTTGTGAAGATGTTTATCCTGATAAGCTGTTGTCTCTAACTTAGCCCGCTTTCACTGTTTTTCTGGGAAGAAAAACTGTTTTTCATTCAGATTCCTACACTTGTTGTATTCTTTGCTTATCCACTTCTTTAAACCCTTCAGGATTTTAGAATATCAGATCTACGGAGCCTGATATTTAGGGTGGAATGTAACTAGTTTTGCCAGTTTGTCCTCAAACACCATCTCTTGAACTAGTTGACAACTGTAGGTCATTAAAATATTTTATGAATCCATTAATATTTATGAATTTCTGTGCCAGCTTGCTCTGTGCCCAAAAGTAGAAGGACCCAATTTCATAGGCACACTTAACTATAAGAATGTTCTTTTTGCTGTTGTCACTAGTATTTATTGAGTACTTATTAGTGCAAGGCCCTGCTCTAATCACTTAGCATTATTAACCTTTAATCCTCATGGTACTATAATTTTTTTCCTACTTTACAGATGACAAAACTAATATTAGAAAGAGGTCAAAGCTTGTAAGCAGCAGAGCTAGGTTGCTAGTAAGAAAAGAAGCAAGATTTAATATGAAAAAATCTTGAGCTTCTCTTATTCTGTAATGAATTTCTCATGTTAATTGCTTAAAGTACAAAGCTCGTCATTATGTATCAGTTATTTCAATCCACAAATTATGTGTACAGGAAAGTACACATTTGGTAAGGGGAGGAATTCCAGTGCCTTTCTATATGGAGATTCATTTACAAATGTGGAAATTTTATCTACTCTACAGAATACATCATCATCATCTGTATCAAACTAGCATGTTTCACCATATTGAGGGGAGTTTCTGGACCAAATGCCTCTGACTGGCTTTAACAAGCCAGTTGTAAATGATAATTACTTGAGATTTTAAAGAGAAAATAATGAATATGGCCTTCCTCTTTCCCTCATGAGATAATGAAACATCTTGGGAAATCAAATAAAGAAAAGCTCCAATAAATGTGGATTCCATATACTTCTACCAAGCATCTAATCCTACCTACTGTATCTCAATAGTAAGGGAACTGGTATTGAGAGGGAGGGAGTAGAGATTGATAACTAAAAATGCTCTAAGAGGAACTCTCTACTTTCTTTCCTGATTATATAAGGTGAGAACAGCTAGTGTGCTCCAAGTTTGTGAAGTTATATGAGGGAACACTTAGCATTTGTTTTAGTTGGTGCTTATTTTAACTTTCAATGCTTTACAGAATAATTTGAATACAGATTATATTAAATTCTTCCTCATTGTGTGGATGTCATTCTGTTTAGCTTTTCTGATCACACACATTGTTATTATTTCCAGCCTACTCTAATATTTGCTCTTTTAAGGAAATAGAATGTGGAGATGGTCTTATTAAAGCCTCTGCGTTATTCCCTTTCCTGAAAACTGAACTGGGATGTCCACGGTGTGTGAAAGTAGTTTAGGGGAAGTCCGTTTCATTAATAATATTTGGGAAGACTTGAGAAGATAGGAAGTTTATCAAATGCAAAAAAGCCCTTCTGACTAAGCTTACGAAAAAATCTTAATGTTTTAATCATAGTAACATGAAAATGGAATATAAGATATAAAAGAAAGAAAATTTTAGAAATGAATTTTGAAGGAAATTGATCTGTTAAAAAAAAAAGCACACATACTTTAAGAACTCAGCAAAAAAGGATATCCAAATGCCACCAAATATGTGAAAAGATGCTCCACATGACTGGTCTTCAGGGAAAATCAAATAAAAACACTACATACCTACCAAATGACCAAAATGAAAAAGATTTAGAAAAAAACAAAGATTGGTAAGGATATGGAAATTCTGGAGATTTTCTATATTTAACGTATATATAAGCCTCATAGGGAATTCCGCTGCCACCAGGTTTTCCAGGCCTAGATACATAATGAAGGAAACAAGTGCAATTGTTCATCAAAAGACATGTACAAAAGTTTTCATAGCAGATTTATTCTCACAGCCCCAAATTGAAAGTAATCCAATGCCATCCATCAATAGAATGAGCAAATATAAAATAGAATGGTCATGTATTAGAATACATAGGACCAATAAAAATAAACAAACAAAAGAACTGAAACTACTGCAAGATGCACCAGAAAGAATGAATCCCAAGAAATAATAATGAACAAGAGAAACCAGCCTGAACAAAATAACTGATTTCATTTTTAGTAAGCTCAAAAGCAAGCTAAGCTGATCAATGGTGTTAGAAGTCAGACTAGTGGTTACACTTAGAAGGATATTGATTGGGAATGGACCCAAGTATACTTTCCAGGATACTGAAAATATTCTATATCTTGATCTAGGTGTTGTTTAAATGTGAACACACCTACAGACATGTAACTTTATCCAATCATGCGTGTGCAATTTGTGCATTATCCTATATGTATGCAACGCATGAATTAAAAAAAAAAAACTACTAAAAGAAAGCTTGTTATGACCAAAACCCTGAGTATGAAAAACATCTTATAATGTCTTTTAATCTCTCTAATTAATTAATTCAACACATATTTGCTTCATGTGACCCACAAATTTGACACTCTTATTGATACTGAGGATTCGGCATTTAATGGGACAAGAATCCTGGACCCTGCGTAGATTATATTCTGTATTTGAAAAGAAATATAATATGAGCTAAAATAAGTTGAATGACTATTTCTTAAATTTTAAAATATTTTCTGAAAGAATTCTTATTGACCTAATTCATGAAAACAAGCCTCTGGTGAGTGTTTTTGTTTTTGTTTTTGTTTTTTGTCACGAGCTACATTGCCCACAACCTTCACCAAGTACTAAGATAAGAAGTTCAAAATCAAAACAGAGTAAGTGATTTTAATTCCTATGGTGTCCAGAAAGGCCTAGGAGCTAATATTTCAGTAAGCATTTATTTGTTCATGTAATCATTGAGTCAGTAGCTATTAATTGAATGTCAGTTTAGGGGCCATAAAGATTAATCAGACATGTATCATGCCTTCATGGTGATTACTTTTCAGAAGGTAAACTTAGAGTAGGGCATAAATGAATTCAGAGTAAAATGTAAGTACCCTCAAGAAATGTAGATATTGTCCAAGTTCAAGTTAAAGAAGGGGCGACATGACAGAAAATGGCCCTTAAATTCTTGAAAATACGGAGAGCCTTTCTTCTCTGTTAAATTAATCAAATTGTCATGAAAAAAATAGGGACTACTCATTTTATGGATTAACGTGGTAAGCATTTATTGAATGCTACTTCTGTTTCTTTTGTGGGGCAGAAAGCTTTATTTTGTTTACGATTCTTCTTAGACATCTAGGAAGTGTCTGACACATCACAGCCATTTAGTGAATGGTATCTTTGAATTACATGATAGAATATTCACTTTTTGATATAGTAAATATCCTATCCACTACAAATATTATTTAAAAAGTTGTACATATTCTTCCTTCTTCCATGAAGGAATGGGGCAATCAAAATGCAGGTAAGAGAAAAAAAAATACCTGGAAAAATCCACAAAGAAAAATAAACTGTTTTGTTGTTGTTGTTGTTGTTGTTGTTGTTAATGGAATTGACTCACTGAGAGCTATTGCTTGCATCTATGACACATAGGTTTAATTACACACAGGTAAAAAGACAGATGTATTTCTTCTTTTCACCGTTTTAAGAGATAATAAAGATTGCAATAAGGGAATTAAGCAACATGAGTGACCATTAGAATGATGTATTTTATAATAAAACCATGCAGATCCTGAAATACACACTATCTTAAGCCTTTAAAACCACTCTAGGAAATCTCCTGTGTGTTTTTACTGGTTTCTCTGGAAGGTTATAACAAGAAAGCTGTAACTAAATGGCAGATTTTGGTATAACCACAGGTGCTCTCTTGCCTAACCGTTTTTTGGAGGGGAGGGTTCTCTACATGGATGCCTGGCCCTACCAAGTGAGAAAAAATAAACAGAGGCCGTTATTTTTTCATCTCTCCAGGAAAATTTTGAAGTTCCAGCTGGATCAGCCTACCTAATTACCATCATGAACTGTGAAAGTCACGCTTTCTCTTTTCACAGAGGGTTGTAGTTTCTCTTTTCTGACTTTGGCAGTAACCGTCTCACCTTGTTTTGTTCCTTTTAGTGCCAAGTGCCCCGCCTCAGAACGTCTCCCTGGAAGTAGTTAATTCAAGGGTAAGTCATGGAAAGGTTCACTGTTTCATTCCCTACCCGTGTAATTTTCGCTTGCCCCGTTGATTCACCTCTCCCTGGGTGCATGGTGGTTTCCATGTGAAGGAATGTTCCAGAACAACCCTGAGCGAGCAGCACAGATTCCACATCTACTTCAACCACATCTGAGTTAATTAAAGGAAGGATTGCTTTACTAATAGCACACAGTTTTACCAATGTGACAATGATTAAAGGCTATCCCATCAGGAAGCAAATATGTCTCTTTACTTATATTTACCAGTATAGGACGTAATGTGCTAATGCCACAATTGATTGAAGGAATGAACAAAACCCTCACCTTGAAAGAGGTGGAGACTTTTGCTTCCTGACAGAATAATTAGAATGGGATGTTTCATACCATCCCTGTTTTCCACTTATAAATATAGACATCAAAGGACCTTCTTGAGGTCCAGTAAGGTTATATTTATGAAGCAGTGATCCAGTGATTAATATTTCCCTGGCTGGAAAGTTGATAAAACTTTCAAAAGGACTTATTAGTCTAGGTGTGGCTGAAGATAAGGAGCCTAATGCCAGAACTCAGTTCTCTAGAAACATCTGCTTACTTCAAGTGTACCTTGGGGTTGAAAATAAGCTAAAGCCATATACTATAGTGAAGCAAACAAAGATCAGTTTGGGTTGACTATCATTACTTTGTTGTGTGCTCTCATGGAAGTGACTTTACTATTCCTGGACTTCAGCGATGTGGGTGGGAGGTGGTCAGCCTAACTGATCTCTAAGCTCTGGGGGACAGCAGGGAAATCTTGTGAGTCTTAGAAAAAGGCATACTCTGGTTTTTATTCTAGCTTTCTCTTTTAATAACTGTATGGGATCTTAGAAAAGTTTCTGATCTCAGCAAGCCTCAGTTTCTATATTCATGGAGTATGAATGCTAATGCTTTCGTTATCAATTTACCATGAAGAATAGTAATAGAACATACACAAAGGATCTAACTTTGTGTCAGTAGCTATTCACTCAATGTATGATTCCTTGCCACATTCTGCAAAAATCTCTGATGAAGCCCTGTTTTGTGACTGTGATCAGATTTGCCTCTGTCAAATGAATTTGTCTTTTGGAACAAGTGAAATGTCTCTAAAATCGTTAGCCTCTTATATTTTTAGTGCCCATATTGGATAAGAACTAGTAAAATAAATTTAAAATTAGAAGGGGTAAAATAAGTGAACTTAGGGAGAAAAAAAAAATGAGCTAAAGGAAAATAACCAGAATCATTGAATGACCTTGGATGCTGACTGTATTTAAATATGGATTTTTTACCTTCCTGAAAAGGGAATTCCTATTTTGCAGAATTGAATTTTCAACTGATTTCTATATATGTATACAAATATCTCGGCCTGTACTCTTCTATAATATGCAATGCTTGCTACAACCAAATATAAGCACTGCTGTTTCTATCCTCCTGTGGTTATATCTGGAACATTGCACTGCTAGAAAATTTAACTTGTTCATTAGCTTTTCAGGATGAATACAGCAGGCCCAGGCCCTAGAAAACCAGTTATTTGCCTCTCCTTTTTTCTGTTATCTTTTTTCCTAGCTTTTATGGAATTATAAAATATGAGTTTGGATTCTTCTTGGATTCTTCTTGGTTTGTTACCAAGGAGAAAGAAATAGAATGGTCAAAACACTGTGTTTTGTTTTGTTTTGTTTTTTATTTCCAGTATTGATGAAGTAAAAGACAAAAACAATATTCTGATGTTCTTCTTATGTTTGAAACAAAAATTCTCAAGTACATTAATATTTACCCCATTACCATTTTAAGAAACTAAATTTATTTAAAAAGTATTATTTTAGTTGAATAAGTAGTGGTATTATCTAACTAAAAGAATTACAACATTTGTGTTTTTCATTTTACTTGAGATTTTTATTTAATATAGAACAGATCCATATTTAAAAATTTTATTCTCTATAATGTTTGCAATTAATGAACATAATTGATCATGTTATTGACAGTCAATGAGACAATCTGGAGGTGCTAATACTTTTGCACATAGATAGCTGGTATTTCTGTACATAGAATTGAGAAGTCACTATAAGGTATAAAATGACCATTTATAGGTCCTTGTTAAGGTTCTGGCTATCAATAAGCCAAAAGGACTGAGAAATCATGTCCCAAGTTATGCAAACAGTAATATTCTTAAACATTTATATAAAAGAAACAAAAATTCTGTTATTGTATTGTTCTTAAAGCCCCCATACAGCAGATTACCTTTATAAAGCTGTAATCATAGAACAGACTTGATGCCCTTTCTGCAGGCTTATTGTGAACACAGATTTTGTTCTGAAGGAATGGCTTTACCTGTAGATACTAAATTTAGATAGTAATGAGTCATGATTATATGGTTATTTCTCATTCTAAAATTGCTTTACAAGAAATAACATCTTCATAAGAAAAGAGAAAATAATGATTTACACAGTGGGCTTTAAAATGTGACTGTTTTACTGGGAAAACTTTATAGGGATAATTTTCTTAAGATTTTACTTTAAAATTCAATTATTATTTGAAGAAATACATTTTACAACTTAATTAGTTGGGTAGAATATAAAGCGTAAGTTGTAGACTGGGAAGAGCTTATGTTGGTACTTGACTATCTTCCAATACAAAAGTTCTGAGAATAAGTGCATTTAGAGAATGCTACATTTCAAGATGCTTGGGTTCCTTTCCTAGCTCTTTGAGATCTTGGAAAGTCAAGATCAGTTTCATTGATTCATTCAACATTTGCTTGTACTTACAGTGTATCTACTATATACTGTATACATATACACACACATGCATATATACATATGTACACATTGCATATACACCTACTATATGACTATATATACCTAAGTGACCCAGTCTTTGCCTTCATGGAAGTCCTAATAGGAAAACATTCCTTTAATAGGAAAACATATGAGAGAAAATCACTTTTAAGTAACCAAATTTTATTGATTGTATCTCCTCAAAGTTGACATTATTTTCTCATTGATAAAATGAGAGTTGGAGAGATAATCTCTAAAATCTCTACGACTCCAAACATCTATGACTGTATTTTCACTTGTCAGACCTTTTCTCAATCACTTTATCTTTACAGAATTTGAGAAAGTGGAATGCGAATTTTGATTGAGATATACTGGATTCAGTTCACATGTTCATATATTTATTGATTGATTACAAAGAATGAAATTTAAAAAAATAAATAAAATTCAGTATATCACCAGGCATGGATCCTTGTGCAGATTTAGATTTTTTTAATGTAGAATAGGGGTTCCTCTTGTTCTATCACTGCACTTTTCTAGTGTTGAAATTCTTATTCTTGAACACCAGATACATCTATGTGGATGTAATTTTGTTGCATTCCTAAAAGCTAATCCCTAGCTAGTCACTTGCAGTTTGATGAGTGTGTGTGATGCCTTAATTGCTACAGTAGAAAAACTGACATGTCTTCCTGTATTCTTAGTGCCTCACTCCCTTATGTGTGAGCCTATTTTGGCATGCTTAAATAACTTGAAAATTAGTTTAGTGATCATACAATTCCCTTTACCTAGAAACTACCCAACGGGAGAATTAAAACAGCAATTTCCAACTCCAGAAAACATACTGATCATTTTGGTCTCAGATATTTTAACATTTTTTTTTCTTTCTTTCTTTTTTCCTTTACTCTCATTCTTTAAAAACAAAACAAAGCAATAAACAAAAACAATGCAGAGATAATCTAAGGACTGTATCCATGGGTAACCTCAGAGGGGCATATACTTCTGAAGATGTGGGGTGACAGAATGGTTTTGACTCAATCTCTGTCCCCTGTCATTGGGTTGGGTCTCGTATCAACAGAACATGAGAGTGAAGTGGACAGCTGAGTGAGTCATTTGCATTTGACTCCCAACTGGGATATACACTTGTTAGGGACTGTGAACAAAAGTGCAAAAGTGAGGAGAGGGGAGAGAGTGGAGAATTGTAAATCAAAGGGCAGTATGAGTTACAGTATTAATTTGCAGATCCTCTGTTCTCCCCTCTCCCGATTGAGGGTTTCTTCTTTTGGTTGTCCAGAGGGAACCAGAATTGACACCACTTCCTGCTTCATCGCATCTCCCCTGAAAACACACTGCTCACACAGGTGTTCTAGACCCCCTTCTTCAGTTTGACCATGCTTCCTGTGACTGTTGATCTCCCCCTTGTATGTTGAGCATAGGCAGGGGCCTCAGCTAGCTCATGAAAACTGTTTTTCGTTTCTCTCCTAATAATCCTAAATCCTTTGTAAAATACACTTTGGCCACTGAGTTATTTGGAGCCAGAGCTCTGAGTCCTCCCCAGCAACAAATGCAGTTGGTTTCTGAAACACATTTAATGTAGAGAAAGAGGACATGCGGGAGTCCATAGGGGATGGGTACCACGCAAAGATAAATTAGAAACTGGCATTTACAGGGCAACTGGGTGGCTCAGTGGGTTAAAGCCTCTGCTTTCAGCTCAGGTCATGATCTCAGGGTCCTGGGATCGAGTCCCGCATCGGGCTCACTGCTCAGCAGGAAGCCTGCTTCCCCCTCTCTCTCTGCCTGCCTCTCTGCCTGCTTGCAATCTCTCTCTGTCAAATAAATAAAATCTTAAAAAAAAAAAAAAAGAAACTGGCATTTACAATAATATTTACACTTCAGACTTCACACTGGTATTTTTACTCAATCATGGTCCAGTTGTTCATCAATTCAATTCAAGTGGATATAGATTTCTTGTATTTGTTTTAGTTATTGATCTCTTCATTGATGTTTAACCTGAGTGTTCTTTGAGTACAGACAATGTCCAGAGGGCTATGAATGGAACAGTCTTGGGAACAGTGTGAGGGTAGGAGCATAATTATAAGGAAGGCGGTGTTTCCTGGTAGTTCTTCCAGCCTGATCTTTCTGTTTTTGCCTAGAATTTGTAGAATAGTCTGGCTATAAATGTTTATGTCATCTTAAAATTGGACAACATGTATTTCATGAGAACTTCCTCCAGAATAAAACTATTTGGTCTGTAATTTGGAAAGAACCCATTTTCAGATATCTGCTGCCCTGCTTGCATTTTTAAAAAATCAATACTTTTTATTGTAGTAAAGTATATAAAACATAAAAATTTACCATTCTGACCTTTGTCAAGAGTATGGTTAGTGGCATAAGTACATTCACATTGTTGTGCAATTATCACGGCCATGCACTCTCCGAACACTTTTTATCTCCTCAAACTGAAACATTTTCCCCATTAAATAATAATACTCCATCTCTCCCCTTTCTTCAGGCTCCGGCAACCAACATTCTACTTTCCGCTTCCTGACTTATTTTATAAAAACTGAGGAGACTGATTCATGGGGGGAAATGTGATTGTCTTTTTATCTTAATAGAGAAATGAGACATTCTTAAAGTTTTCTATCTTCACAGGGAAATGAAGGATCTAATGAATGATAGTGGTCAAGAAAATAGGCAGATGCTGTAATTGGCTAGAAGAAAAACCTCACTTCCTATTATCGATACTGCTTTCAGAATAATTCTATTCCAAGGCCCATATTTATGAATTATTTTATAAAAATCTACTGACAAAACCAACTGCTATAGTTAATAATAACAAACCAGAAATATATGCATGAGATTCTTCTGGAGTAACTCTGAAAACATAATTTTGGTCACCAACATCAGTTTCATATCCCATTACAGTTTAGACCAGAGCTCTGAACCAGTAGCTAAATTGATCCTTTGATTTTTTTTTTTTTTTGGACGTTCCAATAAGTCAACAGTTTCAATCTTTTTTCCCCCAGTGAAAACACAGAAAACACAGTGAATGGATTAACTATGATGGGGAGGGTATTAGGAAAGTGTAAAAAAAAAAAAATAGACAACCAAGTTTTAAATAACAAATGCATCATGCCAATTTAAATGCATTCTGTAAATAAGTTTGATAAGAAGATACACTGCAAATTCAAAATATATCTTCATATCACACTATCACTCATTCTCTTAGATCTGTTCTTAGAGAATATTGACTCATGGTACTTTCCCAAGAAATGATGTTGCGTGGTTTATATGTTGTAAGAAATATAAGTCCCCTATTAGAGATACTAAGGGCTGCAAAAGTATTTGTTTAACTCTGTTTTGGTCAAATGATTTCTTTCTATAGATGCTTTTTATACTAAATACTATCCGTAAAACTTTTTCTGTGTTACTTATCTTAGTAACATCATATACATTCCATACAAGTACAGCGTAGTCCATAAGTTGAGCTAATTCATCTCCACAAAAAGTACATTCTTACATGAATTAATTTCAAATAAAATATAAATTAAGTAGAGAAAAGAGAAGAAAAAATAAATTTCTGAAAAACTAGAAATGCATCTAGGACAAGTCTTTAGAAAGCATCTATGTGCATAACTATGGAATAAGGAGTGGAGAATGACCTATGACCTCTCTTACAGGATTTGAATAAATTAGAGGCATGGTTAAATCTCAGAGTCTATATGAACTTTTTATACTATAAATAGGATTAGAAAAACATTTCCTAGAATGTTTCAAATACACATACCAATTTTTTGTTCTGTGTTTTGGGGTCATTATATATTGTTCTTTCCAAATTCATTCTCCTTACTGCCATCTGGGATACCTGCACAAAGGATTTGGAAAAGAGACTAAAATAGGTGGTGGAATACCACCTTCTTGGGTGTTCTAGCTCTGCTTTAATATCACCTTGTAATTTGTACTTCATCACACACATTTGTAATGGCTCCATTTCTGGTTGGTTCTGAAGGCAAAGCTCACTTTTGTCTCTCCATGAAGTTTAATGAGATTTCCCTCAAGTCATATGTTTTTGAGAAGTGGGAGGTTTAATAATGAGCTTAAATTAAATGAACCTAGGTCTAGTGATAAGGTCTCTGATTTTAATTTAGTTCAAGGAAGTTGCCCTTATATGTGGAATGGTTGATTAGTTAGAAGACATGAATAGGTTCAGTCTTACCAGTAGGTAAAAGCAGTCACTAACTATGTGATTTGAATTTAGAGATGTTGAAACATTGACCTACATGCACAAAGCTTAATTTACTTGTCTAGCTTAAAATATTGCTTACCTTAGAAAACAACTATGAGTAAATACAAATCCTTCATCTTAATTTATTAGCATGAGTTATTTTAATTAACATTCTTTTTTTTTAATTAACATTCTTGATATATATTTGAAGAACACCTAATTATAATAATAGTAAAGGCAGTAACTAACTTTTTCAGCAGGTATTCTGTGCCTGGCAAAGTGCTAAGCAATTAAAACACTATTTTATTTATTTTTTATAATAACCCTGTAAGTATTAGTTGTTAAACTGATTACGGGAATACTAACTTTGAGCTGAGCTTACTGCTAGAAAAGCTACAATGAAGGCAGTCCAATCTTCTTTCCTAGAGCTTACTTAAATTCATATACAAGGAGGTAGATTGATAAGCAAACAAAGAACTGAACAATTAACACAAGAGAATGATGAGTTATGCGAAGAAAATTAAGCACAATAATATGATAGGGAAGGACCTAATTTAAATCAGATTGTCACAGAAAAACTTTTTAAGGAGGTGACACCTGAGCTGAGTCAAGAATATGAAAAAAGGCCAGTTTCTTTGCACACCTAGGATAAAGCATTCCAAGGAAAGCTTCCAGCTAGTACAAAAGCCTTGACAAGGGAACCGTCTGTGTGTGATTGAAGTAACAGCCATATGCATGGATCACAGATCTCTGGATCAGGGCCAGATCATGTGGGGCTTTATAGGGCATGACAAAAATTAGAATTTCATTCTGTGGATGATGAAAAGAGGCTTGAAAGGGGAGTGATCTCTATTTTAAAGATCACACTGGCTGCTGTGAGGAGAATTATTAGAGATGGGGCAGAGTGGGAGCGGGGAGACCGTTTAGGAGACAATTGAATGATCTGTATGAAATGATTGTAGCGGGGACTCGGGAGTCATTACAGCAGATGAAGAGAGAAATGGGGAAAATCATGATGTGTGTTGCATTTAGAGCCAATAAGATTGGCTAATGGATTGGATATAAAGGGCAGGGGAAAGAGAAGGATCAAGGATAGAGGCTAGATTTTTGCTACAGCAAATGAGTGCACTGTGGGGCTGTTTAATGAGATAAGGATGAGTGTGGGAAAAGATTGGTTTAGAGGGAACAATCAATTAGTTTTTGGACATTTTGAATTTAAGATAACTACTGGACATACAATTAGGGATGTCAATCATGTAGACAATCTGGCATATGAGACCAAAGGTCTGATGACAGGTCATGACAGGAGATATAAATTTAGGAGTCACCATCATATCAATGACACCTAGGGAGAGATTATATTTAGAAAACCAAATGGCTGAAGCTTCAGATACTACTGCACATTTAGAGATTGGACAGAGGGGAAGGAGCAAGAGTGGTAGGAGAAAACAAAGAGGGATGGTATTACAGAAGTGGGGGTTCTGCTAACCATGTCGGTGCTGATGAAAAATATAGAAAATAATGACAGCAATGTAGCCGCTGGGGAGGGAGCATGAAAATGGAGAGGAAGGCGAAGGAATTGCAGAGCCTGAAGGCAGATGTTTTAAGTTTTGTCCTGAAGTGCAACAAAGAAATGGGCAGTAACTTTAGGAGGTGGTAGACTTAAGGGAAATTTTATTGCCTGTTCTATTTATTTACAATTGTTTCCTTTTTGAACACAGGAGATGCTGCAACTTTTGCAAGTAGTGCAGCCTAGAGGGGGAAATTAGTGACACAGAAGAGAGTGGAAAATTGCAAGAGTGTAATCCTTTGTTGCAAGTAGGAGAGAAGGGAGAAGATCTAGCATGCAGGTGCAAGGGAACAGATACTTCAATCTTAGGAAGGTAAGCCAAGGTAGAGGGAGTGGGCATGGATGCAGTTATGTCAGTAGCTGAGATGAGAAGTATGACAAAAGGTCTTCACCAGTGTGTGAAGTCTTGGAGGATCAAGTATTGAGAGCTTGAATGTGGGGAACAAGACGAGAAATAGTTATTTCAGATTGTAGGAAAGAGAATCACGAACTATGTGAATTTAAGATTGCTGAGCAGTGTGGACTGGCCATTTGAAATTTGTTGTCATGAATTTAAAGTGAAACTAGCCAACACAATTGTGTTTGTTTCCCTCTGCAGGGGCGGTAGCTTCGTTGTTGGCCTGGCAGATTTTTGGGTTTTATTTTGTTTGAAGTTTGCCAGGGGAGAAGGAATGGTGTGGCAAAGAGGTTTTGTAAGGGAATGATTAAGAAAAGACCCACTTCTTTGAAGCTAAGGAAGGAAAGTAGGGGACAGTGGCAGGGGTGATGGATAATGAAAAAGTGGTTAAAGTCAGTGGGTTATATAATTATTTTATAATTATATAATAATTGTATGATTATTATTAATATATCCCATTTTTCCAGAGAGACTGCTGAAATTTAGAGAGGCTAGGTAATGAGCCCCATTACCACACAGGGAGGATGTGGCAGCACAAGGAATCGAACCCAAGCTAAGGTTGTTGGTTATTTGGCCACACTGTGTCCTATATGTAGGGTCTTATGAGAGAAGGGTTCAAGATAAGCTTGGCCTTCAACGGATTTAAGTTCTTGGTAGGAATAGTTTCCAGTCAGAAGGTAAGGTCTAGATCAGAAGCTGGAAGATGGGTTAATCCATCAAGTGGCCAACAAAACTAGCTATGGAAAGTATAGAAAGACATAGATATAAATGTCAGGAAAGGAGGTTGTAAATGTAAATGTTAAGAAAGGAGATCTCCTGAGAAGGGATTCAAAAAGATATGTGTCTGCTTCCCCAGTTTCTCCCAGACTGAAGCCATCTCTAAGATTCTATTCCTCACAACCATCCATGTATTTCTCCCTGATAAGCCTAAAAAACACATAAAGGAACCCTAGATTGTTCACTGAGCGAAGCTGATACCTCTAAAACTTTATTAAAGAAGTTTAAAGACTACTGGCATTCCAAAGGTAATTCTGGCTTTTCCTCAAATCCAAGTTGTAGAATATACTAATGAAGCTTTGAATGGGAAAAAATGAGATCACGGAGAAGAGCTATACCTGTTTTGTCAAGATTTGTTGGCAATAAAGTAGAATTTGTATTTATTTATTTTTAGCAGCATCAACAATGGTTTGGAACCATTAGGAAATGTATGTAAGGTTTAGAGAAAATGCAAATCAAAACACTTGCCATACATTTTATTAGCAAGCATGGTTAATTTAAATAATAAACAAAACTAAACCAAATGGGCACTAATTAGATAAGAAGCCTAGAGCAAATGTTGCCAGGAAATAGTGAAACTATCTGAACAAGAGTGTTATTTTAAGATATCGCTGCTTTAGCAACCAAACTAAGTCTAGTATATCATTGTCCTGAAGTCACTTTAGTTTAATCTCATTAAAAAACCCACTAACATTATGCAACTTTAATATATACCCTCAATTACAGTGAACATTGAAATCTACTTATTTCATTTATTCTGTTACTCTTTCACATAGAAAATGGCTTCCATTTATTTTCCAAAACTGTCCAAAACATCACTCAGTCCACTGGAAAACTCTGTATGTGAAACTGACAATCTAAAAGCATCATCTTCATGGTTCCTAAACATTTTTTAGAAAGTACTCTACACTGTATTGAATACAGATGGAATTTTCAAATATATTGAAAAGTATGTAATAGTAAGGTAAAAGGTATGGAAGAATAGGGGCTCCTGGGTGGCTCAATTGGTTAAATCTCATTTCGGGTCAGGTCATGATCTCAGGTCAAGAGATTAAGCTCTGGGGGTGCCTGAGTGGCTCTGTCAGTTAAGCATCTGCCTTCGGCTCAGGTCATGATCCCAGGGTCCTGGGATTGAGCCTCAGGCTCCTTGGTCAGCAGAGAGCCTGCTTCTCCCTCTCCTTCTGCCTGCCGCTCTGCCTACTTGTGTTCTCTCTCTATCTCTCTGTCAAATAAATAAATAAAATCTTAGGGGACAAAAGAGATTAATCTCTATGCTTGAGATCCTCTCCTTCTGTCCCTCCCCAGCTCCTGTGCACTTACAGGCACATGCACACTCTCTCAAATAAATAAACGAATCTAAAGAAAAAGTATGGCTGAACAATGTAATATTTTCAGAAAATTAACTTATGATTATATTATATATCTAATCTTCATGGAACTAGGAGAAATTACTTGTGTCTTCTACAAATTCCTTTGTTCCAAGGCATACGAGAAATTCCATTTTCTTTTTTTTTATTGTAATAACTCAAGTTCCTACTACCTAAACATTTCTCATACTTTGGAGAAATCTATTTGACAAGCCATTTTGTGTTTCAGCCGAGAGGCAATAGCTATTAACTAGATAGTTGTCTATTTTATTTTTACATGGATAAAGTTGAAAAAACACAAGAGGGATTTATACCTGAAGAAATGCCCCATACTGACTTTAAATAAAATTCATATTTTTTAAAATATGAAGCTGACTGTAGATTTTTATTTTTTATGCATAGATGCATCTAAATGGTGCAAAGGGTATATATGTGTAAGTCCATGGCTGTGATATCAACATGTACTTCTCAAGAGATGTCTGTATTTTATTAATTTATTTTTTATTAACATATAATGTATTATTTACCCCAGGGTACATGTCTGTGAATCATCAGGCTTACACATTTCACAGCACTTACCATAGCACATACCTTCCCCAATGTCCATAACCCAGCCACCCTTTCTCTACCCCCCCATACTCCCCAGCCACCCTGTTTGTTTTGTGAGTTTAGGAATCTCTTATGGTTTGTCTCCTTCCTGATCCCATCTTGTATCATTTCTCTCCCCCCACCCCACCATGACCCACCGCCCTGCCTCTGAAATTCTTCATATCAGAGAGATCATATAATTGTCTTTCTCTGACTGACTTATTTCGCTTAGCATAAACCCTCTAGTTCCATCCACATCATTGCAAATGGCAAGATTTCATTTCTCTTGATGGCTGCATAGTATTCCATTATATTATATATATATATATATATATATATATATATATATATCTCACATCTTCTTTTTCCATTCATCTGTTGATGGACATCTAGGTTCTTTCTATATTTTGGATATTGTGGACATTGCTGCTATAAACATTCAGGTGCACATGTCCCTTTGGATCACTACACTTGTATCTTGCCATTGGTTTCCTCGGTCCGACACCTGGGGACTCTGCCGCACTCAGACACCCCCAGTCCCTCTGTGAACCCACGGGTCCTGAAACCACACTGTTCCCGCGAGGGCTAAACCCCCTGTTTAGCCTCTGGAGCGATGTCCCTCAGAGGAGCAGACTCTAAAAGTCCTGATCTTGTGCTTCACGGCTCTGCGGCAGCCGGCCCCTCCCCCCACGGTCTGTCTTCCCGTCACTTTGATTCACTTTTCCATCCGTCCTACCTTTCGGAAAGTGGTCAATTTTCTGCTCCTAGAATTGCTGTTCTCCCTCTCTTCTATTTCATGTTGAGTTTGCAGGCATTTAGAACGGTTTGATAACTATCCAGCTGAACTTCTGGGATCCGACACTATCTCAGCCTCCTCCCCCTAGAGATGTCTGTATTTCAACATTTCCAAGTTAAGGGTTTTTTGTTTGTGGTTTTTTTTTGGGGGGGGGTACTTCAAAGAAAGAACATATGTGCGTCTCATTTAGATGCTAATGTACATAATTCTCTTGATGCAATCAAATATAATGACTTTTAAAGGAAACATTGTCAGTTCAAAAAAATCCGAACGATTTCTACATTCGGAGGTTGTAGTAGCAAAAAGGGAACAAAATTTTTAAAAATTATTTCTGTTACAAACTTGGGTTAATTTTTCATGTGTTTATTTATTTGTATATTCATTTATTCTTATGTTTGCTTAATAGTAAATATTCATTGAGTGTATACCATGTGACAGACACTAGCTAGACACTTCTTCTCTGCCAGTTTAATAAGAGGCCTCCCTGGTTGCTTGTCAGTCAGGAAACCTCGGCAACTCCGTGAGCAGTAGCAGTGAATGAGGAACTCTGACAAGTGACAGCACCTGACATCGAATAGCATTTCTGCTCCTGTAGAAGAAATTAAGTTCCCTGTCTGTGATAATGGAGCAGTTGATCACCCCTCACCCGTTATCTAGGGGTGGTTGCAACGGTTTTCGATTATACTTAGCTTTGATATAATCAGAGATGTTCTGGGTTGATGGACGAGACACCAGGTCTATGAAGCTGTACCTGAGTTCCAGGTGGGACAGAATCTTGTTCACTGCCCTGCTGGCCTGGAGAGGAAGCTGAGCATGACAGAATCAGCAGGTAGAGGCTCACCGTAGCCCCTTGGAGAAAAAAGAAATCGAAGGCTTCGAGTTAAAGTTCTCAAACTTTAAGAAGCTTGAAAAATCCTGTAAGGCAGTACTTGTTTAAAATGAAGAATCCCTTCCCCACCTCCAGGCACACACACTTTTGATTCGGTAGGTTTCCTGTCCAGGAAACGTGTGTTTTCAGATAGCAGGTGACAATTTCAGCGTTTAATCCGGAAGGCAGTCCATCCATCTTCAGTGATCAGGATGAATAGTAGATAAACACCTCTGTGCCCTTTTTGAAATGTAAGTGACCATCTTACATAATAAAGCCCATGTTTAGCATTTACTTTAGCAACTTTAGAGACTTTTCCCTACTCTCTATTATGGACCCTTTTGTCTTTAACACTAATTTATAACTTGAGATGCCCCCAAAGGAGAAGAATTGCAGTTTCTTTAATAATATCTTCATCATAAATATAAATCATTTCCTTAGTAATGAATTATTTGAGCCTCTTAAAACTGAAATGATCAGAATTTTTAAATGATATTCACAAAACACAGCAGTTTTTTTTTTTCTTAAGGGATTCCATTATCTAATTTTACTAATAATGTGTAGTCTTGTGTCTGTTCCTCAGCCATTTACTCATTAATTTATTTTTCCTGATTCATTTACTCAACGAAGAGTTATTATGCACAACAGCTAGACTCTGGTATTCCTTAAAAGGCCTTAACAAATAACCTGAAATTTTGGGGTGCCTGAGGGGCTCAGCGGGTTAAAGCCTCTGCCTTCGGCTCAGGTTGTGATCTCAGGGTCCTGGGATCAAGCCCCGCATCCGCTCTCTGCTCAGCAGGAAGCCTGCTTCCTCCTCTCTCTCTGCCTGCCTCTCTGCCTCCTTGTGATCTATATCTCTCTGTGTGTCAAATAAATAAATAAAATCTTAAAAAAAAAAACAAATAACCTGAAATTTAGATCATCGATGTAAACCATCTGAATTGCAGTATGATAAGCTAAATATACCAGTGTGTCCTTTTTTTTCTTATTTTGAATTATATATGAAGGGAGCAAATGCTTGTCTTAAATTTCTTCGGTTAAAGATTACAAAATATTTAGAAATTTTGCGCATTCAGTTTAGAACACCAGAGGAAAAGCTTGTTTCAATCAATCATTTGTATGATTTCCCTCTATAATTGATAGTAGATACCATGAGTTTTAGAAATATCTCCATGTGTGATATGTAGTTTGAGGCTTAAGTTTCCTTGATGTGTGCATAAGTATGTAGACTGGGCTGGAGTAAATGAGTATCCCTTTTCCTGAGAGTGTTTGCTAGGATCCTATTTTGATTTTTAGAATTGATTTTTTTCCTCCATCCCAAGGAGGACATGTGTGTCAAGAACTTGACAATGGGATACAACTTGACAGAGTGACACACACAGGAGTCAGATGTTATCAGTAAGAAAATACACTTATTCTCTGACATGTGGGTCTTGTGAGGAACTGACATTGATGGGAAACGATGCTCTTTAGCCAAAGGGAAATATATCTATCAAGCTGTCACATCAGATTTACTTCAAACTAAAGTAAACATTGTGTTATGATGCTATTCTTGGGAAATATACTTCTGAATATGCTCTTGGCTCTTTGGATGAGAAGTCATAAACAATTTTAAAGTGCATAAAATAGTACCTGTCATAGTAAGCATGCGATAAAAGAAATTTATACTTATTATAACTATCGATAGCTATACTCATAAAATAGACTATGAAGTAAGTATCTCAACAGCGCAGCACATCCTGTCTTTACCTAATGCCAGCAATCAGGGCTCCTTTGCCTCACTTGGCAGAGAATTGTGACTAATGATGTAACTGGTTTGAGGAGGCTCTTTTTTTAAAAAATGAACTTGAGAATTATTTTAATACTGAATTTTATAATTGATGGACTGATTTTTAAAGCCCAACAAATAACATTTATATGAGTGTTAATTGGATTCAAACTTTTAAATGTGTGTCTTACACAGATTTTATTTAATCCTCAGGATGTTAGATGGATCTCACAGTATTAACAATTTTAATTCATTCCACTTTCACTGATCTATATGGTCTCCCTTACCATATATACAACAACAACAACAACAACAGCAGCAGCAGCAAACCAGAAACACCAAGAATTTCTCTTGAACCTGTAATTTTATTTTTGGTGATTCAGAAAGGAAGTGCTGAAAGGCTCTTAAATGCCAGTTTCTCCCATCTTCCATCTGTTATATGAATTCCCTTGATAAAACCTTCTTCTAGCTCATGCCTGAACTGTTCTGCTGACAGGGAACCTTTTCCCCCCCTCTCTAAGCAGCCACTTTTGTCATACATAGGTCTAACTTTCAGGAATTTATATTCAAAATGAATTGCTCTATCTCCCTATAACTTGCAATCATTTGTCATAATTATTTCCCCCGGGACTATAAAGAACAAATCAAGTGAGTCTAGTGACTTCTCTTATGGCATGACTCTCAATATTTGAAGATGGCTGTCAGGCTCCCCTTCCTTCTACTGATTCTTCTCCGAGCTAAATATCCTTAGTTTCTACAAATATTTCTCATTTGCTTGTCATCTCCCCACTTGATATGTCATCCTCCTCTGCACAGTTTACAGATGGAATGTGATTATTAAACATCCCTTCCTCGCCTTCATATTACATTATTATTCATATAATCTACAATCACACTGATGCTGTGGGTGGTCACACTGTCTCCTGGACTGATTATTGAGTTGGTTCTCCACGAAAACCTTTAAGTATTTCATGAATGATGCTCACTGTGTGCGCGCCAGCCTTTGTCTTATTCACTTGCAAGACCTCTTTATTTATTTTCATTACGTTCTGTCTCAGGTTAAATCCATTACAACAACCTCTCAAGGTCCCTTGGAATCTTCATGCACTTATTGCCCAGCAATAAACAAAGATTGGTTGTACACCTGGTACATGTCAGGCAGTGTGCAAGATGTTAATTCTGTGGTCCATTTATTTGATATACCACCCAGCTTCAATTGGCCTCTTCACTCTGGGGGCGATTTCCTATATGTCTCTATGTCATGCACAAATTTGGATATTTATTCTGCTTTAACAAAAGTCCACATTTTTACCCATATCCAAAAGGTCAATTTAATATGCAGGGACTGGGTTCCATTGATGTAGCCCTTTTTCATCCAAACTAAAATTATACCGAGAAATGGTTTTTCTAGACATTTTTAAAAGTATTTGAAACCTGATTTATTTAAGCAATTATTATAGGTTCTCATTGTATCTCATTTTCTGTACCTTCAGGGTTAATGTATGTATCATATCATATTCTCATTCAAAGCCACAGCAAAAGGAGTTGATAAAAGGAAGATGGTTCTCATGGTTCACTTGCTGGTTTTTCAACTAACTGTATCTGATTTTACTTAAAGTATTCTTTTTTTTTTAAGATTTTATTTATTTATTTGACAGAGAGTTAGAGAGAATAAGTAGGCAGAATGGCAGATACAGGGAAAGAGAGAATCAGGCTCTATTGAGCAGGGACCCCAATATGGGGCTCGATCCCAGGACCTTGGGATCATGACTTGAGCTGAAGGCAGACACTTAACTGACTGAGCCACCAACGCACCCCTATTTAAAACTTTTCTAAAAATTACTTTTGGCACCAAACATGTGGACCAGTACTTACAACTTCGTGATTGGTATAAATATTATTTTATATGGGATCCTCCAGGTATCCACACAAAAGCAAGAAGAAACAAAAAAGAAGTAAACCTTTTTTCCATTCCTGCTAGTCTCAAAATGTAGTATTGGCCAGCCAGCCTTTCCTTTTTCTTTAGGACGCCAAAAAGCCCAGTCAGATATACCACATGAATCTAGGTATAACCTACAAAAAAACCATTATTCTCTTAAACATGACTTAATGACATATTTGGGGGAACTTTAGAGATAAAATAATCCAAGCCCACTCATTTAAAAAACTATATAAAATAGAGACAGTCTAAATCCCTCAGCAATTTAGCACCAGACTCCCAACTCTCTGGCTAAACTAGTGCTTATTCTGTTTTGTACTGAAAGGCAAAACAGATGCACGCTCACCAATTCTCCATGAGCTGATATTGCCTTTTAATACCTAGATCTCTTGAAAAAATAATAATTTGTTTAATAGTGATTGGTTTAAAACTGAAGCTTTTGATGATCATATGGTTTGTTCCTTTCTTCCTCTCTTCTTCCTTACAAATCTATTCATTTTATTACTTATATAAGACAAATATGTGTAACAAAGGGAGAGTCACATAATTTTTGTTTGACAAACCTTCTAAGTATGAAGAAGGATGCCCTCTAGCTAGTCAATTTCCATTCTTTTCATTCTAATGTTAATGATGTTATTTAAAGTTATTGGATGCATGGCATCAAATGACATTATTTCAAGTGACTTCATGACACAGAGGGTACATTGTGTAAGGAATATCAAGTAGAAGTTCTCAGGTGTTTTTCTCTTTAAAATGCAAAGGAAGAAATGCAATTACTATTTATTATTTAGTTACCTAATGCCTGCCCATCATGTCTTTTTGAATTTGGCCCACTAACTTATAATTAAAAGAATCATTATCTCTGCTGGATGTGGGCACAGATTCACATTATTTCCGTGAAAGCCTGTCTGCTGTCTCACTTTAATGAAAATTTAAACCTCTTAGAATGGCATGTGGTACCTAGAATTATTTTCCCTTTGTCTGAATAGTGTTAGAAAGGGAAAGAACTCCTAGACATATAAATCCCTGCTCCTTTCCATAGATTCTTGTCTCCCAAGCATCCATTTTCTGTTTTAGAAAAGATTGATGAACACGGTATCTATACGGTGCTTTAAGATTATAATTTAGTGGTGCAGAAACAAAACAATTGTACTTCCTCCCAGTTTCAACCCAGATTTATTTGGCTTTTCTTTTTTAATTATGGTAAAACATAAAGTTCACCATTTTAATCATTCTTAAGTGTATGACTCACTGGTGTTGAGTATATTCATATGGCCGTACAGTTACTACCACTGTGTATCTCCAGAAATTTTTATCATCCCAAACAAAAACTCTATTCCCATTAAGCAATAACTCCCCACTCCCTTCCTTCTTTAGACCCTGCTAATCACTGTTCTCCTTTTTATCTCCATGATTTTGCCTATTATAAGTTACCTCATATGAATGGAATCATACAATATTTGCCCTTTTGTAACTGGCTTATTTTTCTTTGCATAACTTTTTTGAGAACCATCTATTTGTTCTGTGTTATAATAAGTTGTTCTTTTTTATTGCTAAATATAATTTCATTGCATAGATACACTTCATATGCTTTTTCATTCCCCATTTATGAATATTAGATTGTGTTCAATTTGGGGCTGTTATAAAGAAGACTACTACAACATTTTAAATAAGTCTTTCATTGACACAAACTTCCTTTGGGAAGAGTATCTGGAGGGAGACTCTTAGGTCAGAATTTAGATAAATATCTTACTGGATTAGAAACAGTTTTCCAAAATGTTTGTCCCAATTTGAGTTCCTAGCAGCAGTGTATGAAAGTTCTAGTTGTCTAACCCTAACCTGCACATGTATTATTTGTACTGTTTGACTTGTTAATCTTAGCGAATCTAGGGGTATGTAATCATATGTTGTTGTGTCTATAATTTGCCTTTCTCTTATCACTAAAGATGTTGAACACCATTTCATATGTTTCTTGGACATTTGAACATTTTATTTTTCCCATTTTTTTTCCTTAAAGGTTTTATTTATTTATTTGACAGAGAGAGAAATCACAAGTAGGCAGAGAGGCAAGCTGGGGGGAGGGGAAGCAGGCTCCCCGCTGAGCAGAAAGCCTGATGCTGGGGTTCAATCCCAGGACCCTGAGATCATGACCGGAGCCACGAAGGCAGAGGCTTTAACCCATTTTTTCCCATTTTTTTAAAAGTGAGGTTGTTAATCTTTTAAATTATTAATTTGTCAGAATTCTTTAACATTCAGGAAACAAGCCAAACAGATTTTTGTATTGGGAATGTTTTCTCCAGTCTGAGACTTACCTTTTCAATTTCTGAATGGTGTTTTCTGATGAACAGAATTTTTTAATTTTGATGAAGTCCAAGATATTTTTTTTCTTTTAGTATTAATGCCATTTATGAACTAAGGAAGCTTTGCTTACCAAAGCATGGACCTAATCTGTGTTTTATTAGCTTTTCCATTTAGCTCTATGACCCATCTTGAATCAATTTTTGTATGTGGATTGAGGAAGAGGCCAAAGATTTTTTTTCCATATAATCATTTTTATTAGCACCCTTTGTTAAAAGACTCCCTTTCCTTTTTGAATTATTTAGTGTCTTTGTTGAAAACAATTGACATATGTTTGTATCTATTTCTAGACCCTTTTCTGTTCCATTGATCTATTTGTTTATTCCTATGCTAATACCACATTGTCTTAATTTCTGTACATTTATAGCTAGTCTTGAAATCAGGTAGCATAAGTCTGCCAATGTTGCTGTTCTTCTTCAAGGTAGAATATTATTATTTATATTCCCTTTTGGACCATTAGTCTGCACAAAGAACATATAATCTTAGTAGGAAAATTTTCTAGATTCCCAGTAGGACCTAGACCATTAGCTTCTCCTTCATAATTGAATAAGATAAGGCCCATTAAAGGACTTTCTGCCAAATATGTGTATACATCAGTGACTGAGATAAAGCAAGAAGAAGGTTAATGTTTTTTGGAAAGCATTTTTTAAGTAGGCTCCACCCCCAGCATGGGCCCAATTGGGGGCTTGAACTCATGACCCTGAGATCAAGACCTAAGCTGAGATCAAGAGTCTTGACACTTAAACAACTGAGCTTCCCAAGCACCCCTGCAGTGCCTTTTATAACCAGGCATTCTGAAAAAGTTCTTTCCAGATCTTGTCATATTTAAATTTAACCCTCTGGGGGTTAAATTGCTCAGTGGGTTAAGCCTCTGCCTTTGGCTTAGGTCATGATCTCAGGGTCCTGGGATCAAGCCCTGCATCCGGCTCTCTGCTCAGCAGGGACCCTGCTTCCCCCTCTCTCTCTCTGCCTGCCTCTCTGGCTACTTGTGATCTCTCTCTCTCTCTCTCTGTCAAATAAATAAATAAAATCTTTAAAAATAAATAATAAAAATAAATTTAACTCTCACAACATACTCTCTGATTTATTATTTGCATTGGTAGATGAATAAGGTGAGAGAAAAGTAATTTGTTGAAAAAACTCAACTGGATTTCCTTTCATTCTTAATGATCATGGCCAACCAATAATTATCCTGAATGATCACATTGGGTGCCTGAACTATGGCTGAAAGTTGGATTTTCAGCTAGAGGCAGGTGTGTCTATACATCCTAGCTGGTTGTCACATTGGATAAATATATAATTCAGAGAATAATAATTCAATAACAACTTAATGGCTCTTCCATAAAAATGATATCCGGGGCACCTGGGTGGCTCAGTGGGTTAAAGCCTCTGCCTTCAGCTCAGGTTATGATCTCAGGATCCTGGGATAGACCCCCACATTGGGCTCTCTGCTCAGCAGGGAGCCTGCTCCCCCCTCTCTCTCTCTCTGCCTGCCTCTCTGCCTACTTGTGATCTCTCTCTTCTCTGTCAAATAAATAAATAAAATCTTTAAAAATCGTTTAAAAAAATCATATCCAAACTGATGAATTATTAAATTCTACCCCTGAAAATAATAATACATTATAAGTCAACTAAATTGAATTTAAAAAAAATTAAATATATATGTACATATATATATAAAAGCACTTTATTTAAAAGTGAGTAGTATATAGATATACAATGTAATATTATTCAGCCATAAAAAAGAATGACTTCTTGCCATTTGCAATGACAGAAATGGAGCTAGAGAGTATTATGCTAAGCAATATAAGTTAATCAGAGAAAGACAAATACCATATGATTTCACTCATATGTGGAATTTAAGAAGCAAAGCAAATGAGCAAAAGAAAAGAGAGAGAGAAAGAGATGAACCAAGAAACAGACTCTTAACTATAGGGAACAAACTGATGATTACCCAAGGGAGGTGAGCAGAGGGTTGGGTGAAATTAGGTGATAGAGATTAAGGAGTGCACTTATCGTGATAAGCACCAGGTGATATGTGAAAGTGTTGTGTCATTACATTGTACGCCTGAAACTAATATAACACTGTATGTTAACTACACTGGAATTAAATTTTTTTAAAAGCCAAGATTAAAAAAAAGTAAATAACTGAAATACGTAACAGATTCATCCTCCAGATATTGAGACTAAAAAGGACAATAAATAAATAAATAAATAAATAAATAAATAAATAAATAAATAAGAGTGACTGCAAGAGAAGTCACATTCTGATCCCATTGTTTTTCAAAATCATTATTGACTATAAAAAGTCAAATCAAAATAGTCTTTTTTTCTGCCAAAAATATGTGACAAAGTGAGCTGACAGCTTTAAACATTAATAGTTGCAAAATTATATCTCATTTACATAATCAATTTAAATAAAAAACTAGATGCTTATCTACTTGCCCCCACTGAGAAAGAGCTTAGCACACAATTGGGTTTAACCTTGAAATCCATTACTTACTGAGCAGTCCTAAGAAAACAACTTGCCTAAAACGTTTAAATCAATTATTTCCTGAAAGAGCCTGTTGAAACATTGTGCTGGATCTTCACATGGGAAACTGTGTTTCTTATATTCTTTAAATTTATCTAGTTTATATTGGTGATGCATTTTTTCATATAAGCTATTTTTACTTCTGATATAGAGAAATGCACCCTACATAGAAAAATTTGTTTGATTTTTACTCTTCTAACCGGTCTTCTAATTTATAATTAGAGGATATACTGTGCTGAGTTCTAGATGTTCTAAGTGAATCTAGGTGAAACCTGGCTTCTAGAATTATGCAGTGTGAATGCCTTTCGATGTTAGATGTTAAACTAATACACTATGGTTATATGACATAAGATTATAAATATTTTAGAAAAGCCTTGTAAGTATAATAAACAGTAAAACAGTAATCTTATAAGTATGCATCTTAATCCTTGCAAAAATTCTGTGACAGAATTAAAATATTACTATTTCCATTAAAGATGAGAAAATAGAGAATCAGAGATATTGATGATTTGTCTGTCCAAGCTCAGATACATTGCAGGGGGCCCTATTTTCCTTATGAGCCTTACAATAGAAGCAGACCCAAAAAATGGTATATAAGATGTGTCACTGCAACTAAGGAACTCACTGCCTAGAGGAGGATGAGGTAAGCAGCCAAATGTGTAAAACTGAATTTGGAAAACGCTATGATAGAGGCACACTAAGCGGAGAGAACCTGAGCAACAGTATGGGGGACATTAACCCACAGAAGGTGAACTCTGAGAACTTAGACAGCTAATGTTTATTGAAAGGACCTTCAAGTGTCTGTTGTGTGCCATGTTCATTCAGTATACCTGAACTTCTTTAACCTTCACAAAAATCCAGCAAAACCCATTCCTATTCTCCATTTTATTGTTGGAGAGACTAGAGGAACGAAAAGCCCAAAGAAGAGAAAATATGAAATGACCCTTCAAAGTTTCTCCCAGGTGTATCATTTTGTGGTTCTTCAGACTTCCAATGGCTATGAATCATGGCAGTTTTCTTCCTTGGTTCCAGTTATTAATGTTCTCTGTTATAAGCTCTTTAGTGGTGGCTCATGTTGAAAGAGGCCATGAACCAGAGCTGACTGGTGTTCTGATAAATGAGTGAATTCACAAGCAGAGCTCCTGGTGAGGGGGAAATATACCTACAGGAAGGCCCACCATGGATTACTATGTCATCCGGCCTTTTGATTGGAGTTTTTGACTTGATGACCAAGAAAAATGCTTCTGAATGTCAAACAATCATAGATTTCCTGCCTTGAGTAGAGGAATTCAAATGTTGTGAACACAATATTCCACCCCAGGAATTAGAGAGTTAAGGGGAAAGACCTCTGATTTTTCTTTCTTTCTTTCTTTCTTTCTTTCTTTCTTTCTTTCTTTCTTTCTTTCTTTCTTTCTTTCTTTCTTTCTTTCTTTCTTTCTTTCTTTCTTTTTGTTTCACTTCAAGGGGGCCAGAAATTATAAAATGATTTACAGAATTTCAGATGGTCTATTAAAAGAATTCTTTTATTTTGAATACCCAAGGGCTGATATAACACTATAATTTATGGTTTTTATCTTGGCATAAAAGTGCTGCATAAGCAGAATGGTAACATAATACACATTTTAATCAGAACTAAGAGCGACAAAAACTATGCTTATAATTTTACTTTTATTAGTGAAGAATGATAACAAAAGAAGTAAAAATATTTAGACACCCAAAATTTTAATTCTAGAATCAGAAAAACACTATTTTCTCATCAATGTATAATATACAATCAGAAACAGTCACGCTTCCAGTGCTTTCCAGAAGGATAAATAACAGTTTTAATTATTTTTATATTAAATGATTTTTTTCTCTGTGGATTTTTTTTAAAGAGAAGCAATGTCAGATGAAATTATAGACAAATGCTGGTATTTAAAAAATAAATTAAGAAGCAAGAGTAACAAGTGCACAGAAAGCTTCCATCTTCGATTGTTCCTTATACTGAATATTTTTGCCTTTCTGAGGTGGCCTCAGCCCACTCTGAGCCATATCAAAAATCTACTCAAAAAAAAAAAAATCTGCTCTAACTGCTGTGGGATCAACAATTGCCTCTGTGAATGCCATAGTTACCGTCAGTTTTATACATGAAAAGCAAAGAAATAAAACCTACCAATCCTGGTTCTGTTGTCCAAAGGATCAGAAATACAGCTATCAATTGTATCTAGGTAAGAATATTTGTAGAAAATGTGTTAGACAATAATCTTCAAGGCATAAAAGACTTTGGTGTCAAACAGACCTGATATTAAGTCTCTCTTTTCAGTGACACCTCTATGTAGTTAGTCATTTATCCATCTATCAGTAAATGAGACTAATACTGGGTCCTCACTCACATGATATTGTTGCTCGGCTTAAAATATTGTCTCTAAATGCACATTACCTCACAAAGCTTGTTATCATTTTCATTAATATTTTCATTTGTCTCTCAGCTGTATCTTCTCTCCAAAACCCGTTTCTCAAAGGCATTTTTTACAAGCGTGCGTTCTGTTAACTCATTTTTAAGATATTTATAATAATGACAGATATTTTCACTTCCAGAAAGTCTTGTTGCATTGTGTGTCTTTATTATTTAAATGCATCAAAGAAATATCTTAAGAGCCTTAGCCTGCGCTCTTCATGCAAAACAACCATGGAAAAGTTTCATGGGGTTGGGAAGACCTCAGAAATGTTGTCTCTGTGACAACAGAGATTTTTGAGCTTCTGAAAGGATCTCAGCGCCTACACATTATTTGGCTGTGAAGTGAGGGCATTCTAGTAGGACGCGTCTGAACATTCCAGTGCAGAGAGATGGCAAGATGTGGTACAGTTGAAATCTGGGACTCAGAAAGGTCACCTGGTATCTTAAATGTAGGAGTATCAAAGCCTTGGCTGAGCTGGAGAGCACTGAACTTCTAGGTGTCAGAGTGTCCCATCAAGACAAAAGGCCAAAAAGGAAGTAAGCATCAAGTCTTTAGTCACTTCACCGCAATAATATAAGCAAGAGGCAAACCGGAGATAACACTTGACTCGAAAATCATTCCATGATTTTCCCTCATGGAATGGCACCCCTGGAGGGTCAGTTGGATCAGCACAGATACTAGGGTTGTCTCACTGCCAAAGGAGCCTTGACAGAAGGTTTCTGCAGGTTTGTGGACACTGGAGCTAGAGGTTGGAGGAAAGGGCTAGAAGAGGAAAAGTGCTGAGTACTGAGTCACAGCAGAGAAGAGTCTGGATGGTTTCCCTCATTTCCACAGAAGGTGGCCTGGACACAGGTGCCTGAAGAAAAGATACCTGCTTGAGGCCCTGAGGAAAGAAGCCTGTGAATGAATGAGCGTGTCTGGGCTGGAAATGCAGAGATGTGCAGGAGCCCTGCTGTTGCAGGCTAGGGGTCCTGGGGCCTTGGCTGTGACTGCCTTCAGAGGCTACAGTGCATTCGCTGGGCAGAGTCAGGTGTGGGAGGGCAGCTTCCCCTCAGGGGGTCTGCAGAGAAAGCCTTTCCAATCCCCTGTGGTCAGACCTGGAAAAATCACACAGGGTTTTAACCAGAAGCCAGACTCCTTAATGAGAAGCAGTCCCACAGACATCCAGTAATAGTAAAAACAGGAACTTCTTATAACTGGCCCAGCCTTTTGGTTTTCCCCCTTCTC
This sequence comes from Nasua narica, assembly GCA_028533885.1. Taxonomy (NCBI): domain Eukaryota; kingdom Metazoa; phylum Chordata; class Mammalia; order Carnivora; family Procyonidae; genus Nasua; species Nasua narica. Next base: position 60,965,301 of record CM052808.1, read on the forward strand.
TTGACTTGCAGTAAAATTTGTAAAGTAGAAAAGGAGCTGTGGATTTATATTGAAGAAGAAATGAAAGAAGAAAACTGGGAAGACTGAGGTCCAGTGCATAGCTAGGAATAAGGAAGAAACTACAGTAGCTGCAAATTTCAGAGCAAGAGAAGTTATGTTAAATCTTTGATTTATACAGCAAAAGAGACTGAATCAGCTAACTTGGAGCCTTCAGAAAGGCCTTTAGGTTTAATAATATGTTTTCAATGAAGAAGGCAGGAAACTACAGTTTGTTGTTCTAAATTGCATTTAGGAATAAATGAAATGACATATGAAGAGCACCGTGTACATTATCTGAAACATGGTATTTGCTCAATCAATATCTGTTCCATTTTCCCAGGAAAGTGGAAGATGGGTGGATGGAAAAATGATTTAATCAAGAAATATGTCTTAGAAATCTAGTGTGGCAAGATTTACTTTTGATCAAAACAAGCAAACAAATACTATACAACAAGGTTCTTGCCTGTAGAGAATATTGACTCTTATTGGGGAGATAGAAAATGAAATTTAACTCCATCAAGGTCTTATTTAGGAACTAAATGATTTCGAGAAAGTAGTGTGATACCTTTGTCAATGACAACTCATTGTTGGGGTTAAGAGTTGAAATGACTTTACAACATATGTCAGATAGGCCCCCATACAGACTTCTGGTCAGGTTTGTTAGCTTTCAGTTTTGTTTATTTTGGAAATGGGCCACTCTCCCATTCTCCAGCCTTTCAATGAAACACACATTGTTCTTAGTCACGAAATAAAATCCCCTTTATTCCCCAAAGATGTCCAGACCTATCCTTTGCTGTAGAAGAGAATGATGAAGGGTGCATGTGGGTCCCTGACACTGGGCCAGTGAGCTTGTACAATTCAGGCACTCACTTTGCATCCTTCACTGTTAAGTGGTAAGGGAGAGGACCACAAAGCTATAAAAAGCCACCCAACTGTGATGTAAGAAGGACCATTTTCAACATGTTGAACGGATGTGACTCTAAGCTGTAGGTATTTCTGGATTCAAAAAAGAAGCACAATGATGAGAAAAGCCATCTTACTTTGGTGACTGTAGCACAGAGGCTGGCACTGAAGGAAATGTCACTTGAGCTGTCAAGATGTTGGGTCCTCATTAGGAGTGTGAGGACCACTTCTGGCTCTTTTGTAGATTTTCTGGGAAAAAAAAATCTTTCTCTTAAGTAATGATCATGCAGTATAGCAGGGGGAAGACACTTTGACAGTGACCACAGAGAAACAAATTGATCCAAAGCCCGAGAGTTCAAGATGACATTGGTACTTGGCTACTATCTTTAGCAATCATGTTGTAAGGATCTCCTTGAGCCAGAATCTGAAAGTCATTTCAAATATCTACTAAGGACACATGTGTTATGCTTTGAGCAACCAGAGGCTAACAAATGAGAGGTGGCGGGGACCAGGTGTCCCTTTGTTTCTGAACTACTCCCAGGAGCTTCCATACCAATGTAATCAAAAGACGTAAGCTTGGTAGACTTGTGGAATGATACTTCAGGGTGCTCTCAGGAAGGAGGCAGAATAATTTACTGGAAGCCCATGTGGGGTAAGAGGCTACAAGAAAATGTTAGACTCTGGGAAGTTTGCAAACTATGGAAAAGCAGGATTCAGGCTCCACCTTAAGTGAGATTTTCATGGAGTATTAGCCATGTAATATTCACATGGACAACATGGTTCCTCAGCGAGGAATGTTATTTAAGAAATAGGGGCGAGAAAAGCTATTCGAACTCCACAGATTCAGCTCCTGCTTTCTGAAGAAATCTAGTCCTCAAAAAAAAAAAAAAAATCTTTGTGTTTTTTTTAATCTTTTTTTTTTTTTTTTAAATTAAATCTACAGTAGATTCAGCACTCCAGCAAGCTTGTTAGGAGAAAGAGAACAAGATGCGAGTTGTCCTCAGGTTAATTTGTCAAATGTGATGCCCTAACATTCTCAGCAAAGCAGCACAAGACACAAAATAGTCTCCCTTATGATTATGAAAAATCTGAGTTGGGTTTGGCATGTTATACATACTTTTGTATCAGTGAACGGTCAGGTTATTCTGCTGCTGCAGATGTAACCAGGTTTAATCCACTTTCTCCTGGCCCACTGAGCGTTATTTTTCCCACCATGGAAAACTGAAGGTTCTTCATGGGAAGTTTGATATTTTATTACTTCAATTTCATTTTGTGCACTTGAGACATACTTCCCTTCAAAATATGAACCACCTACAGAAAAGTTGATGTTCCAATTCTAATATCCACGACGACAGAGACTTAGACTTAAAATCAGGGGTGAGGTGCCTATGACCAATTAACGCCATGTGATCTTCAGAATAACTTCACAGGACTTGAACCAAATGTTCTAGTACAGATGCAGTTTTTTTATATATTGTATTATATATGTACCTATTTATATAAGCTTATATATGTTACAGAAGCCACCCAAAACCTTAGTAGCTTAAAACAGTAACAATGTGGTTATCTCTTGTGATTCTGTATGTTTACTGTGGTCAGGTGTGTAGTTTTTCTGCTCCGTGTGGTGTGGGCAGCGTTGGCATCTGACAGAATCATCCGAGAAGGCTTACTTGGGCTGTCGGATATTGGCTTGGGCTTTGCTGGGAACTCGTTTGGGGACTGTTGATTTCTGTGCCTCTGTTTTCCTAATGCGCCATGTCCATGAAGCTTGAACTTCTCACAGTGTGGCCACTGGAATTCAAGAGAAAGTGCACTGGGTGGGATGGAACTTCACAAGGGTGTGCCTCACCGGGACCCATTTTTTAGAGCCCAGTAAACACGAGTTGGATGTGGCTTATCGATACCCAATACATACATGTCCTAGAATCACAGTATGTGATATCAAATTCAGATTCAAGATATCAAAATTCAGATTGCCTACATCATATTCGCTAATCTACCCCACTTGGGCAGGGGGGAGGCTAAGCAAAATATCCTATTATTTTAAATGATTTGTTGAAAATTTTCATAACTTCATTCTAAAATGTGAATTAACATCGGGGGTAGTTACTTACTTAGGACATTTAATAGGTTTCTCACTTGTACCTGAACCTCAGCGTCCTGAGAAAAATGTAATTAGAGCTATGCCTTGGGATGTCAAAAATATCATCTTACCATAGCCCATGCCACAAGGTATCTTAGAATCCATCTAGGTCACCTCCTGTGTTTTTACAGAAGAAAAGACCTGTGAGGTTATAATTTGCTCAAATCCCTCTTCCCCACTTCTCTCAGCGCTGTTTCTCTGTCATTTGCTTTGTGGATTATGGCTCAGGTATGATTTTATTTGGAGTCCAAATCCAATAAAATAAAATTTGGAAAAGAGGCAACATAGGTAGTGGCTAAGCACAGGCCCTGGAGCCAGACTGCCTTGGGCTGTGACTTAAATGCTGTACCTGTTTCCTCATTTGTTTTATAGGAGAAAATAATAGTACCTGCCTTGTGGAGTTTTTATGGGGATTGCGTGAGTTTATATTGAGAAAGTGCTTGGAACTGCTCCTGGTCTATGAACGGCATTATGTAAATGTTAGTGAACTAAATGCTTTGCACTTAAATACAAAGAAACATCAGATATGTCAGCTTATCCTTCAAATTCAAGTCCTAGTAGTGACCTGTTCCCTCTGATGATATTGTGTTTTTAGACTAGAAGGCGGTCTCCTTGAGCAAGACTGGCTAAGAAATTATCACCTGCCCCCACTAATAATAAGATATTTCATGATAAGCCTTACATTTCACATAGAATGCCATAGACTGTAAGTCATGGAAAACCCTATTCAGTAGCCTCAAAAGGTAAAGGATATCTTATCTGCTACTCTGAGCAAAACCCAAAATCATAGTAATGCCTTGACTGCCCGTTTCTAGGTCTCCATAAGTCACTTTGCCTCTACTTCACCCTGACTTCCTGGCTACCTCAGGGATATAAGCCTCTCGGTGTAGCTCCTGGAGGTGCGTAGCATCCTGCTCACCTCCAAGTCTGTCTGGGTGTGGGTTCTGCCACACTTTCTCAGGTCCTTGTCTACCACCATTTCTGCTAAACCATATAACATGCTGATGGTGTTGAGTAGTTCTCCATGAGGCTTGTTAATACCATGGCCTTCACCCAGGTATGAAAGAATAGGTCCCCTCATCTTTCAGATTTCCCCTGAACCTCTAGAGTCTCTGTCATTTGCCACCACTATTCCCAGACTGGGCCCAGGGGCCAGGCTCCAGGACACTTCTCTAGAATTATCCAAATCTAACCTCTTTCTCCTGTACCCAGGTGATCTTTATTGTGGAGCAGGGGTTGTCTGCTTATTCACTTAATTTATTTCCAGTCTTATATTTACAGCCCCACCTATAAATTTAGGGCTTTCCTTTAGGGCTTTGTCTTTTGCATGTGAAAATACTCAGCTTTCTTTGTATGGGCAGAGCGTTGTCATTACATGGTTACTTGGACATGGGCAAGGGTCATGCAATAAGGAAATGAAAAGATAATTATCTCAACTAATATTTCCTAATTTTATCTGGACCAACTAATGCAGTCACGTATAGTGCAAAGGAAAATAAATAGGTGAATTAAAGTAACAGAAGAGTTAAATGTATCAGGACAACAATATAGAAGATACCTCAAACCTATGTATGATTAACTCAAAGAGCTATAGACAATTACTACAAAAATTCAGGATTTATTTCAGGGCTAATTTGGTTAAAGAAGGCCTTATGGAGAAACTGGGATTTTTATCTGGGCCATGAATGATGAGTAGGAGTTGAAGGAGAATGGAGGATCTCTCTGGGCACATTTCTTGGAGGACTTTCAAGAATAATCCCATAAGACCTGGATTATAAAGTGTGTTTGGATGGTAACAAAGTCAACATCTGCCTGCAGTTGCAAATTTATAGAGAGCAGTCAAAGCGGGACTCTCAAGGAAGTTAGAAAAGAAGATAAAATTCAGTGTATGCTGTAAAAGATGGGTGACTTTCCTAAGGTGATCAAGCCAGGGAGTTCTCATGTCCTAAGTAAAGGAAACATCAGGGATAAAGGCACAGAAGTGATAGAGTTTAGAAAGCTCAGAGAATGGAGAGCACTCTATTTTTACTACAGTGAAGACTACATGAGAGAATATTATGGATCATGAAGCTATATTCATTGGGCCTGGAATGTAGGAACATCTTAGGATCCTTGAAATTGATCCTAAGTTATAACAGTGGCACAGGTTACTTTTAGGAAGATACCTGGAAGTGGCTACCTGGAAGTGGTTCCACATTCTCTAGACTGAAATATAATCAAATGGCCCTCAGTTTAACTATAAGGGAAGCTAGGAAATGTGGTCCTTCTGGGTGTTCAGGAAGAAGAAACAGTGTGTAAGTAATGTCAGGTGAACTTACCATGAACTTTTATATCTAAAATAATGTTCTGGAGAAGAAGACAAGGAAAGGCATTTCAAAGAAAAGTTGTATTTTTTGGTGCAAATATGTCCATTTCCAGGAAAATCATAAGTGCTTACAACTAGTAAAGATTTTCTTTTTAATTTTTAAAGGTTAATCTATTTATCTATTTATTTATTCATTTATTTGTTTGATAGAGACACAGCAAGAGAGGGAACACAAGCAGGGGGAGCAGGGGAGAGGGAAGCAGGCTCCTTGCTGAGGGAGCCTGATGGGGGACTCGATCCCAGGACCCTGGGATCATGACCTGAGCTGAAGGCAGACACTTAGTGACTGAGCCACCCAGGTGACCCTAGTAAGTATTATTTTTGCTGGCTGACATTAAATTCACCTGCTTACATACTTTGATCTCATAAATATCACAGCATAGACATATGATTAAAGGGAAAAAGTAATCACGTAGACACCATCACTTTTTGTTTTGTTTTGAGTGGGGTCATATAAAAGATAATGACCAATGTGGATTTGATATAACCATTAAGTTAAATCATTTTATAAGCTGTCGTTCTTTTAAAAATCTTATTGTTTGGGGGTGCCTGGGTGGCTCAGTCGCTAAGGGTTTGCCTTCAGCTCAGGTCATGATCCTGGGGCCCTGGGATCGAGCCCTGCGTCGGGCTCCCTGCTCCGCAGGAAGCCTGCCTCTCCAACTCTCCCATTCCCTCTGCTTATGTTCCCTCTCTCACTGTGTCTCTCTCTGTCAAATAAATTTTTAAAAATCTTTAAAAGAAAAATCTTATTGTTTGAAGCTATTTTCCCAATTATCTAATGGAAACTGACTCTTGAGATAGCTCTTGCTTGGGACGTAGTCATATTTGGTTTGGTTACCCTCAAAAGGGTTTCCTTTAATAGTTATTGAACTTCAAAAATTCTGCTTTTATTCTTTTTTTTAAGATTTTATTTATTTATTTGAGAGAGAGAATGAGCAAGGGAGAGCTAGCAGGAGCGAAGGAGAGGCAGCAGCAGACTCCCCGCTGAGCAGGGAGCCCAACATGGGGCTCAAGCCCCCAGGACTCCAGGATCATGACCTGAGCCAAATGCAGACACTTACCGACTGAGCCACCCAGGTATCCCTGCTTTTATTCTTAAAGTAATCATAGAATTCTTTTCCTACCCTTAGCCTTGAACCAGAGGGCTTTAATACCCATGGGGACACCCTACTAATATTCTAGTTTAATCATTTCTTGAGACATTCTCAGCCCTAGTGGCCTTTCAACCTATTAACTGTTCTGCTGCTATTCTTTTATCTTTTGGCTTAGTAGACTGCCAGGAACACAGTAGATGCTCAATACGCATTCATTGACTGAATAAATGGACTGAAGTTAAGTGCTCCATATATACAGAATAAATGCAAATGAATTGTTTTTTGACCAGTACCCATCCTACTCTTTGTCTTTCCTAATAGCACCTTGATTTTAATTGCATATCCAACCCTCCCCAGCACTTTCTGTGTAGTTAGGAGATGCTGACCCCAATGCAAGTTTCAGAGATGGGTCCAGGTCAGACTATGACAATACTATACCCTTGTCAATGATTGCCTAGAGAATGGTCCTATAAACAAATTCTAGCCAGTGAGACTTGAGGAAAGGATTAGGAGGGGGTCATAAAATCTTTCCTTGTTCTTAGAGGAGCAATGAGAAACTACTTTTACTTTCTTCCATTGGAAGCGATTAAAAACACATGTTGTCCTAGCTGCTTGCTGGTGGCAGCTAATATGTGACCCTGAAGGAAGGAACACTGAGGACAAAGTCTCTCCATGGAGGGCAATTGAGCCTGGAATATATCCAAGAAACAAAGCCAGAGCTGGGGTCCTATCAGGTGGGAAGTTCCCACCTCCCATCCTACCTCTGCACCTCCAGTTGTGTAAACCAATTAAACTCCTTATTGTCTATGCCAGTTTGAATAGAGTTGCTGTAGAAAAATTAGATGCTGACTTTATTTTTTCAGTTTTTTATTTCAATTTTTATTTAAATTATAGTAAATATAAATGGTAAAATTGGTTTCAGGTGTATAATTTGATGATTTATCACTTACAAATAACACCCAGTGCAGATCACTAGTGCCCTCCTTAATACCATTTTATATATATATATATATATATATATATATATATATATAAAACATCTTCTTTATGTACTTATCAGTCAATGAACATTTGAGTTCTTTATATAATTTGGGTATTGTTGATAATGCTACTATAAACATCAGGGTACATGTGTCCCTTCGAATTGGTATTCTTGTGTGCTTTGGGTATATAGGTATATACGGAGTGGTGAAATTGCTCGGTTGTTGGGTAGTTCTGTTTTCAAAATTTTTGAGGAACCTCCATACTGTGTTCCAAGAGTGTCTACATCCGTTTGCATTCTCACCAACAGTGTAAGGGTCCCCCTTTCTCCTCATCCTTGCCAACAACTGTTGTTTCCTGACTTGTTCATTTTAACCATTCTGACAAGGTGTGAGGTGGTATCTTATCATGCTTTTGATTTGTAATTCCCTGATGATGAGTGAGGTTGAGCATCTTTTCATGTGTCTCTTGGCTGTCTGTATAACTTTTTGGGAAAAATGTCTGTTCATGTCTTCTGCCTATTTCTTAGTTGTATTATTTATTTTTTAGTATTGAGTTTGATAAGTTCTTTATATACTTTGCATACTAACCCTTTGTTAGAGATATCATTTGCAAATATCTTTTCCCCTTCTGTAGGTTGCCTTTTAGTTTTGCGGATTGTTTCCTTTCCTGGGAAGAAGCTTTTTATCTTGATTAAGTTGCAGTAGTTCATTTTTGCTTTTGTTTCCCTTGTGTCAGGAGATGTGTCTAGTAAGAAGTTGTTGTGGCTGAGGTCAAAGAGGTTGCTTTGAAAGAAGACAATAAATCTTCCCTCCTTTACTGCCCTGCAGGAATTGAGAATATACCTTTTTGTCTATGTATGAATACTAAATAAAAAATACAAATATTTGAGTAATTCAAGGAAAATTGACAACTAAATATGTGTTTCAGGGGAAGGTACTATTTGGCAATTCAGAACAAATATCTTTGCTTGAAAGTTCCCATTTTACCCTCAGTGGATAGAAAATCAGGATGACTGCTCTTGCTTCTGTTTGGCACCTTCAGGAGTTGGTTTGTATTTCTTTAACATAAAAAATTTCATCACAGAGATTCCTCTGGTTTCCTGCCGAGTTTTCTTGCTTTAGGACAGCTGGATCAGGCTCAGTGTGAATGTGTGCTTTGAATTACCATAGTTTATGATGAGCTTTAGGAACTTACATAATTTGCAGAGTTGTTCCTTACATTTTCTATTCTATCATTTAGTTAAAAAAAAACACACGGTTTTTCTTTTATTTGAACAGACAGTTCTTATTATATTATAATTAGCTTTCAACAAAAACAAAAATAAATTGTCAATGTGTACATTGTATTCTAAAGTAACCTGGCTGGATACTTCTCTGAGAGAAGTCTCAATACTAAATGTTGACAGAAGGTTCTATCAAGTCACTTGTTTTTGACATTTTTCATAATTAGCTTTTTATGACATATCAAGGGCTGTGTATGTAAGTGTGGGGTATATGGGGTCTATTTTATGAAGGAAAGAAGGACAAAAACATATATGCAAAGTAATGGAAATAAAGCAGAAATCATTGTCCTGGAAATGTTCAGTAGAGTTAACTACTTGCTTATTATACCAAATTTGACTGAGCATCTTACTGTCCAAGGCAAAAAGTAAACAAAGAAACATAGCTGTGTTAGCTCTTTGCTGTAATAGAAGCATGACAGTTGAAAGATATGTTTTTTCCAAGTACCAAATTTCAAAGGGAACTTATCATATGGATAGTTTCTTTCTGCCTAGATTTTACCAAAATGTAATTATATGGTTAGCATTTATATCGATCTTCAATAAAAAGTAATGGCATCATAATTAATTGTAAACCTCTGATGACATTGATAAGACAGCTAAAATAATACCTTCCAGGTATATTATTCTCTTATGATCGGAATTTTGTAGGCATTAAATCAAATTATATTTTCTATCATGGAATACTCTACTGAAAGTATAATTGGGTTTTTGATAAGAGCTAGAGAAAGATAATTTGAAAATGAAACCCCTCACGTGGATTTGAATTTCAAATCTTCTAGGGTGCTGAAAAGTCAATAACAGATCTTAAAAATCAGAGTTGTGATGGAATTCTGTCTTTAAGAAAGAATTATTCCAAGTATAAAAAAAGGATGGAGTTGAATTTCCCCCAGGAAGTAGTTTCTGATAAATGCTGATGATCAGATTAAGTGGTTTCTATTACTATATTAGTGGTAAAAAATTCACCATACAGAATATTTGCATTCTGGATTCTACAAAAGAAATAATAAAGTTTTGCTGTAAAAACTTCCATTTTTGATTAAAAATAAATTAATAAAAAAATTTCAGAGTCAATAATTGTATGCGAAAAGTGATTAAATAAATCACTCCATCCTGAAGAGTCGATGTTGAAGTTGCAGCTCCACTGCTAAGGGTAGTTATGCCTTGGGACAAGTTCACTTGGCAATCAACTCTTTCTAGCTGATCCAGCCATCCTTACCATACTTCAGATCCTTCTGCATTGTCTCCCTTCAACCTGGCCTGGCTCCTACTCAGCTTCCTGACCTACAGATTAGGCAGCATCCTCCCCATTCTCTTCTCCTTCCTTCCCCAGGCTTCTAGAGGATCCACCCTTTCTAGTACCCATCCCTCTCCCTGTGTTCCATAGCCTCCAGATTCCTCAAGGGTCTCAAGTCTCACTCTGATTATCCTCTTACTCTCTTATATCTTCAGCTTCTCCCTCAGCGGCCTCCTCATTTGCATTTGACATAATCAACTTTCTAACATAGTAACAAAAGGTGTGTTTTAACTTCTTGCTGTCTGTCCTTCCCTTCATAGCAGTGATTTTTATTTTTATTTTTTTATTTTTTTTAAAGATTTTATTTATTCATTTAACAGAGAGAGAACACAAGCAGGCAGAGAGGCAGGCAGAGGCAGAGAGAGGAGCGGGCTCCCTGCGGAGCAAGGAGCCCGATGTGGGACTCGATCCCAAGACGCTGGGATCATGACCTGAGCCAAAGGCAGTCGCTTAACCAACTGAACCACGCAGCCATCCCCATAGCAGTGATTTTTAAAGTGACATCCATACTCAGTGTCTCTAATTCCTGGGCTTCTCCTGACTCTGCCAGCCCTGCCATCTGGCTATTGCTGCATTATTTTCCTGCATCTATTCTCTTGAAGGTCATTTATGACGTCTGTGTTGTTCTTTCTTAATTCCTGAGCCTGGTTTATCACTCCCTTTTCCTGGAATGCATCTCTGTCTTTGGCCTCTTGTGCTTCTTTTCATTCTTCTGCATCTCCTATGTGGCCTCCTTTCCCTTTATCTACCCCTTTAATGGGCACTACTTGGTCTCTTATATAGTTGTCTCCTGCCCTATCCCTTGATCTTTTTACTAGACTCCGTCCCTTTTCCTTCTGCTTTCTGACTGATGTGACTAAAGCACTTCTGTGATTATATCTGTTTCCTGCTTGAAAAGTCTCCATAAATTTTCCCTTTTGCCTGCAAATAGCCTGATTTGAGCCTGACAGAGTCAGCTTTGCCGTGATCAGCTTTTGCCCTACCATACAAAACCTCTGTCCTCTATTTTTAGTGTGCCTTCTTTCCTATTTCACATGAAACAACCCCCCATTTTCTATTTCCACATCTTTTAGTTAGGATTAATTCATTTACATAGATATGAGCATTGTGCTACATATTCTATTAACATAATTAACAATAACATGAATATGGCTCCTGAATTCAGGTACCAAATAATCAATAACTCTTCCATATCATAGCTATAAACTCAAATCCCAGTTCACATAGAATCTTCCTACCCTTTTCCAAAATCCTAATCTCCGTCTAGGATTAATATGGATTTTCTCTGAAATCACATACATTTATTAAGAGTATTTACAGTTACATATAGCACTCTCCATGTTGTGTGTGTGTGTAGACACTTTATAAAGAGATAGAGGAATGATCAATAACAATAAGAAAGGATACTCAATATCATTAATCATTAGGGAAGTGGGTTCACTGATAAAACACTGCATCCCACTATCATCTATGAAGTCATAGTGGACTTCCAGTCCACTGAAGTGGGTAGTAAATGCATTTTCTCCCCAATTACTTAGATATTCTCCCTCCTGCCTTAGATTCCCACAACACTGTCTGTTTCAGGGGTGTCACGAAATGCCTTTTTCTGCTGAGGTTTCTTTGTCTCAACCCACTAGGCTGGGTCTAGAATAACCCCAGGAAGATGTTATCTAAGATGGCCCACATCTTCCACAAGAAACAAGTATGTTTGGCCTGCCAAATAGGGAGTACAACCCTCTATTCTGAAACTACAGATAAAATAAGGAAAATTATAAAATCTCTTTGAAAAATCTTTCATTTTGTTAAAAAAAATTGAGCATATATAGAAGGCAGAATCCTATAAGAAAATGAGCTCCATACTAAATGGTGGTGGTTATAGTTGCAGAATTATGTATAAATATATACAATTAAATTTATAGATTTCTAATATCCTATTAAAGAATATATTTTCCCACAAAAGTAACCACAATAGGAGCCAAGAAAAAGTTTGATTTAAACCAAATGATTTTGTCTAATAAAAAGAATTAAACATGCTGCCTCAGACCCTTCTTCACTATATTTGATCTATGCTCTTTGTAAGAAATCTCTTCAGATGCCGTGTCACCTGTGTCTCTATATATATTTGCAGGTGTTTATTTATATGCTGCATAGGATGTGATGGTCTACAATAATGAGAAAAAAACAGAATAAAAACAAAGTATTAGGGGTGAGCCACCTGGGTGGCTCAGTTGGTTGAGCTGCTGCCTTCGGCTCAGGTCATGATCTTAGAGTCCTGGGATCGAGCCCCACATCGGGCTCTCTGCTCAGCAGGGAGCCTGCTTCCTCCTCTCTCTCTGCCTTCTTCTCTGCCTACTTGTGATCTCTCTCTGTATCAAATAAATAAATAAAATCTTAAAAAAAATAAAGTATTAGGACATTATAAAAATAGACTTACTACACAAGGAAAAAATGACAAGGGAAGACTAGACTTAATCACTCTCCAGGTTTTAGGTGGTTGGTGTGCTAGAGTCTTCATAGACAGAAAAATAATTGTTGTAAAATCATATTTCACAAACATATGTTAAATGTGAAATTTATTTTTAAAATTATACTTATTTTGCAGACCCCAAGGAGCATTGTAAAGGTCCCTAAGTCAACAAATCAGCATAATCGTAAAGGGTTCAAAAATTCTATGAGAAAGAATGAGCCATTGCTAGACCCAGCAATAGGAATGGTGAGGTACGATCCATCACTAAGTATCTTTCTAGGGCTCTCTATGCCCAGAACTAGAAGAAGGGCCATGCAACATTGAAGGAGAAGTAGAAGGCATAGTCACTGAGTTCTGAGTTCAGGAGGTTGGCTAATCCATCCATTTGGGGCCAAAGGCACACAGAAGACTTGATTATTGGTCAAGACAGAACAGATTAAATTCAGTTCATTAAACAGTTTGGAAAGAAATCTTTTATTTTTAAGACCTCAGTTTATGGTGATAGCTTTCATTTGTATAGTATTTTTCACTCCATCCAATCCTCTCATATTGCTTTCATAAAATGGGGTGAGGAAACTGAGAGATAGAATCATGTCACTAATGATAATAATAGGATTAGCACTTAAATTTCCTTACTCCTAATCGTTTGTCTCGTGCACTCATTTATTTTACTTTTATTTTTTTTAAGATTTTTATCATTTTTTGTTTGTTTGAGAGAGAGAGAGAGTATGAGCCGGAGGAGGGGCAGAGGGAGAAGACAACTCTCCACTGTTCAGAAAGCCTGACTCTGGGCTCAATTGCAGGACCCCCAGGATCATGACCTGAGCTGAAAGCAGACACTCGACTGACTGAGCCGCCCAGGCACCCCTCACTCATTTATTTATACTTCTTTTATTCATGTTTCTTTTTCTATTAGTTCATTGAAAATACCACCATATACCAGAAAATAATATAAATAGGTAAATAGATTTGAAAAAATTAGCTTATTTCAACCACAGATGTAAATGTCTAGAACTTAGATGGTCAGGTGAATCTGAAACATTTTGATAACCTACCACAGTTGATTCTTACCTACACAGTATTCCCCCCTTATCCACAGGGGATACATTCCAAAAACCCCAGTGGATGTCTGAAACCACACATGGTACTGAACTCTATATATAGTATGTTTTTTATGTATACATAAAACACCTATATAAAGTTTAATTTATAACTTAGGCATAATAACAGATTAACGGTAATATAATAAAATACAACAGTTATAACAATATACTGTGATAAAAACTATGTGAATGTGGTCTCTATCTTATGGTACTGTACTTACTCTTCTTGTGATGTTGTGAGATGGTAAAATGCTTATGAGATGAAATGAAGTCAACATGGTGATGTACCCTTAGGCTACTCTTGACCTTCTGGATTCATCAGAGGGGGAATTATTCTATTCCAGACTGCAGCTGACCACAGGTAACTGAAGCCATAGAAAGTGAAACCTAGGATAAGGGAGATTACTGTATTTTTTAAAGCTGTTAAGGTTCCCATTTACCCATCTTCCTAAATCAGTGGCCAGTATTTATTGAAATCTTACTTTATTTCAGTGAGGATTGTAAGCACCTTATTGTTTCACTTCAATCTCAAAAAACCCCATGAGGTAGCATTTGTTATTCCTTTCATGCTACAGATGAGGAAACAGAGCAAGATTAAAGAAATTGTCCAAGGCCACTCCAATAATAGATATCGGAATCAGGGTTTAAAATGGAGGTGATTTTGAATGTCACCTTCAGTTGGGGAATGTCTAACTCCAGACCCGGCACCCCGTTGCTCCAAATGAGGTACAGAGCAGTTTGGTCTCATTATAACAATTCTCTGTATTAATATTACCCTCTCTGAGGAGTTGACAAGTACTCTGAAGAAATTAGCTAATTAACCATTATGTCAACTATATTGTATTATTGTTCTTTTAATGAAAAGCACAAAGAGCTTTCTCAAAGCCAGCCTAGTGGGAGTGTCATAAAGAAAATACAGATCAAATTTCTCAAACTAAGAATTCTCTCACACAGATCTAAGGAGTGTGATTGAAGCTAATTATAAATCCATGACATTTTTATTTACCTTGGTATAAGAAATCATCCTACCCCTCTCCCCCACCCAGTGCCATTCTACATGACTAATGAGTTAATTTAAGAACTGATGCTTCATCTGAAACAGGGCAATGAAGGATATACAGGAATCAGATTTAGGTGGCAGGTGTCTAAACAATGCCTGATTAGATGCAATGTGTTTTCCTTCAAATATGTATTAGCATAAAGTGTCAAATAGCCTCAGAAGTCAAAAACATCCAGGCAGAGTTTCCAAAGCTAATGAGTGAAGGGATATTTCCAGGGTTCCCTCATTATAAAAATGAATGATTACTTAGTGTAGGGAGAACAACCAGATGTATTTATCAAGCAAATATCTTCACCCTGAGCATAAAAAACAATCATCTGCTAGATGAGCAAAAGGGTTTACTTAAAGCTATTGTGGCTATTGCTCTGAAATGATAATGTTTCCTTCTGGAAGTAGAGAACCCAGTAAGCACACGAGATAAGAGAATGGGCTCAGATTTACCCATCACTAAAGTGGTGATGAATGCCTAAATGGGTGTTACAGACCAAATGTGCTCCCCCAAAACTTTGTATGTTGAAACACTATCATTCTGATGTGATGGTACTAGAAGGCAGAGAATTAGGAGAGGAAAATAAGTAGGATTAGATGAGGGTGAAGCCCTCATGAATGGGATTAGTGCCCTTATAAATCATGAGAGAGCTTGCTTCCTCTCTCCTCTCTGCCATGTGAGCATACAATGAGAAGCTGGAAGTCTGCAGTCCAGAAGGGGGCTCTCCCTTTAACCCAACCATACTGACACCCTGATCTCACTCTCCCAGCCTCCAAAACTATGAGAAAAAATGTTAATTGTTTAAGCCCCACCATCTATTGTCCTTTGTTATAGCAGCCCACAGAGGTAGACTTTACTATCTGCTTCTGGGTTAGCATCCTTCCCAAGTTGTACTGGATTTCTTAACTAGCATTCCTAATGAGAGAGATTCAAGAGCCACCAACAACCATATCACCATTAAAATGTAATGCCAGTGCCCACTCCAATCCAAGTGAATCCAAATCAGGTAGGATTTCCATTTCTGGCTATTGTTGTGCTTCCCCCTGTCCCCAAGAAGTTCTTAATCAGTGGTGTAGTACTCTATTAAAATATGCATGCCCAGCCCACTACACCCACTTCTGTTCCAATGTAAGAAACTTACACTCATTTTTTTGTAAGAACCTAAAATCTAATCAAATAAAACAACTGTAGGTACAGGCCTATAGACGGAATGCTCTCTTTTGCAAATTGTATTATCAAGAATCCATTCCATGGTGGTATATAACAAACACCCTGACATCATTTCTAGCTTCAGTACAATGTGTAGATACAATATGTTTCCTGTAATTCATTGTCCCTGAGTCTTCTTGGCCAGACATTTAAAGCTAACATCCTGTCTGAGACTAAACATCTTGTAAAACCTTCAGAAGAGATGATGCATGCTAAATTTTTGTGCACATATTCAAATATGTAATGAGAATTGTTCTCCAAGGAGATATTGCACACAACTCAAAGGGTTACATAATTTAATAGATATTCTCCTTCTCTTTATATAATGAAGAACACTGATAAATTCTAAAAAATAAATAAAAATACTTTGCTGCATAGACATTCTTCCTTAGTACTTGATTAGAGGTTTCCTGGGTGTTTTGAATTTTAAAGAAGGGTACAAAGTAGCAAATAATAGTAAGTATCTTCAAGAGGTCAATAAATTCATTTCTTTGAAATAAAGAACTCCATTTATGCCTAGAATGAATCTCGTGATCTTTCCATAAAATGAGGAGAGTTGTTTATTTGTAACAAAAGATTGCAAGTATTTGATGGTGATTGTTTAAGGTTTTTAAGAATGCAATATGCGTATCTGTGTATTTCCTGGTCTTTCACTGATAAGCATTGAAAATGAAATTCTCCCCTGAGAACTGGGTAGGTATATGGGAGAATCAGCTTATGGCCATTCTAACAAAATTAATGTGAATATGTATCTGAATATTAAACAAAATTAATCTCTGTTCCTCTGAATGAGTTCAATATTATATAGAATGCATACTTTTAAAACATTTCTATATCTTATTTATCTTTTGCACATTATTTTTGGAAAATAGAAATTTGAAGACATGTTTAATAAAAAAGGGTTTTAATTAAGTTTACATTAGGAACAGAAGTATATCTCATGATGGAAAAGATTGTGACAACTCTTAATCCTGCATTTAAAATAATAATGTTCCAAAAAATAAATGAAAAATAAAATAAAATAATAATAATGGAGTACCCAATGTATGTTCCAAACATCTTCAACATAAAAGACAAAGAAGTTTTGTACTAGGTGTGTGATATAGTTTTTATTTGGTTTTATGTTTTTTTAATACAGGCCAATCAAATATTTACTGACACCCTGTAGTAGTTTTAAATGTTACTTTTGTACCTTTTGTAATTATACTGAATTATAAAATTTTAATAATTTCATAATAAACTCTGGCCCTACTGATATTTCTCTTAATTTGCAACTGTTCGTTTTAGGAACTTTTAAATTATTATTTTTTTCAGAGAGATACACAGAGTTGACAATGATTTAAACTTTCTATAATGCAAAATTCTCTGATTTTGTGGAATATAATGATTCACAAGGTGTATTCTTTTTTATAAGATTTTATTCATTTATTTGACAGAGAGAGAGAGCATAAGTAGGAGGAGCAGCAGGCAGAGGGAGAGGAAGAAGCAGGCTCCCCACAGAGCAAGGAGCCTAATGTGGGGCTCAATCCCAGGACCCTGGGATCATGGTCAGACACTTAACAACTGTGCTGAGCCACCCAGGCACCCTTACAAAGTGTATTCTTGAATAATGGATAAATATATTTGGGAAATTTTTTTCTCCTTTGTTCTTAAAATTCACAAATCTTATTTCCTATATTTTGTTCCTACAATTCACAAATCCCATCAGCATAGGAAACATTCTGAAGAGTCTTATAGCAGTAAAACCTCTTCAGATTTGTCTTAATAGTCTATAAATTCCTTTCACCATGAAACTGTTTTACACAGAGCATTGGGAAGTGGTGTTAAAAAGAACACCTCTTTGTCATACCTAGTGGGTGATCCCCAACGAACACACTTGGCTCAGAGTTTGACTGTCACTAATGGTCTTTCTTCCATCATCTCATATATGGAGTCAGTGGCACCTCTGATTCTCTTCTAAATTTGGAAAAGCTGGCATCAGTCCTTCAAGTTCAGCAGCAGGAAGACCTGCTGCTCAACACTAAACTCATTATAAAGTAGTTGTCATATGGCTCTCCCTTTAGCTCAGTAATACTCATCATTTTTCACTGAACAGAATAAGGATAAAAAAATCAGCATGGACAGAGCAAGATGCCGTAAAGTCAAGTAATACAATAGGAACATCTTTCATGTCCTGGAAAAGAAATTGTAGCTACTTGCAGAGAGCATGCTTGAGAACTATTATGTAATATTTAGAGGAAAAGGAATCTTACAACTTTTGTTTCAGGACTTCTTCTTTAAAGAGTATTATATCACCCTTCAGCAAGCATTTAAGGGTGTTCTAGTCACACGATGCCCACTGTGGGCTCAGAAGTGAACTGTGAAAGTCAGCTAATGCTTTTGTACATAGGAATGTGCATCTGTCAGATGCAACTGGATAGTATTAGGGGTATAGTCTATGGAAAATAGTGTGTTTTTCTTTCCTTCCCTAATGCTAACTAATGAGAACCTAGGTCCTTGGCCTCATTAGCACTAAGTTTTCTCAACTATAACCTGGCTCGATATTCCTAAGAGAAGTGACAGCCTATGAGAAATTAGAGGCGAAAGGTGAATTTTTGCATGTCATAAATAATTTCTGGGTGATGAATTTCAGTCCTAAGAGTGTACTGTGCTTTGAAGAAATATGCTGGGTATAAAGGGGACCTAGAAAGTGACTGACTGATCATTATCAGATTCAAAATAGATGTGATGACTGACAGCAAAAGAATGTTCTTCTGCTGGAGAGAATATTTCAAGAATTTGGAAACCATTTTTATTTCCTTCTCCTTAACTGACCACAGTCTCTTATTTTTCTGAATCTTAGTCTACTCAAGTATAATCATGCTACTTCCTTTACCTTCCAATAATAACAGGAAGTGAGAAAGGAAAGTTGCTCACTTGTTACATAGTTCCAGAAGTAAGTTTAATCACTAAAAATGTCAAGGCTATGCATGCTGATGACTCCTAATAGTAATCCTAAGCTCTGATCTCTTACCTGAGCCATTCAGAGGCTTACAGGTCTCCTCCCCATCACATCAAGCCCAGAATTGCAAACCCAGAAGCAATGATCTTTCCCACAAAATTGGCTCAATTCCCGAGAATCCATTTTCTGATGGTGATACCTCAAGTTCCTCTGTTAAATACATTGGACTCATCATTCAAGACTCTTAGTGGTTCATGCCACTTTTCCAATCTTCTTATCGTTCACCATACTCTCACTGGAGCTCCACTTTAGGCTTCTTACTCCCATGGGTGTGCTATGAAATTCTGTCTCTGGGCCTTGCATACGCTCTTTCTTGCTCTGGCATATCTTCCCTACTTCTTCCTACCCATCGAAATGTAAACCAGCCATCAAGTCAGGGATCTCAAATCCATACCAATTTAAGATTTCTATAAAGTTCTACTTCTCATTTTCTTTTTCTTTGTTTTTAAGGTTTTTCTTTTTTGATTCCTAACATACAGTGTTATGTTAGTTTCAGGTGTACGATATAGTTATTCAGCACTTCCATACATCACTCAGTGCTCATCATGACAAGTGTACTCCTTAATCCCCCTCACCTGCTGTACCCAGTTCCCACCCATCTCCATTCTGATAAACATTGGTTTGTTTTCTATAGTTAAGAATCTGTTTCTTGGCTTATCTCTCTCTCTCTTTTATTCCCCCTTGCTCATTTGTTTTGTTTATTACATTGGACATAAGAGTGATATCATATGGCATTTGTCTTTCTCTGACTTATTTCACTTAGCATAATACTCTCCAGCTCCATCCATGTCATTGCAAATGGCAAGATTTAATTTCTTCTTTATATTCCTGTATTTTTTATTTTTATTTTTTACTTTTTAAATTTTATTAACATATAATGTATTATTTGCTTCAAGGATACAGATCTGTGAATCATTAGTCTTACACAATTCACAGCACTCACCGTAGCACATACCCTCCGCAATGTCTATAAACCCAGCCACCCTATCCCTACCCCCCTCCACTCACCAGCAACCCTCAGTTTGTTTCCTAAGATTAAGAGTCTCTTATGGTTTGTGTCCCTCCCCATTCCCATCTTGTTTCATTTTTTTCCCTCCCTTACCCCATGACCCCCCCACCCTGCCTCCCTGACTCCTCATATTAGAGAGATCATCTGATAAGCTTAGCATAACACCCTCTAGTTCCATCCACGTCATTGCAAATGGCAAGATTTCACGGTTTTGATGGCTACATAGAATTCCATTGTATATATATACACCACATCTTCCTTCTCAGTTCATCTGTTGATGGATATCTAGGTTCTTTCCATAGTGTGGCTATTGTGGACATTGTTGCTGTGAACATTCAGGTCCACATGCCCCTTTGCATCACCACATTTGTATTTTTAGGGTAAATACCCAGTAGTGCAATTGCTGGGTCATAGGATAGCTCTATTTTTAACTTTTTGAGGAACTTCCATACTGTTTTCTAGAGTGGCTGCACCAGCTAAGATTACCACCAACAGTGTGTGAGGGTTCCCCTTTCTCTGCATCTTCACCAATATCTCTTGTTTCCTGACTTATTTATTTTAGCCATTCTGAGTGGTATGAGGTGGTATCTCACTGTGGTATTGATTTGTATTTCCCTGATGCCAACTGGTGTTGAGTACTGTCATGTGTCTTTTGTCCATTTGGATATCTTCTTTGAAGAAATGTCTGTTCATGTCTTCTGCCCATTTCTTGATTGGAATATTGGTTCTGTGGGTTTTGAGTCTGATAAGTTCTTTATAGATTTTGGTTACTAGCCCTTTATCTGATATGTCATTTGTGAATATCTTCTCCCATTCTGTCAGGTGTCTTTTGGTTTTGTTGACTATTTCTTTTGCTATGCAAAAGCTTTTGATCTTGATGAAGTCCCAATAGTTCATTTTTGCCCGTGCTTCCCTTGCCTTTGGTGATGTTTCTAGGAAGAAGTTGCTGTGTCTGAGGTCGAAGAGGTTGCTGCCTGTGTTCTCCTCAAGGACTTTGATGGAGTCTTGTCTCACATTGAGGTCTTTCATCCATTTTGAGTCTATTTTTGTATGTGGTATAAGGAAATGGCCCAGTTTTATTCTTCTGCGTGTGGCTGTCCAGTTTTCCCTATACCGTTTGTTGAAGAGACTGTCTTTATTCCACTGGACATTCTTCCCTGCTTTGTCGAAGATTAGTTGACCATAGAGTTGGAGGTCTATTTCTGGGCTCTCTATTCTGTTACAATGATCTACGTATCTTTTTTTGTACCAGTACCATACTGTCTTGATGATGGCAGCTTTGTAACGGAGCTTGAAGTCTGGAATTGTGATGCCGCCAGCTATGGTTTTCTTTTTCAACCTTCCTTTGACTATTCAGGATCTTTTCTGGTTCCATATAAATTTTAGGATTATTTCTTCCATTTCTTTGAAATAAATTGATGGTATTTTGCTAGGGATTGCATTAAAGTTGTAGATTGCTTTAGGTAGCATAGACATTTTCACAATATTTGTTCTTCTAATTCATGAGCATGGAATGTTTTTCCATTTCTTTGGGTCTTCCTTCATTTATTTCATAAATACTTTATAGTTTTCTGAGTACAGATTCTTTGCCTCTTTGGTTAGGTTTATTCCTAGGTATCTTATGGTTTTGGGTGCAATTGTAAATGGAATTGACTCCTTAATTTCTCTTTCTTCTGTCTTGCTGTTGGCGTATAGAAATGCAACTGATTTCTGTGCATTAATTTTATGTTCTGACACTTTAGTGAATTCCTATATGAGTTCTAGCAGTCTTGGAGTGGAGTCTTTTGGGTTGCCACATAAAATATCATATCATCTGCAAAGAGTGAGAGTTTGACTTTGCTGATTCAGATGCCTTTTATTTCTTTTTGTTGTCTGATTGCTGAGGCTAGGACTTCTAGTACAATGTTGAGTAGCAGTGGTGATAATGGACAGTGCTGTCGTGTTCCGGACCTTAGGGGAAAAACTCTCAGTTTTTCCCCATTGAGAATGATATTCGCTATGGGTTTTTCACAGATGGCTTTGATGTTATTGAGGTATGTACCCTCTGTACCTACACTGTGAAGAGTTTTGATCAAGAAAGGATGCTGTACTTTGTCAAATACTTTTTCAGCATCTATTGAGAATATCATATGGTTCTTGTTCTTTCTTTCATTAATGTATTGTATCACATTGATTGATTTGCAGATGTTGAACCAACCTTGCAACCCAGGAATAAATCCCACATGGTCATGGTGAATAATCCTTTTAATGTACTGTTGGATCCTATTGGTTAGTATTTTGATGAGAATTTTTGCAACCATGTTCATCAGGGATATTGGTCTGTAATTCTCCTTTATGATGGGGTCTTTGTATGGTTTTGGGATCAGGGTCATGCTGGCCTCATAAAATGAGTTTGGAAGTTTCCCTTCCATTTCTATTTTTTGGAACAGTTTCAGAATGGGTATTAATTCTTCTTTAAATGTTTGGTAGAATTCTCTTAGGAAGCCATGTGGCCCTGGGCTCTTGTTTGTTGGGAGATTTTTTTTTTTTTAAAGATTTTATTTATTTGAGATAGAGACAGAGAGAGCATGAGAGGGGAGAAGGTCAGAGGGAGAAGCAGACTCCCCGCGGAGCCAGGAGCCCGATGTGGGACTCGATCCCAGGACTCTGGGATCATGACCCGAGCTGAAGGCTGTCGCTTAACCAACTAAGCCACTCAGGCACGCCTGTTGGGAGATTTTTGATGACTGCTTCAATATCCTTACTGGTTATGGGTCTGTTCAGCTGTTCTATTTCATCCTGATTCAGTTTTGGTAGTTTATGTGTCTCTAGGAATGCATCCATTTCTTCCAGATTGTCTAATTTGCTGGCATATAGTTGCTCGTAAAATGTTCTTATAATTGTTTGTATTCAATTGGTGTTGGTTGTGATCTCTCCTCTATCATTCATGATTTTATTAATTTGGGTCCTTTCTCTTTTCTTTTTGATAAGTCTGGCCAGCAGGTTATCAATTTTATTAATTCCTTCAAAGAACCAGCTCCTTAGTTTCATTGATTTGTTTTGCCGTTCTTTTGGTTTCTATTTCATTGATTTCTACTCAGATCTTTATTATTTCTCTTCTCCTACTGGGTTTAGGCTTTCTCTGCTGTTCTTTCTCCAGCTCCTTTAGGTGTAGGGTTAGGTTGTGTACTGGAGACCTTTCTTGTTTCTTGAGAAAGGATTGTATTGCTATATACTTTCCTCTTATGATTGCCTTTGCTGTGTCCCAAAGATTTTGAACAGCTGTGTTTTCATTTTCATTTGTTTCCATGAATTTTTTAAAATTCTTCTTTAATTTCCTGGTTAACTCATTCATTCTTTACTCGGATGCTCTTTAGCTTCCATGTATTTGATTTCTTTCCAACTTTCCTCTTGTGGTTGAGTTCTAATTTCACAGCATTGTGGTCTGAAAATATGCAGGGAATGATCCCAATCTTTTGGTACTGGTTAAGAACTGATTTGTGACCTAGGATGTGATCTATTCTGGAGAATGTTCCATGTGCACTAGAGAAGAATGTATATTCTGTTGCTTTGGGATAGAATGTTCTGAATATATCTGAGGTCCATATGGTCCAGTGTGTCATTTAAAGCCTTTATTTCCTTGTTGATTTTTTGCTTAGATGATCTGTCCATTTCAGTGAGGGGATGTTAAAGTCCTCTACTACTATTTATTATTGTCAATGTGTTTCTTTGGTTTTGTTATTAATTGGTTTATATAGTTGGCTGCTCCCATGTTAGGGACATAGATATTTACAATTGTTGGATCTTCTTGTTGGACATACCCTTTAAGTATGATATAGTGTCCTTCCTCATCTCTTATTATAGTTTTTGGCTTAAAATCTAATTTATCTGATATACAGATTGCCACCCCAGCTTTCTTTTGTGTCTATTAGCATGGTACATTGTTTTCCACCCCCTCACTTTGAATCTGGAGGTGTCTTTGGGTCTAAAATCAGTTTCTTGCAGACGACATATTGATGGGTCTTATTTTCTTATCCATTCTGATACCCTGTGTCTTTTGATTGGGGCATTTAGCCCATTTACATTCAGGGTAACTATTGACAGATATGAATTTAGTGCCGTTGTGTAGCCTATAAGGTGAGTGTTACTGTATATTGTTTTTGTTCCTTTCTGGTCGGTTACTTTTAGGTTCTGTCTTTGTTTAGAGGACCCCTTTCAATATTTCCTGTAGTACTGGTGTTTGCAAATTCTTTTAGTTTTTATTTTTCCTGGAAGCTTTTTATCTCTCCTTCTATTTTCAATGACAGCCTAGCTGGACATTGTATTCTTGGCTACATATTTTTCTCATTTAGTGTTCTGAATATATAATGCCAGTCCTTTCTGGCCTGCCAGGTCTCTGTGGATAGGTCTACTGCCAATCTACTGTTTCTACCATTGTATGTGACAGACCTCTTGTCCCCAGCTGCTTTCAGGATTTTCTCTGTTACTAAGACTTGTAAGTTTTACTATTAGATGATGGGTCACTGACCTATATTTATTGATTTTGAAGGGGGTTGTCTATGCCTCCTGGATTTTGATGCTTGTTCCCTTAGCCAAATTAGGGAAATTGTCAATTATAATTTGCCTCAATATACTTTCTACACCTCTCTCTCTTTCTTCTTCTTCTGGGATCCCAGTTATTCTAATACTGTTTCATCTTATGGTATCACTTATCTCTCGAATTCTCCCCTCATGGTCC
Organism: Nasua narica; assembly: GCA_028533885.1. Taxonomy (NCBI): domain Eukaryota; kingdom Metazoa; phylum Chordata; class Mammalia; order Carnivora; family Procyonidae; genus Nasua; species Nasua narica. The sequence continues at coordinate 60,989,960 of CM052808.1, forward strand.
AGTAGTTTTTTGTCTCTCTTTTGCACAGCTTCTCTATTCTCTATCATTTGGTCTTCTATATCTCTAATTCTCTCTTCTACCTTATTTATCCTAGCATTAAGAGCCTCCATTTTTTTATTATACCTCATTAATACTTTTTTTTTTATTTCAACTTGGTTTGATTTTAGTTCTTTTATTTCTCTAGAAAAGGATTTTATTTCTCCAGAAATGGATTCTCTAATATCTTCCATGCTTTTTTTGAGCCCAGGTAGACCTTGATAATTGTCATTATGAACTCTAGATCTGACATCTTACTAATGTCCATATTGATTAGGTACCTAGCTGTCATTACTGCTTCTTGTTCTTTTTTTTTTTTTTTTGAGGTGAATTTTTCTGCCTTGTCATTTTATCCAGATAAGAATAGATGAATGAGAGAACAAAACTAAAAAAGTAGCAACCACCCCAGAATAATGTACACTAACCAAATCGGAAGAGACCCAATACTGGGGAGAGAAAAAATAAGGAAAATATACATATATTAGACTTGTGAATAGACCAATACCACATGCTTTATTTTGGGTGTATTTTTGTCTGTTAGAAGAAACTGCCCCCAAAATTTTAAAGAAAGAAAAACTTATTAAAAAAATAAGGGTAAACAGGGGAGCCTGGGTGGCTCAGTGGTTAACCCACTGCCTTCAGCTCAGGTCATGATCTTAGGGTTCTGGGATCAAGCCCCGCATGGGACTCTCTGCTCAGCAGGGAGCCTGCTTCCCCCCACCCCCCGCCTGCCTCTCTACCTACTTGTGATCTCTCACCATCAAATAAATAAATAAAATCTATTTTTAAAAAAAGGGTAAACACAATGAAGGGATGAAATATGACTGTAAAGATGAGCAGTAAAAAAGATTCTAAAAAAGGAATTGATAAGATCAGAAGTTGTTTGAATAAAGACAAAAAAGAAGAAGAAGAGAAAAGAATGTGATCAGGCCGGAGACTAGAACAAAGCCATGCACTAGATTTAGGGTATGTTTTGAACTGTTAAAAGAAGCTGTGTCCCAAAATTTTAAAGAATGAAAAACCTATATGTATACGAAAAATAAGGTTAAATACAATGAAGGGATAGAATATGACTATAACAATGAAAATTTAAATAAAAATTTAAAGGTATTGATAATATAAAATAGTTTAAAAAGGTTAAAATAGGAAAGAGGAAAAATTTTTTAAAAATAGAAGAAGAAAAAAATTTAAAAATTTAACTTTGAAAGACTAAAAATCATGGGGAAAAAAGCCATGAATTCTATGTGTTACAGTCCCCTAGCTCTGGAGTTCTACAGTTCTCATTGATCAGTTTACTTGGTCTTGGCTGGATGTTCTTGCTGATCTTCTGGGGGATGGGTCTTTTGCAGTGATTCTCAAATGTCTTTGCCCTAGGTGAAATTGCACTGCCTTTGCCAGGGGCCAGACTAAATAATCTGCTCAGTTTTGCTCTCAGTAGCTTTTGTTCCCCAAACACTTTCCATACCACTTTGGAGGACGAGAATAAAAATGACGGCCTCCCAATCTCCAGCTCAGAGGAACCAAGAGCTCAGAGCCCCACTCCTCAATGCGCCCTCAGAGAAAAGCAGTCAGTCACTCCCATCTCCCTGGTCTCTGGCTGCACTCCATGCTCACCTGTCCTGTGACTGAGCATTTCTATTTCTGGCACATGGCCCTGTTTGGAGTCTCCAAACCCAGAAGATACCTGCAACATACTCCTCCACCACTCCTCCCAAAGGAGGAAGGAAGGGGTCTCCCCTGGATCTGCCACTCGTGGGGTTCCTGCTCAAAGAGCAACAGCCTGACTGTTCCTTGGATCACTTTTAAGGTAACCTTGAGCTGAGAATCCCTTCTTCAGCTCCCTCTCTGCAACTGGCTTCCCTGCTCTGATACCTGGGAGCTCTGCCACACTCAGGCATCCCCAATCTTTCTGTGATCCTGTGGGTCATAGGTGTGTCCCTACGAGGGCTACACCCCCTGCTAAGCTTCCTCTTAGATTCCAGAGTGACATCCCTCAGTGGAGCAGACTTCTATAAGTTCTGATTTTATGCTCTACTGCTCTCACTTCCCCTGAGCCGGCCCCTCCCCCGTAGTCTCTCTTCCTGTATATCTCCTTGGATTCACTTCTCCACATGTCCTACTTCCAAGAAAGTGGTCGCTTTTCTGTTTCTAGAATTGCTACACTTCTGTTCCATCTCCTGTTGAGTTTGTAGGTATTTAGAATGGTTTGATAACTATCTAGCTGAACTCCTGGGACCCTGTGATATTTAGGTCTCCTACTTCTCCACCATCTTGCATCACCTCTCCAAGATTTCATTTTTTTATGGCTGAATAATATTTCATCATATATATACACCACCTCTTCTTTATCCACTCATCTGTGGATGGACAGTGGGCTGCTCCCATAGTTTGTCTATTGTAAATAATGCTGTAATAAACATAAGGGTGCATATATCCTTTGGAATTAGTATTTTCTTATTCTTTGGGTAAATATCCAGTAGCAAAGTTATTGGATTGTAGGATAGTTCTATTTTTAACATTTTAAGGAGACTCATACTGTTTTCTACAGTGTTTGTACCAATTTGCATTCCCACCAGCAGTGCACAAGTGTTCCTTTTTCTCCACATTCTCATAAACACCTGCTGTTTCTTGTGTTGTTGATTTTAGCCATTTTGACAGGTGTGAAGTGATATCTCATTGTAGTTTTGATTTGCATTTCCCTGATGATAAATGACGATGAGCATCTTTTCATGTGTTTGTTAGCCATCTGTATGTATTATTTGGAGAAATATCTTTTCATGTTTTCTGCCCATTTTTAGTTGGGTTATTTGGTTTTTGGGTGTTGAGTTGTGTAGGTTCTTTATATATTTTGGATACCAACCCTTTATCAGATATGTCATTTGCAAATATCTTCCATTGCATAGGTGCCTTTTAGTTTTGTCAATTATTTCCTTCACTGTGGAGAAGATTTTTATTCTGATAGAGTCCCAATAGCTTATTTTTGTTTTACTTACTTCAGGGGTCCTACCTAGAAAAAAGTTATTAGCTGATGTAAAAGAAATTATGGTCTGTGCTCTCTTCTAGGGTTTATATGGTTTCATGTCTCACATTTAGGTCTTTAATCCATTTTGAGTTTATTTTTATGTATGGCATAATAAAATGGCCCAGTTTCTTTCTTTTGCTAGTAGCTTACCAGTTTTCCAATTCCATTTTTGAAGAGACTGTTTTTTCCCCATTGGATATACTTTCTCGCTTTGCCAAAAATTACTTGACCATATATAATTGTAGGTTTATTTCTGGGTTTTCTATTCTATTCTGTTGATCTATGTGTTTACTTTTCTGCCGGTACCATACTGTTTTGATTACTACAGCTTTGTAATATAACTTGAAGTCTGGAATTGTGATGCCCAGCTTTGCCTTTCTTTTACAAGATTGCTTTGGCTATTCAGGGTCTTTTGTGGTTCCATATAAATTTTAGAATTCATTGTTCTAGCTCTGTGAAAAATGCTATTGGTACTTTGATAGGGATTGCATTAAAGTTTTACTTCTTCTATAATTATTGCCGTATATTTTAGTACCTGATCTCACATTATCTCGTTTCTCTTGTGTGCCTCTACAACTCATCTTTATATTTTTATTGCATTCCTCACGTATTGCACAGGCCACACAGTAGGCCTGTGAATATTTAGAAATACAAAGCTTGAAGCAAATAGAAGAGATTGTCTCTTGTAGTATTTTTTTCTATTGTTTGTTTTGACTTTAATTTTTTCAATGATGACTATAAAATGTGACTGAGAGGATGAAAGTATTCAAGAATATGCAAACCTGGGACATCTGGGTGGCTCAGTTGGGTGAACATCCAACTCTTGCTTTCTGCTCAGGTCATGATTGGGCCTCAGGTCTCAGGCTTCACACTCAGTGGGGAGTCTGTCTGAGATTCTCTCCCTTTCCTTCTGCCCCTCATCTATCTATCTCTCTCTCTCAAATAAGTAAATTAATCGTCTTTTTAATGTGCAAATCTGAGACCCAGTCCACTCCAAGGTTCCTGATCCCTTTCCTGTGTTCTTTATTTTTTTAAATAGCTTTATTGAGACAAAATTCATATGCCATAAAACTTACTCTTTTAGAGTGAACAATTCAGTAATTTGTAGTATACTTGCAGAGTTGTACAACCATCACAATCTGATTTTAGATTTTCATCATCTGTTAGCAGTCAGCCACCATCCTCCCACCCCCTCTGTTCCAGAAAACCACTCATTCACTTTCTGTCTCTGCTGATCTGCCTATTCTGGACATTTCTTATGAATGGAACGATGCAATATATTCTCTGTTGTGATTGGATTCTTTCATTTACAAAAATGTTTTCAAGGCTCATCTATCTGTAGCATGTATCGGTACTTCATTCCTTTTGATTGCCAAATAATATTCTACAGTATGGATGTACCACATTTTGTTTGTTGGGTAAACATATGGAAATTGAGTTATTTTCCCTTTTTAGCTATTATTATTAATTCTGCTATAAATATCCATGCACAAGTTTTTTTTTTTTTTTCAATCCATGCACAAGTTTTTATGTGAACCTGTGTTGTATTTCTCCTGGATCAATACCTATGAGTGGAATTGCTAGGTTATATTGTACCCCTATATTTAACCTTTTAAGGACCTGCCAGTGTTTTCCAAAGCTGCTGCACCATTTAAATCCTCAAATAGTGTAGAAGGGTTCCAATTTCTTCATATTCTTACCAACAAATATATCATTTCGATTATATCCGTGCCACTGGGTATGAAGTGGTATCTCTTTCACTGTGGCTTTGATTTGCATCTCCCTGATGGCTAATATTGCTGAGTATCTTTTATTCTCTTTTTTCTCCAAATTTTATTTTTATTTTTTATATTTTAGTTCCAGTGCAGTTAACATGCAGTGTTAGATTAGTTTCAGGAGTACAGCAGAGTGATTCAACAGTTCCTTATATTACTCATTGCTCATTAAGATAAGTGTACTTTTAATCTCCTTCAACTATTTCACCCATGTACCCCTCCCAACTCCCCTCTGGTAACCACCTGTTTGTTCTCTATAGTTAAGAGTATTTTTTTTATTTCTCTCTCTTTTTTCCCCTTGATTGTTTGGTTTCTTAAATTCCACATATGAGTGAAATCAAATGGTCTTTGTCTTTCTCTGACTGGCTTATTTTGGTTAGCATTATACTCTAGCCCTATTCAAACCATTGTAAATGGCAAGATTTCATTCCTTTTTATGGCTGAATAATATTTCATTGTATATAGATATATATATATATATACCATCTCTTTTTTATCCAGTCATCTATTAATGGACACTTAGACTGTTTCCACGGTTTGGCTATTGTAAATAATGCTGCAATAAACATAACGGGACATACAATCTTTCCAATCAGTTTTTCATATTTCAGGGATAAATACCCAGTAATGCAATTACTGGATTTTAGGGCAGTTCTATTTTTAACTTTTTGAGGAACCTCCATACTGTCTTCCACAGTAACTGTACCAATTTGCATTACCACCAACAGTGCAAGAGGGTTCCTTTTTCTCCACATCCTTGCCAATACTTGCTATTTCTTGAGTTTTTTATTCCAGCCATTTTGACAGGTGTGGGGTGATATTTATGCTCTTTTTTTTTTTCTTAAACACTAACTTTTCTCTTACTTGGCTGATTGTGTATTTTCATTTTAATACTTGAAAATGAGTATATCCTCCAAGAAAGTCAATTGTCTATCCTGGACCCCTTTGGAAAAGAATAATGAAATATTTTCCTTTATTTACTATTATTGCTTATATTCCTCAATTAAAGAACCTTGGCTAAATTTTTTAAATCTCATAGTCAAATCTCACCATTCAAAGTGCAAAGCACCTAAATCCAGCTGTTGTTATTGTTGAACATGACTGCATGGTTTCCTCATATGTTAGGTTTCGACTGGATAAGATTCCTGGTCATTTTTTTCTCATTCTACATCTGACATTTGCCTAAAATTTATCACTTATTTTATTCAGAGTGGTGAGAGTTAGGATCTTATAGTTTCAAATGCTTGCTTCCAAGAATATCTGCAATATTTTTAATGAGGAATGGGCAATACTTTATGTTTCAGATTTGTCAAGTTGAGTGGATGTAATTCAAACATATTTAGCTCTGTGAATAGCAGATTTCCAAAATGTAATACTTAATAAATCCAAACCTGGCACAGATTGGCTACATCTGAAGAAGATTCACTTATATTATAAGCACAGATACAATTATTTTGTAGGCATAAAAAGGTAAGCACTTCAAAGCATCCTGAGATTCCCTTGTGAGAAAACTGTATTGCAAACTTATTACTTTGGGGGTAGCTGAGATCTTCTACTGTATCTACAATGTTTGATTTCCAGTTGAACACAGGCAGCAAAAATGAGTTTGTAGAAAGTCTCTGAAGTAAATTTAGTCTGAAACAAGATTAATATTAAGTGTTGTTGTTGGCTTTCTTTTAAAGGATTTGTTTTCCACTGGGGGAGGGTGGTCATTTCTTTTGTGCCCTGAAGCATCATGATTTTATAGATTTGTCAAAAAAAGATTTTAAAAATTCAAATTAGAATTAATATGATTCATACATAAGTAAATAGAACATGTGGTAAGTAGATTGACTTTATTAAGTAGCCTCAAATAGATTTTAAGAGGAAGAAAAACATGTACTTCCACATTAATACAATTTAAAATCAAAAGCATTATCACTTTACTAGGCGTATTGGATTAAAATTAAGAAATATCTCTCTTTCACCCAGGAAAACGTTAAGATGTAAAATGCCTTCTTACATATTCAATAAGCTCTTCTCAAGAATGTGTCTAATCAGGATTTCTCAGCCTTCAATTTTCTCATTTGCAATGCCATTCTAATCTTCCTTCTTCCTTCCCTTTGTTATTTGGCCTTAAAAAAAACGACAAGATTCATATCTCTGTCCAACTGCTGAGCTTTCCTAGGTTTAAGATGGCAATGTTTTTATAGGGGAATCGTGGTGCTGTCACATTGATTTCAGGAAGCCTCATTCCTTTCTGTTTTCCCTGTCTTTAAGATGACAACTCGAACAGGATGAGAAGCCACAGATGCTGGCACTGTGTGTCAGCCAAAGAGCAGAGGACCAGACTTGGCCTGTGGAGAGGGGTTGTACAGAATGAGGATGGATGAGCGGAGGGGGAAGTAGGATTACAAAAACCACCTTTGTGATAGAGGGCAATTGCTCTTTATAGACTGTGGTCTCCAGGTCATTTATACTAGAAATGTATTTTCGGAGGGGAGAATATTGTCCATTAGTGAGCCGATGGTTTCAGTAGGAAAAGCACCTCAAAGACAAGTTTTATTCAAGTTTAGAGTTCAGAACAAAAATATCCAATCTATTATTCTAATAAAGGTGTGTGCATGCATGTGTATATTGTGTTTACATGTGTGCTTGCAAATGTGTACATGGGTTAACATTTTATTTTGTTCGCCCAGTTTGATGAAGTAGTATGTCTTCCATTTATTTGTTACAAAATGATAAAATACGATTTTAACAAAAATGTAAATTTTTGTCTTCTCTATTGTATTTTAACAACACACATATAATAATTATTCTTGCATTTGCAAGATTGAAAGAGGTTTCATTCTGATGTGCTGGGTTTAGCAGTGATGTTCTATTTTACACCAAAATCCAGTCATCATTCTTGGGCCCAAAGTTCCATCCAAGATGATTGTTTCAACTATACTGTCCCCTCCCCTGTGTATCAATGTGGGTTGTAGGAGAAAAAGCAGAGGAGAAAATTTTTGTCTTGGATGCAAGAAATAGGAGAAGAGAAAGATATAGAAAGTTTACAACAGCAGTGATACTAATGGCAATAACTTCAACCATAAATGTTTTCTGAGAACCTATTTTTTGCCAGGCATAATGCTAAGTATTCTGTGCATATTATATCATTGTTTCTTAGCAGGTCCACATCACCAGTACTATTATTAACCCCATTTTACAGTTGAGGAAGTGGAGGCAAAGACCTTTTTAGAAATAGTCCCCAAATGCCCTGCTGGCTGCAAATCCAGAAATTATACATGGATAACCTGACTTTAGAGTCCATCTCTAATTCTTTGTCCTTTCATTTCTTAACACAAACACAAAATATCCATCAGTTACCCACTTGCCTCTGAGTACTATCCATAAGCTCCTGGCACCAAGGTGCTTTTGTTCAAAGGTAAAAGAGGATTTGAGAAATCTAAGCTATTGTAAGTTGCTTTGAAAATGGTCCAAATGCTTCAACTATAATAAAGATTGCCCAGTTGGAGGTTTTTGTGATTCTTTGCTTTTTTTATTTGGGGAGGGGGCAGAATGTTGAAGATTACTGTATAAAAAGAGCAAGATATTAAAAATCACCTTAAAAACCTAATCATAAAAAACCTAATCATATGTGATCAATTATATGGTCTCAATCCTGGAATTTAGACAGACCTTATCATTGAAATAGTTGATTTGAAGGCTTGTTTAAAGAGATGAATGTCAACCTACCTCCTGGGATCCATCTACTGAGAGACTTTCTCCTAAAACAATTAGAAAAAATTTTGAAATAAAAGACTCACTACCTCTTACAATTTTATTGTATGTCTCATGATGCAGAAAATATAATTCCCTCCAAAATACCATATGGCACATTGGTACCAATTGTTAGCCTTTGAGAATTATGTTTTATCATTTTAACTTCTACAGATTGGAACTCTAGATTTATCCAAAGTTCTTCCTCTTATTATGAGCATGCTTCTAAGATTTGGGTCTTATAATTTCCATTGGCTATTAAGAGAAAACTCTTCAGGATTTCTTTTCCAATATAAGCAAGTAATACCTACATAGTGCTTACTATATCTCAGGGACTATGATAAGCACATTAAATTTGTTTAATTCATTTAATTCTTATAGTACCCTGTGAGGTAGGTATTATTCCCCATTTTACTGGTGAGAGAAATGAAGCACAGATGTTTTAATAACTAGCACAGGTGAAACATAGGTCTTATATATCAGAGTTCAGTGTTGAATCCTGGCAATTTGACCGAGGGACTTTGTTGCTCATCACTCTACTACCCTCTAAGGCTAAGCGTCAGATTGTATGTCAAGCAAATACAATGCTGGAGTATTTTGCTTGGTATTTATGAGTACTTATTTGTCTACAATCTAGAGAGGCACTACTGAATGCAGATTTCCCAGTCCACCATCAGAGATACAGATGAGGTATCTCAAGGTGATTTTTATTTATATCACCTTATATCTGCCTGTGAATTGCAGGAAGCAATGTGAGATAATTGTCTATTGCTGCATTAACAAATTATCCCAAAATTTAGTTTAAAACCATGAACATTTGCTATCTCCCAATCTCTGTGAGTCAGGAATCCACGGACAGCTTAGCTCTGTGTCTGGCTCAGGGTCTCTCACAGGACTTGTCATGAATGTGTGGACTGGAGCTGTGGTCTCATCTCCAAGCTTGACTGGGGAGGATTTGCTTCAAAGTTCACTTACGTGGCAGTGGGCAGTTCCCAGTGCTACATGGACCTCTCCATGGGGTAGTTGCCTTCCCTTGGAGCAAGCCAGCAAGAGAAGGCAACTCAAGACAGAAGGCACAGTTCTTCTGTGACCATCTCTCTTGCTGTATTGAAATACAGTATTGAAAGCCAGTGAGTAAATCCAGTCTAGACTCTAAGGGAGAGGATTACATGGCACATAAATATCAAGTGGTGGGAGACACCGGGCTCTATTTTTGAAGTTGCTGGTCAAACAATGTGCCTCCCGTTGTCAGCTTCAGTTAACTTAGAATTGCTATGGAGTAATGAAAGACCAGTGAATCTGTTGTCTCCTTGCTTGTTTATATAGTTAATGGACACAGCAATTTTCTATTAAAAGCTTTTTTTAGAAAAAGGCTGCTTGTGTACCCTTCATTAACTTCACACCAATTTTGCTCATTTTGCTATCCTATGATAAGATGTTTTAATTATATCCTCTCTGCTTCAGGGTGACTGGTCTTCTTTGCAGGAATAAGAGAACTTAGTATTTTGGCAGAATTGACTGGTTAATTTGTTTAAACAAGTAGTTAATTCAGGCAAGCAACTGACTTGACTGATCTGAGTCCTTTTAGTAATGCCTCTTTGGCTGAGTTAATCAGATGGCATGCTCATTTAGCTTTAAGTCTGAAAGGTCTGAGAAGGGAGAGGGTTTTCCCTAACCTATTTTTCAGGTCCAAAATAAGGGGAAACATAAGATTAACAAATAAATACTTCAGAAAGACAGAAGATTATAAATTGTACTTTTCTATGTAAGATTATTTTTGATGAATGGTTATCCCCATCAGACAATGATACCAGGTTTGAATTTTGAAACACATCCTTTCTGAAGGAACTATCAGTTGTTAATCTTTGCCAAAATGTTCTTTCAATGATATATGCATTTTTCTTCTAGTTATCATTACAAAATGATCCTATTTGTAGGGTGAATTGGTAATGGATCTACTGATGTCACATTTGTTCATATCTCAGATAATTTTTATTTCTTTGTAGAAATCATAAACATGCTAGTCATTTATTAATTTGGCAATTGTTTATTGAATGCCTACTCTGGGGGAAACAGCATTCTAAACACTTCAGTCCAACTCCATACATTGCATCTTTTTCAAAAAAATCTTTTTAAGGGGACGCCTGGGTGGCTCAGTGGGTTAAAGCCTCTGTCTTCGGCTCAGGTCATGATCTCAGGGTCCTGGGATCAAGCCCCTCATCGGGCTCTCTGCTCAGCAGGGAGCCTGCTTCCCCCTCTCTCTCTGCCTGCCTCTCTGCCTGCTTGTGATCCGTCTCTCTCTCTCTGTCAAATAAATAAATAAAATCTTTAAAAAAATCTTTTTTAAGTATGAGAATATTTAGTACCTTGCAATGGATTGAGGTAGAAATACTTATTTCTTAATAACTTCATTAGCAAATGAACTTCAAATAATTATGTGATCTTTTTATTGTTTCAGAAAAGCTGTTCTCTTAAAGAGTATTTTAAATGTCACCAAAAAATAATATATGATTCTCTAAGAATGATGCTTCATAAGGAGATAAAAAAAAACCTCAACACAGATATAGAAATATAAATTACCCTAGTGAGAAAAGAACACAATTATTGATTGGATCCGAACCTTGATTATGAGTCAGTAGCAAATAGTAAAAGAGGGATAATGATCCATTACTAAATGGAAATAATTTAGCTTGATTATTTCTGCATTTTCAAGTGCAGCAAGATCAGCCACATGCAGACAAGTGGTACAGAGTTGTAAATTAAATATAGTGATGTTGCGATTATATTTAAGATATCATAATCTCATTTAGTCCCACAGAAAGTATGAGCTATGAATAATAATCACCTTATGATTTTTTTTTCCTAATAAGAAATTATACATGAGCCCATGAATTCTCTTAAGGCTGGGGAGAATTGTCCCTTTTGTGCTCTTACTGTTGGTGGTTGATGCAGTTCCCTGTACATGTATATGCAATGTCTGACCTAACCCACCATTAGAGATAGATGATAGGTAGGGAAATAGATATGGATGTATGGATATATGGGTGGATGGAAGGATGGATGGATGGTTGGATAGATAGATGAATAGATAGATAGATAGATAGATAGATAGATAGATAGATACATGATAGATAGATAGTAATGGCCTAACGGCTATATTGAATGGTAGTCAAATGAAGCCTGATGGACAGAATTAGCAACATGTGAACTTGTTAGGATTTTTTTTAAAAAGATTTTATGTATTTTTATGACAGAGATAGAAAGAGCCAGAGAGCATAAGCAGGGGAGTGGTAGGCAGAGGGAGAAGCAGGCTCCCTGCTGACGAGGGAGCCCTACACAGGGCTTGATCACAAGCCCCTGGGATCATGACCTGAGCTGAAGGCAGACGCTTAACAGATTGAGCCACCTAGGTACCCCAAAACTTTTTAGATTTTAAGAGCAAATGTCATTAAAATAGATATATATTTTTAAATAACCTAAAATGATTCAATTAATAGTCCTTTATAAAGTTAAGAAAATCATTCAGTGCTGAATTCCAGTTTAAAAATTAAATATTAAATTCCACAAGTGTTGCCTGAGAGCTGAGTATTTGCAAATAAATTCTGGGTTTGACTCACAGGGCTCCAATGCTGTTGAAATCATTGTTCTTCTACACTTTCCATCCTTTTCCCCCATAATTCATCTCCTTAGGTCATGTCTATTTCTGCTATTCTCTCTTTTTTTTTTTTCCACCCAAGTCATTTCAGTGTGAATCTTCTTTTCAACTCATTAGCACTTGAGGGACTCACTCCTCTTATCCAAGTGAGTCATTTCAGTTGAGTCCACACGATACGTGTGGCCCTGGCACATCTGTGAGATGCTTGCAATGTGCTCCACAGTCATCACAAAGCAGTTCCTTGTCATTGATGATATTGTGCAGGAGAAAGAAATCAATAGGGCCCCAGGCAAGCCTGAGGAAAAGAGTTAATTAAGGGATGTGGAAAAAAAGAAACATCATTGACAAGCTGCAAGATACGTTTAAAAGGAATGCTTCCAAATGTATTTAAAATGAGAAGAGGGGGTGGAGAACGGGGCACAGGGGGAGGAAACCAAGCTCTAATTTTCCAAAGACACCATCATATATTTAATTGTTCAATAAATTATAGATATGTAAATGCATGTTAAAGTCCCCTGATAATTCTGTGAGGACAATGTGTATGAGGGCCATTACTGATTCTACAGAAGAATCCTAGCATGTGATACCCATCATGGATGGTGTACAGGACTAAAGTGAAAGTCGTGATTGTTCTTACATCATCCAGAATCCCACAGTCAAGTTACAAGTATACCCCTCAAAGCTCATTTTTCATCCTATTTGGAACAAACTTGCCATGTTTAGAAAGATTTTCAGTGGAGTAGATTCCAGTATGATGTCATTACATGTGATTTCTAGGTATGAAGTAAGTGTGGGGGATATAGAGGCTATCACACAAGTTGCATCTCTGTTCTTTACCATGTTCCTCAGGATTCTAGTGGGACTGGAGAGTATTTGGGATACCAGCAGACACCAAGTGCTGGTTTTTAGAGAAACTACATATGAGCTGTCATTGTAGATGAGGTTTTTTTGGTTTGTTTTTTGTTTTTTGGGGAGGGTGCATTCTAGACCGGACCTATTATAGAACTTATGGGGGAAACCCAAACTGTACCTAAGTATTCGCTCTTCCTGGTAACACATTCTCTTTAGTGGTGGAGAGGGACAGGTGGGAAGAATCTCAAAGCTTTTTTTGTGGAGGAGTTATATGGCTCTTTTTTCTTCTAACAATTTCTGACAGTCTTGTGTTATTTTGCTGGCATTGATAGCATCACTTCTTTTTGTTGTTTTGTACTCAATTTCTTCTCTTTTTGTTCCACATGTGCCTCCTGCATTTTCTTCAAGCATCTGACATGTCAGTAATCAAAAATGCCTTTTTCAGTACTAACGATCTTTACACTTCCTGTTCTTCAGCTTGGTAAGCCTTCAGATGTGCACCTCCCTCTTGTCCAGATTTCAGATCACATGAATATCACTTCTCAGAAAGATCTTACCCAACCTCCTAGCTTATCAGCATCCTTCTCCCCACAATTACTCTCAACCACATTACGCTGATCTATCATCGTCTCAGAACCTATCCGTAGTTGAAATAATCTATTGTGTCTGTGTGTGTGTCTCTCCATACCAGAACATAAGTTCCTGAAAATAAGGACCTTGTATTGGTAAACTTTATATCCACAGAAGTTAGAATGAAGTCAATTGAATGAATTAATGCATAGCTGTCTCCATAGACAGTGGTTTTAACTACAATACTGATGTAGGCATCATCAGTCAGGGTCTGAGGACCCAGTGTGTAGAGGGGGATAGGGATGGGGGAGCTCCCTTCAGAACCTGCCAAGTGGGTCCTTGGCTTCATGCAGGATGGAAATCAAATATACACCAACAGGAGGTGAATGCAGAGTTGATTGAAGATATAGACAGATTCAGATAGAGATCTGTGAGGCTCAGAAATGGAAAGAGGGAGTCTCCTCTTTGTTCCGGGCCAGGAGGTTTTATTGATGACTGTGGTCTGGAACACATGTCCTCTCGGGCATCCAGGAATGAGGTCATCTGGTCAGAATGACAGGGTCCAGGGGTCCATCATGAGTCACTTATTCCCTGAAGCCTGAGGTCCTGGCATCAAGATGTCTAGTACCAGTGGTGTGGAATATGCATATGACAGCTTCGGCTGGTTATTCTCACCTGGTCCTTCTTTAGCTGTTATCTGTTCTAGTAAAATCATTAATTCCTTGTCCCTTACAGGGTGGATGCATGCTATCTGCATTCTGAGGAATGTGTAGAGTGGGGTGGGAATGCAGGTCCTAGCAAGAATAGAAGACAAATAAGAAGCAAAGGAAACAAAACAAAACAGCTTTTTCTCTCATGGTGTCTCTTTGGTTTCCCTGTCTCAATACCATTTGCTTCAGTATAATTGGGTACATAGCCGCAATTCCTGTAGGAACAAGGGAGGAGAAACAGTTACCTAAAGCAGGAATATAGGGGGAGATGGAGATTAGGGAAGCTTCAAGGAGAATGTAACATTTGAACTGTTATTAAAGAAGGAAAAGGAACAGTGGAGAAGTAGAAGAAATGTTTTCCAAGTATTGGGAGTTATTAACTTCAACTAAGTAAATATGTGTGGCAGGCAAGTAAGGGCATCTGATGAGAAAGAAAAAACCATGACTGAATGGCAGTTGAGGTACAGTTTACAAAAGCCATGGATGCCAAGCTAAGAAGATGAAATGTCTTTCTGTGGGCAAAGATGTCACTGCAAGTTGTATAGAAGACTAGATAGATCAACTGCGAGAATTAGTTTGGGTTTTCAGAAGCATATTATTCTTAGTGAAATAAGGAGGGATCAGTTGGAAGACCCAAACTTAACTCCTAGCCATATACAGATGGCTATGCTTCCTGATTTTATTCAGAAACTAGAAGCCCAAAATGGATTGCCATTTGCTTTTAAAACAAACTACCTAAGCATAGTTGGTCAAAGCATTGATTCTTGGCCTGCAGCATTAGCATCAACATAACCTTAGAAACGGAATCTCAGGTTTCAGATTCATCCAACTGAATCCAAATCTGCATTTAACAGGATTCTCCAGATGATTCTTGTGCATTCATTGAGCAAAGCATTGCATTCTTGTGCAAAGCATTGAGCCCTAGAAAATTGCATCTTGGGTAGGGTGTATTCCAAGGGGCAGAAGAGAACCATTTCTGCTGTAAGGGAGCAATTTTGAAATCTTGTCTTCAAGCCGTAAAACCTAACTGCAATGAAAATTTCAAATTGCCAATCAGTGCAAATAAAGATAATTAGTAGTCGATGCCTCCAGTGCATGCTCAAGATAGTGAGGAATGCCCAGAAAGTAAAAGAAAGATCTCAGCTCTGCAAAACAGTGGAATTACTTGACTGTAACTTCAATTGCCTTTCCATTATAGAAGATAAAACATGCATTCTAAAAACGATTGGAGAACAGTATAAGCCCATATGTAGTCAAGTGCTAGATTCTGAGCTTAAGGCTATCACTGTTAATACAAGTCTTGAAAAGGTAGAGATTATTATACAGTGGAGCTGAAGAAAGTTTGACTTTTATTTTTGTCTCAGTCATCACTGCAATTGCTACAAAATCATACCAACCTTTGTAATACTCCGTGAACTCTTTGCTCTACATTGGCCCTAAATTCTACAATCTGACTAAGTATGTCACAGAGAAAGAATTCTTTTTAATTGTTTTTAAATTGGTAGCCCTTTCATTGAGCTCTTTTATTGGCTTTCTTTATTTCATTTTATTACATGTAGCACAGAAAAATGGGAGCAAAAGTTTTCCAAAGATATGATTGAAAAGGAATGAAGTCAATTGAATTGACTACAAGTCAAGTAAAAAACACAGCTATTTTGAGAAATTGGTCAGGGATGCTAAGGTGAGCAACAACCCACCAAAAAAGGAAGCAGCACTGCTGAACATCTCTTCTGATTAATTTCCAGTCTGCTTCACTTTTCAGGGAGGTCTGTTTCCAGAGCTAATGTAATAGTAGATATAAGAGGGTTATCATTGGTAATGTGAATGACCAAATTTTATTGACTTTATTTTTTAATCCAACTTTTAAAAAAATATATTTGAGAGAGAGAGAGAGATCAGAGAGCAAGCCGGGCAGAGGAAGAGGGAGAGAAAGAACCCCAAGCATGCTTCACATCTAGCAGAGAGCCCAACTCTGGGCTCAGTCTCATGACCCTGAGATCACTATCTGAGCTGAAATCAAGAATCAGATGCTTAAATGAATGCATCACCCAAGTGCCTCTGAATCTAGCTTTAGTAATAGCTTTTCTCCCTTTATATTATTCCAACAATGCAAATGAAGACACTTTTCATGAGTTAAAGCAGGTTTTCTTAATAATCAGTTACTTCTAAGCCATTGGTAAAGCATAATTTTCAAAAAAATTAAAAAATATGACTCCCATATAAATAAAAATGAACATATCAAGCATTTTATTCATCTCATTAATTAATGACAGAACTAGGAAGATGGAAAGGCCAGTATTTATAGGCACTTTAATAAAGGAATGTTAGAATAAAATTGCTAGGATAGTTATGAAATTGGTTAATGTTCATTGGGGTAATAAACTATAAACTGACATTTTTCCCCCTGCTGTACAAAAATTATTTGCATTTTTACTGAATAGGATATCTACAAGTTAACGTATAACTTCACTTTGATGAACTAATTTTTTGATCATTAGCTAGGGTCCTCTAATCAATAGTGAATAGTAAGTTTAATAAAGTACATTTCCCTGGACAATGGAATGATCCTTGTCTAGGCTTGCTAAATCACCATGGAAAATATTGTTTATTTTTTTTCTTATTTTCAAGTGTTAAATTTTTTTTTAATAACACTATTGGTTTTGGGGCGCCTGGGTGGCTCAGTGGGTTGAAGCCTCTGCCTTCGGCTCGGGTCATGATCTCGGGGTCCTGGGATCGAGCCCCGGATCGGGCTCTCTGCTCAGCGGGGAACCTGCTTCCCCCTCTCTCTCTGCCTCCCTCTCTGCCTACTTGTGAACTCTCTCTCTGTCAAATGAATAAATAAAATCTTTAAAAAAAAATAACACTATTGGTTTTTAGACAGATCATAAATGAATTCTAATTCACTGTTTACTCTTTTTACTTTATTTTGATCAGAGTCAGTGAAGGGTAATTTGGTTTTTCAGAAGTCCTTGGAAGATAAGAACAATACCAAGTTACTCTAAACATCCTCCTCCTATCAGTGATCTTTCCATGTTAGGACACTCCCTGTCCCATACAACTCCATAAGATTATGGACCTGCTGCAGTTTATTGATGTAGCTCAAGTGAGAGGTGATTGGAGCAGAACCAGGCTTGTGATCATGCCAACAGAAAGGAAGAGATGAGGGGCACCTGGGTGGCTCCGTGGGTTAAAGCCTCTGCCTTCAGCTCAGATCATGATCTCAGGGTCCTGGGATCAAGCCCCACATCGGGCTCTCTGCTCAAAGCAAGGAACCAGCTTCCCCCTCTCTCTGCCTGTATCTCTGCCTACTTGTGATCTCTTTCTCTGTGTCAAATAAATAAATAAAATTTAAAAAAAAAGAAAGGAAGAGATGAGATATATGTAGAAAATAAAATCAATAGGACCTCATGCTAGCTTGAGCACAAAGAAGTCTGAGAAAGAGCCAAAATTGATCATTGGATTATACTTGGAATAAATATGATCTTTGACATTTTGGCTTTATGGTACTAATGAGACATAGAGGTTAAGATATTGATAAAGCAGTTAAAAATTTTACTCTGGGATTTGGGTCAATATTGGAGCCAGGCATATACTTTGCTAGGCACCCATCGATGGTGATAGTTGAAACCATGTGAACTGATTTAAAAACAGTCACCTACAGAGATGACAGATGGGAACACAGGACCTAAGACCAAATCCAACATCAACAGTACTAGAAAAATAATAGGCAGTGAAAAAGGATAGTCAGATACTAGGATAATTAGAATATGGTGATCTAAATGCATGTGACCCACTTGGAAAGTATAAAAAAGAAACATAGTACTTTAAACACACATACAGAAAATAATTTTAACTTCACAAATATTAATATTTCCTGCTTCTTTCTAAATTACTACAAACAATTTTGTAAGGCATCTCTAGTAAGTCCATAGATTGTGAGAGTGGAAATGAGGTGCACAGATCTGTAATTTTCCTTTAAAACAAGAGCTGGTTGAGACTTAACCTGAAATTGCAGGGAAATGAAGGTAAACAAGAAATTCAAGGGATACAGGTGGCCATAGAGTCATCCACTAGTCAGTTTTTGGGGACTTTGGGCCCCATATTTAATGTACTTAGAGCAGATTTGTCTACGCTATGTAAGCTATTTGAATTGACTGTCGAGAGCCCTGGAAACTCTAGGTAGATCATTATTTTATCAGGTATATTTAATTAGAGCTAATAGTCCAAAACACTTACAGTTTCCCTTAAATGTCAGCAGTGATGTAGCCAACAAGAGAATCATAAGACTATTTTTCCAAGGAACTATGGGATACAAGTTTGCCTACATCTCCTACAGACTGGGATTTCCAGGTAGTCACCTCATTTAGCAATCTCATAGTGTTTCCTTTACTTTGTCTTTGGGTTGAATGAGGATGATTCTGGGTTGCTTGTTATTCTGCTCACTCCCCACATCTGCTTGCCAAATGTGAGCATGACCTGAGAATTCATCCAGCAACTGTCAATTTTACGACTGCTTCTACATTCCAATAGTTGACTTGACAGCAGATAGAATTTTGACAAAATTAGAAAATCTTATGGAATGGGTTTGTCTCAGTCGATTTCTGTCAGGGTTGTTAAAGAATTGTGTGCCTGCCCCAACTCTCCTCCTCTTGGCAATCTGGATGATACTGGGGAGCAGGAGATCAGGGAGCTAGTCTCCCAGTGAAATCTTGCCTTTTTCAGTGGACTGTTGCCCGGGTAATCCTTTGATCATCTGGAGAAGTAAAGCCCTCACTCTCCAGAAAACCTCAGCTCCACAGGGCTTCAGCTCACAGAGCACATCAGCAGCCACACCGGCATATTTATAGCCAGTGGGAATCGGGGTTGCTCCGCGCATTTGTAAAGCCACCAGCTATGATGATAGTCCATGTGACGGCAATTTTCTGCTGCTGAAACGTTCCCACACAGGCATTCAGAAAGGAAGAGAATGACATATTCCAGGATCTTGACTTTACTACTTTTGCTTTTTTATAGAAATAATGGTGACTATGTTTTTTTTCCAGTTAGATATTCTGCACTTACATAAATTGGAACTGCAACAAATATTTTGTTTTTCTTTTCCTTTAAAAGAACAGAGAATAATCTGGTTTTCTTTTAAGTAGATTCGATCTTAATAACAAAAGTTAAGAAATATGCACAGACACATGACTGCACACATAGTGTGCATGTGATTCTTAAGATCTGAGGAAAAGTACAAACATGCAGATACTTGGCATTATGTATATAAGACATCTGGATAATTAATCTCATGGCTCTTTCATTGAAATGCTTGGGAATTATTCAGACCCAGGATGTGGGAACAGGTACTGATTTCATTTTCATGAAAAGATTAGAATTTTCCGTTACATAGGGAGAAAAATGCTCATTCAGATTGGAACTAATATTCACTTTGTGGAATAACTGCCATAGAGGGTCCATGAAAGGTATTTGTTTTGGTTTGGGGTTGGGTTTTTTTTTTTTTTTTAGATTTTATTTATTTATTTGAGAGAGAGAGAGAACATGATCTGGGGGAGTGGCAGAGGGATAAGCAGACTCCCCACTGAGCAGGGAGCCCCTCAAGAGGCTTAGCCCTAGTACTGTGAAATCATGACCTGAGCTGAAGTTAGATGCTTAACCCACTGAGCCACCCAGGTGCCCCAGAAGGCTTTTACATGTTTCTTCGATGGGCAAAATATTAATTTAATGCACCATAACATTTTTTAAAGAGTTATATATTTATTTGAGAGAGAGAAAGAGAGAGCACTTGGACAGTGGGGAAGAGCAGAGGGAGAGGGGAACATAGAGTCTGTACTGAGCACAGAGTCCCACTTAGGGCTCAGTCTCAGAACCCGAGATCGTGACCTGAGCTGAAATCAAGAGTCAGGTGCTTAACCAACTGAGCCACCCAGGCGTCCTACACCATACTATCTTTATCCTGTGCAATAACAGGCTTCATTATAAAGGTCTGTGTTAACTCCTTTAGTTGACAGGATTAATATTGACTGTTTCTGCATGAATGTGGTATAAGCAAATTGTCTCTCTTGTGCTTTCCCTGCTCCTTCTCACTCTCCTTTTCTGTTGTTAGTTTTGAAAAGCCCTCCTAGATGAAAAGAAAATATTGCCCAGTGATGTGACTCTATCATTTTTTAACATAACTAATTTTGTTGTCTTCTGTTGAGAACTCACTATTAGACTTGACATTTAGCCTTACACAATGCTTGAAATAGTATACTCATAAATGCTTTACAACTGTTGCCCCTTTGAGCCTCTCAATACAGTGAAGTTGGTGTTGTGATTCCCATTGTGTAGATAAGAAAGTAAGCGACAGAGAGGGTAAAAAACTTGCACCCAAGAACTCGCAGTTGTTAAGTGAAAACAGAGATTAAAATCTATGCTATTTTATAAGATAATGGATGAATCTCTTTATGACACTGCTCTTGATTGTTGAAGGAATGAATATGAAACCTAGAAATTCGACCACACAAGGTATAATCTAGTTATATGCAAAGTGCCATTTTTATTTTCTACAAGCATCGAGATTCAATACTTATTTCCCTTCCCAATATTGGATTTATTTTATAATAGCCTAGTCTCATTACTGCTTACATTTCAGAGATGTTTATGGATTTTGCTGTTTGTTTGTTTGTTTTAGAGCAGTATATTGAGAAAGTAAAATGTTCATGAAATTGCAGAGAGGGTCATTTCACATCGTAGTGCCAGATCTTGTTCCTCGTCTCAAACTTTCGAGTGCCCATCTGATTTGAATTTCTTCATGAAGATCTCTGCATAGGATAAAGGAACATACTCTGGACTTAATAGGAATTTTATTCTTTTATATGACCTTTCCCCGTTTTATTGATGTGAGTCTTGAGCTTCTAGTACAGGTGACCTTCCTCTTTTACAAATGTCCTCTGGTATGGGATATTTTTTCTTCTCTCTCAAAATCAATATGAATGAACATGTAGAAAAAACTGAACAAACCTGCTATTTTGGTCCATCATCTTGCCATTATGAGAAAATTTCTGAAACATCTCAGTTAAAACATCTAAAATATCCATGAAGCCTCTATTTCTTTATCAAAACCTGAAAAGGTAGGACCAGACAAGGAAGAAAAATCATTTTACTCATATGAACCATATGAAATTTCATTTTTAGGTAGAAAAAAATGGATTATTTGCCATTTCATATGGCTTTTAATGTCAGAGATCAACTATTTCATAATTTGATGTTAAGTATTTATATGTATGTATTAAGGCCTTAGTGGTTTTTGAGGACCAGCAAACTATAAGATTAAGGTGGTATTTGATGATTTCACTCTAAATTTAATAGTCACTACATTCTTTCTGATTTTAATAGAAATTTAGATTAAAATATTGTGTGGTGATCTGAGTTTCAGTTTGTTCATCTATGAATTTTTCTTGATATTGTTACGTAGTAGAGGAGGTTAAAAACTTTGAATCAAATAAAGGCCTTGTCCCCAAAGCCTCTGCAGTCACTGTTAGGGTCAAGTCCATTGCACATTCGTCCCACTTTGATGTGCAGACCTATGGCTATTTGTTGACAGACTGATTTCATGTTCCTTTTGGGTATGTGTTAGAGCCAGCTAGGATTGGCTCATAAGAGCCAATTCTTCAATATTCCAGATTTTTTTAAAAGATTTTATTTATTTATTTGACAGAGAGAGAGAGATCACAAGTAGGCAGAGAGGCAGGCAGAGAGAGAGAGGGGGAAGCAGGCTCCCTGCTGAGCAGAGAGCAGATGTGGGGCTAGATCCCAGGATCCTGAGATCATGACCTGAGCCGAAGGCAGAGACTTTAACTCATTGAGCCACCCAGGCCCCCCAATATTCCAGAATTTTGCAAGTGATTATAAAACCATTGGTAGCTTGAAATCAGTCATGATAGAAGTATTAACCCACAGAAACTGGCAAATAGTACCTCTGAGGGCTTTTTTGTCAGAAAGCTGATTTCCCAGTCCACGGCTGGCAGTTCCAGTAGAATTCTCAGAAAGCTTTACATCTGATTATTACACATGTACAGTTAATTAAAAGCCCACAGCAGAACTCTGAAACATTGTACATAAGGAGTTGGGGTAGAATAAAGAGACATTGGAGAACCATAATTTAGACAAAATACTTTCAGAATGAAAACAACTACTCTCAGTTTAGAGAGTAGGTTCAGTTTCTTTTTGCCAGTCTTTTCAGGGACACTGATAACTTCAGGGGAAGAGATGATTCAAGTCACCGCCTACTACGTGGCTCACTTTGATAAGTATTTTCATATATTAATTCTCACAGGCATCCTGTTAGGTTATTACTTCTGATTGTTTGTTCTCATGTGTGTGTTCACATATCCCACTCAAAAAAAAAAAAGTTAAAAGCACAGGTATGTCACGTGGCTGGTAAAGTGGCTGTAAATGGAATTTAAACCCAGGCCCCACTGACTTAAAGGCTGTCCTCTCTCTCCCTCACTGTTGCCTAGGCAAGAGCAGCTGATGAGTAGTCTCCTCTCTTCTCCCTTATAACATATATTTCCAACTAAGATAGCACACATTGAAGACACAAGAAGAGTTCTTATAAAAAGTTTCTAAAGTAGAGATTTAGAAAACTGACTTTTATAATCCACGGCCAAAGAACCAAGAGTAACTTTGCCTCTGTGGCCTCATTTGCAAAATACCTATGGTAAAGGAAACTGAGCAAGAGAAGTTATTTAATATCTTTGGAGTTTATTATAGTACTAGAGTGGTATATAAATGTGGAACATTAGAAGTTAATCATCTCTGTGTGCTAACATCTCTCTACACCCTTCCTGATATTCCCCACTTTCAGACTAATTTTTTTAAATATTTACGTCTTCAAAGTGAGAACAGAATGAAATAGGGACTCTATTTTCATCTCTAATTTAAGATATACACAGATGATGCTACTTAGCCTCATGTTACTGAATTTGTGCAAGGAGCAAAAAAGACATCTAATTAAACAAATGCTACCGAGTACAAAATTGAAAGACCTGCGCAGAATAGCCATAGTCATTAATCCTTTTTTTCTAAAGATTTTATTTATTTATTTGACAGAGAGGCGAGAGATCATAAGTAGGCAGAGAGGCAGAGAGAGAGGGGGAAGTAGGCTCCCCGCTGAGCAGAGAGTTTGATGTGGGTCTAGATCCCAGGACCCTGAGATCATGAGCTGAGATCATAACCTGAGCCAAAGGCAGAGGCTTTAACCCACTGAGCCACCCAGGTGCCCCCCTAGGCATTAATCCTAAAAAAAGAAAATCAATGTGCAAAGAATGTTGTCTGGTGACTTCTGGTCATTTACCTTTCCCAGAATATTCAGTGGCTATCTCCCATGATCTTTACATAACTTGCTAATGAACAAAAGAATAAGAGAAGACATAAAAGAAGGAATCAGCAAGTCAGCACTGACCTAATTATTGCAAATTGAATGTCTTTACAACTGACCTGCAGGTGACTCAGGAGTGAAGAAATATTTTTGGTTAAGCATTTCGTTATTTCATATGAATCATAAAGCTTAGAGCAAAAAGAAAAAAAGTTCAGACAAAATTCATGAGTAAGGTAAAACTTGAGTTTAAAGAGTAGAAATGTTTACCTGTAGCTTGGCTGTATCATGATAAACTGGGATAAACAAGATGACTTTGCCATCCACTTGGTCACTGACAAGCATATTCTGATGTATTCCAGAGAAGAAAAAAGAACTTTCTTTTTTTTCTTCCTCCCTCCCTCCCTCTCTCCCTCCCTTCCTTCCTTCCTTCCTTCCTTCCTTCCTTCCTTCCTTCCTTCCTTCTCCTTTTTCTTTCCTTTCCTTTCCTTTCCAACTCAGTTTCTTCATTTAAGACTTTGAATTAGGAAGGGATTACTGACTTGACCCATATTATTTTAGAGATGTTTTCATAATATTTCATAATATTTCAATGTAATTTTGAAAGCAAAGACAATAGATAATAAGTGAAGATAAAAAATTAAAGGTAGAAGGTCAAAAGATAACCTTTTAGTTATGCTTCTTCTGTTGTTCTTCTAGACTTCTTCCTTCATACCACAACACAGAAATTGAGAAGGAAAATTAAACCATGGGCCAGTATTAAAATTATATAATATATATTATATGTGTATATATATAATATATATATACACAAACATATGTTTGTGTGTGTGCGTGTGTGTATGTATGCACCAAGATTGTTGGTTGTTTGGTATTTACTTAAATTAATTTTTTATTAATGCTAATTATGGACACACTTTGTTTCATCAGCACCCAGCTTGATAACTTTATAGCCACATGACCTCCATCATGCCCTGCCCTTCTCCTGGGTCCTATGGACTCCATGCTTTTCTTTCCCTTTCAACAGTCTCCCTCCCAGCATACCATCCTTCTTACTCCAGATGTCTGAGGAGATCAGCTGGTGGAAGTTATGAAGAACCTAATTCAATTTGGGTTTTTTTTTTTTACTATAATTTATTTCATTGAGTCTAGATAATCATTCTGTTTCTCACAAGAGCCCTCTCACTTCTCAGCCCCCTTCTTTTTTTTCTTCAAACTCTTGTTAGGGGCCTCATGAGCTATCACCCCTTCTATCTGGCATTCCTTTATTTCTTCCTTCATTGCACCTGTGAGGCCAAATCAGGTCCCACAATGTCCTTTAAGTGTCATGGAAATATTGTGGATATCCTGGTAACAAAGAAAAGGAAAGGAAAGAACACCCTGTGTAGGCTGGAACCATGTTTTGCCATCTGGTTTTGTTATACAAAAATCATTTTTAAAAGGAGTTGGATTGGAGCCTCCACAAACTTTCCATAGGCTTTACTTAGAGCTCTCAACCAATTGAGCTCTTTGCAGATGCTCTAGCCCCTAACCACAGCTTACTTCCTAAATGTTCTCGAAAGAAACACTTAAAAAGCAATGTAGTATCCCTCTACTTCTCTCTACACTGCCTCCTTCTGGAGGCCATACTTGTTCAGTCTGTCACCACTGCCATCTATAAACATTTGTGAGTACCCTATATACAGAGCATTGTATCAGGGATGAGGATTAAAAATAGATTGTATTCAGGTCCCTCTGGAATGTATATCTCACTTATGGGGAGACCCACACACATAGGTGCACTTCTCCACTTTACAGGATTTCTTTAAATATAATCTCAGTCCAGAGGGCTTAACAGATACGTATAA
This sequence comes from Nasua narica, assembly GCA_028533885.1. NCBI lineage: Eukaryota > Metazoa > Chordata > Mammalia > Carnivora > Procyonidae > Nasua > Nasua narica. The sequence continues at coordinate 61,015,523 of CM052808.1, forward strand.
TAAGAGTGAAAATAAACTAAGATTTTGAAGTCAAGTGATGGGCATATTGGGGTCCATTATACTAATCTAATTTTTGTGATGCCATTATTTTTGTAACATCTTTATTAAGATATAATCCATAAACCATAGAATTCACCCATGTAAAGTTATGCATACATCACCACAATTCATTGTGTAACATTTGACCATCCCTAAAAAAGTCCCCTACCCTTTAGTAGTCACCCCTCATTTCCCTCCTATCCCCTTCCTCCACCAGTCATAGGCATTCTCTAATCTAATTTTGTCTCTAAGATGCACATTTCATATAAATGGAATAAACCATGTGGTCCGTTGTGAGTGGCTTCTTTCAATTAGTGTAATGTTTTTATGGTTTATCCATGTTGTAGCATCTATCACTATTTCATTGCTTCCTATGGTCAAATAATATTACATTGTATAGATATGCTACATTTTGTTTATTCATCAGATGGTGGGCATTTGGATTGTTTCTACTTTTTTCTTGCTATTATAACACTGCTATGAACATTTGTATATAAATTTTTGTGTGAATGCATGTTTTCATTTTTCTGGAAAATACTTAGAAATTGCTGAGTCATAGTTAACTCTACAGTTAGCCTTTTGAGAAACTGCCAGATTAATTTTCAAAGCAGCTGCACCAATTTACATCCCCACCAGCATTGTATGAAGATTCTAATTTCTCCACATCCTCACCAGTATTGTTATTATCTGTCCTTTTGATCATAGCCATCTTGGTGATCGTGTAATGATATGCTATTCTAATTTTGTATTTGCATGAAACGTTTTATAATAGAGTTACAAAAAGAAAATAAATATCAAACTCTCTGCTTAAAACAGTCATTTGCACAAATATTTCATTTATGCTAAAAAAGGTTGTAAAAATTTTACCATAGCTCGTGCATCAACCTATTTTTTGAAGTACTAAATCCTAAAAAAAATATGATGTGATAGTATGAAACTGGAGAATATTTTTTAAGTTTAGAACATTTGTTGGCTCTAAGAGTTGCTACAAATCCTCTCTTAGAATACTAAAATGAAAACACATGGTATTTTGCACACTAGAATGTTTGCAACTATTATCTAGTTTTAAGGTATTCTAGTTCAAAATTGACTTTCTCTTTTTAAAAACCTGTGTTTGAAACAATTATGTAGGTTCCTTTTGTGCCTAAAAAATACAGCCCAAGACCTCTTTTGAAGACGATTGTTGATGGGGTCTGTCATATTCATGACAAAGGATCAACATACTTTTCGTTTCTAAAGCATGAATATTTAAAAAGCAGATTAGAAATGGGGCTCTATTGTTATCTATTGTTACTTAGGCTCTTCTTTCTTATGCTTATTGTTCTGATGGACAGTGGTTTATTCTGAAGTACTTCCACATCTTCCAGGAAAATGGCAGATTATTTACATTAAAGAAATCATTGGTTAGCTTCTCTCTATATTGTATAATTTAAGAAAAATCTATTACCACTGCTTAAAATAAAAACATTAAAAATATTTTATTGAATTGGTTTTAATCTCATTTTAATAGAGCTAATTATTCTGGAATTGTTTTATTCTTTTCTTTATAATCCAATGGTCTTCATGCACATATCATTTTAAGTAATCAGCCTTAGTGTAATCAGTAATTAAAATTATAGCCAACTACAGGTGCTGCTAACTGTTAATCAATTAGACACATAATGAATGCATATCTAATTGAAATACTGATTGAAGTATTGATAGTTACCCATATTTTTTTTTTCAAAAGTAACCTATCTTTTACTGTTCTTAAATTAGATTGAGTTATTGAGATGATGTGCTTAACTACTCTGAGTAGCTTCTCGGAACTTTAGTGAGAAAATGGACCCGATCTTTCTGCATGTATAAGTAAAATTGGTACAGTGGATCAGAATTGACCTGAGTGGCTGTTGAAGAAGTCTGTGAATCTTAATTGGTTTATTAGCATATTGACAGGCAACATTTTACAGATGGTTCTGTGGGTCCTGAGTATCTGGATTTGCCAAATTCGGGGACCATTATATAGGAATGTAACAGTCATTAAACACTGATGGAACCCCTGTTTTTGCCAGGAGGCTGCAGTTGGTATCACTGTCAGCCTGCTGACCAGTCTTTACAGGAATTAATTAGCTCACATATTTATAGCAATTTGGTAGTTATAATATCTACATGACAAAAAAAAAGATTTGACATGTATTCTTTTTGAAAAATGATTGTTGAAGTTCACAAGGCAGGCTAAAGCTTAAAAAATTTGTCTATACCATAATAATTGAACATTATTTTGTACTTTCTAATCATTGAATCACATGAACAGAGGCATCTTAGCGAGAATAAGGAAAGGCTGAGCAATACTGTTTGCATTTCATGATTCAAGTAATGACCCATCTAATCTAAAGGCATCAACTCTGAATGTAAAGCCAGAATTTATTTAACCAAAAGGAGAGCATAGAATGGTGTATCTGTTAAGCTTAATAGACTTAGTATGGCCAATCTACCAACAGAATCATAGAATCTATCACTGGAAAGGATCATGCTCTCCAAGAAAAGTGTTTTAGGTGAATATGACTCTGTTGTAACAGCGTGCCTGGAACATAGCAGGCATTCAGGATGTTATTTGAATAAACTAATAAAGAAATGCATGTAAATAATGGCAAAATGTGCTTTGGGTATCAGTCCAAAGAGAACAGATGATTAGAAATCCAAAAAGTTTTTTAATTTTAATTTTTAAAATCAGCAATGCAGTAGAGAGCACTGAGTTCTCCATTATTCATATATCAACGATGTTTCAAGTCTAACAAGCACAGTATCTTCCTCTCTTGGCTGCTGTAATTCACTTGTTAGACTAAGAATTTCCAAGTATAATCTGGGATGAAGGGAATAAACTTGGAAAACACACAATTTTGAAATTTAACTACATATTTAAGAATGTGTGAAAATCTGAACAAATAACATTTTTATCCAAAATTATAAAAGTGGAAAACGGAAAAACTGCCATTTCATTATTCTATCTAATTATATGGTGTATCATTTGTTAACATATTGTACATGACCTTGTTTTTAATCCAGCAACTCTGTTGATACCTGGACATTCAGAGTTTGTATGTAAAGTATAAATAATAAATTATATTATTGGTCTGTCTTCTGGCATTACCTGAACATTGAAATTGAAAACAATTCCACTCACTCATTCTTAGAAGGAATATTTCTCCAACCTTCATTTCTAATAAAAGAGCAACACATAACACTTGTGATTCTGGAAGCAGCCAGCTGTTAATATGAGTTATGTGAATCTGACCTGTAATCTCACCTGACATTTGGAACTCAAATATTTTCCCTTATTTCTGCAACACAATTAAAATATTTAGTCTCACTTCATTTTATGAGACATAAATAGCTATGTAAGTACTCTGTAATTACTGTACATTGTAACAAATGACCTCATAAATACATTGTAATGTCCCATGTAATTACATGGTAAGTCATGTCTTTGAGATGGTTGCTCTGAGATTGAAAACCTGCTGGTTTCAGAGATTAATTACTTAGAGCCTAATTTGACAATCTACTTGAAGATAGGCCTCAGTTAAATAGCCACTTCTGCTTTTTTTAAGAAAATTATTTCATAGTAACATTTTCCCTTATTCAATATAGACCCAGCTGTATGTGTTTATCCCTAAATACTGGACATGCCTAAATCTTAATGTACATTAAAACACATAGAGTACATTGTTCTGTATAGGGTGAGACTCATTTGCCATCATATTTATCCTATCAAACATCAGGTAGAAATTGGTTTTGTGACAAAGGCTCTGGATGGTCACTAAAGTAATTTTTAGTATACGGTGTTGTAAAAACTTTGATTTTTATTCTCTGACTGAGCACTGTACACCCTTTAAGCTAATATTTCATTTTTTAAGAAACCAGTTGGTATATCATGATTATTTTAACATGAGTGCATTATTGCAACACTCTGAGTTCCCACAGGTTATTCTTGATAAATGCATTTTATCCCATATGTGAAAAAAAAATTTTCATTTGGTATAAATCAGTGTTTAAACGCTTATCTCTTGCCTCAGTTGCTTAACTATTTGGTGAAATCATTTATTCTGAAGTTACGCCATTCACCTTACTGCTCAAATAGTATCTTGGTTTCCATGTTCTAAACAAACCAACAAAAGAAGTGAGAAATAAGTGGACACTGTGTTTCCTGCCATAAATTGTATATTGGTCTATTTTCTTGTGCCTTTGAAGGGTGTAATTTTACATATAACTCTGCTGATGTATTTGTGTTCCGGCTTTCCGAACTCTACTTCCTGCATCAAAGCTATTACGTTGCTTTTAGTAGTTTTATTTGGTAGAAATGAATAGTCTGAGAAAGGACCTAGTGATCTGAAAGAGTTAATGAGCCTCTCTAAACATCCACCTTACTTCGAGGGAATGACTTGGGTACTGGAGAATAAAGTCTATTGATACTGACAAATTCTGAAATGTATTACTCGTAAGATCGCTTTATCATGAACTCCAGGGAACAACCAAATTGCTTTATCGTAATGGAATTTTGTCAAAATGTGAATACCTCCTAGAAATTACATTCCAAGTTTCTAGGACCAAGAATAAAACAGGCCTGGCTACTAGGCTATGCATAGCAAATTATCACGTGAAAAAAAAAAGCTCGTTTAAATCCAAGAGTCTACAAAAAAAAAAAAAAGATGCTAGATACATACCAATTCTACCTTTCATTTTTTTATTCCCTTTAGTGTGGACTGTAGTCTTTATTTGGGGGTAATTTTCTTGGTTGGCTTAGGAATATTCTGTTAATTTTACCTAGTTGGCCAAGAAAACTTGGCTAGTAGGAAAAAATAATTGATTTTTCTTCATTTTTCTTCCGGTAGTAGAGACCATGCATAGTTATATACCTGAGAATCAACTCCAACAGGGTTTTCTTAATCAATGGAAAAAGCACTATTTCTATGGGTCACTCAAAATATGGCAAAATCTACTATAATGGAACCACTTCTTTATACATGCACTGAATGGTTTTTGAGTGGCAAAGAAAATTGTTTTCCAGTAATGTAATCTAGTTGTAGTGATCAGATGAAGTGTTTATGCAGATAATTCTACCTCATTAAGAGTTATTCATTTATGTATTTTTATGTCTTCTATACACAGTCATGAAGCCAAGGTGAACTAATAACTCAAGAATTGTAAAATGAAAAAAATACTTAAAATAAGAGTAGAACTTTGTATTTTGCAGTGTTTTTATGTTTCTGAACTCTTTCTCACCGATCACCCCTCAACAATTATGTGAGTGAAAGAGTGGTCTTGTGATGTACAATCCATGCAGTTAGGTCAGTGATTCCTAACATCACTTAGCAAATTAATGAAAAGCTGAGAGTGGAACAGTATGCTTTCTGTCATCCATCTTATTATACTTATTGAATATCTTTTATTTATAATACTATTCTCTAAATGGCAATTTAGGGCTACATGCTAGACAGAACATGCAGTAAGATTTTTAAGCATGGGTTAAGGAAGGAATTAAGGAAGTCCCAAGTATATTTCCATTTACCTGTGCCTAGGATTTAAGCTTTATTTAACATTTAGAGTTAATTCCTAAATAGATTACTAGTATTTATTGTGTAGAATATGTATGCAAATTCGGGACCAGAGTTGAATTAGGGACACCACTGGAAAAGAGTCTGTGGACCACATTGGGCTGTTGTTCCCTTTTCTTCTGATTGATTTTTGTGCCTCATCTTTACAGAGGAAATATTTTTTTAAATATTGCTCTGAAAGTATCCAAAATACTAACTTACCAGACTGTCAAATTACCAGTATAACATGGGATGCCCTCTGTCTCCATGGACAGTGATGTATTGATGCTCTCACAATGTAGGTTTGGAAACCTATTTGACCTTAATTTACTGGTTCAATTCCCCTATGCTACTAAAATGAAGTAGGTTAGATAAGTGATTAGTTTCCCTCTTTTTCCTTGGAATTGTGAAGGTTGAACTCTCAGAATTTGATTGGAGGAGCAGAGAAAAGTGGTAGCATGTCAATTTCCCAGCATCAAATTAAATTTAGCCCAGTTTAACTAAGAAATATAAAAATGGAACACATAAGAAATACAGCATATTCCAGATGCCATTTCTCAGTGTGTGCAGTTTTTTTTTTTTTTTTTTAAATTTTATATGTACCCATTGTCTACACCTGAAAAAAGTTCTGCGGGATGAATGTGTATGGAACTCAGATCTAGTGTGTCAGGAGAGCTGTGCCCCTAAAGCAGAAGTAAGGAAGGTGATAAGGGATGCTCCTTCAGGAAGACTGGTCACAGTAGCCAGACAAATAGAGCAGTAAATGGCAGCTGTACCTGGTGGGGGGAGTCAGAAAGGGCTGACAAGGTTTTCCGGGCACTAAATCAGAAGACCAGGAGGTTTGGGCAGTTCAGAGTGTGAAAGCAGGGAGTGCCTAGATTTAGAGAGGTGAGTAACAATTGTCAGGGAAGTCTGCCAGCCTCAGAGATGCACAAAGGAGGAGCTGCTGGAGGACTCACTCTTGGGTATTTTGGAAGAACCAGGCAGATTACCAAGGTAAAAGAATACTGACCAAGATGCAGCATCCTTCCCAGAAAAACCCAATCACTAAAACTAAGACCCAACTCAAAGTGGATTTGCAATATGATTTAAAGTTGAGCAACCTAAGAAAAAAATCCCAATGTGGCTTAGCACAACATAACCAAGAACAGGATTTTTCAGAGTAGGGCAAGTAGGGTTTAATCCTCAGGGAGGAGTCCCACTGTCATATCTATGGGGAGCCAAGGGCTACCAGGGCAGAGATAAAAGGAAGACTACAACTAAGCTAACCTATTGATGAAGGAATGTCCTTATCATTTCAAAGCCATTAAACAAGATCACAACAGGCTAGCTTTCCTCATTTTTTAAATAAAACAAAGCAATGTTTCTTGTCTGAATTTAAGACACAACATTTTATTTAAAGTCAAATATTTGTCAATTTGTATATAAACATACTTTTATTATTGCACAAATATTTAACTTAGACTTGAGTGATACAAACAGACTTCACTCTGGAAGTGTGTCACACAAAGTATTTGCTAACATGGCTTTATGTCATTTTGAATAACAGTTGCCTACATGAACTCAAGAATACCAATTTTAGTATGCTATCCGGTTTTCTAACTTCACTTATCACAAGAGATTGCATATTTATGATAGTGAAGTAAAAACATGTCAAATCTGCAAGAATAGTATATAACTGCAGGAAAAATATATATAAACCTTCATAATATTTTACTGACATTTTATCAAATCCATACTTGGTTAGTCCCATAAAGTATATAGGTTTATAAAGAGCCAAAACACATTTTGGAAATTGTTCACACAATTACATACATAATAAAATTTAAAATACGGTTTAATTAGTAAATCAAGTTCTATTCCAGTTTGAAATTCAATTTAGTTTATTTCAGCACCAATGAAATATTTAGATAAATACCAAGGTTAAATATTAAATGTTGTTATTGTATAATTTTGATATTATTAAGATATCATTAATTCTAAATGATAAAATTAGAAAATGCCCTTCCCAGCATTAACTAGAATATTATTAATATAGGTAGCTTTTGTTTCTATATCTTCTATGAGGTGTCATTTCTTAATACTACTAGAAGGTCCAGGAAACTTTTTTTTTCTGAAAGTAGATTGTTTTTCAGAGTCTTATCCCAATAAATGCATTATCGTCTACTGAGTTGCTTATGCCAGAAACCTGAGTCAATATTGATGACTTTCCCTTCTTTACACTTGATGTTCAATTAATCATGGTGTCCTGTCACATCTACCTCCAAAAATATACTTAGCATTTCTTCACTTTTTCATATTCCTCTAGTCTCCATTGTATTCCACGATCTCTTCTTTACCACCTATGCCAGAAGGTTCTATGGGCTATTCCAAGAAATGTGAATTGCACTCTACAGAGTAAATTGCTCAGTAAATATTCATGGTAGAAAGGGATTTAAAAAAAAATTTAAAAGGATTTTAATGCCTTTAAAAAAGGATTTTAAAAGTTACATTAGGTAACTTCTCTCTCTCAATGCTCCTGATGTGCAGAAGAAAAATTGCTGAGTCAGCGTCCAAGTAAGTAGGTCCACATTCTGAGAGCATTATTACTAGACAGGGTCTTGCTTCAGACCTTTGTTTACTTTTGATTTTATTTTGCCCCTCTCCATCTTTTAAACTCTTAACCTCTTGCCTCACTCCTTTTCTCTTTCATCCTTCTCTCCCTTGAAGTTTCAAGCATGTTTCCTTCTTCTGCTTTAATCCACGCCACAATCCTCTGAAGTAGGTATTTCTCCTATTTCAGATGAGAAAGCTGACTCAGAGAACTTTAGCAGCCCATCAAATCGGGAAAATAACCAAAATGGGTGTGAGCCGGGTGACACCTGGAAGCAGGGGGATCAATTAGTGAGCTGTGGCAATATTCTGGGCCATGGTAATTAAGGTCTGAGTTAGGGCAGTGGCAGAGGGAACGTGAATAAGGAGATAGATGAGGGGTACAATAAAAAGAGGTTCTTTAAAAGTGCCAATGGCACTCTTTAATAAAAAGGTGTAGGACATCATTAGTATGGAAAACATATTTCATTCTTCAAACAACATGAGATTCAACACATCACCAGAAACACAGAACAGAAATAAGGGGCAAGTTTCAAAACTTTTTTTCAATTAAGTATCAAGATCCTTAGATTCCTGCTGAATTTTACAGTTCTTCTTTTATTTCAATCTGGGGAAAAAAGTAAAATTAATCCTTGATTCAAGATAGAACACTGGCAACAGATTGAAAAGGACTAATTTCACCCCCTCAAGTAATGAAAGAACCAAAAGTCAAGTCACAGCTATTAGAATGGATTTTTCAAATGTCAAAGTTCATATGTTAATTGTTTTTAATAAAAATAATTATCAGGCTTACCCATGAAGACTAGGTCCAAGAATGTTCCCAAAACAGTGACAGCTTTAGGTGGCTTTGTGGGGGAATGGGCAATGAAGCCTGAGCCACTGAGCACTGACAACAGGTCCTATACAGAAAATAAGACACATTATGCCATTGAAAATGAAAAACTTACTGAATAATTTCAATGAACTTCCCAAAACAATACAATTTGGGACATCTAGCCATATCTGCAGAAGGAGAACCTGCAAGGAAAGAATTTGACCATTTGAGACTTTGCCATTTGCTAGTTCTTGCTTGAAACCAAGGAGAAAGCATAAAAAATGCTAATAAACTTAGCTACTGCCCATCTATGAGAACGAATACAAGCGATGAAATTACTTCCAAAGATGAATGATAACCATTGAGGGGCTTTGCCTCCAGGTGTGTAGAGTGTATAACTGATTCTATTAATTAATTGCTGCTAGACATTGATATTAAGATATTGGCTATGTGGGAATAAGTTATACCATCACTGAAAATCCTCAAATATGGTCAAGAAAAATTATTATCTGTCAAAAACTAAGTATTGCTCATGTAATCATTAGTATAATTAAGTTCTCCAGGCTTAGCAAGTGATTTACAACCATTTGTAGACATACTAAAGCACAATTATTCTCCTTGTTTCAATATGTGCATTGAGATTAGGGTCATTTATAAGACTTAGAAGAGGTCACTCAACAAAGCAGAGTAGTAACTGGAAATCATAAGCTTCTACCTCTTGGTCAAAGTTTAATGTCTTCATTTGTACCTTTATTTTTTGTTTGAATTTACTTTTGACTTTAAAAAATAAACTTGTAGTCCATAGAAAATAACCCTTCTTGATTTGCCAAGGGCCACTTATGGGGAGCATAACTGGCTGTATTAAAAGCTAATTGTTTAAATTCAGATTTTATTTCTTTCAAGAATATTTTGTAGGAGAATTTAGGTGAATAGAATTGCCAAGTAGAAGTTCTATGATTATTTTAGCATAAAATAATAAAAAATAGGCTCAAACATTGGATAATCTTTCTGTGATAGTATAAGATGACTTCTGTCCATCATTTAACTCTGTGCCTCAATTTCCTCTTTTATAAAATTGTAAAATGGTAATAATATCTGTCACGGCTATCTTGAAGCATTGAAAAATAAAAGGAAGATAAGTAGTGGGAATATAAATATAAGGTATGACTCTTCATCAAATCTGGTTTTCTTTGCTAGTTTCTAAAACACTTGAGAACAACTTATCCACACATGTGCATGTACATGTAGGGGGAAGGGGTGGAGAGAAGGGGTAGGTGAGTGTATATGTATTTAAGGCTATATATTCTTTGGGGACCAGGAAAATTATATTACTATTTTATTCACTAGTTTGTCTCTTTAGCCAAATGCTGTAAATGCGCACACTCATCAAACATATGTCTCTTTGGCATGTCCCAAAAGACTTTTAACTTTTTTCCAATCTGCCTTTCCATTACATTGTCCTATATGTCCCATTGGCTCTAGCTATTAAGAGACTACTTGACATTCACTTGAAGGTGCTGCTGTACATTGTCATGACATCTTGAGCTTGCTCTGGGTATCCTCTTTGTCCTACATATCTTTTCTATCCCTTCCATAAAGTTTTACTCATACTTGAAGTCTTTCTTGTTTCATATTTGAAGTTTTTCCTGACCACATGAGACAGAATTAATTTCTCCCTCTCTTGTATTTCCATTGTATTTTCTAGGACTCTCTGTTTTAGTATTTAATACTTTGTATTTTCATTGAGTTTATGTGTCTATTTCCTCAGCCAGAATGGTTATACCATGACTTATCTGAGTGTTTCTATAGTCCCAAAGATAGTGTTTGCTACACAGCAGAGATGCAGTTAATATATTTTGAATGAATAATAACTGAATGAATTAGACTCAGCCTCTTGAACTCCCATGGGAGGCAATATTAAATAGTAAAGAAGGCCAGCTTCAAAGTCATATAATCTCAGTTCAAATTCCGCCTCTATCACTCAGTGGCCATACAGGTTCAAGGTACTTACCCATCTATGTCCTAATTATGTGATTATACAAAAAAAAGGTTACAATAGACCTTAACTCATGTGGTCATTGTGAGGATAAAAAAACCTAACTGACATGGATATATAGGGTGCTTAGACCATTCCCGGGTCTATAGTAAGGAAACAAAATATTGTTAAAAAGTATTTTTAAGAGTGACATTTAGTTTGTCACATTTAAAGGGTAATGAGGGTAAGATAAATGATCTTAGTAGTGTCAGACTCTTTCAGATATATTCTAACTTAAATCATCTGATTAATTCTATTTATGTAAGTTCCTTAAAATTATTAAAATGTATTTGTTATATAATTACTCTTGATCGTTATTATTTTCAGAGCCTGAATTTGTAGATTCACCTACATGCTAAAATGTATTTGTAAGTCCAAATCAATACCCACAGTATTTTTCCAGTCATTTGCAGACTTGTACACACACAGAACCACGAAACAATTGGAATCTCCAGAAGCACACATTCCCAGTTGAAGTTGAACAAGGAGAAACTTCTTGTAACCAGGTGTCCTTTTCGTGGTCAAATAAATACCACTTTATTCTTTTGCATTATTTATTTATTTTTGCTTTCTGTTGGTGATTTTGCTATTTAAAATGCTCCCCACGCACAATACTGAAGTGCTATTTAGTATCACTTACTGCAAGAGACTGTGTTGTGCCTTAGGGAGAAAAATCCATGTGTTAGATAAACTTCATTCTGGCATGAGTTATATGCTATTGGCCATGAGTCCAATGTTAATGTCAACAATAATATTGGATAGGATGTCTTTAAGCAGAAACACACATAAAACAAGGTTATGTATTGATGAGTTGACAAAAATGTAAATAGAGGCTTATATAAACCTAAACCTGTATTTTCCCTAGGAGTAATATTACCATATTTACAAATTCAGCGTTTGCGGCAACGTTATAGAACATGGCTGCTGCAAGTCATGAGAATTCACTGGCATGTCATCGACATTTTAAAAATGCTTAGCCAGTAACTGACTTTACATAATTTTTTAAATCCTTTTACAAAGGCACTTAGTCATTTATAGAGCAATAGCTAAATTGTAGTAATCTGAAAGAGGCTTAGACTTCAGTCTCCCTGGAGAATACTGCCCCGCCTCTGCTACTTCCATGCGATTGAAACAATAGCGAAGTGTTCCTGCTATTGTGGGCCAGGGACTCAGAAATCCATTCTTTCACTTTGTGCCTGGCCTCTTTCTGGTAGTCACTTATTTCTTCCACCTCAAAAGAACAACTTTGTATGTTCATTTTAAAAATTAATTTAGGGGGCCCGGGCGGTTCAGTCGGTTAAGTGTCCAACTCTTGATTTCGGCTCAGGGTCAAGATCAAGCCCCGTGACAGGCTCTGTGCTCAGCACTAGTCAGCTTGAGATTCTCTTTCTCCTTCTTCCTCTGCTCCCCACCACTCACTCTCTAAATAAATAAATCTGTAAAAATCATTCGTTTAAATGTTCATCAAAGTATTACATGCACATTATTTTTTCAAATAGGCTTGTAACTAAAACCAATAGACTCTTTCCTTCCCAAACCCTGCTCCCATTCCCTCCAGACTCCCATGTTCATCACTCTTTCATTTCTGGAATTTACCTTCATGTTTTTCAATAATGTGCTCAGGTAGCTCTCCCTTAATTCCTTAGCTTTAATTCACCAGTTTTAGATATCACCTGCTGATTTATTTTTATGTCAGCATTTAGCACTCTTTTACATGTCCATCCCTATTCCCTTTCACCAAACGTCTTCCTTTTTTTCTCCTCCTACTCTTCCTTCTTCTCCTCTTCATTTTCATTCTAGTCCTTCTTCTGCTCAGAGGTGTAATTAAAGTAAATGCACAAATCTTCAATGTTTATTTCTATGATTGTATTATTTCACTAGAACTGCCATAGCAAACACCACAGATGAGGAAACCTAAACAAACCCAGACTGTTATTTTCTTAGAGCTCCAGAGGCTGAAAGTCAAAGTTCAAGGTATCAGCAGAGTTATTTCTCCCAAGTCCTCTCTCCTTGACTTACAAATGACTCTCTTCTTCCACTGTCTTTATATGGTCTTCTGTGTGTGTCTCTGAATCTTCATTCCGTATAATGACATCAGTCATATTGGATTAGGTCTCATGCTAATTGACCTCATTTAACCTAATAATTTCTTCAAAGAGCCTAACTCCAAATACACTCAAATTCTGAGGTATTGGGGATTAAAACTTCAACATGTGAATTTAGAACAGTGGCACAATTCACCCCGTAATGATATATTTTGACAATTATATCCACCCGTGTAACAAACGTGAAATAAAGATGCAGAATATTTCTATCACACTGAAAAGTCTCCTTCTTCCCATAGCCAGCCAGTCCACCAGTACAACTGCTATGAGCAACTGCTGGTCTACTTTGTATTACTATAAATTAGTTTTGCTTATCCTTGAACTTCATATAAATTGAATTAGATAGCTTTTTTTTGCTCCATTCTGGAAACTTTTGGATCCTCTCTCCCGATGAGGCTGTAGTGTTTCACAGTAATGTGCCTTAATGTCATTTTTTTCTTTTCATGCATGATGTTAGACATTCCATAATCCCTTTTAGACTGAAGTTTCAAATTTCTAGTTTTACAAGGTTTTTATTTCAGGGAAGAGTTCTTGTTTTTGTTTTTGTTCTTTAATAGTTTTCTGCCTTCTATTTTTCCTATTTTTTCATTATTTCATCTTATTAGTTGGATGTTGGAAATTATGGACTAAACCTCTAATTTCTTATCTTTTCTTTCTAAATTTCTATGTTCTTTTTTTTTTACCCACTAAATTTTAGGAGATTTCTTTTAATTTATCTTCCAACTTATTTATTGGATATTTAGCTGGTACAACCAAATTATAAATGTCATAATATTTTAAAAGAATCTTTTATCTTTTCTATATTTTTATTCCTTTCACAGATGTACCATCTTCCCTTAGATTATCTGGGTATTAACGATAGATTTTTGGATGACTTCTCTGCTCTAAGCATCAGTGCTGTTTCCTTCGAGGGCCATTATGTTCTTATGTATTTTTCCTTTTCTTTTATAGTAAAGGCTTTTTTTAAATGTCTGATTGTCTTAAATTTTTGGTTCACATTAAAATGAAATAGGTACTAAAAAGCTGATTGGAACGTACAAATTCTAGTGCATGAGTGGGGTTATGAAGTGGGAGCCTCATTATTGGGGGATTAACCAGAAACCTGGCTGTTGTTTTCTCTAGGATCAAACTTATAATTTTGTCCAGAGAATTATTATCTTATATTCTGCCTGGGGAATATACACCTGCTTGTCATTGCTCTGAATGCAGATGAAGAAAGAAGACTTGTCTTTGTCTTAAGAAGTCAAAAATAAGTCCCTTGCCCTCATCTCAACTCTCCTCTCTGCCTCACATCTCTGAATCTGTGGATTCTGTTTCAATGTCCCTAGAGGATAAAACTCCCAGCTACTCCTAGGTGATTGAGGGTCAGTAGATTGATTTTTCTGGATGTGAGAGGACTCTCAATCCATCTTTATTTCAGCACCAGGCTTCAGTCATGTCTTTCAGGGTATTTAGGAAGCAACAATTTCTTGTCCTTCCTGAACTTTGTCGTGTAAATCACCTTGTTTTTCATTAATATCTCTTAAGGGTGAATTTAGGTTTCATCTTTCTCTTTTGGTTCAGCCACCACACTTCCCTCAGTTTGTACCTCTTAAATATTTGTTAACATCTCTCATCCATTAGACTCCTATTCTCTATTTCCTTATAGGTTTATACCCTTTAGAATATTTTAGTGTCATTTTAGTTGCATTCACAAAGAAGAGGTGATAATGCATGTAATTCATCAGTCAAATGAACAGTGTATTTTTGTCAAAATCATACAAAGAGGAATACTGTCAGATTGTAAGAATGGGTTTAATTTGGTTCTATGGGGTAATCCCTAGAACATCTTGTCTCTCTGCTTTATTCATACTTAGGTTTGGGTTATTTCTTTGACCCCATCCTGTCGTCCTTACTCTCTCCAATGTTTTAATTTACATCTATTATTTTGCAGAGTATCAAAGTAAGCTGGCTGCCTCCTCCATCAGGCACACAAAATGGATTTATTACTGGCTATAAAATTCGACACAGAAAGACGACACGCAGGGGTGAGATGGAAACATTGGAGCCCAACAACCTCTGGTACCTTTTCACAGGTCAGTGTTCACTTGGTGTAATGTTGCAAGATTTTGATGAATTAAATGCTTGAGAAATAAAATATACTCTCACTTCAAGGGAACATTCTTTTGTTTGTTTGTTTCCTGACAGGTGATATTTCTGGGTTTGAACAAGAATAACCTTTATATTTTTAACTTGATATTCTCTATAATGCTTTCAGTACATATTTTGCTTCTGGATCATCATCTTAATAAATGTATCAATTTTTTATCGATATTAGCTTCTCAGCATTGCTGATTCAACAACAGCTCCTCTTGTCAAATAACTTTTAACTTTTTAACTAATAAAAGCCATCTACTCAAATGGTCCCAAGTTTAAATTACTTTGATCCCTCTTCCCCTAATCTCTAGCACTGAGGATGGGGTTGGAAAATGTGGAGAAGGGTAATTTGGGAAATGAAGATTATTTTACTTTCCATAAACATAAAAGTAAATTCACTTTTGTAGTAATATTAGTGGAACTCATAATAAGTCAAGCTTCTTTATGAAAACCAGACCAAGTTTCTGTGCAGTATTTAGGGAATATGCATTTTATTTTATAAAATGAATAATCATGCGTTTATTTAATTTTAACTATTGGAACCCTTAATGCATGTCAGGCCAGAGTCCGAGGTATGCTTTCAACGTAATGCCTCTTGGGGACTGAAAGCCCAAGAAACCACCAGTGAGGGAACAAAGAAACTGAGCAGGGGAGATGAGAAATCAATGATGGTGGCATATCATTGAGCTGGCCACAAGTTCAGAGCAAAGAGACTTCGCTTGGCCTCCCGGGGTGTCTCCTGAGGGGCCACATGAAGTACTATGTATCACAGTCAGCAGCTGGATAGGAAACCTGTCATTGGTCAAAGTCTGCCAATAGGCTGTTATCAATTCTGTATCTCCAAACAGCACCTGAGAAGTCAGAGCCTCTGGTAAGTATGCAAACACGGAGTTCTCTCCTTGTCAGTAAGTACTTTATATGGTGGGTTTTTGGTCTAAGGTAGCAACAGTACTCAAGATGGCTTTATAGCTCTAAGAAGAGCATGAGCTATTGCCCGGGACTTGGGAAACAAAGCATATGGCAGTGGCTCATGATAAGAACTGGTGGGTGAAGTTGGGAAAATCTGGAATGGCACATAACTGGGTCCAAGAAAATATACAAACTGAAATTCATAACTTACAGCTAATAGATAAACTATCATCGCAAATGAGAAAAGATGAAAGGAACCTGTTATTTACTCCTTTCTCTATTCCAAGTACTCAGTAAATTTTCCTTTGAAATCATAGTGTGTACACACACACACACACACACACACACACAAAACACATACATTTTTTAAACTACTTGTTCAGCCCATACTCAGACTTCATCAAAACTGGCTTTTTCCCCTCAGGTTTTTTTTTTTCTTTTATGCCTGTAAAATTTTAGCATAATGGTGAGAATTCTTTCAAGGTAGGTTGTCAAAAATCACATTACTTGTTTTATATCTGGACAAAAGTCTCTTAGGCAGGTATTATTGTCTGTAAGCAGAAGTTATGGCATTCTACCACATCATTTAAAAAGCTTAAGAAAAGCCAAGATCCTAAGTCTTTTTTCCTGATGAAATTACAGGAAGAAGGTATAATAACTGAAGTTGGGGTGAGGCATATGTGCTCAAGGGGATACTTAGTACATGTAGTTTATTTTGAAAGAAATTGCCAAGATTGAAAAAATCTTGCTGAAAAGTTTTAAGTATAATTCCCAAGATACAATATTAGACTAGAAAAAGAGCCTGTAAGGATAATTGTATCCAAGCCCCCCGGTTTTATTGAGATATAATTGTTGTATGTCACTGCATAAGTTTAAGGTTTCCAACGTAATGGTTTGACTTTTATTTATTGTGAAATGATTGCCACTGTCAGTTTAGTTAGCAGCCATTATCTCAGATAGATACAACAAAAAGAAAATGAAAAAAACTTTCCTTGTGATGAGAACTCTTAGGATCTACTTTCTTAAAATTTTTATCTATATCATGCAAAATGTAGAATGCATCTGGAATTTGCAGGTCATCTGCATACAGAGACTGTGCTAATCTTCTCTGTATTACTCCAGTTTTAACGTATATGCTACTGGAGCAAGCACTATGCCTTATTTTTTAGTAGATATTGGCATTTGAAGCCCTGAAACCTTTTTTTAAAATTTATTTTCCTTCTCAAATGGAAAAGGTAAAAAATATTAAAAATAAATTTTATTGAATAATTAATTAAAGGATGAATGTTCTGATTGAAAAAGTAAGGATTGGATATTCAATTTATAGAACTATAAATAGCCAATATGCATGATAAAATGTTCAAACTCATTAGTAGAGAAATGCAAATTGAAACAAAAATGAGTTAGCATTTTCTTTCGATTAAAGTAATAAAGACAAAAATGAACAATGATACCTTGTTCTGGAAAGCATATGAGACAAATAATGAACACTCATATACTTCTGTGGGCCAGAAGATTCTGGAATCTCTCTGGAAAGCAATGTGGAGATATGTGTTATACACAAGTGTAAATATGTGTGTGTATGAGAGAAAATGAGAGAGAGAGAGAGAGAAACAGAGATCTTCATAGATGTATGATCTAAGTTTTCTACTAGGAATTTATTCCAACTCTGCAGCCATATTTTCTGTGAAGTTTTTAACTATAAATATGTTCATTGCACTGTTACTTTAATACCCAATTATAAGAAAAAAAAGACTTCAAGTATACAAATATAGGCAGTTTCCTAAAATATTTCATCAAAATTATATCATGGAATACTGGATATATATTGAAAATGATATAATTTAAAAATACTAAATCACCTGCTAAATATTTAAAACATACTATTACATGAATAACTAAACTTTAAATCAACATTAATGTATGATCCCATATTTATAAGTAAAAAAATGAATTTGTAGGAAAATATTTAGAGTAATATATATATACCAAAATATTGATAATCATTGTTATTTACATTTGTAACAATAAAATATGCATTTTAAAATTGTATATATAAAATGAAAAACAAAAATTCAAGACTTAGTGTTATATTTTGACTTTCAGTTACCAAAATTGAAAATTCCTACCACTGAAGCCAATTCCATGCCCACTGAACAGCTAAATGGCAAGTGGTCCAGAAAATAAAGAATAGTAGCCTCAGAGCCTAGAGAAACTGCTGGTATGAAATCTTTAGTATTTATGATATTTGTGGCAAATGGCATTTAATCCCTTCAACTCAATATTATCAGATTCTGACTTCCTAAATATTCAAGTTTTTAGGATCTTCACTCTACAGAAAGTGAAATCATTAAAAAAAAAAAAGCCAAAAGTCTGTAATAAAGGTATCATCAGGTATGGTTCCTTCTGGAGCTTCTGAGGGAAAACTCATCCATGTTTCTCTCCTAACCTCTGGTGGTTGCTGGCAATTCATGTCATTCCTTGGCTTATAGATATGCCTCTCCTATCTCTGCATAAGGACACCAATCATTGGATAGACCCCACTCTAAATCCAGGATGGTTTCATCTCAAGATCCTTGACTAATTATATTTATAACAATCCTATTTCCCAGTAAGGTCACATTCTGAAGTTCCAAGTATATGTGAGTTTTGAGGTGGACACTATTCTACTCACTACAGACTCCTTTTATTTTCCCTTTTGGGGACAATCATTTTTAATTATATTCTTTAATAAACTTTATTCAAAAATGAATAATTCAGTCCTATATTTTAGTCATCTAAAATATATTGGACAATTAGAGCTTTTAATTAGCATGAGATATAACCCATTACCAATTTGGTTTAATACCTTTCTGGCCAAAAGCAAAGAAATAGGATGGATTAATTAGCTCACAAATACCCATGAATCTGGACCCAAATTTGAATCCTTCATTCATACTATTCTTTCTTCATTTCAATAATTATAAAGTGAATTTGGGAAGATAAACAATCTGGGCAGTTATGTTTATAAGGTTATGTGATATTGTAAAACAAAGTCACACAGACTCTATTTTTAATTTGAAATGAAGAAATAAAAGTCTTCATAGAATAGCCTCATATCCTTAAAACATTAAAAACAAGTTTTGCAGAGCCTCTGCCTTGCTCTCCCCTGATGTGTGACCCAACTTCGGCAATGCCTGTTGCATTTCTAGATGTTGTGGAAATGTCTTTAGCACTACAAAGCATCAAGGAAACAGAAAGTACTCCACACTGGTAGATTGGGGGTGGTTTTGACTTGTCCCCAGGATATGTTTACTAATTTATGCAATTTTTAGTTTGCAGAAGTAATTGATTTTTGTATGAATCTGCAGTACTTTAGAATGTACAGGATTTGACCCCATGTTTCCAATACCTTTAAGATATGTGGATACATTGATTTGTCTGTTAGAGCATTGGAAATGTCAGAATGCTTTATTTGGGTAGTATAAATATTCAGGTGTAGAGACTCAAACTTTTTTTTTATAATCCTCTTTCTGTTAGGTATTTTTTGTTGTGTATGTTTTTTACTAGTATAATGAGGCATCTGCAATAACAAAGTAATTCAGAGTTATAACAAAGATTTTAAATCACTGCTATCCATTTTATTGTGGGAGCCCATGTCAACTAAATTTTAAAGTGTTGTTTTTAATTTTTGAGTGCTCTTCAGAGAAGGTTTTTTGTATTGAATTTAAGACTTATCTTGTGTTTCATGGCCAATGTAGAATAAACACAATGATAAACATGCATTGGTATTTTATGGACTGAAAAATGAGACAATAGCACAGAATTTTACAACAAGGTTAACATTAGGGGACTAAAGGGAAATTATATTCTTTGAATAATGCACCATCTCTTACTATAAGTCCTATAAAATTAGAAATAGAACAGAATTACAGAGCTTGAAGGCACTTAGTAATGGCGATAGAAACAGGCAGAAGACAATCTGCTTTCAACAATACATTTTTTACAGCTAAGAAAAGCATTGCTACTTATACCAAAAATACACTTAGAAGCAGCTAGGAAAAACACATGCGCAAGCATGCACACACAAAGGCACAAGCATACACACACATGCCACCTCGCATACACACACACACACACACACACACACACATTGAGATTGACCTAGTCCTTGACAAACAGAGTGGGAAACACATCATTCATCTCATGAACAGCCTTTGTTTTACGGAAGAGGTAACTGAGATCTGAAGAGTGACATCGCTAAGATCTACCAACAAGACTGTAGGCATTTCAACTCCTAGTTATGTACTCCTTGTACTACAAAATATTGTCATCTTTAATTCACTGTATTATGAATGTATTATGAATGTATTATGAATGACTCTGGCTGTCATATGAATCTGTAAATGATCATTGGTATTAAAACTAATTTTAACATTTACAACAATAATAATACCAACATGAATTTTAACAATAGCCACTATGTTGACAATAGTACGAAGTTTCTTCAAAAAATTAAAAATAGAACTGCCATATGATCCAGCTATTCCACATCTGGGAACATATCCAAAAGAATTAAAATCGGGATATAGAAGAGTTATCTGTATTCACATGTTCATTGTAGCACTATTCACAACAGCCAAGATAGACAAACAATTCAAATGTCCACTGACAGACAAATGGATAAAGAAAATGTGGCAAAAATAGATACACAATGGAATATTATTCAGTCTTAAATAAAATAAGGAAAGCCTGCCATTTGCAACAACATAGATGGACCTGGAAGACATGCTAAGTGAAATAAGTCAGTCACAGAAGGACAAATACTGCGTGATTCCTTTTATATGAACCATCTAAAATAGTCAAACTCATGCTAGCAGAGAATAGAATGGTGGTTGCCAATGGAGAAGGGGAGGATAAAATGGGAGTTATTCAGTGTGTATAAAGTGACAGTTACACAACATGAATAAGTTCTAGAGATCTGCTATATAACAGTACTGTATTATGCACTAAAAATTGTTAAGAAAGTAGATCTCATGCTAAGTATTTCTACCATTACAAAAAAAAAAAAAGAGGACATGAGAAATCTTTTGGAAGTGGTGGGTATGTTTTTTACCTTGATTGTGGTGATGGTCTTATGGATATTTGCATATGCCCAAACTCATCAAAATGTATACATTAAATATGTCCATTTTTTTGTGTATTAATATTCCTTGACAGAGCTGGAAAACCTCTATAGGAAAAAAAACACTTTAAAATATTTTTTTCAAATTTAGTCTTTGTAACAATTTCTTATATTTATATTCCCATTTTATTAATGAGGACACTTAGGCAAAGAGGGAGAATAAGCAAGCTTTTCAAAGTCACTTACCTCATGAGCAGTGGAGTAAGACTAATTTTGCCTAAATTGAAAACCTGTACTCCTAGCTCTTAAACCGTAGGTAATGTGTTGCCGACCACAGACAATGAATGTGTGATTTTGTTTGTATAAAAGGATACACAAAGTGGAATAAAGAAAGTGGAATAATGCACAATTGAAAAAGGTATCTGTTGGATAATAAAAATTGACTATTAGCTTCACAGCTAAAGGAGCTGCATAACTCCAGAAGAAATTAAATCAAAGCTTTTCTACCTATTTCTTTTAAAAATGCTATTTAAATTTTTTTACTTGTTTAATACAGGAAACACATCCCAGAAAATGACTTTTAGAAATACACACACAAAAAAGCTTTTGATTCCAAACAGGCTTTCCTTTATCCCACCTTTAGTGAATGAACGGATAGATAGATAGATAGATAGATAGATACTGTTTTGAAAGATCTTTAGATATCAGCTATCCAGGTTTGCGGCTCAAAAAAATTGCTTGTTCGTGGTGATTGTTGTTATAACTTTTGGAGACACCTCCTCTTTTAAATGATACTTTAAGTGAGAGAAAAACTTAATTCTACACTGAATTTGAAGTTTTATTGAACACTTAGGTTGATCCATTGTTAAAATTATAAAGTCATGGATTCTTTCTTGCCTGCCTGTTTATTTTTCAGTTCTGGATGTAATCATTTTAGACAAAAATTTCTTGCATATTTGCACAGGGCTTTGTTTGCTACTGACGTCCCTCTTAGGTCCCAGCCTAGGCCAGGTAGGTCTCTGAGGAGAATGTTTCTGGGGACCCAAGAGGAGATAGGACAGAACAAAGGGTCTTTACCTGAGAGCAGTCCAGGTTGTGATTAAAGCTCCATATAGTTCCTTGCTTGATTTCTCTGAACCTTATTATCCTTATCTCTAGACTGGGAATAATAATGCATTCTGTGACAAAATCATAGAGTATGTGAAAATCAAGTCAGAAAGTAATTTGTCAATGTTATCTTTATATCTATTAAATGTTTAATTATATAAACTATTATAAGAGCATTTTGTCATTTGATTCTCAAAAGAACTTTATAAGGTGGAAAAACAATTATTACCTAATTACTTTATATGGGAAATTGAGATTAAAAGAGCTTTCAGTACATCTAAAACTTGTCCAGACAAGTACCCCTCACAACAAAGAAGCAGGAATATTTGCAACCTAGAATTCTGAAGGTAATATCCGGAATGCCTTTCTGAAAAGCCAAAATGTCTGATTCTACTTATCACTGCATCTTATACTTCTCTAGATATAGAAGAGTGTCATAGGTTTAATCCTGTTGGTACAGGTTTCAGAAGACAAAATGTAGATTCAGAAGACTTGGGTAAAGATATTTTAAGAGAGACAATACTATAGTAAAGCATATTCAGTGCAATCCAAGGAAGAACTCTTCTAAGGAGTTAAAAGGTTGAGTAAGTGCCTTCCCTTGGTGAATTTCTCATTCCAAAGGTATTCCTGTTTATTTACAAGGTGACTTTGTTAGATATACATCTAAATAGCACTCGATAGGCCATCTGAATAAACATTAAGATCTCTTTTGATATTGGGATTATATGTATATATTTAAATTTTTTATACTTAATCTAGAATTTCTAGGTGTGTTTTGTGAGAGAGATTACACAGGTATTTTCTAGAATAAAATGCAAAATAAAAAATTTTAAGCTAAAATATAATAATTCAAGGAATTTGGCAGGATTTTCCAAGTGACCTATGTACTAATGTATACAGCATATTAAACCCTCACTACAGATGTCAGAGAGGATGATATCAACAGCTCCTCTTCCCTGGTTGGAAGGGATGTTCTGATCAATAGGTTAGGCTGGTTAAGCAAGACTCCACTGGGGAAATACCTGATGGATAGTCCCTAAATTTCCTCATACTTTCACTCCAAAACTGTTAGTAGGTTTTTGTTTTATTCAAAACCAAATTAGTGATACTGGCAGATCATCAACACAATATATATAAATGAAAATTTGGCAAAATGAGAAGGAGAAATCTTTCTGTTTTCTAGTGAGATATTTTAACTAGTCATAGCTACTTTCTAGTGAGATGTTTTAATACATTCCTACTAAAAATTGATAGATTCTGCACACAAAAACTTACTTGATTTAAGTTCCATTCAAATGAATGGAACAGAAAATAGGGCATTCAAAAAGATTTCCATTTATATGTCGACTATTGCATGTGATAAGATGGTATGTCAGTCAGGGTTCAACAAGAGGCACAGAACCTGTGGTGATGTGTACTAAGACATTTATTGCCAGAAATTGGTTTAATTGGTGCATATATAAATTGGAATATTATGCCTCCATCAGAAAGGATGAGTACCCAACTTTTGTATCAACGTGAATAGGACTGGAAGAGATTATGCTGAGTGAAATAAGTCAAGCAGAGAGTGTCAATTATATGGATTCACTTACATATGGAGTATAAGGAAAAACATGGAGGACATTGGGAGAAGGAAAGGAAGGGTGAATTGGGGGAAATGAGAGGGGAGACGAAGCATGAGAGACTGTGGACTCAGAAACAAACAGGTTTTGGAGGGGAGGGGTGTGGGGGGTTGGGTGAGCCTGGTGGTGGGTATTGAGGAGAGCACGTATTGCATGGAGCACTGGGTGTGGTGCATGAACAATGAATCTTGAAACACTGAAAAAATAAAATTAAATTTAAAAAAAAGAAAAAAGAAATTGGCTTAATTGATTGTGATGACCGGCTAGGTGATTTCAAAATCTATAGGGCTGGCTTAGGAAAGGCAGGCTGAAACTCTTGAGCTGAAGTTGTTGTCTGCAGGTGAAATTTCTTCTTCAGGGAAGCCTTACTTGTGCTCTTATGACCTTCTACCAGGTTGAATCTGCCCTCCTCCCACCATATTATCTAGGATAATACCCCTTTCTTAAAATCAACTGAATATGGACTTTAGACACATCTATAAAATACCTTCCCAGAAACACCTAGATTAGTGTTTAATTGAAAAGTGGGGACTTTAGTCTAGCCAAGTTGACACATAAAACTGACCAACACAGATGGTGTTCCAAATAATTGTTGGAAACAGTATTAGCACAATTGTCCGTTCATTTCAAAGAAAAATAAAGTTAATCTACTTAATACAAAAGAATATTCTTGATGGTCTGAAACTAGGTCAGATAAGACCACTATGAAAGTCATGAGTTACAATGATTAGGTAGGCATTTCTTCACAGAATTATCTCCCTATTACTTTTAATATTCTGGAAGAGTTCTATAATCCCTCTGCCTCAGTAATCAACTATGGTGCCTAGGAAAGGGTGAAAAATGTTAATGAATTCAAATCAATGTTATGTGAACTAAGGGACAAATAAAGTAAGCACAAGCCTACCTGATGATGTTGGTTATTGTATTTTAACCTCATGTTTTCATGTGTGTTAAGCAATGCTTTAGTGGATCTTTCAACAGCTGCTTTTTATGTGTGCCTTCCATGTGTTGGGCTAGTGGGATCTATGGATATACAAGTAAAACACCAGCAATAACAAAACAACAGCAGTATTAACCATTCTCAATTTATTTCTTCATGGAGCTATCTTAAGTCTATCTTACAAAATTAGAAACCTCTTGAGAAGATAGCATTTTGTGTCAAAAATACTTTTGTGTGGTGTGTTTTTCAAATTGTCTTCTCTAATAGTACAATTTATTGAAGGTAACAGCCCTGAGCATTAACAAGTCCATTCTAACCATCATTTAAAGCATTATCTCCAATTAATAATAAATTAAAATTTTCGTTAGGACCAATTTTACTTATAGGCTTCAGCAAAAATATCTACAAATATGTAACATTGTACACAATAAGCCTCATTTCTCCAATTCATTTTCTTTATTAATTTTTCTCATTACCAAATATTTATGCCACTTTAGATTAACAGAAAAAATAAAAAGAGTCATTACATTTTTAACTTTATTAGAGTTGTTCAACTCCTTGAGGTTTAAGGACTTGTCGATTTAAGCCAAGTCCTAAATGTCTCAAAAAAAGTCATAGTTTTTTTAACAAGTGTCAGTTGTTTTACAATAATATGTCATGGTAATGAGCTGCTTTGAGATTTAGCTAAAAGGAATGTTATTTAGGTAAAAATTTACACGTATCACACTAGTGATACACGGGCCATTTCTCATCAACCTGTATTCTCTGTGTTTTCTAAACTAAGACCTGATGTCATCACTGTGTACAATATTTTATGTCCAAGTTATCATGGAGATAGACTTTTTCATGCTTCTAGTATGGAAGATGATGCAAAGCAAGTATGTTTTGCGATGGTTTTGAAACACAAAATTCCTAATATTTTCTGCTTAAGTGCAGTGGCTTTGGATTCTTCTTTCTTGGCCCAAAGAAAACATAATCACTGACCTTGAATAAATGATGGAGATATAAATTTTTAGAATGACTGCTCTTGATTTATAGGCAGGACTCTTAATTCACAGGCTGACTGTGAGAAAAAATGATCCTTGCTATTTTTTATTATTTCTTCATCATTCATATTTTATATTCTGCCTCTGCCCAGAAGCTATTTTCAGGGATATAATTTTATAAACTAGAAAAAAATGAGAATATATGAAAAATAATTTGATTTCTAGCCATAATACTTCTGCCCTTTTGGCCAAAATAATTACAACAATCACAAACCATGTAAAGTGTGTCTACTGTTGTTAAAATTTTACTAAAACTTTTGAAACCCTGCTGGAAATACTTGTTAGTCAGTAACTTTGTTTTCCCTTTATGGAAAATTCTCTCATAGGACTGGAGAAAGGAAGTCAGTACAGCTTCCAAGTGTCGGCCATGACAGTTAATGGCACTGGACCACCTTCCAACTGGTACACAGCAGAGACCCCTGAGAATGATCTGGATGGTAAGATCTATCTACAATCAGTATGGTTCTGATTTCTATTTTCTTCATGACTTCAGCTTCAAAGACTCCCTTAATAGAAGTTGATGAATTCCAACACTGGGGATATTTGTTCCTCCTATATCCTCCCATGCAAAATAAAACAATACAAAATACAAAATCCTCAGTAGATTCTTCAAGAATGCCACATAAAATTATGCGTTAATTATGGTCTTCTTAAGTTATTTTTTCAAGATAATTTGAAATAATCTTTTTAAATTTTATCTTATTGAAAAACCAACATTAAAATTTTATTCACAGGAACTGCTACAATTTCTGATAATAATCAGGAAATATAATTACTTTACATAGCTTCTCTTGCTCCTTATGATGCTTCTGCGAAACAGAAATACATGTTTTTTGCTAGCTTGTGATATGGTTATTAACATTTGACACTTCATCTTTTTTTACATAGGAACAATCTGCCTTATTTACTTGATTGATTGTTGTCTTGAAACATTTGTGGATGAGATATTGAGATTTGTATAAAAGTCACATATCAATAATTTAAATAAAATTAGCAGATGAGAAATAGCTTTTGAAATAAAAACATCATGACTAATAAGAAAATAAAATTCAAGAGAAATGAGTAATAGAAGTGACAAGGAAAAGTCTAAGTAATAAAGCAGAAATAAATAAGAGGTACTTAAAAAAGAAGTTCATTATTAATAAACTTCAAATTAAGTGATTAAAACTGGGACCAAGAGGGATGCCTAGGTGACTCAGTCAGTTAAGCCTCTGCCTTTGGCTCAGGTCATGATACCAGGGTCCTGGGATCGAATGTGACTCCTTGCTCAGCAGGGAGCCTGCTGCTCCCCCTGCTTATGCTCTTTCTCTCTGACAAATAAATAAATGAGATATTTTTTAAAAATTAAAATTAAAAAAAAATTAGGACCAGGGAAAAGTTACTAAAAGAATAAATACATGTGTATCAAAAATGTGATGGCACCAAATGACTGACTAAATCACTGACAATGAAATCCTCTTATTCCTTCACTGGTAGATCTGAAGGCATCCAAGTTACTGCAAGGTGAAAATGCTATGTCCCTTTCCATTTTCTCTTCCTTTTGCTCTCTCTCTTTCCCTTATTTTTATTCTTGTCCCAGTTCTTGCAGTGTCCCTTCTGGTTTGTCCTCCCTTCTTCTTTGAGCTCCTCCGTCTCATTTTTCTTCTTCCTGATCTTTCAGTTCTCTAAGTAATTCACCATCACTCATGATTTTCATGGATTCCATTTTAAAAAATAATGTGGCAGAGAAACAAGCAATAAATGCCATTAAATTACAATAATGGTAATTCCTATTGGCACATTAAAGAATATTCATGGGAAACTTAATAAGTCTTGGGTACTGTGCTTAGCTCTGAGAGTATAATAGTGGATAAAAAGGATAAAATCTTCTCTTTGTGGAGCTTAGAATATAGCAAAGAGAAACAGACATTCCAGGTGAAATCATAGGCAGTAGGAAATTGCCATTTCCTAGTTCAAACATGGTTGAATATTGGTAGTATCTGATCTGTCAGCATAAAATGAATAGATAGATTGATAGGCAAACAGACATATAGGAGGTTTGCATTTAAACCAAGAATGGAAGGATGAACAGGAGTTTGCTATGCAAAAGCATACATTACAGACTGAGGGAGGAAATGTGGAGGGCAAAGTGAATGCAGGTGTGAAGTCAAGACAGACCATGACATTATTCAAGACCTGAAAAAAAAAAAAGACCATCAAGACTGAAACACAGATATGGCATGTGTTGAGGTTTGTAAAATAGCAGATTCTAAATCTCCCAAGACCAAATTAAGGATTTTGAACTTTGTGCTAAGAATGTCATTAAAGCAATAATGTCCTTTATCCTAAGCAAGTCATTAAAGGATTTTTTTAAAAAATAGTGACTTAATTATATTTGCATTTTGAAGAGATTTCCCTGGTTGAAGCATAAACAATTCATGGGCCATCTCAGGACAAGCTTAGAGGTAATGTCAGATTTTATGGAAAAGTAACTTGGGACTTAGAAGATGTTATTTAACTTGTCTTAGGCATTATAAATCAAAAAGTTGTAGAGCTACACAAAGTCACACTTCATAAAGCTTATATCCTTCACTAATAGATTAGGGAACATTTACATATTTATTTATTCAACATATATTTCTTTTTGAAGGTCTATATAATTAGGCATTATTTTAGGTACTAAGGGTAAAGCAATAAATAAGGTCCCTACTCTCAAGAAGTATAAATGTTATTGAGATAGAGATGGATAGTGATGAATGCTATGAAGAAAAATAAAGCATCATAGAAGGAATAGAAAGATTAGGGAGTACCATTTTACATAGGGTGTTGAGAAGATCTCTCTGCTTGGGTAAAATATTAGCACAGACCTTAAGGCAGTAAGGGAGGTAGCTGCATGAATAGGTCAGGCAAGAGCCCTCCAGGCAGAATAGCAAGAGCAGACAACCTGAAGCTATAGCCCAGTTGGTGGTGGAAGTTATTAGTGACACCAGGGTGGCTTGGGTCTAAAGTCATGAGGGTATGTTCTGTCTTATTCAAGAAATAAAGACAAGATAAATTAGACAAATACCTTATTTTTCTATGTATTTAAGAAATAACTTCTAAAGTTTATATACTTGTCCTTTATCCTCTCACTTATCTTTATGAGGTATATATTATTAGACTTAATTTTAAAGGAAAATAACTTAAGTTAAGAAAAATTAACCAATTTAATCAAGTCACTAAGCTAGTAATTGTGGATCTGAAACTCAGGACCAGGTTTTGTGTGTCCAACATCTAATACAGATTATCTGAGCAAAGCCTCCACACATCCTCTAGAACTGACCCAGTGACAATAAAAGACAGTGATTCAAGGCAGAAGATTCTAAGAAATGAGGTCATATCATTTACCCAAACCTAAGGGACTATATCTCTTACTGGAAAGAGTGAAAATAAATGGAGCAGAGGTGCCAAAGGTCCTATAAAATATCCAGAATGAATGAGGCTCTCCACTTGACTTATGAGCTCTTCTCCTCACTCCAAATGACTCACAGTCTAGTGGAACCAAAATGTAAAATCACAGCCCCAGAATGGCACAAACTTTCTGCTGAACTGAATGATTTTCATATCCACGCGATCTTAATATAATCTAATGCATACATCTATTTTAATCAAGAATCTCTATGCTGTGTTCATGAATAAAGTCTTAATAAGTGTTGTTTAATTGGATTCACTTGGGAGTTTCCATACTCTTAGCTTAATAATGTCCCTCTTCTGCATGCAACCTTCTTGGTTACTTTTTTCTTTCATGAGTATTGTTGCAGTTATTATGAAATATAATTAAGAACCCATCATATGCCCAGTCATGGGAACTACAAACATGAAAAAGAGGAACAATTCGTTTGAGAGATAAATAGATAATAACTGTACTGATTGAAAAGACTTCATGAAAAGAAATAGTACTTGAACTAAAAACTTGGGGAAAAAGAAGTTGACTAAGGTTACAAGGAAGGATGCGTGGGACAGCATAGTAAATACTCTTTGAGAGGAATGCCTTTAGGAAAATTATTTCTGCCACGATTAGTTTAAAATGTGTCCTCACTCATCCAAGTGTTACTCATTTGGCAGTCGATTATCTTAGCACATTGTAACACATTTCAAATAAGGCCTCTTTTCTCATTCTTTCACTTCTTTATTTGGATTACAGCCGCACCTCTTGTCCTTGTCTATAATGTACACATTAGCAATCTAAAAAGGTAAATAAAAAAGTAATAGAAGAACACTAGTAGAATTGATGCCTCTTGTACATAATACTGTTATGGATTATGACTTGAAATGGTTCACTCTTTTTTTTAAGACTTACTTATTTATTCGAGAGAGTGTGAGAGAAAGCACAAGTGGGAGGAGAAGAGAAAAAAGGAGAGAGTCTCAAGCAGACTCCGTCCTAAGCACAGAACCCACCCCAGGGCTTGAACTGAGTAGCCTGAGATCATGACCTGAGCCAAAACCAAGAGTCACATGCTTAACTGACTGCTTACCCACATGCCCTGAAATTGTTCACTCTTAAAACATGATGGAAACAGCCATTTTAGGGCATATAATTATATGAATGTGGGAAAGATATATTTTAATTTCTAAAAAAAGTATTTTATTGGCTGTGAGAAATTAATAAGTCCACACATATTTGGCCCATCTTTATTGACCCATAACCTCTTTTCATGGAGATACTCCTCTAGATTGATTTCAATTTTTCTTCTTTCCTCTTGTTTTTCTTACTTTGAATGCATCATTCAAATATTAAAAAGTGTTAACCTTGATAGGAATCAATGTCTGGACAAATGGACAATCTCAGGATTGATTGTAGGTAGCTCCAAAGAATACACAGCCTGATAGTTTGCTCTATTTATATATATAAATACATATATAAATACATACATGTATAAATACATACATATATGATGAACATATATATATTTAATTTAAGGGAGATTTCTTTAAATATTCATATCTATTTTAACTTACTCATGTAAATGTTTAAATCATAAGGTATAAGTGACTTCTCCTAAAACTTTCATGGCTAATAAAGGAAAGTTTTGAGTCCTAAAGTCAGAAATTTCCATATAGAATTGCCCTGATTTGCCTGAAATTATAGCTAAGGGGGAAGCAGCCATTTTGAAAACCAACTGAATGAGAGGCATTCTTTGTAGTAGCCAAAGAAACCTCTCTTGAAGGGAACTGCAGTGTTTTTCCTCTCTGGGTGCATTGTGTTGCATAACTTTTCCCTCTTGCTTTTGAGTCTCTTGGTGAACTCCAAGGGAGTGATCTCCTCATTACAGTAGTAATGAGCCCTGCAAGTCACTAAGGAGAAGCAGTGGGACGTACAGATAGTTAAAAGCAATCCCCTCTCCTTCTGTGACTTTTGTAGTTCTTTTGCATTCTCTGCTTGGCTTAAGCAGTGTGAATATCAACAGTAACTTGGAGAAATACTCCAATTCCTTATGGATTGCCCTTTTAATTAGGATGTTTTGTTAAAGTAATTACAGAGCCAAACCTCACTGTTCAGGGCTCCCAGAAAGCGTGTTTGCTTGTTGTTACCAACAGCTGGAAAGTTTTAAAATATTTATTTTGTGCCTCAAAGTTTCAACTTAAAAAAACAAGATCATTAGAATTCCCCAAAGTTCTTATGTAAATGTCTTGCATAAGGATATAAGAGAATTTGTGGTGAAAATAAGCAAGGTACCTTCCAGGAAGTTGAGCTTGGGGATCACTTTGTGCTGCTTTCCCCCCTCCTAATTTTGAAGTGAACAGGTAGAAATCGTGGTATGCCATCAATAGAGGTGTAATTTAAAATTAAACTTCTACTCTAAAATGGAGGAGCTTGACCAGCAAAAATTAGCAATGCAGAGAGACTCCTGAAAATGCAACTAAGTGGTAATAGCAAAAACTGTGACCCTAGGAGCAGGCTCTAATTTCCTGCCCTCAGGAAAGAGATAATTAGTCCTATTAGCCTCATCGAGTAAGGGTAAAATGGGATCACTGCAAATTCACATCACTTG
This sequence comes from Nasua narica, assembly GCA_028533885.1. Lineage (NCBI taxonomy): Eukaryota > Metazoa > Chordata > Mammalia > Carnivora > Procyonidae > Nasua > Nasua narica. Next base: position 61,047,553 of record CM052808.1, read on the forward strand.
AGAAGTCAACCATGAAAAAATTCCTGTGTTTTAGAACCTACATGATATATGATTATTGCCAAGAACATGGCTCTGAGAATGAACACGTGAAAGTTTATTTTCAGAATAATAATAAAATCTAAAATGATGATGATGTAGGTAAGATGTTGGGGTTCAGAGCTGACAGCCAAGAAGGAATTCTTGAGACATCTTCCATGCAAAAATGTGGTTTTGTTATAGCATGGGGATAGGACCCATGGGCAGAAAGAGCTGTACTTGGGTCATAAGGAGTGCCTCATTCTATACTCTCAAGTTGAGAGAGAGTTAGGGATAGCGAAAGTCTCCAACAAATTTTGGAAGCAAGATTTCCAAGACCTTGAGAGGGGCAGCTATTAGAAAAAGGTCATTTATTACTGTTTAGTAAAAACTCAGTCATGAGACCCTTCAGATGTATATCAGTGAGTCACACGCTTGGGGGTGATTGCCCACATATATCTTCCAAAGGAAGTTTCCAAAGGAATTTTTGGAAGTTTCCAAAGGAATTTTTATATGTCGACATAAACTTATAAGATCCTGGGGATCGCGCTGAGATGACTTTTGCCCTTAGCAAATTATTAACATCGAGGCATCTGAGTTCCTAGAGGAATGTCACTCTGCCTGTTTTGAGGACTTGCCAGTGGGCTATAGGTAGGAAGGAAATAAAATTTTTCTTTTTGCCTTTGTTTCCCACATCGATGAGACCACCTTGAAAGAAAGAACACTACCTACTAATTGCCCTCCTCATTCAAAAACTAGAGTAGGAAAAGTGGAAAATCTCTGGGCAGAAGAATGAGAAATGAGAAAAACAAGCTTTTTGCCAATTGGAATAAATTGAAGAAGAGAAAAAGAAAGATAGAAGGAGAGGAAAATGGAAGGAAAGATGGAAAGAAGGCTAGTGAAACATATGTGTGAGTTACAATAGGCTGAAGCATAGCTTTCCTCCCCAAAATGCCCTTGTCCTAATCCCTGGAATCTGTGCCTCTGTTACTTTACATGGCAAAGGAGACTTTGCAGATATTATTAAATTAAGAATGCTTGTATTGAAGTAAAAGTTTGCATAAACTAATATCAACCAGTCGGCTTGTATTTTATTTTAGTTTCATATTAGCCAAAAGTTTTGAGGCCAAAAGGTAGGAAAACAATAAGTACTAAGCTTGAGATAGAAAAATAGGTCAAGGAAAAGGAAAAATAATATTATATAGAAATGAGAGGCTCAAAAATCTGGAATTTCACAGTCTGAATATTTAATGAAAGCTTCATTTTATCAGGAATCAGAGATATGTTCTATGATGATAGTCTTACTTAATAGACATCTAGAGAAATAAGGCAAGGTCCAAAATAGTTGATAATTTGATGGAAGACAAACACCATGGCAAATTGCATATCTACGCAAAAATTGCTTTCAAAAAATATTTTAATATATGTACTTTCTAAATTATTGGAAAATAAAAATAAGTATCATGTTGTATAGCAAAGTATAGAAAATAAAGTTATTAGAAAAGACAAATAAAAATAAGTATCATGCTTTATAGCAAAGTATAGAAAATAAAGTTATTAGAAAGGACAAATATGGAGTGCCTAAGTGACTCAGTGGGTTGAAGCCTCTGCCTTCGGCTCAGGTCATGATCTCAGGGTCCTGGGATCGAGCCCCACATCAGGCTCTCTGCTCAGCAGGAAGCCTACTTCCCCTCTCTGCCTGCCTCTCTGCCTACTTGTGATCTCTCTCTCTCTGTCAAATAAATAAATAAAATCTTTAAAAAAAAGAAAGGAAAAATAGAAAACACTTTTAGATGAGAGAAATTCTAAAATTGAAAAAAACTGAATTAACTTTTCTTTGTAAAAGAGATTTTCAGATCCTGCTAAAAACAAAATAAAACTATGTATTTTCAAAACAAAGAAAAATATTGGAGAAATGAAAATTGGTCAAAGAATTAACAAATTGATAGGATTCCAGTGTAATAACAATACATACATATACACATGCATACATACTCACATACATACATACACAGACATGCATGCACATATATATACACAGATGTGTATATACACATGTACACAATGCATATATACAATGTATAAACATACATGCATGCATACAAAGATGTACATACACACATGCACAGATGTATGCACACAGATGCACATATACGTGCACGTATACATATAATACACATGTGTGTGCTCGTGTATACACAGACACATATGTACACATGCATGTATATCAACATGCGCATGCATGCACATGTAGTATATACACATACATAACACATACAAACATGCATGCATGACATGGATGAATAATTTTATATTGAAAACTGCAAAAATGATACAAGTCATGAGATGTTAAATCTCAAGCATGTAACACTGAAAGTATGTAAACAATAAAAACAACTTTTTATTTCTGAAAAACTCAAAAGATCAAACTAGATCTGAGAAAGAATCCTTTTAAATGCTTGGAACAGCATAAAAATATACACAGAAAAAATAAAATAGAACTTAAAAGACAAAGCATGGACTGAGAAAATTTAGCCTGCTTCAGTCACAATTTGAAAAGAAAATAAACGATGGAGGAGAAATAATCTTTGAAGAGATAAGTGAGAGTTTTCCAGAATTTATGAAATACATGGATTATCAGATTCAGAAATAATGCTTTACCTTTGATACATTGTATAATACCAAAGTGAAAGACAAAAGAAGAGGTTAACATGCTATGAGGAGAGATTACTTATTTAGGGACTACAATTATATCGATGAAGACTTCCCAGTAGCAACAATTAAAGCAGAAAACAATGAAAATACCTTCAAAGTGCTAATTAAAAAAATTACTATCATTAAAGAATTGTATATCCAACTAAATAATTATTCAAGGAAAGGCGACACATAAACACCCTTTACAAAAAGAAAAATAGACTTTGCCACTACCATCTTTTTTGTAAAGAATGTGCTTAAAAAAAATAGGTAGAAAGAGAAAGAAAATAAGCATAGCAATGATTAGAGAAAGTGGATAAATAAAATAATGTAACAAATAGGTACATCTGAACAAATTATGATTATTTGAAACAAAAATTATATTTTGAAGAGTTTAAAAAGTTGGTGAATATGAGGTGATAAAGAAGAAGGAGATTGTGGCGGTTAAACAGCTTCGAAATTGTTTTCATGATGTTCTTGTGAAAAGTAAAGATATAATTAACTTTAGATATATGTCATTACAAGATATATGTCATCTCAAAATTGAAAATATTACAATCAGAAGGATATAGAGTATATTATTTCTTATCTGGTAGAGAAGAGAAAAAAATAATAGAGAGTTGGGCTCTTCAGCCTATACAAATGAAATCATAAAAAAAGAAAAATAATTTGTTTTGAACAAATAGAAAATGAAAAATGCATAATAAAATCATATAAATAAATGTAATATAGTAATAATAATAATTTAAGTGGATTAAACTCACCAGTTCAAGAATAGATTACTAAACGGATATTTGAAAACATCCAGAACTACAGTATTTTTATGAAAAAGTTGAAAATAGATGGAGAAAAATAGTCATTCTAACAAAAAACAAGTGTAGGTTTTTCTTTGGTAATTTTCTTAAGGCCAAAAGCTTCTTTAGGGATGGAGAGTCATTACATAATGATAAAAGGATTGACTTACTAAAAAGTAAATTGTTGAAGAAATATCTATTACTTACAAATATATGGCTTTTATAACATAAATTTATACTATTTAAACAAATCTTGACAGATCTTTATAGAAAAATTTGCAAACCCACCATAACATTTGAGTACACATTCATCATTATAGAAGCAGTAAATGTATACAATTATAGGTAGAAAATACAACAAATCAACACAAGTCTCACCATCCAAAGATGATCAGATTATCACACTTAAAACCCTAATGCATATCCTTTTATTTCTGTCTTTATACACACATGTACATATATACATACATAAAATATATATTACAACAAAAAATATAGATATAACTTAAATGAGAACGTATGATACTTAACTGTTCCTCAAACTTCCATTTTCAATTATTTTCATTTTTATTTTTGCAGATTATAATTTTACCTGAGACCCTGATCATATTCCAATTTCTTCAATGGACCCAAAAAAACTTTCTTTACAGATCATTTGTATAAATTAGAATTGAATCTAGGATCACACACTTGTATATAGTTTTTATTTTTATTTATCTTTCTCTTTTCAGCTTTTTATTTAAATTCTAACTAGGTAACATACAGTGCGATACTGGTTTCTGGAGTAAAATTCAGTGGTTCATCACTTACATACCACACCCAGTACTCATCATAATCAGTGCCCTCAATACTCATCACCCATCTAGCCATCCGCCAACCACATCCCTCCATCAACCCTGTTTGTTCTTTATCATCAAAAGTCTCTTATGGTTTGTTTCCCTCTCCCTTTTTTCCCCCCTTCTCATATGTTCATCTATTTTTTTTCTTAAATTCCACACATAAGTGAAATCATAATGTCATTTGTCTTTCTCTAACTTATTTTGCTTAGCATAATACATTCTAGCTCCGTCCACGTCATTGCAAATGGCAAGATTTTATCCTTTTTGATGGCTGAGTAATACTTTATTGTACATACATACCTCATCTTCTTTATCCATTCATCAGTTGATGGACATTTGGGCTCTCTCCATAGTTTGACCATTGTATTTGTATCCCCTCAGGCTCTTAATCAACCACAATCCCTTTTTCTGAAATATTTGGATTTATTGAAGAGACTGGCTTTTTGTCCTCTAGTTTCAACAGCCTGATTATTTGTTTTTGTCTAATTATTTCTTGTGAGTTTTTTTTTTAACATATAATGTATTATTTGCTTCAGGGGTACAGGTCTGTAAATCATCAGTCTTATAATTCACAGCACTCACCATAGCATATATCTTCCCCAATGTCCATCACCCAGCCACCTTATCCCTCCTCCTCCATTTCTTATTGTTTTATTTAACTTGTTCCTCTAGTTTTTGTAGGTTTGTAAACTGGAAGTCATACATAAAGACCAGTGTTAATGGATTTTTACACATCTCTCTCAGAATTGGAAAAAAATTAAGAAGGAAATAACTCTGCTGATTTACCTCTCACAATTGAAATACTCATACAGTTAGAAAGTCACATTTTTTCCCCTAAACATCCAGGGAAAATTTAGTCCTTGGCTGTAAGAAAATGGCTACTAAAGTTCTTGGATAATATTAAACACATTCAGTGATCACAATGTAATTAAACTAATAGTCAATAATAATATGATATCCAATACATTTGGAAATATAAAAACATATTTGCAAATAATTCATTGGTCCAAAAGAAATCATACTGTATCTAGAATATAAGTTTTAGCACCTAAGACCTAGACATAGAAGTTATTTACTTATATGTCTACTAGGTTAAAAAAATACTAGGGAAAGTTTTTAAAAATTGATTTTTTTTTTACTTTCAACAAATGCGAAATTATTTTTGCTTGGCTAATATTTGGTAAAATTCTTCGTGAAAGCCAATGATATGCCATTAAAATACATTCAAGTTACAGATACCAATTTGAGGGTAAGAAGTAAGGTTTATTCCAGTGAGCTCACAAATGTAGTCGCCAGGTGATAAAACATGTTAGTATGTGATTTTATGCACAGAGGAATCTAGGCGTAGATGGCATGTCATGAAAAAGGATTTCTTTAACATGGGCTTTTGATGGGAGCCATCCATGATATTCTGGGTTACTGGTTGACAAAAGGACTTGCGAATGAGATGAGCTATCGATACAGCAGGCAATCCATCATGAAATTGAAGAACCCAGCCCCTTGTTCTCATTCAACTACAATTCATCTTACCTATAAGGACTGTTGAGGCAAAGCCAAACTGTTTTGAAACCAATTTAAAATCTGCTTTAGTTCTTGGGCAAGTGGTTGTTCAAAGTCTCAGAACTCCTCTATACAAAGGATGGCACAAATTATTTAGACTTGGATAAATGTTCAAAAAAGTTTCAAGTCCTTTCCTTAGCCATAACAGACTTTTTAATATCCTCATGAAATGTTTGATCCCCTTATGACTTCCTTGACTTTTTCTAAGTATACGGTAATGGAAAAGGTTGTGGGCTCTGAAGTCCTAATAACTAGGTTTGAATTCTGCTCCATTCACTAAATATTGTGCACAAGTAACTTAAATTCCCTAATACCTAGTTTTCCCGTCTATAAATAGGGTATAACAACAGTATCCATCTCAACAGATCTGTGTGAGAATTAACTATGATAATGGCAAGAAAGTTCTCAGCAACATGTCTGATACATATTAAGCACTCAACAAATGTTTATTGTCGTTGCTGGTTTTCATAGGTTAGATTTCAGTGGTATGAAATATTAATACTATTTGTCCTATGATGAAGCCTCTTCTTGTTCATGTTGATAAAACTCTAATGTCTGCATTAGGGGAGTATATATGTTCTCTTCTGATACAAAAGCAGGGCATACCTTCAATATGTCTTAAAATTATATCAATATATGCAAGAAGGCATTTTGTAAAATTAAGCAGTCGTTATCAATTTTTTAAAAAACCCATGTTAATATGTTAATATAAGGAAACTTTTGAAATGCTATTGTTTTGTAAAAACTAAAGCAAGCATTCTGCTAAATAATAAAATACTGAAGACATTGTCTTTAAGACCTAAACAAACCAGAGATGTTTCCTGCTATTTTTGTTATTTGACAAAGTGTAGAGGTTTTGGTGAGAAACACACATGCACACGCACACACACATACACACACTTAAAAACCTGTAACATTTTATTACAGAAGGAAAGAAATGTTATTTTTATAAACAGTGTGATTGCATATTTGGAAATTCTAAGAAACTGCACTAAAACCTATTAAAGCTAATAAGGAAATGTAATAAAGTAATATATATACGTGTATATATAATATATATAATTTAATAAGGTAATATATCTAATTTAATTTAATTTAACAAGGTAATATATATATACACATATGCATATATATAATATATACACATGCTTTATCTTATATTGGTAATAATTAGTTCAAACATTAAAAAGAAAAGAAATGCATTTATATGGCAACCTAAAGTATAATCAAAGACTAAATTTAACAAACTAAATAAAAATGTATATGAAGAAAATAACAGTTTTTTAAAAGATACAAAATAAGACATGAATAAATAGAAATATATTTTGATACAAAATGTTACCATTATATAAATACTAGTTCTTCCCAAATTAATGATTAATACACTTCCAATCAGAATGAGCTTCATATGGAAGAATAAATGTAAAAGAATTCCGAGAAAACTTGAAAAGTAGAATAAACATTAACATTTACAATAAAGCCTGATTTAAAATCAATATAGTACTGTCTGGCATAGAAATAGACAAGTTAGATCAGTGTAACAGAATATGGAGGACAGAAGTATTTTTTGCTATATTTGAGAAATAAACTTTAAAATGAAGTTGGCATCTCAACCAGCAGATTATTCAATAAATGGTATTGAGACTATTTCCAGTACTTCTGGTAGAACATAAAGTTTTTCTTCTATATCAAACTAGTTGGCAGTGGTTGATTCTGGTGATGGAATTGAAGACAAGAGAGCAAAGTTATCACTTCTGATATAAATCAAAAGTAGAAAGGTCAAGGATGGTTTTAAAGATTTTTTTTTTGGTATCTTCAAGTATAATAAAGATGGAGGGCTCAAACACCCATAAGTTTGTGCAATTGGAAGTTGTGAGATGAGATGATCTCTCAAAGTATCATTCCTAATGTAGAAGGTTGTGTTCTCCCTCCTGTGTTCTTCACACAGGGAGTGGTACCCATATCCACCAGTCATCCAAGCCAGCAGGTTCCCTGTCCTCAACTCCTCCATTATCGCTGCTCCCTACCCATATATCCAAAAGCTTTCATTTCTACTTCCCTAACAGACTTGAACTGTTAGAGGAGGACCATCCCCTCCTCTCCACTTCTACCATTCTACTTTATGTCAGGCTGTCATACTTGGTCACCTGAAAATAGCCTCCAACCTAGTCTTCTGACACCAGCTTGCTCCTCTCTAGACTCCATCATGCTGCCAGACTGATTTTTCATAACCAGATCTGATGATGTCATTTCTCTATTCAAATTTTTCCTGTTGTGGTCCCACCCATAGCCTCAAGTCTGACATTCTATCACATCTTTGCATATGTGTGCAAATATGCAAAGATGCACTCCATTGTATCTCATACTTTCACACTTAATGTTTCCTTTGCCAGAGTTCCCTTCACATGACTTCACATCTACTTGTCCTTCAAAACCCACTGGATAATTTTACTTCTAGAAGATTTTCCTATCTGAGTTAGATGTCTTTCCTCTAAGCCTGACCTCTTGGGCATGCCATGAGCATCTACCCCACTCTTCTCAGCAGACTAGAAGCAAAGACCATGCTTTATCTGATTTGAGATTCTCTGTGCTTGACATGGTGCCTTCGGCTATATGGTAGATGCGTGATTAATTTTGAATAGATGGGTCAATATGTAAGCATTCATAACGAGGCATTAGTTATGTTAAACTCATACAACTTATATAGTTGGATTCTCTATTGATGTCCATTCTTACAGTCAAAAAATAATTTCAGATAAATATCAGATAAATAAATTCAGATAATAATTTTAGCTAGAAACATCCTTTGCTAGATTTGATATATTTTTATTTAAATGCAAAAAGTGCATTACCTTTTTCTCAAGTAGGATGTTAAAGTGAAAACACAAGTTTTCTAGAGAGCAGCATGGCATAAGATTTTAAAGATACTAAGATTCTTGTTTGCTTGTTCTTAGAGTAAATTAGTCTATAGTTTTGAGAGAGTAAGGTTTTAATCCAGTTAGAGGAAAATGAGCCTGAAAAATTCATGGAAATACATCCTTTGGCAAGGACTGAGACCTTACTCCCCATGCCCTGTCAAAGAATAAGATTTATTATTTGAATGGCTCCAAATCTGGAGATTATTCAGAATGAGATAGCTGATAAAAGTAATCATGGTAGGAAGACATAAGATTCTAATGAGATTCTATGATTTTTGAAATTGGTGTCCTAAACTCTAAATTAAGAAAATAAATCTCCCAGATATTGATAGGCTCTGATCCCACAGTTCTCTTAGAAGTCTACATCAAGGGTGTCACCTCTAACTACAAACCTTTGGTTTTCCCACTCAAGAACTCAGGAGTTTGTAAATAAAATCGAATTTTGTTGTGTTTTATCCTGTGTTCTGTTTGACATGCCAGCCTCCACCCTAAACAGGCATCTTAACTTTCTGTTGATATTTGCCAAATCAAGAACCCAACATATGGAGGCCTTTTTTCCCCAACATTGGAAGAAAAAAGGACAGTTGGAGGAGGGTGGAACTATTCCATCCCATGACAGGAGTGGTGGATACATGACTCCACTTGTATACCAGAGTGAATTTGTTGCCTATAAATTTTTAAAATACAGTGAAAAGTTAATGCTGAAAAGATGGTAGGAGTAAAGCATAAATAAATAAACAAATAAATTTTAAAAAGATATAGTTCATTGATACATAGAAGTGATTGTTCACTACAACAAATAAACAAATAACATTCGAAGTTTATAGACATTAGTGACTTAAGGAAGCTGATGTACATTGGTGAGAACAGACCCCACCAACAGAAATGAATGCATTAGTATGTATCCGAATAGTCTAGAAAGATAGAATATGACTCTATGAATTGCCTTGTGTAATTCTCTGTGAAGAAATATAGGCTTTTAGGGACTGGAACAAAACTAACAAAATGACCCATAAAATGCTGCATACCGAATTGAGAACAGATAAGTGAATATTTGTCAAAAGTACCGGCTGCCTGACATTGTGTGGCAGAGCTGTCCACAGCAGACGGTATGCGGTAGCAGTCACTTTCATTAGCAGGAGCCAGCAACACAAATCTTTCTAGTCACTAGGAGAAAACAACTTTAATAACCGTATTTTAATCTTCTTTCATTTCTCTATTATTTCCTTTCTTTCTTAAAATTCTTATCTTGAGAGAGCTATATAAAATTTTGGTAATTTTATAGTTAAGGACATTCATATGTAATAATAGTTACATTGAACCTTATAGGAAGTGTAGACATTGTTCACATATTTTGGAGCACTTTGTGCCAGGAACTCTTCTAGATACAGGAGTTACAGAGAATTTGTGGAAGGAGATGAGGCAAGGAATAATGAGATAATCACATTAAATAGGAAGCAAAATGAATGGCAATAAATCCTAAGGCAAGAAAAATAAGACAGGTGATTATTAGATTAGAGATTAGGGAAAGATTGCAATTTTAAATATGGTAGCCAGGGAAGGCTGAAGTCGGAAATTAAATGGCAGAAACCTGAAGAAGATAAGGGAGGAAGGCGTATCTGAGGGAGAGCTTCCCAGGAAGGGGGTACAGCAAACACAGAGGCCCTGAGGCCAGAGCATACCTGGCATGTTTGAGGAACAGCAAAGTGTCCAGTGTGTAGTGGATGGCTGGGGTAAGGTGAGCAAAGGGGAAAGTGGTTGGAGATGAAGATAGAGAGCTAAGGGCACATGGGGTAGGTCATACATGAACTTTTAGGCCATGGTAAAGATCTTGACCTTACAATGTGCTATGGGGAGACCTGAAGGAGTTTGGAGTGGTATTATTTATTTGACATGATCTTATATGTGTTTTATTTACATACATGCTCACACTATATCTATATTCATACACATTTATTTTCAATACCATCTGTATGTTGATGGCTTTCACATGTATATAACTGACCATGGCCTTTCACTAAAACCCCAGACTTATATACCCATGTACGTCCCTGACATCTCCACAGATGTGACTAATAGGCACCACAAATTTAACATGACCCAAGAACTTGCTTGTTTTTTTTTTTCACCTCAGTAGGTCATCCACCAGTTGCCAAAGCCAAAGATCTATGAGTCCTCACTGAGTCTCTTCTTTCCCACACCATTCACATCCAGTTTATACCTCTGTTGATTTCACCTCCCGAATGTCCCAGATACGCACACTACATTTCCACAATGGCCACTCAGACAAGTACAAAAACATTTTTAGGGTTTCCTAATTTTTTTAATTGTTTTAAAATGCACATAACATAAAAGTAACCATCTTAACTAGTTTTAAGTGTACAGTTCAGTGTCTTTAAGTACCTTCACAGTGTTGTATGACCATCATCAAAACCACTATCTTCCAAAACATTTTTTTTGTCTTGCAAAACTGAAACTCTGTACCCATTAAACAATAACTCCCTACTCCACCCTCCTCTCAACTCCTAGCAATCACCATCCTACTTTCTATCTCTATGAATTTGACTACTCTGCGTATCTTAAGTGGAATCATACAATTTTAGTCTTTTTGTGTCCGGCGTATTTCACTTAGCATAATGTCCTAAAGGCTCACCCACATTATAGCATGTATCAGAATTTCTTTCTTTTAAAAGCTGAAAAATATCCCATTGTATGTATATACTCCAATTTGTTTATCCATTCATCTGCTGATGAATACCTGAGTTTCACTTACTTTTTAGTTATTGTGAAAAACTGTGCTGTGAATACAGATATTTGTTTGAGTTCCTGATTTTAATTTTTTGGGGAATATACCCAGAAGTGGAATTGTTGGATCTTATGGTAGTTCTATTTTTTTAACTGCCATTCCGTTTTTCATAGCATTTGTACCATTTTACATTCTCACTGGATAACTTTCTTTTTAGCTTCCTCATTTTCCTCCTCATTCCAGGCACAATGACCTTCTTTGATTTATCCAGATACCAAGCTCATTCTTGCAATAGCACCTTAGTAATAGTTATTCCCTCTTCCTATAAACTTTCTACTCTGCTGTTTGCTTGACTGGCTCTTTCTGATCATTCACCTTAGACTCTACCAAGAATACCTTCCTTGAGTCAGTTACTATTCCATTAGCATAACGTTTACAAGATCTCCCAATTCCCTTGTGTGTTTATTCTTATTTTATTGATCTTACCTCTAAAAAGTAACTATATACCTAGTATCTAGAACTATGACTGGCACGTAGGAGATGTGTAATAATTGTTGAAATGTCATGGGGATTAATATGATAAATTTCTTAATGTGCTATCTGTGAACACGACTCATTAGTGAAAATTGCAATCGTCACTCAAAAAATAATAACTATTCTTTAGGAACAAAGTAAACCAAGATAGAATCCATAATTCTATAGCGTAATCAAGAATGGCAGTTCACCTAGTTACTATGATAATTCAGATTTCAGTAGAAGTTTGGGCCTCATTAATTTGGATATTTCAGGTGAGATGTGTTCTTTGGTTTTAAATTATTTCAATAATTACCTTAATACTTCTCCATGCTTTATATACTCAATTATTGTCCTAGAGGTACCAGTAAAATCTTTCATGTACTTCTGAGTGGTGAATTTCAGTTTCAGTCTTCAAACATGTCACATACTTTCATGGCATATTTTCTAAATTGATGTTTTATAGTTTATTCCAGTAGTAACCATTTTCCTAATCCATAAGGTCATCTGTGTTAGAGAAAACTGACTCAGGTCACATAAAGGGAAAATATCATTTCTGTCTTTACATTAAGAAGTAAGTAGGTGGTTACAAACTGGCTATTCTGGATTATGAGAACTATCTCGTAACACAGTTATCTTTATGATGAGGCTATGTATTATGAACGACTTAGGTCTACTACTGCCTTGATGGACACACTTTCTTATGGTCCTATGATCCTAAAAGGATAGTAAAACCCCATTAAATACTTAGATGGGAAGGCAGCATATATTCTTATATATTGACGCCCTTATTTTTATCGTGTTAAAATTGCTTTGAGGTTTGGATCTAGGATTGAAACTACTATTATGCAGAAAAAAAAAACAGATGATTATTGTGTACCAAGAGTTCCTCTTCTTCAAGAGTGTTTGTGCACTCATTACCCTAATCCCTTTATAAAACTGCAAGGGATGTAATTCTGTGGATACTGACCTAACTAACTTGTAGGGGAGCTACTCTATGATTTACAGAAAGACGGAGAAGTTATTGTTTTGAAAACATTTTATATATTTTTTTCCTTTTATTCTAAAGATATTGAAAATTGTCATTAAAATCATGGGTTTTCATATTGTTTTTAAAAAGTCATAGCATTTAGTTCATTTTCTAAATATAAGACTAGGCATATTTTTTGTTGTTTTTAGTAATTATTGGAAAAGCTTCAAAAGTGTTCAACAGAATTCACTGTAGAGCCCATTACATTTCAAGGACACTGGAGATCTTCTGTGGCAATTGAGTTGAAAAGTATTAATGCATTCCTTTTATCTCTGTTATTACTTCTCCTTAGCGTTTATAGTGGAAAATCTTTCACAAACATTGTGTTTCTGTTGTTAAGGTTTATATCCCCATTTTGAGATAATTTTTTATGACACCTTTGCATATTATGTCACAGGCTTCTTTAGGGCAGACAAAATCTTGTCCCTTTTCATTCACAAATGGGCATCTTCAGAAAAAGAAAAAAGCTCCCTTAGAAAATGCTGCTGGTGTAGCATCTTTAGGATGTAGCATCTTTTGAAAAGCTGTTAGTATGGGACCTACTTTTTATTAGAGTTTATAAACTCTAATAAAAGTCATGCTTCCATGAATCACTTAAGCTAGAAGCATGTGTGTTGAAGGTGGCTCAAGTTGGTAGTAGAGATTATATCACCTTTTCCACAAGGAAAAAATATATTTTACTACTACCTTCAATCATCAAACTCTTTTGCATAGTCTGACATATGTTACCTTTAGAGATTATCAGTTAAGAAAGAAATAATGAGGGCACCTGGGTGGCTCAGTTGGTTAAGCAACTGCCTTTGGCTCAGGTCATGATCCCAGAGTCCCGGGATTGAGTCCCACATCAGGCTCCCAGCTCCACGGGGAGTCTGCTTCTCCCTCTGACCTTCTTCCCTCTCATGCTCTCTCTCACTGTCTCTATCTCAAATAAATAAATAAAATCTTTAAAAAAAAGAAGTGATGAACACAAGTAGTTTGAATAAGGTTCACAGCACTAATATTTTTGAGTACCCATTAATTGCCAGGTACTGTGCTGAGCACTTAATGGACGACTAAAGTTTAGATGGGCACATTCTTTCTTAAATTTCTTCCGAGAATACTTCTGTGATTTTCAAAAAAATAGGATATGTGTGCCTCTCATAATCCTATCAAAATATGCATCATAGTATAATGGCCTTTTTACTTGTCTTTCCCATTAAACTGTAAACTCCAAAGGTGCATGTTTTCTGTTTGCCATATTCACTCTGTCCTGTATTCGGATCATCATGGGTACCTTGCCCCACTCCCCAAATATAGCAGGTGCTCTATACATATTTATTAAGTGAACGATGATAATTGCCCATAAAAAGCATCATTTCTTTAGGGATGGGATCTGAGGGAAGAAGGATGATATGAAAGCCAGAATGACAATTTATTAATTTTCAACACACCATCTCCTTCAGAGAAAACTTACGTCCAGGTGGCATGTACATTTGCTTCCCAATAGCTAACATCAGTTGGTGCTACTCATAATGAGAGCACTTTTATGCATTATCTCGTTAAACCTTCTCGGCATGCTGTGAGACCATTGCTATCTTTAGCTTCATTCTAAATGTGAGGAAATGGAGACGGACGAATAAGGTCTTAAGGTTTCTCTGAGGTGGTGAGAATACAGTACAAATTGGATCTCTTACTTCCAGAGCTCAGGCTTTGAGGCAATCAATATTTGGAATGCCAGTTTAATTAGAAAGTAATCTCGGAGAAGACAACTTCATGAGGGTGCACAGCTAGTAAATGACAGAGCCTGGTTTGAAACCAAATTTGCACACTCCAAAGTGTGTGTGGCTGCATCCTAGACGCTGTCTCCTTTTCTCTAACAATGAATGTGCTTTTCAGAGATGCGCTATATTATGGGGCAAGTGCCATCCTAATCGTGGTGAGCAAATCATGGCCCTAAACTGTTTCTCCTGATAGTTTCTTAAGAAAAGACTGTTTTATTTTTGTTTTTTAGTTAAATCAGAGTAAATAATCCTTGAGCAAGACTATTTTGACATTTCATTTCCCTTTCTATTATTCTTACATCCTCTGTGATTTCAGTCACTATTGATATACCTAAGAAGAGTTATATGGGGGTGGAGGAGGGCAGCCCAAAGAAAAAAACTGTTAGAATAAAGGTATGGAAGGAACTCAGGGCCCTCTGTGCTTAAGAAACTGTTTGAAAGGTGAATGAAACATGGGAAATATATCACGTGCTGACACAAAGAGGAACTTGGGCAGTATGTGATGCAGTAAGTGATGCACCATTTGAGGGTCTATGGAATATGATATTAAGTTTTGCTTAAATGGGAAGTCTTAACATGCTATATGTTCTATGATGAGACAGACTAATAATGCCTCCTTTGAATTCTAGAGTCTCAAGTCCCTGACCAACCCAGCTCTCTTCATGTGAGGCCCCAGACCAACTGCATCATCATGAGTTGGACTCCTCCCTTGAACCCAAACATCGTGGTGCGAGGTTACATCATTGGTTATGGTGTTGGGAGCCCTTACGCCGAGACAGTGCGTGTGGATAGTAAACAACGATATTATTCCATTGAGAGATTAGGTGAGTCACTGTGGTTTTTATTTTATTAAGGGAAATAAATTATTTGTTTGCAATTATTTTCTTAGAAACTTGTTCTTCGGAATTTTAATTTGTGACACACATTGTTTCATGAGACAAGTCTCTCTCTTTTTCTGTCTTCTATCAGTCTACACACACACACACAAACACAAACACACACCAGTTTTTCCTCTCTGGATTTTGAACTGGGGAATTTTATCTAGAGGCATTCACAATGATGGTGGGTGCTCTGCTATGTACTTTTGCTTGTGAGACATAGAATACAAAAAGGGAATTGTATTCTTTTTTTCCCCACTGGTCAATGGAAATTTCTAATCTCAATAATTCTTATAAAAAGCAAGTCAACACATATTTTTTTTTCTCACTAGGAAGGTATTCTGTCAATTTTTCTCTAACACTAGATTATCTTGTTACCGTGCCTTCTTTTCCCTTTGCATTTATAGGTTAATTTTTGTGGTTATGCTATTTGACTATAAAACAAAATGTGAAACAAGGAATTTTCAATCAGGCCTCAAAATTTAGTGATCAGGTTGCTCTCTGCATACATCCAAAGGCCTCTTATCATACTCATTGTCATTTTAATAAATGTAATACTTGAATTATGATATTTCTGAATTCATTGAACACTTGTTTATTCCCAGAAGGCTAATGTGTAGTAAAAGTGTTCATATCCATTTTATATCTGATTTTCCATAACATCATAAGAGATTATATCATTAACAGAGAGAAATAAAGGAAATATATGTCATATATAGGGTGTCAAGAATTTACATTGTTCTCATAAAGCACAAAGCAGGTTGATCCTACCTGTTGATTTAACACCGTATTATTTGCAATGAAGTACACGGACCTCTCTGGGAGTCGGGGGAGGGGTGCTACTTATTTGTAATGTCTTTTACAAACAGAACATTTTGATGAGAAACTTGATTTGAATTTGAATACTTTTTCTTGCAGTAACAAGAAAAGATTTTCCCAGTGCAGGAGAAAAATTGCACTGACCCATTCTCTCTATAATTGCCTCAAACACTAATATAAGAGAAGTGCCTACTGAAAATCTCCACAATGCTAGTTAACTTGGCATTCAGAAATAATATTCTCTCAGCTAGTCCCCGAGTTTGAATGTTAAGGCAATCACATAACTTGTTTTATGGCCATCAAACCTATGTCAGGGGACTATCATGTAGCCATTATTCATCGGGCATCATCTCTGACAGTTGATCTTGATGCCATCCAGCAGAGGGAGGTCCACATAGCCAGGCTCCCCTGCAAGGAGAGTGTGGTACAAATGCATAATGAAGTCATAAAGGAAAACCGCAATGCTTCACCAGGGCCTTTTAGTAAAGATGTTCTTTACTACAAGCAGACTTTCCAGGAGTCTCCAAGGCTCGCAAAATTGAGGCTTTTGGAAGATTAACACTGGCAAATATCTCCAAAACCTTAACAAGAAAACAAGAGATTTCCCTTTATAAGATATATTTTAAAGAGCTAAGAAAACTGTTACAAGTAAAATGGATATGAACCTATCTCTGTGATAGATCATCATGTGTGTATTACACTTTAAAACTTAGCTGGAAAGAGATTTACATACATACATTTGCATACACACATATGTGTATGTACACATGAATTTAAGTTCTATCAGCTGATACTCTTCTAACACAGTCCTATGTCTTAACATAAAATATTGAAATAAAATAGTGTTTTATTGTTATTGTTCAAGTATCTGCAGAATTGCACAAAGAAACTGGTATTTTTTCAACATGTGTTTTGCTATTTACCCAAAGTGTATGTTAAACATATCTTAATATATATTAAATAGGAACAGTTTTATATATGCATATAAAAATATATCAAATGTCTAGACAATTTTGTATTTCTAAGGCTTTAAAAATTATATTTTAAATACCTTTCAAAAAGATACTGTGAAACTGGTATGCTTACTTTAATGTTTAATAGAATAAATAAAACAATTGGTGGTTTCTTTGCAAAGTTTGGATGTGGGCTTGAGTGAATCCTTTATCTTTTTAAAAGTTAGAACTTAAGATATGTCTAACATAAACTCGGCTAAGTCAGGGAATATATATTTTCAGGACCGTATAACAGTTATACAATTAAAAATGAATTAAGGAAGGTCATAATCTGTTAAAGCATAACATCAGCTATAACTTCAAGGGTCATGGTTGTATTTTAGACTATAAAAAAGCTATCTGTTTTATAATTGACCAATAAACTTTCTCTTTTCTTTGATGACAGACCAGAACTTTCAAGTAGCATTTTGTTTATCAGGCATAATTAATTGAATATTTAGATACCAAGCACTGTGACCGTCTTCGGAACTACAAAACAAAGCTTACCATGTGCAGAGATAGAAATTCATTAACCAATGAATTGTACTATTGTTTGTGTTCTATAGTACCAATAGTACAGTAGTATCATAGTACTATATATAGTCATAGCTATATGTAGCTATACACATAGCATAGATCAACAAGATCTGAATTCTGGCGATGTTGGCAAAATTAATTTGAAACCAAGTTCTTCTTTTAAAAACTCACAATGTATCTGCCAATCTGTTGATCAATCTATCAATTGATCAATTTATCTGTTTCTACATCTTTATGGAGGTATTTATATGTGTATAAACTGCATGGTTAAAGTGTATAATTTGTTGAGTTTTTAAGAGCTTTACTGTGGCTAATTGACACACAGTAAGCTCTGTTTTTCAAATTTCTTCTTTAATTTCTCTCTGTAATATAATATTCAATATAGGAAGTCTTGAATGTTTTTGTTAGTTTAGTCCACATATACATATGTGTGTGTGTTTATTAAATTTAGTCCCTTTTTATATGTGTGTGTGTATATGAAGTCCTTTAAATGGGATTATTCAAGTTGCTGCTAGTGTAGAATACAGTTGTTTTTAAACATTAATCTCGTATCCTAGACCTGTTCAATTTACCTATTTGTGTTACTAGTAGAATGCTCTAAGAATTTCCATGTAAACAAACACACCATATGTAAATAGAAATAATTTTACAGTTAATTTCTGATCTTCTGCTTTTTATTTCTTTCTCTTGCCTTCTCTTGGTTAAGAATTCTAGTAAAATGATGAATAGAAGTGGAAGCAGGCATTTTTACCTTGTTCGTGATCTTAGCGGAAGCATGAAATAGGATGTTAGGTATAGGTTCTTCACATGTGTCTCTTATCAGATTGAGAAAGTTTTCTACTTTTTCTAGATTTCTGAGAATTTTTATCATGAGTATCTGTTGAATTTTTGTGAAATACTTTTCTCCTTTTCCTTATTAGTATTTTTAATCTAGTGAATTATATTGATTGATTTTTGAAGGGTAGCTAATCTTGAATTTCTCATATAGATCCTACATGGTCACGATGTACTACCCATTTCTTGTATTCTTGGATTTGATTTGTTAATATTTATTAAGGATTTTTTGTATTCATACAAAATACCTGTATTCATGAGGTATATTTATCTACTATATTCATGAAGTATATTTGTCTATAGTTTTCTTTCATGTTATGACTTTATCCAGTTTTTTTAATTAAATTTATTCTGGTCTCATAAAATCAGTTGGGCAGTTTGTTCTTCTGTCACTGAAAAAGTGTGTGTAAAATTTATATTATTTATTCCTAGAATAATTGATAGAATTCATTAACAAAACCATCTGGATCTGCAATTTCCTTTTTAGGAAGGCTTTTGATAATGAATTTAATTCTTTAACATATATACTTTTTATATTTTATATTTTCTCTTATATTTATTTTAGTAAGTTACAATTTTCATGACATTTTTATACTTCATTTTGTCCCATTTATTGGGACAAAATAAATGGGACAAAATGGGACAAACAATTCTATTGGCATAGAATTGTTCATTCACAATGATCTCTTATTATCTGTGCTGATAACGCTATTTCATTTCTGATATTGATCATCTACGTCCTCTCTCTTTTTTGTGATCAGCCTAGGTAGGTGCTTACTAATTTTGTTGATCTTTGAAGCTTTAACAGTACTGATTATCTCTACTATCTGTCTCTATTTTATTTCTTTTATATCTGCTTTTACCTTGACTCTTTTCTTTCTTGTACTTATTGTAGTCATACTTGCTCTCTATTTTTAATTTCTTAAGGCAGAACCTCACGTTGTAGGTTTTTAAAGCTATTTGTGTTTTCTAAGCACTCCTTCCCTTGTCTCCCACAGATTTTGATATGTTGTCTATTCATTATTATTTAATTCAAAATATTTTCTAATTTTCCTTAATTTCATTTCTCCTGTGAGTTATTAGGTGTGTTGTTTACTTTTCAAATTTTGTTTTTTTCCTAGGCACCTTGTTATTGTTAATTTTTAATTTTATTTTATCATGAATGAAAAATATACTGACTTCAATATCTTTAAACTATCATTATATGGATAATATCATTATATGGATAAATATATATCATTAAAAGTCTCCAATCTCCCCTCTTTGTTCTCATTTTTATATAACTCTTCCATATTTTACCTTGTGTTTTACAACCTGAGTTATTATTTATAAAATCAAATTGGTAACATAAAGGACATGTGGGTCATTTATTCTACCAACCATTAAATTCAACATTTGATCAAAAACTTTTTCTCCATCACTGGCACCGGGGTGGTGCATGTGGTTGGGCATCTGACTCTTGGTTTCAGTTCAGGGGGGCTCAGGTGGTCATCTCAGGGTCTTGAGATTAAGCCCAGTGTTTGGCTCTGCACTCAATGTGGAGCCTGTTTGGGACTCTGTCTCCTTCTCCCTCTGCCCCTCTTCTCCCTGTTTTCTCTTTTCTCTCTCTCAGGCTGATTACGGCTTGCACTAGAACACATTACTGTAGGAAAGTTTTACTTCCTATAGGGAAAAACAAGGTGTTCTGGTAAAATTAAATCCCTTTAATTCAACAACAGAATAATACAATCTAGGGATACATTCTTAAAATTTCTAATCAAAAAACAAGTCATACTCCAGGTATGAGTCTGAGAACTTACCCATGGATGTCTGTGAATTATTATCCTGTGAGCTAGGGTCAGAGCTGATATAGAGAGAAAAGAGAGAAAACCAGATGTCTGGACATTTTGCTTTATGAAGCAGTTATACTTGTAGGTTAGTATTTATCCTCTTCTATTGGTTTCTGATCCCATGTGATTTGGAGCTCTGTTATTAGTTGCAAAAATTTTGATGATTATTTTGTCCTCTTGATGAATTAATAACATCATCATTTATGAACTATTTCTCTTTGTAATATTCTTTGATCTAAAATCTATTTTATGTCTGATATTAATATAACAATTCCAGCCTAATTTTTGTGTGTTAGCATGATATACATTTTTCATTATTTTACTTTCAAATTATTTGTGTCTTTATATATTTTTTTTAATGTAGTCTGCATATAGTTGGGTCTTACATTTTTATCTAATATGACAATCTCTGACTTTTAATTGAGGTGTTTGGGCCATTTATATTTAATGAGAATATTGATATGTTTAGATTTCTACCATTACCCTGCTGCTTGTATTTCATTTGTTGCTCAATTGACCCATCTGATCTTTGTGCATTTTTCTTTCTCCCTTTCCTTGAGATGGAGTATTTTTAATAATTTATCTTACATCCTTTGTGGGTTCATTAGCTATAACTCTTTTGTCTCCCTAGTGGTTGCTTTAGAATTTATGGTGTGTATCTTTAATTTATTGCTATTGACCTTACAAAAATATTATATCAGTTCACAAAACATTTTTATTTTTCTTTAGACAATAAAAAATACTTTAAAGTTTAAAAGTAAGAAAAATGTATTTTTTATCTTAACTACTCAGTTACCATTTTAGTGTTGCTTATTCCTTTGTGTTAATCCATATGTTCAACTGGCATTATTTTTCTTTGTTCCTGAATGACTTCTTTAATATTTCTTGTAATGGAATTATGCTGGTGATATTTTTTTTAATCTTTGTACATCTGGAAAGATTTCATTTTGTCTTTGTTTTTAAAATACATTTGCACTAGAGAAGGGATTCTAAGTAAACAATTTTATTCCCTGTTTAATGATATTCCTTCACCATCTCCTATATTGCCTTGTTTTTAGCAAGACTACTGCAATCATTCTTATCTTTATACTTCTGTACACAATGTGTCTTTTTTTTCTGATTGCTTTGAAAGTTTTTTTTTTTCTTTGTCACAATTTCACACCATTTTATTATTATGTCTTTGTGTAGTTTTCTTTGTATTTCTTCTTCTTAGTGCTTGCTGGGATTCTGGGATCTGGAAGGATTGATTTCATCAAGTTTGGAAATTTTTTGGCTATTATTTCTTCAAATAGTTTTTCTTTTTCTTACTATCATGACTCTCAACCAGAGACTCTAATTCCACATATGTAATGGTGCTTTAGGTTGTACCACAACTCACTGATTTTTTGTTTATTGTTTTCCAGTCTTTCTCTGTCTGTTTCATCTTAGATAGTTCCTATTACTATGTCCTTAAAGCCACTAATTTTTTTCCCCTGATGTGGCCTGATCTGATCTTAACCTTATGCAGTGTATTTTTCATGTTTCACATGGTAGTGTTCATCTCTAGATGTTGGTTGAGGTCATTTCTGTATATTCAACATTAATCTTCTCAATCTTTCCTCTACATTCTTGAATATATGGAATATAGCTAGAATAACTTTTTAAGTATTCTCATCTACAGATTCTTTTATCTGTGTCATTTCTGGGTCTGCTTCTATTGATTTTTTTTCTCATTATGGATTTTATTTACCTGCTTTTTTCATGTTTGTGCACTTCTTACAAATTGTATTTATCTTATGGGATACTGGAGATTTTTGTGTGTGTTTGTTTGTTTTTAAAGATTTTATTTATTTATTTGACAGAGATCACAAGTAGGCAGAGAGGCAGACAGAGAGAGAGGGGGAAGCAGGCTCCCCACCAAGAAGAGAGTCCGATGCAGGGCTTGATCCCAGGACCCTGAGATTATAACCTGAGCTGAAGGCAGAGGCTTTAACCCACTGAGCCACTCAGGCACCCCAAGATTTTTATGTTTTAAAAAATATCCTTGAGTTTAGTTCTAGGATGCAGTTATTTGGAAAAACTTAAACCCTTTTGAATCTGGCTTTTAAGTTATTACATGATGCCAGAGCCCTTGTACCATCTAATAGCATCAGTCTAATTTGCCCTGATTCTGAGGTAATACCTTCTGAGTACTGTACCCAAAATCCCATGAATTGCATGTTTGTCATTCTGACTTGTAGAGACCCACTTTTGCCTGGCCCTTAGTAAGCATCAAAGATTTTTTTCTTTGCTTCTATTGGGTAGTTTTTACTCCACCCCTGGGAAATTTTCTCATAAGCATGCACTGATAAGTACTCCAATGAAGACTCAAGAGAGACACTCAGTAGACCTCCAAAATGCCTCTTCCATGTTTTTCTCTTTTCTCTTCCTTACAAACTCCAATTGCTTAGGTCATCTCAGACTTCTAACTCCATGTCCTTAAGTCAGGGAGACAACTGGGCTCCTTCTAGGTTTTCCTTTTCTCTTCTGCAGCTTGGAAACTTTCTCAAGGCAATAAGCTGGGTAAATCAATGGACTCATTTTGTTTCTCTTTTCTCAGAGATCACTGACCTCATCTGCTTGATATCAAATATCTGAAAACTGTTGTTTCATATATTTTGTTTCTTTGTTTCTTTTGTTCTTGTTTTGTTTTGTTTTCTGTTGATCCAGGTAGGAAGGTAAATTTAGTTTATATTAACCTCTTTTAATCAGAAGTGGAAGTCCTTTAATAAATAATTAAATCATCATTTTATAATTTCAGTATGCAAAATTTGTGGCTTTTCAAGAATGCCAAAAATGCCAAACTGCATCATATCTGTTTCCTGATTTCTGTCACAAATCTAATCAAGAAGGAATCCTAACTGTCATACTGTATTTTTGGAGAATAAATTTAACCTGAGTGCTCTTAGAAATGGGACTCTAAGCCTGTGGAGAAATAAACCTTTATAACTCCCTGAGTGCATTCTGAGTTCAGTGAATACAATGTAAATTATAATGTTAACCTCAGCATCACTCCCCCCATCAAAAAAAAATCCTTTCATGCATGGAATATAGAAGTTTTGAGTTTATGACATGCAAACATTTTAAATCAGAAAAATCAATGCACTATAACAGCTTCAAGAATAGTTGACATACATGAATAAAAAATGAGTAAGCACCCTGTAGAGAACATTTTATTATTTTGAAATGAAGTACATTATAGGTGTTAGTTAACGAAATTCAGTTTTTTATTTTTTTGAAGCAAAGTGTAAGAATTGTGGAAAATGATTTTTGACCCAAAGCCTGAAAAACCTGATCATAAAAAACCCATTGCAATAAGTCATTTAATGGTAAAGAAAATAAAAATGGGGGTAGATTTACCCCCTTCTTAATCCCCAATTATCTTATTCAGAGCACTTATGTTCAGTGAAGCAATGGTGAACATAACTCCAGCTGTGTTTCAGACTGGAAGATCAGAATAGATCATTGAAATTCATGTATGCCATATAAACTACTTCAGAAGGATGTTAACTTAGCTGGTGGTTGTTATTATTTTGTAATTTTGTTATTTACACAGGGAATTTCTCCTTATTTTCAAATTAATATTAGTAATTTTATAATACAATTTTATTCTGACAGTTTTAATGAATGGGCTCTAAGATGGAATTTCTTTTTTTTTTTTAAAGATTTTATTTATTTGACAGAGAGAGAGAGAGATCACAAGTAGGCAGAGTAAGGGGGAACCAGGCTCCCCACTGAGCAGAAAGCCCCATGCGGGGCTTGATCCCAGGACCTTGAGATCATGACCCGAGCCTAAGGCAGAGGCTTTAACTCACTGAGCCACCCAGGTGCCCCTAAGATGGAATTTCTATAGAAACATGTGAATGCCTATCATTTATCTCAGATTTGATTGTATATGCCTCTTATTTTGCTGTGTATTATTTCTCCCTATCAATACTATTCACCTGATACCTATATTCTAAATTTGTGAATGGAACATGACTCTAATGAATCTAAAGAACAATATATCTTCCTATTTTCTTGGCCCTTCATAATCTCTTTGAAATTCATCTTGGTAGGTTTCAATGCTTTTATTTTATGCAAACGAATTTAGTAAAACATGATGCATATTATATAAGTTATAATTTCATTTTCAAATGTTGACCATTTAGTTCACATTAATCAAAACACTAACTGGATGAATTTTCCATAGTGCCGGCAGTTATTTAATTAGAAAAAAAATCTCTCTTGGTAGATAGTGTGTTAAAAGACCAAATAGTTTATCATTTGTTACCAAGGTTATTGCGTATGATTATTAATTGAGTGACTGTTAAGCATTAAGACACCATGTTGAGGGTAGTAAAGGTTACTAAGGAGTATAAGGCATATTCTCTGAGATATTATAGGCTCCCAAAGTCTTGGATGATAAGCAGAACAGAATTTCCTAAAAAGAATAAGTGAGGTCAAAGTTTCTATAAGAACAGTAATTTTAGGATGCCTGGGTGGCTCAGTTGGTTAAGCAACTGCTTTCGGCTCAGGTCATGATCCCAGAGGTCTGGGATCGAGTCCTACATCAGGTTCCCAGCTCCACAGGGAGTCTGCTTCTCCCTCTGAATTTCTCCTCTATCATGCTCTCTCTCACTGTCTCTATCGCAAATAAATAAAATCTTTAAAAAAGAAGAAGAACAGTAATTTTATTGGTAGGTTGGAAGCTTACTTAGATATGATGTTGTTAGAAGAGTTCTGGTAGAAATACTGGCTTGAGAATTTTGATTTAAAGGATGGATAGGATTCATTCTCTTGGGGGAAGATATAATGCAATATGTACAAGGCTATGAAGCCACAAAAAAGCAAACAAGATGTAGGTCTAGATAGCTGGGCAGGTGTGCCCTACATATTGGTCATTCTCTTTAAATGTTCTGTTCAATGTCCAGAATTCTCGAGGTAGAGCACTTGACATGCTTATGAAGACATTTGGAGTCTAATTTCTGCTACCCTTACTTTGGAGAGTTCTGACTCAATATACAGTTGAGTGACACCTGACTTCCTGCCATCATCACATTATATCCTGGCTTCCTCCCTGTATCCTAGTGTCTAGTGATGATATAAATCTTGTTATCTTTCTCGGGACTGTGTCTGGACACTTAATTGTTTTGAGCGTGGTAGTAGGGGGAGAGCAGGATGTGGGACAGATAGTTGAGGTTTAGATAATTAAGATTTATATAGTTAAAAGTTTATAATAATTCTTTTTTTAACATTTTATTTATTTATTTGACAGAGAGAGAGAGATCACAAGTAGCCAGAGAGGGGGAAGCAGGCTCCCTGCTGAGCAGAGCCCGATGCGAGGCTCAATCTCAGGACCCTGAGATCATGACCTGAGCCGAAGGCAGGGGCTTTAACCCACTGAGCCACCCAGGCGCCCCTATATAGTTAAAAGTTTAAAGAAATCTATATTTTAAAAGTGGCCAATTCTTTTATTAGATAATGCATCTAAAGATCTTTATGTTTTTCAGGTATTTTTCATGTGTGGGTGTGGGTGATGTGGGCGTGTTTTAAAGATCAGTATTCCATTGGACAAACATGGAGGATAAGACATATAGTCATAGTAATGTGACTGGTACTGTATGTCAGTCGTGTAATGTGACTGGTATTACTGGTATTACTATCCTTAACAAATTAAGGATAGTAATAGAAACAAAATCTATTATTTCTAGCAATATCTACCCTGAAACATATTAATCAGTTAATCCAGTAATCAGATAAATATCCAATATGTAAATTACTTTCATATTTTATTTAACTAACACTCATTTGAGAGGCGCCATTGGTTATACACAACCCAAATTTTAGAAAAACATTTTTTCTTTTCTTTTTTTTTTTTAAAGATTTTATCTAGTTATTTATTTGACAGACAGAGAGATCACAAGTAGGCAGAGAGGCAGGCAGAGAGGCAGGCAGAGAGAGAGGGGGATGCAGGCTCCCCGCTGAGCAGAGAGCCCCATGCGGGGCTCCATCCCAGGACCCTGAGATCACGAACCGAACCGAAGGCAAAGGCTTAACCCACTGAGCCACCCAGGTGCCCCAAAAAACATTTTAATCATACTTGAAAATATATGTTATCTTAAATTCTACTCATTCAGTAAGAATGGCTTACTCCCAGAGCTAAGTATTTTACTATCTCCTTAGAATAAGAAGAGAAAATGGCCATATTGTTCAGAAATAACAAATCAATAAAAGAAAACATAGCAAGTTGCATTGTATTTCTACTGCTCTATTGTCTGTTAGTTTATGTAAACAGTAAGTAAAGCAGAACTACAATAACGCTTTCACCCCCGTAAACATCTCGTGTAAACCACTTCTTTCATTAGGAGGGATTAAATATGTGTGCTGGTAACCTAGAGTATTTCTGAGAAGTCATGATGTTATAACCCAAGGGATCATTTTTTTCTAGAAGCATTTAAGTGAATGTCAACATAGCTTCCTTAACAATTAGCAGAGAAGTGACATTTTAGAAGTTATTGATTTCTTAGCTGTACTTCTATGTAAGGTATAATGGTTTGAATAGGAACCCCACCAAAAATGTGTCTACCTCCTAACCCCCAGAACCTGTAAATAAGAAAAAGGGCATTTTCAACCTTCTTTTGAAAAGGGGTTTTTGCGGATGTAATTAAGTTAAGGATTTCTAGATAAGAGTCTCCTGGATTATTAGGAGGGCCCTAAGTTCAAAGACATGTCCTTATAAATAGAGACACAGAGAGGAGAGGCACTAAGAGAAGAGAAGATCATGTAAAGACAGAAGCAAAGACTGGGACAATGGGGCGGGGAGGAATGCTGGCAGCCACCAGAAGCTGGAAAAGGCAAGGAAGGATTTTCCCTTGAGCCTCCAGGGCATGTGGCCCTACATGCAGGCTCCTTCTACAAATGTGTTCTGGACATCTAGTCCTCAGAACTGTGAGAGAATAGATTTCTAAACTTAAGTCACTAAGTTTGTATAAATTGTTATAGCAACCCGAAGAAAACAATAAAAAAGATAACTCTATTTTCATTGTTTTTTCTTAACCTCCTTTTTTTTTTAAATTTCTGAATCAGGTCCTATCTATTTTCTAAAGCAGCATGATCAGTGTTAAAGCAAATAGTAATAATAATGAAAAATTAAGGAAGAACTCAACACAAAAGGCAATGTTACTGGCAAAAAGAAAACATTTGAGTGGGAGGAAATGACATGTGTGAAGATTCTTCATGTAGCAGGGGATCCATAAGATGGGTGGTTCTCTCTTTGTAGTCAAGAGAATATTACCTCAGTTATCCAAAGGGATGTGTTCTTCTGGCTAGTCAGCCTCACCTCTTACGCTAATGTCTGAAAGCAAATTGGAAACTGAATACGGATCTTGCATTCCTCCCTGTCTACCTTCTCTGTGATGTGGCAAGGCCTTTGTTTCTCAGGGAGAGACAGAAGAGACACTTGGATGGAATACAGTGACTACTGCACAGAGGGCTTTGTTCCTCTGGCTTTTGTTTTGGTTTTTGTTGTTGCTCTTGTTGTTGTTTTTCCTAGCTAAGAGCAGAGCATATACACAGCAAAGAAATCAAATTATTTCTAAATAAATAAAGGCAGAGACAGAAATTATACCCACCAGATTAAAAGTAAATGATTTACCTTTGTGGTAATCTAATTCACAAGTCTTACACATCAGTTCCTCATTTCTGAGCAGAAATCAGAGAACACTATAAAATTACTGAGCAAAACCATATTTATTTATAGAGAGGTTGTAGGAATGGGGCAGAAAGATGATAATTTTTTTCTTATGCTTGACCTCAATCCTATTAATGGCCTTTACTACAATGTTATCTCACAATTGTGAGTGATAATTCCATTCTTAATTGTTACTTTCTATTTTTCTCACGTCTCTTATATTAGTGCCACACCGTCTTTTATTCTTTGAACTTGCTGTGAAATTTAGAGCCTATTATTTGGACCACAACTGTGGGATATGTGTTTGATGACATAGAAAAACCAAAAGCATGAATGTATGTATCATCAAATGGAATATATTTTAAAAATTTTTGATAACAAGTAATATGAAATTCCTTCTCTTGACAATGCCTGGGTGAAAAAAAAAGCACATTTTCCCTCTTGGGACTTTCCTTGTCTGAATGGCCGTGGGGAGTGTTTTTAAGTTCCAAAATGCTGGTGCATGCGTCACAGTGATTTGCTTGTTGTTGGCCAGATTACCTGGACTTTGTGTCCTGGTTTCCTCAGTCTGTCAAATGAGCATAACAAGCACTCCAGGCCTTCCCAGGAACAGGTGTGGGAGGAGAAAACAGGTCCCACCTGCGTGGTAGAGGATGAGGTTATTTTTGAAACAAGTCTCATGTGCCTTCAGGAACCAAATTTGGTTTAAGATTTTTTTTTCTCTCTTTTCTGAATAGGCTATGCCTGTAAACATTTGAAACTTTTTTATTCGAAGACAATACTTTTATTTTCTGTATAAACTATATTTTATTAATAGACCTTGAGGAGAAAACAAGGGGGGAACTGATGCTAATGATGTTCAATAAAACAAACATATTGTTTATGCTGCTATATGTTAAACCCTTAGGAAACTCCTTTAATATTAGTGCCTTAGAAATACTAGAAGGCTTGCATACGCCGTAATAATGGCAAAGAAATGCATATTTAACACTTAGTATTATATTTTATTGCCCTACTTCACTGGGTCCTCAAAATAATCCCAGGAGAAGGGTACCCTGACTGATGCCACCTTACAGTTGGGTTAACTCCAATTAGATAAAATTAAACTGAGGCAAAGAAGGCTTAAATGATTTGCACCACATCTCTTAGTACATAAGTGACAGAATTAGGACTCAAACCACTTGACTCAAAGCATTTCTTAACCACTCAACCATATTACATCAGGTAAAGTATCTTCCACAAGCTATCTTGTGAAAGTCAAGTACAGCTTTGAAAAATACCTAGCATATGGAGCCAATCCAACTGAAGTTCTAGAGTAATATGGAGAGAATATATATAATTTGTATTCTATTTAAAATATATATTGAATTGAATAATAATGGCCTGTAAACTCTAAGTAGAAATATTTGTTTTCCCTAAAAATAAGTTTCCTTTTACGGAAGTATGGGCCTCCAATGCCTTGCTTGGTTCCCTAAGAGTCAATGAACAGACAAGAATTGATTATTATCAGCAAGATACATTTAGAGGTACAAAAATCATAATAAACAAATTGTTCAAGATCATTAACATTATAATAACAGCAAAATAAAATTACTTGGATAAGTCTATTCAGTTAATTAGATAGAGTTATTGGAGCATTAGGGTGTTTAGAGTTTAATGCTGTAAATCAGCAATTCTATCAACATATATCAAGTGCCAAAGAGAGAAGCAATATTGCCTATTATGGCTGAATAGAAGGAACACTAAACTTGGAATCAAAGACTTAATTTAAAATCTGGCCTTTTTTTTATAATCTGGAAGAACATTGACAAATAATAGAATTTTTCTAAGTCTCAATTACCACATGCCAAATAAAAACAAATGCAGATTTCTTGAGGTTATTTGAAGATTAAAGAAGTAAAGTATATAAAACCACTTAACATATATTTTTATATAAAATCTCTCTTTTTTCCTTTTCTTGTTTCATATTTAAAGAAAAATCATCCCCATTTCTCATGGGAACATAGATACAAGTTTAATTGGGAAATGTAATCTTTATTTTGCCAGAACTTGGACATAGTACATGCTCATGGATTTTCTGATTGAGGAAAAAGTAGAGAATGGGCAGAAGGAGAACACTCTATTAGTCAGGGCTTTTTAGAGAAATGGAATCAATAGGAGATATATGTTATATATAAAGCATGCACATACACACACCTACACACATTCATGCACACACACAACCTGGAGACCCAGGAAGGTTGGCAGGCTAGTGATAGAATTCAGTCCAAGTTCACAGGCCTGAGAATTAGGGCAGCCAATCCTGTAAATCCTAGTCCAATGGTAAGAAAAGAGGAGCTGAAATGTCAAAGCTCAACTAGTGAGGCAGGAACAAGAAGGAGGATGAATTCCTCTTTCCTCTACATTTGTTCTATTCAGGCCTTCACGGGATTGGATGATGCCCACATACATTGCAGAGAATATGCTTTACCCAGTCCAACAATTCAAGTTAAAGTGCACACACACACACACACACACACACACTCATTCAGAAATTATTTCTAATCTGAGCCAGATTGGTCAATTGTGGCCAGTTGACAAAGAATATTAACCATCGCAAACACTAAGGGTTTTCCCGACTATATCTGCCATATTACAAAATGCAAAGTAACTTAGAGAATTAAAAATCCCAACTTTAATGAAACATTTCCACATAAATAAAGTAAAAATAATTTTGGGGGAAATATTTTTATATTTGTTCAAATTGTCTTTTACTCTTTCTCATATACACGCAAATAAGGTCATGACATCTCTATTTTTCCAGATTTCACATTTACCAACCTCTTTTCCCACATACATTGTTTCATAACTTTCAAATTTGTAAATGTAAGACATAGTCTTTGAAAACTTATGCAGCTCTCCTCATATGAGTACGCACACACACACACACACGCACACACATATCCTCACCATGGTGTTTCTTACACTGTTGGAAATTTTGTCCTATGCTAAATATTCAACACTCTCTCTGAATTCTACCTTCAAGGATAAAGAAAAAGCAGCAAACTTTTCATTTCCTGAGTGAGCATTAATACTTAAAACCATGGATGGAAGCCCAGTTTAGTCCATTACCAGATTTAATGATTTTTGAAGGGATCAGTTCAGAAATCATTATTGTTGATGGGTAAAGGATGAGACCAGGAATATGTAAGTGTTCTACTATCGAGCATTTGTTAAAACAGCCATTAATCACGTGTTAACCTTACTATTTATAATCATAAGCAAAAATGCACCACATTAGAAATGAGCCTACTTGTTAGAATTATTCATTTGAAAATCAGTCAACCACAGACTTCCCTGACATCCAAAAGGCTGAGAGAACACTGGATGATTGCTTAGGAAATTTACGAGACCAACCTGAGTATCTTTCACATTCCACAAAAGAAATACAGCAAATCCTTTGCTGACAAAGCTGTAGTCATTATAGATTTTATATTTCGGTTTACGGATTTCATATTTCGGTTTACGGAGGAAGAGCTTCTCTCAAGCAGATGGCTTGTTTTATCACAGGAACTTTTTTTTACAGGAGAATTGCTTAGGAGAGAAATTTCAAATAGATTTGGGTTGAATCCTGACTCTACTGGATATAAGCTGTTTGACCTTGGCAAAGATATTTAATCTTTTTGAGGACCAATTTTTACCTTTAAATTTCTTCATTTAGCCATTAATTTTTTATTCAACAAATAGCTTTTAAGTGCTTACTACATGCCAGAAACTTTGGTAGACACCGAGGGTATAAAAAATAGAGAAAAAGAGCTCCTGTCTTCAAGGTGAATAAGGATGCTCTTCTCTTATGGATGATGAGTGTATTAAAGGAGGGAGCATTGATAAATAATTATCACCATTCTGAATCATCCTGGTAATTTTCTTTCTCTTTTGGAAAGAACTCTCCATTATTGTTTCTTCTAATTTCATCCAAAGGCAGAGACTTTAGTAGTAGACCCATTTACCTGATTTTAGCAAGACATTTCATCACCCAGCCAAAGGCGAGTTTCATGTGTAACCTTCTTTACAGGTGTGGATGGCTGCATGACTAAGTTCTGGCCAATGTAGGAAAGTAAATGTGACAGTGCCATGCTCAGGCTTTGTCCCCTCACAGAATGCATGAACACATGTGAGCACTCAGACCCCTTTCTTTTTCTTGCTAGCGCTAGCTGATGACCAGGAATTAGAGATGGAAGTCACGGAGAGTGGCCAAGGCACAGGCCTAGCACTGCTCTGCTCACTTCTAGACTGTTATTTCTGCTTTCCTTAAGATGCTATATTTTGGTCTTTCTTAATGATAACAGCTTGATCTGTACCCTAACACAATGTATTTGTATATATACAAATACAATTTATACTGTATTCACATCTTGAATCCCAGAACATACATCAATGATGACTGTTAACATCCATCCCTGAAAAAAAAAATTTTTAATATTTCTTGATTCAACTTTGAAACTACTACTGTGCTATTGAATATCTCTCTCTAATTATACTTCCCTACTTTATTATTTTATCTTTGAGCCAAATTATCTTATAATAATTACAGTGCAGGGAAAACTGCTTACACTCACAAAGGGAAAAATCTTAGTCTTTGTTTATAGCCCTCCTATTTCAAGTAATGCTCAATAAAGTAAAATTCATGAACAACAAAATAATTAGGGCATTCTCTTGAAATCTGAACCCTTTATTACATTTTTATAGTATTTTAAAATTTGATCTTTGCCTTTTCCTCAATGCATTAAAACTACTAAATGTAATGGGTTGAAATAAATATAACATAAAAATGAGAATATTCCTTTCAGCAGAAGCATAGATAGGAGCACACATAACATAACATGTTTAGCCAACAGAATAAAATTTGTAGAAACAAATGAGTGCTTCCCTATCTGAACTGATTCCTTAAGATTTTTTACACTTTCGCATTGATATTGCTGTTGACAGTGTCTTTTAGAAATCTCTGTTGGAAAAGGCTTTTAGAAAGTAGAGCCCATCTTTGGAATTTCTTCATTGACAGAAATTCGTTATTAGTAGATTTGATTTAACATACCAAATGACAATGATTCAAGGTGAAATCTTATAAATAAGATAAACAACAAATTATAAACTAGTACTTCACATGAATTAAAAAAATGTCTAAAGATAGTGAGATTATCCTCGGACTTGCAGCTTGTTTTAAGTTTTGTTTCACCTGTAAATGATATATTCAGATAGCCAGTAGCAAATGCCAGAGACATCTCTTGCCTTATAAATCACCCCAGGGTTAGGTCATCTGGTCTGAAATATAATCCCAGCCCATGGTTTTCGAAGGAAATGGGGCCGATGAGTGTCAGAAAGACAAAAAGTGGCCAGTTCTAGAAGCATGATTGTGTTTCTTTTTGTAATCTACAGAGTCAGATGAGTGGCTATCCTTGTTGTTTTTGCATAGGCATCGAAGTGGTGAAATAATGCTTTTGCTCACAGCTGCACCAGAATGATGGTTCTTGCAGGCCCTTAAAAGAGAGGACAGTCATCAAAGAGAAAGTTAGGACCCTAAAAAAAAGTGAACAAAGTTTTAATTAAATATATAATAAATAATTATAAGAGGTGACATTTGATATAGGTCATAATAATAAAACAAATACCACTGATTGAATGTTGACCCAGTGACTAGTAATTTTAAAATAAAGTATCAATAATATGTATCTTAAATAAAGAGAATACAGGTCACACTAACAGGTTTAAAAAAAAAGAAACAAAGATAGACCTTAGAAAATTGGTCAAGAATATGCATGCATCTTCTAAATAGTCAAACCCATTTTAAAACTCAGGTGTACTTAATCCCAGGGCCATGGCCTTAGCAATCTGAATTTTCACTGAGTTTTCACCCTTAGAGGGTACAATCTGGTCTGGAAGGAAGAACTCTGTCCTTTTGACCCTTAACTCTGAGAGCTCAGTGTTTCTCCATGAAAGTCAGGGGCCCTGTGAATTCAGTAAGGTCATACCCAGCAGGTTTCTAGGTTGGTAGCCCCTTTAGAGTTTATATGTCTAACTGTTCTCCTGTAGCTAGTTACTCTCTTCCGGGGTCTCTCTCATTGAGCAAGATGACAAAGACAGACCAAGCTTCCCCACTTGCTTGTCTCCCTGCAACTGGATAGGTTGCTATTCACTATTTCCTTTGCCTACAGTCTTTCATCAGAATTTTCCATTCATCAGCAATATTACAATTGAGGTCCATTTAATCATATACAAACTGTCAATTATAATCCAAATCCATATCAGTAATATTATAATTCAATATAGTTTACTGTGACCAAAGAGTCTATTTTGTTTTGTATTTCAGTGGCTTCCTGATATTGACAGCATTTTTTACTTTTCCCATACATGTACTGAATATTACCATTAATATGACATTTAGTTGACTCATGGCTCAGCTCATTTTTAGTCCATTTGATTTTGTCTAATTTTTTTTCTCTTCCTCTCCTACCCACACATCCCGAGACAATCCAACTGGGTAATTACAATGCTAGTTGATTTTCTTGGGAACTTAGGTCAGAAGCTATATTTGTTTTTGATCAAATGGTCTAAATTTTGTTCTTGTGCCATTTATCATTGGTAGCTATTATTTTTACCAGATTTGTATTCTTACCTAATTATTCTGACTTTATTCCTTCATGTTTTATTAAAACACAAGGTTAAAAACGAGTTCAATTTTACAGTTACCTTAGAATTATCATTAATTTAATATTCCTTTCTATTATTAACAGTTATTTTCCATCTGGTCGTATTTTCTTGAGTTGAATATACAATTAAACGAGCAACAAGTCCCAGTTTTAGAGCACAGAACTGACAACTACTTGTACTTGAAAGTTTCATCAGTTGTGTCAATCTCAGTACCATAGGCATAGAAATTAACTAAGATGTATATAAGATACTAAATCATATACAAGGCAGGTGCTTTCTGTTTACCTTCAAGTGTGATATATGCATGCAGCCTATTAAATTAAAGTTCAGACCAGGCTATAAAATCATAGCAGGTATAGTAGTGTTATTTCATATTCTAAGCGAAAAATAGCAGCAGAGACCCTCACAGTGAATCTGCTCCATCTGCTCTTTACATTGTCCACAAACCTCTAGTAACCATGGCAACATCACGGAGAGGAAGGTAAACAGAGCTTCTATATAGGTATGTTGTCCAACATGGAAGGCAATAGCCATGAATTCTTCCTTAAGCTTAAATTAATCAAAATTAAATAAATGAAAAAAAAATCAGTTCCTCAGTCTTGTACACACATTTTAAGTATGCAAAGACCAAATATGACTAGTAGCTACCATACTGGATAGCATAGGTAGGGAACATCTACATCATAGTGCATAGGACAATGATGTTTTATAGTACCTTATCTTAAATGGGGCTTAACCTGAAGATAATGAAGAAAGAAGAAGCAACAGTGCATGAAGAAATGATAACAATGGTTGTAACTAAAAACACCCATAAATGCATGTAAGCTGCATGTCACTTGAGTATTCGAGTATCATCTATTTTGCATACTGCCTAATTAAAGGTCAGCATTCAGATAACAAAAGACATTGTCCAGATGAAGGCAAGAACTTGAGTGAATATAGAACCTGACAGATTGAGCAGGCTACTTTGATATACATACATGTACACACCCATACACACAGTTTTAGGCCCATGCATGGTAAAGTCCCCAAATTACTTCTTGTGTCTTATTCAGTCTTTATCCTGCAATGACCCAAGGACAGACAGTAGGACAGACCTGGCTTTGAATTCAGGCACTGCTTCTTAATGAGTTCTGTGATCATCACTAAGCCTGAACTTTCTCATCTCTGGAGTGGGGACAAACCACTGTGCCCACCTCTTGGGGCTCCTGTGAAGATAAGCATGATAAAGCCTGGCACGGTTGATATCCAGTGCAGCAAGTGCCCATAAACTAGGAATCAATGCATTATGGTAGCATTTATTCTCTTCCCCCAGGACTTATGTATTCATATGCTTGTCATTCTTTCTCTTCATATCTTCTCTTTTCTATCCTTTTCTACTCCCTTGTTTCCTTCGCCCCTTCTGGGAACTCAAAGGAAAGAGTCAAGAGAGTCAGAAGCCCAGGAAGTAAAGAAAAGGGAGACAGGAAGTAGAAAGAGAGGAAGGAATGGCAAACATTTGTAAAAGGGAAAGATATGCTTTCTCTTTAGAGAAAGTCTTAGTTCCTAACCAAAAGACTTTAACGTATTTTCTTTTTTCTTCCTGTTAGGGAGTCAGTTTGACTTTTTTTTAAACCAAAGTAATGATTTGTTTCTTTGACTTAACTAAATGAACAGCATTGATGTTTTCTATTAAGTCCTTAGGTGGTCATACAACAGTAATACCTTGTCTTTTATCTAATTCATTTTGTTTTTCTTCAAGAAATATGAACACAAGAGAAAAATTTGTATATGTTTGGTTATGTTGTCTCTGGAAATTTCCTAATGTAAAGCTTCATTGAGAAATTATTTCATTAAGTTCTCCATTTGTGAGCTGTTTGTAGTGCTTCATAATCTAAGCATTTACTCTATTGTTTTTTCCGACTCTGAGTGCTCTTTGCCAAAGCGTGTCTCAGTAACTGCATTAACTGAAGCTGGCGAAGAATGTTTATTCTGCTCTAGTTGGTGACCAAATGCTGCCCTGCAGAATGGTCAGAGAAAACCCCAGACCTTCTTGTCTGGGCACTATGAAGAAGCAAACCTGAGTATACATAAGGCACTCAGCTCTTCCTGTGTCTTCTCTGCCTTAAATGATTACGAGACCTCAGTCTCTCCATTTATAAAATGGAAATGCTTATTCCTGTCCTATCTACTTTGTGATATTGTTGAAGATCAACAGATGAAGATTCTTTTTAAAATCAAACTCCATACACATGGAAGAGCTTGCTTCTCTTGAATGTGATGGAAGATACTGTATAAATTTAGTAGCACTCACCAAGGTAGAGCCGATAACTCTAAGGAGATGATCTCTAGTCTGAGCCTAGAAACCCCAAGACAACTAGTTAATTTGGTGGGGAAAACAGTAGGAGAGCACTTATATGGGAGAGCATCTGCAAGAGCATATGCATTGCCTTCCCAAGGCTAAAGTGAGAGTCCACCATAGCACAGGTTATGTATGTACAATTCTTACACTAGGACCAAAGCCCAGCATCTGCAGTCTGTTTTATCTGTGATGCCACTTCCTCTGTATACCAAATAAGACAGAAACAGAATTTTCTCCCTCCATTCTTGATTTCCCAGTCCCAACAATAAGTTTGTCTCACTACCGGATTCAAAATCTAGGAGTCATTCTTGATTTTTCCTTTCCCCATTGTCCCTCCAAGTACATCTAGAAATTGTATTATTCACACCCATCTCTTGCTCTTCATTTGTATTAGCCCACTCTAGTCCAGGCCCTTGTGATTTTTACCTGGACAATTACAGTAGCTTCTGAGATATAACCACTTTCAACCTCTTTTTCATCTTTCCTGGATCACATAGTTCTGTGGAATTAATATCCCTAAAGTCCCAATTCAAAATGTGTAAAAAATGTTCTTTCACTCACCACTTCTTATTCAGTAAAAAGCAAGTCGTACAGAGGGTAAGAACTTAGGGAATTAGAAATTCCTCATGTACTTACAAAAGGGAGATAATTATTCATCCATTCAACAAATATTTTTTGAGTACTTACTCTATGTCAGACACTGGATTAAGGTACGGATTACGTAAAATGAGGGATGTGAGTTAGTTAAGAAAGGGCCTAATGAGACATCCAGGAAGTGTTAGTGTTAGGAAGAGGAGAAATTATCACTGTCCTCAAGCTTTGAACTTGGCTTGTGTGAT
The DNA here is from genome assembly GCA_028533885.1 of Nasua narica. Classification (NCBI taxonomy): domain Eukaryota; kingdom Metazoa; phylum Chordata; class Mammalia; order Carnivora; family Procyonidae; genus Nasua; species Nasua narica. Next base: position 61,085,868 of record CM052808.1, read on the forward strand.
GCTACAGCCACTATGAGCCAGCTCTTGCTTATTCCATTCTTTCTTCTCAACCTTTCTTCACCAAACGGTTCAGCAAAACTGCCATCTTCCCCACAAAGCCTCTCTATGATTCTAGAACACTTTACTCTGACTTTTTCAAACTTCCAACACAGCTTCTTCATTAAGAGATTCATCAAATGGCCAGTATCAAAAAGATAAGAGATAACAAATGCTGGCATGGATGTAGAGAAAAGGGAACACTTCTGTACTGTTCGTGGGATTGCAAATTGGTGCAGCCACAATGGAAAACAGTATGGAGAATCCTCAAAACATTAAAAATAGAATTAATGTATGATGAATCATCCTACTTCTGGAATATATCCAAAAGCAATGCAAAACACTAACTCAAAAAGATCTGCACCCCCATATTCATAACAGCATTATTTACCATCGCCAAGACATGGAAATAATCTAAGTGTCCATCGATGGGTGAATGGATGAAGAAGCTATGACGTGTGTGTGTGTGTGTGTGTACACAGTCATATTATTCAGCCATAAAAAATGAGGAAATTCTACCATCTGCAACAACATGGATGGACCTTGAGGCAATATGCTAAGTGAAATAAGTCAGACAAAGATGAATACCGTATGATCTCATTTATATGTGGAACCTTAAAAAAAAACTCATAAAAAAGAGATCAGACTTTTGGTCACTAGAAGAGAAGAAGGGAGGGGAAATTGGAGGAAGATGGGCAAAAGGTGTAAATGTCCAGTTGTAGGATAAATACGTACTAGGAATGTTACATACCACATGAAGACTAGAGCTAACGCTGCTATAGGATATATAGGAGAGTTGTTAAGAGAATAAATCCTAGCAATTCTCATCACAAGGTGATTTTATTGTCCTTTTTTCTTTTCTTTGTTTATTGTCTCTATATGAGAAGATGGGTGTTAGCGGAACCTACTGTAATCATTTCACAATGTATATGTCAAATCATGCTGTATACCTTCAACTTACATGATAACCTATGTCAATTGTTTCTCAATAAAACTGGGAGACTCCTCAAGGCATATGAAGGGATTTTTCCCCTTAATCTTTAGATGCCCTTGAAAACTTAAAACTGTGTCTTACACGTAGAAGATGCTCAATGATGACTGATAAATGAATAAACAGATGAATAGATGAAGAATAGTTGAATGTGAATTTGCAAGTGAGAAGGGGAAATGTACAATCTCATCGGACTAGGTTTTCATGAACCTACAGGTATCAGAAAGTGCAATTTGGGATCAAGAAATCTGAATTCTGCATTCAGATTGATTAGGGGCTTGCTGTTTAAACTTCAGTAAGTAATATAGCCTTGTTGGGTCTCATACATTCATCAATTTAACAAATATTTGTTAAGCATCTTCTATCTGCCAAGAACTAAAACATCTCTTACAAAGTTTATTTTTAGCTGACTTCTCTCCTGGTGAGTGATAGACCTTGATAGGTAAAAAAAAACAACAACAACAAAACAACAGGAACAAACAAAAATCCATAATTCCAATACTCACACAGACTAGCTGAGTATCTGGGACCTGTAAGGACTGGTTAATGAGCAAGTCGTGTTATAATCTGACCATTTTTTTGGCAAAGGAAAAGTAAAATGAAGCAAAACAAAACCTTCATAAGGGTGCTAGTTAGATCAGCTATTAATTACATTTGTAAAGAAGTATATGTAATGAAATAGAACTGAATATTGAATGTATTATATAAATTGCATCTTTCTCGAATATGAATTACTCATCCTTTTAGGAGATCAATGCAATCAGATCTATTTGCTACACACCCATTACACTTAATTAAATGGTTCGGGTCCAGTGGGGTCAGAGGTGTCCAATAACGTTTACCATCTGACAGCCATCCAGTGGCCTGGACTCTGTGCGTTTGTAGCCCTGGTTCCCTGCAACGAGCAGGCTTCCGCATTAGGAAAAGAGCTACCACTCTGATTTTCTCTAATTGACTGTTTGGCAGTGTTAATGGGGAGGGCAAAAGATGCAGGGACACGGAGACTGGGCCCTGACAAGCACTTGGCTTGGAGGGGGGCCACTGAGTGAAGTACATAATCTGTAACGAGTAAAGGACTGCAGGCTGTCAATCTGGCACATACCACTGGCTTTTAATTCACACCAAATATTAATTAAAAATAATGTTCTTCTCACTGGCTTTTGTTACCAAGTAAGGCATCTTGGTTTAGTCCCTGAGGAGCTTTCCACAGGTCTTTTGATTCACTCCCTCCATCCCAGAGAGCCATTCATCTCACTGCCTTCAAGAAAGCCTCAACAAAAGCTCTTAGAATAATGGGTCTCACCTACCAAGTCTTTGGGGAAGGAGAAACAAGAATTCTCTCTATTACCCATCCCTTGTCTTTACAACCACTATAATCCCTAAATTCCTTTTTTTCCCTGGTCACAGAGAAGATACTGGCCAGGAGCCATGTGTTTCAGAGGCTCAGAGAGTTATTAAGTACTTTTTTCAACTTCCCTTGTCCCAATTCAATGTATTCTGTAAGAAAGGTTGGCCAACTAGTGATGAAAACCTGATCAATAATTTGAAACCTATGGAATCACTCAGAATATCCATAATTAAAAATAATTCCCAGGGACAGCTACCAAAATCCAAGTCATTGCAGTGTGATTCGATCACAGTGAATTCAAACGAAAAAATATTGCTGTACTTTATTTTCCAGAGGCAACTGGTACATTTTCAAGCTGTATATCTGCATCATTTCAATAAATCCAAAAAATAAATTTGCTGTCATAATTGTCATTAAGTGTATTCCTGAACAATGGGGTCTGACCATAATTAATGATTAATTCATTTGTAATTTATTATGATATTAAGTGTGTTTAACTCATTTGATTCTTCTACGAGGGAGCAATTCCAAGCAATTCTTTTGTGATTTACTGGTTTTAAAGTTTAAGAGCTCTGAGCATGTGCAGGAAAATAGCTCCACATTGCCCTCTAGTGGTGTGCCCATAAATGACATTCCCCTTTTGTATGGGGAGAAAACCTTGCTCCCAGCCTCTCTCCCCCTCAACACCCAAACAAGATGCCAATATCACAATATAAAAGGGAATCAAAGCATTAGAACCCACTGTCCAATATTAAACAATAACTGAGTGATATTTTTGTTATTGTTGTTCAGGTTGATTCAGTACTGGATCAAGCTCTGTTAGGTCATGAAATATTCCTGTTGCTTCCTCAGGAGATCCAAGTGCATTTAACAAAAGCACTGTACGGAGACCAGAGGAAGCTCAAAAGATGTTAATGAGTGGGTAGAGTAAGAAGAACATAAAGGAAAGGTTTTTTTTCCATAAAAAGAAGGGGGGCGGGGAATGGTAGACAAAAAGGATTGTGGCTTTGACCTCTGTCTTTTATTTCTTTGGTAGTTCTATGTTACTTTAGAAAAGCCAATTAACTTACCTGATCCTTAAATTACTAACTGAAAACAGGAGAAAACCAGACCAAATCATCTCCAGGACCACTAGCTCTGAGTGATATTTTTATACCAGTTACAACTCCATTGCAAATCCGTTTCCCTTTCCTGAGGCTAACCCATTACTACGTTTTATTTAAATTAAAGTTAGGTCTCCCCTAGGGTGTGCACAGCATAGTTGGGATCTGTGGAATTTAGCAATTTGTGTAATTCATTAATCCAACAGCTAAGAAATTCTAAAACTCCAGAGTCTTTACTAGCATATCCTATACCATGGCTAGCCATCATGTGGAAGAAACTGCCACTACTCAGGTCATCAGAGACTTGTAAGCAAGCGTCAGTATTGAAATGACATTTATCTCACATTTACTATGGGAGAGAGATTAAGAAATGATGAATACTGCTGAGGAGCCAGATAGAAGCTAGATGAGATGCACATGTTGTTATAATTCAGATTGAGATAAAAATTCAAACAAGTAAAATGAAAATGAACCAGTTTAGATACATTTTTTTTTTTCTCTTAAATGAGAAATAATATGCACTCCAAAAGACAGAAAGCCAATAGTGCACAAATGTTACAGAGGCTTTCAGAGCATGTTTTCTAAGGCAGCTGTGACCAGGGGACAGAGAGGTGGAGGCATGAATTCTATGTCTCATAGACAATACTACCTGTGAGCTTCAGCTCTTAACTCTGAGCAGGAAGTGAAGAGTCTCAGATCAAGTCAGTCTTCACTCTGAATTCCAAATCAAGAAGTCAGCATGAAAAAATCATATTTAATAACCTTGCATATGTGAGACCTGCCTTATTATTTTATGGCACCCTCCTTACTTCCTTAGTATAGTCTCTAATTTGTTGCTGTTGATCTTATGGTTGACATATTGACTAAGGAAGCCCAGACTTCATTTATTTTTCCATGAATATGTGCAGATTTTGCAAGCATTTATGTATATTGAATCTGAGGTTACAGGTGTGTAGCTTACCTTCCATATGCTGACAGACTAGAAGACTGCCTTCCATATGCTAATAACATCTTGGATTGGTGTCTCCATTCCTTAGGTGAATTACTTAGAGGAATTACTGTCTAGCACCCCCTCACACCCTGTTACTAAGTGTCTCTCTCTCTCTAACCCTTTCTCCTCTTCGCTCTCCTTCAGATTTAAAAAGCAAAACCAAACCAAACCAAATAGAAATCAAAATCCTAGTTCCCAAGATGAGTATTGGAATTGCTGACCTCTCTTTCACTCTCTTGATAAATACATAGATAAATACAAATATATGCTATATGAAACCAAATGCAATTTGACTCGCAGAAAGGCAATTTTATAGGGCTTGATCCTAAAGTAAATGTTTACATTGTTGTTGTATAGATAAATCGTATGTTTGAAATCAGGCTTTGTCTCCAATTCAATAACTATAAAGCATGTTTCCTTTATAGTGGCAGGTATTTTTGCTGACCCATCTAACTATGTTTTTGACATACACCATTTTCCTGATATTGTTTTCTACTCCCTATCATCCTCCTATCTCTAAATCCTACCCATACCTTCAAGCCCTAGTACCAAGTCCATATCTGCCAAAAAGTCCTGCATGACCTAGTCCCTCACTAATTTTCCAGACCTCTAAACTCATGTAACATTCACAAGTTGTATCACACACTGTACTGTTTAATTTTATGTAGTCTTTCATTGCTTTTTCTGTCCAGAATTATGATTGTAACCTGACAATAGAAGTCCATCTTTTACATATGCTCCAAGAGCATTTAATACTTATTGACTGATTACTTTCTTATTAGTAAACTAGGTTGACAGAAAAAAATAAATAAATATTAATTCATTAATTAATACAAATAATAAATAATATAAATTTATTAATTTATTAATATTAATATTCCTCTTGTAGAAGAAGCAATTCACTTAATGACTACATTAAACATAATTTTATTTTATTCCTTTTGCTATATTGTGGTTCTCGTGTCATTGTGATTTAGAATGTCAGTATCTTGAATGCTAGTATTTGGGTCACATAAAATCTCATGAAGAAAAAGCCATCTAATCAATCTTCAAGGAACATTCACTGTTGGAGATAAATCCACTCATTTTTAAAACTTTTTTAATTGTAAAATAAAAGACAGATACAGAAAACTGCAAGCAACAAATATATACCTTAATGAATTGTCATAAGTTGGACTCAAATTGTTTCTTTGCTCTATTTCCTGCAAACTGGCATTTGGATCTGGAGGTTTAATCAGACTAAGTAGGTTCAATCCTTTGGGAAGACTCTAGAAGAAGTGCGTTCTTTCTTTAGAAGATAAATAATGCCAGGGATTCTCTATTTTATCTTAGCAATCATGAATGCTTAATACCCAGGTCCATTTATTCTTTGGGGCTGCAAAATAGTAATATTTGAATTCTATCATTGAGCTTTCACTTGTTAGTTGGAATAGTATTATAAGTGCATGTTTCCCCTCACATGCCATGTGGTTACCCAGTCGAAAAGTTTATTTAGGAAAAACATAAGAAATGTCTGATTTTTTACCTGGTTTTCAAGATAATGATTTGGTTCTCTGTCAACCTCAGAAGTGCTCAACTTTTATTATTTTTTAAAATATCTTTATAAATTCATACATTCATGTTTACTTGTTGAGTTTCAATCCATTGCAACTCTTACCTTTATTGAAGCTCGGAATGTCCTCATCTTTGGTCTGTGGAAGCCTCTTCAATTAGATTTCTGAATCCATTTGACATGAGCATATTAGTCTTTGGTTGTTTCCTTTCTATCTGGTTACATCAAGATGTTTTAGGCTTAATTGATATGTGTCCTACCTCAGACCAATATACAAAAAAACCCTTATTTCTTTCAGTGCAAAAAAAAAAATTTTTTTTTTCAAAATCCCAATCTGGGCATTCGGGGTACTTTTTATTGACAATGTCTCTAGACATCTTCAGTGGATAGAACTAAGATGGACATAAAATACCTTTTGAGTTGAAACTGATTTTCTGATTAAATTTTAAGAACGTAAGACTTCACATACCTCTTCTATTTTACATGAGTACATTCTTTTATCTACACTAATCTGGTTCTCAAGGACACAGGAGGTGATAGAATTATAATTTCTCATGATTATTCATTTGCTTTATCCCATGTTACATTAGTCTCAGAATAACAATAGTAATAGTATCACCATCAATAATAATTATTGAAACACTGATTTTTGCATACACTACCCCAGTCTTCCTTATTTTTGACTTATGATTATAGGATAGCTACAATATCAGAACATGTAGCCATTACAAAATAAAATCTCCCCCTTTTAACTCTCACTTAGTCTTAGTTCCTAACAGTGTTGTTCACCAGTTTACTGTTGGTTTATCTTTCCTGGTCACCTAGGAGCTCATTTCTCAGTGGTTAGTAGTCCTCAGGATTACGGAAGAAATCCCCCCTGGTTGCTTATATGTTGATAACAGCTTGAGTGTGCACTTCATATTTAAGCTAACTTTTGTTAACTATAAAATCCTGGAATCACATTTTCTTACCTTGGATATCTCAAATGAATTACTTCAGCTGTTCAAAAGTCTGATCATAATTTAAGTTTCCCCCTCTCAAGTCATGTATTCTTTCTGTCCAGATGCCTAAAGGATTTTTTTTAACTCAGCAAAAATTTCTTGAATTACACTTTGTAATATTTGTCCTGTTCCCTTTCTTTGGTTTTCCTCCTCAAGGACAACTATTACTCATTGGTTAGACCTTCCTTCTATTCGTCACTCTCTCCCAAATTCTCATTTACTCTCTCTTACTTTCTTTTTGTTTTGTTTTTTCTTGTGCTTGTTTGTTCATCTAGTTATTCTTTTTACTTTCTTTATTTTTTACTCTTTTTAATTTTTTAAATTTTTTTTGTTTTACTTATACTACCTCATTTCTGAGTTTTTTTTCTAATTCTAATTTATATTACTCTTGCACATTTGGCATTTAATTTTCTTAATGTTGTTTAGCTCATTTTGAAATAATAAATTTCAAAGGTTTGATCCAGTTTCCTTGCATATTTTTGATCTCTTTTTGGGGGCGTACTTGTCTATAGGAATGGTATTCTCCTCGGTTTATTTTGTAAGGTATTTAGCCTCAACAGATTGTTGCTTTCTTTCTTTCACATGACCTGTTTACCTACATTCCCAGATGTTCAAGTAGTTTTTCTTAATACACAGAGCTCCCTCTCCTGTTGTTTTCATTAGACCAGAAGTGAGGACTCAGCAAACTGTAGCCTGTGAGTCACATCTGGCCCAGGTCCTATTTTTATCTGAATCCCACTGAACTAAGAATGGTTTTTACATTTTTGAAGAGTTGTAGACAAGCCATCAAATGCAGGTGAGTACCTGACAGAAATAATGTGGGCTGCAGAGCTAAATATTTACTATCTGGGCCCTTTACAAGAAAATTTGGCCAATCCCTGATACACACTAAAAACTATACAGCAGCTTCCTTTCCAAGTTTTCATGACTTTTCTCTCTCAACTTTTATCTGGACTTTCATTTCTGTTGCTTCTGTCTGTTCAAATTTTAACTCTGTTCCCAGCAGTTTGTTCCCTGTATAAGTCCTGTCCTGGAAAGGAGATTTTGCAGGGTAGTTTTGAGTTTTAGATTTACTGTCCTCAGATTGGTCTGTTGTATTTTCTAGCATTAGCTGATGGTTATTTTAGAATTATCCTGTTTTCAGGTTTGATGGTTCCCTCCGATTTCTCCTGTACAGATGCTGATAACGGACAAGTCCTGTGGTTGTTGGTGGTTGGTCCACATGTAATTGTATTTCGGAGTTTGAAAGCATAGCTCTTCAGCTACTTTTGTTATAATTGTCCAAATGCTCGTGGTTGTCTATCTAGTCATCATTCCATCTCTTTTTATGTGGAGACTTAGGAAGATTAAAAACTGTATTTTCACCACTGCCCTCTTCTTCCCAGAATCAAACTCACTCACTTTTAAACAACAACTTACTTAACAGATTATATTAAATTTTATTGCAGGAAAATGTTTACCCTGAATATTTCAGTACACTAAATAAATCAACATGTTTATTTTCTTTCTGTTTTTCTCCAGAGTCAAGCTCCCATTACGTAATCTCCCTAAAAGCTTTTAACAATGCCGGAGAAGGAGTTCCACTTTATGAAAGTGCCACCACCAGATCAATAACAGGTAAGCTGAAATAGTTCATCCTCTTATGACGAGGTAGCCAGTGTTTGAGTTGTGGTGGGGAAAAAAAAAACCAAAACAAAACCCAAAGAAAAAGAAAACAAAATACAAAGGAAAAACAAACAAACAAACAAAATGTATGTAGTTGTATTCTGAGCCTTGGGTGTGTCTGTGTGCATACAAATATGTATGTATATATATACATATACACACACATAGTTCATTATTTTCTTGGTTTACAAAATTAAGTGAGAGGAAGTCAGTCTCTAAGTTAGTATGTGGACTTAGAGAATATAGATCTATCCTTCCTTGTCTTCTCTCAGTAGCTCATATTTTGGTGTCCTGACACCACTCTTCATTCTCCTGAGCATCTTTTCTCATCTTGCAAATCAGTGCAATTGAGGCAGGAAAGTTGCTTCCCAGAAGCTACCCAATGCCCAAATGGCCACTTGCTTCTCTACAGAGGATCCTTCACACTAATGTGACAAGGAAGGACCGACCTCCTGGGACTGGTTTGGACTAAGCTGAGTCCGACAGGTGGCCTTTTCCTGAGCCAGGCCTATAGGTCATCCCAACAGTGCCCAGAGCCTTATGACATTGAAATGACTGGCTGCTTCCAGGGTTTTACGCCTCTGGGAATTCTTATGTGACTTGGACCATAAAGACAGCACACAAGAGAAAAAGGGCCCGAGGAACTCAGAAAGCAATGGGTAAGAGAGTAAGATTCAGGACATTTATGGACACTATTTGTGAGCAAGGCTGGGCTTACTCCAAAATAGAATAAGTTCCACCCCTGGGGTGCTGTTCAGAGTCACTGGAAAGTCACTAGACCGTCCCCAATAGTCTTATGTCTGAAATCTGAAAGCAAAACCCAAGAGGTCCATCTTTTTAATGAATTCTTTGATCCTGCCCCCTTTCAAAACCCACAAGCCTCAGACCTCATTTAACTCCTCAGTTACTTTCACCTTAATGAGAATAAAGGATCTGAGAGCAGAATTTCATAGAGAACATTAGAGAACATGGAAAACTACTTGGTACCTGAGTATAAAGTCCTGACAAGGAGGAATAAATCAACATAGAATAAATAGTGACATCTGTGACTTCTTCTACCACCTAAATTTATGTAAACTTTGTACAGTTTGTTCTCCAAATCCACAAACTCCATTCATAGACTATCTTGAGAATACACAGTTGTAAAGTGAATTCGCAGTTGTTCCATGATGGTTTCCGAATATACCATCACTTCATTGATTTCAACCAGATTTTCTTGTAAGGCAAAGTTGATATGGAGTTTGCTTGAATCTTTAGTTGCTGTTTTCAAGGTCTATAATCTTCCTAAAGTGATATGCAAAATTTGGGGTATGTGTCAATGTCTTCATTTATCTGTGGAGACAGTATGATCTCTCCCTGTGTTATCAAAGGGACTCATGTCTCTCCAAAAGGGTAAATAAGAAGTCTTACCTGAGAGAATCTCTACTATCAAACATATTATCTCTAAATAAGATGAGGCATATGGAGGTCCAGAATAGGAAACCATGAGATAACATGATGGAGGGTGTCTAGAATTTCACTTCCCCTTATTCTCTTGTTCTGCCAGTAGCAGGATTCTTTAGGAGATAGCAGGTCACTTTAGCTGTCCTTATCCTTTCCATAATTTGTATTTAGGAAGCCATCTCTTTCCTGTCTGTAGTAAAAGATGTTGAGGACTTGCTCATCAATGTGTCCTTGAGCTTGGGATCAGGCCACACAAATTATACTATAGCTAGTCTTTTCAAATACTACTTTCTTACCAAAACTAAAGCCCACAAAGAAAGGACACTTGGGTGATCAAAAAAAGTCAATTTTGAGCAGAAAACAGTAGTAGTAAAAATAGAGTTTACATAAACCAAAGATAAGCTGTTCACAAAGAACCATTTAGGACATTAACTTCTGCCTTTACATTTGTTGTCATTCTTTAATCCTTGGCATATGGCATTCCCAGAGTGGTTTCTAAAACACCAGTGATCCATAAGACTATTTTTCCCTGCTATGACTCTAATCCTAATGGATCTGGGGGAATGAATGGACACCAAGAGTTGGAAATTATGTGGGGCATTTTCTTAGTGAAGTCAAGTCACTAGGGCAAAGTTGAAGAGGAATGAATAAAACTAGTCCTTTCTAAAGGGAAAGCATACACTTTTCCTGGATGTGGCAGATTTATTTTATTGTTTCTCCATGTCATGAAGAACAAAGGACAAATAAACAGAATCAAAGGTTAAGGTTCTGGGAGAAATTCTATCAATAAATGTGTCTTAGTGCCACAGAGAAGACATTCTCTGTCTCTGAGTTCTGCAAGGATTCCCATGAGCAGACTTAGAAGAGGCCAGCATCAAGTAAATAAAAAATTGGAGGCAATAAACGCATCAGGCTGGAGTAAGTAGCAGGCCATGATGATTTCCACAAACACCTACTCTTCAGTGGAGCCTTGTATTTGGAGCCTCATCTTATCCTGAGCATATTAGTATGAGAGATGAGGAAAGTTTCATCAGGTCAAATGGGCATGTCAAGAGTTTTATTGTGCAGTAGAGCTTTTTAGTTCTTATTGTTACAAGAACAAGACATTTTGAGCCTGAAGAAGGCAGGGGAATTTGTTTATTGAAGAAGGCAGGGGAATTTGTTTATTTGTTTATTTATTTGTTGTTTGAATTCGTTTATTCTCAACTGTTTTATTACTGTCTGAATGAAGTATAATCCAGATGTAAAATTATGTTATTTTAAAAGCTTGTTTTGAACTTTAGTATGTGAACTGAAAATTCATGAACTCTTACCAAAATATTTATTAGGAATTGATTAGGCTTCTCTTTTTAGCAAAAGGTTTGAGGCTATGTTTTTTTTCTTTTCAATTTTTAATTTATTTAGTTTTTACTCTTTTTTTTTTTTTAAAGATTTTATTTATTTATTAGGAAACAGAGAGAGTGAGAGAGCACGAGAAGGGAGAAGGTCAGAGTGAGAAGCGGACTCCCCGCGGAGCTGGGGGCCCGATATGGGACTCGATCCCGGGACTCCGGGATCATGACCTGAGCCGAAGGCAGTTGCTCAACCAACTGAGCCACCCAGGCACCCTTAGTTTTTACTCTTGACTATAACCACTGCAAATCAACAGCATATAAGGCACCTGAAAACTGGAAAAAAAGTTATTTAGCAACAAAAAATGGTTTTCTTAACCAAAAAAATGCTTTTAATTTAACTACCCAGTTAAGTGTAATTAGTAACGTATGTTAGCATATATATATTTAGAATAGTGCTAGCTATCCACTAGAACATTCTGCTTTGTTGGAAAAGCTCTGTATCTATACTATCCAAGTTGCTAGATTGGCTTATATGGCCATGGGATACTTAAAATTGGCTAGTGCAACAGAAGAAAGGATTTTTAAATTGTATTTAATTTTAATAATTTAAATGTAAATTATCCATGTCATTAGTGTCTCTTGTATTAGACAGTACAGATCTAAAGGAGAGGGCATAGAATGACAATCCATGCCTGAAAACCAATTGGCTAAAAAAAAGTCAAGAAAAACTTGGCCAGGGATAGAAATTCTTAAGTTATGTAAGTCCATCGATAAGTACCAACAAACATTATTTGAAATTTGAGGGACGCATTCTGGAAGCTTAGACTCCAAGAAACTCCACAAGAAAAAACAGACTATTGTAAAATCCGGAAACAGCCAGATGGAGTGTTAGCATTTCTCGAAGTAGAATCACTACTTTTCCAAACCTTATGTATGACACCTGTGGCAGATGATTAAATTCATACAGGTTTAAAAACCAGGTTAAGCAAAGAAAGAACAAATATGGTGTAACACATTATGTAGGTTGGTCAAAAAAGAAGTTTGTAATTCAGAACAGTCTTCCTATATGTATAACATTCTTCTTGGAAAGTCGACTAAGGCTAGAAACAAGGGAGGCAGCCCCTGCTTCAGTTTGGCCAAAACACCTGCCACCGATGCACCAACCTGATGACTGATCGGGATCCTCCTGGAGGCTCTTCAGCTCCCCCTTCATCATTTCATAAATCCATTTGGGTTTAAAGGAGCCCTTAATAAAAAGACATATCAAAGGAAATACGGAAAGCCTGGGCTCTGTCATTAAATTTTAAACACACATTTTTCTTTCTCTCTCTTCCTCTTTTTTTTTCCCCTCTTTCCTTTTGTTCTGTTTTTGTTTTCAGGTTTTATATTTTGCTCCAAAGACCACAGCCCAGCAAACTACTAAATAATTCATTGGAAAACACAGTGATAAGTAGGGGATAGGCATTTGAAATACAGTGGACAAAGTGAAGTAATCATCAAAACCAGCCGGCAGCTGCTGTGCTTGGAACTAGGCTATTTAAAAATAAAAACTCTTTATGTACGCTGCTTCAGATACTTTACATTTTAGCAGGTCAGCTCCCCAAATGTCATCAAAGCCTGGGGGCTTTTTTTTTTTTCATTAGCAAGAATATATATTACATGATTTAAAGGTAAAATTTCAAAAACTGAAAAGTCTTAGGTACAAAAGACTCAAAATTAGACTCTTATTATGGCCACAAGATAAACTCTTCTGATTCTGATATCCATAGCATAAAAATGAGTACAAATTTTTCCTAGAGCATTTTCTAAAACCACACATGTCCTCATGCAGGTTCTGATTATGTTAATCAGGATCAAAGCCTGTGTGTACCTCCCACAGTTCATTCTGTCTCCCCAGTCAATAACATAAAGTCTTCCCATGGAACTTGACATTTTGGAACAAATAATACAGAATATAGGTATGCCTTAAGAGCCTTAGTGAATTACTCTGTGGGAAAGTGGGTGAAACAGCTACTTACATACTTTCTTGAAGGATTTCAGTCTTTGAAAACTTTCCATGCCAAGTACTAGGAGAAACCTAGGTACCAAACGTATCATTGGACCACATGGACCATAGACGGTCAGTCTGGCTTTGTGTAATCATAGCCATAGATGGATTGCTGTAGACCACAGAGCCCTTTGGGCTTTTTTATTTGTTTCTTGCCTAAACAATATTTATGCAGATGTAATCTAACCAATAATTAAAGCATTAGAGAAACAAATCAAGTTAGAAAAGGAGGAAAATACACAAACATAAAAAAAACAGATATTGGATAGACATTTATTTCCTTAACAGGAGGAAATAAACCAGACATTACTTTTGATCTTGTTATTTTAAGTTATCTGTATAGTTATAAAACTGACAAGTTCTATACTAGACCTTTTAAGAAGCCATGTGCAACACTCCAAGAAAAAGTGGACTTTTAGAATATATAGCTAGAAGTGATCACCAAAAGTGGAGTTGATAAAACCACTATAGGGAAATGAGTGAATTACAGAAAATAGTTATTTTTGTAATAAAGCAACACTGTTTCTAATGAGTTTTCCGATTGAATTAATTGTGTTTTTTTCTGTTCTTCTCATGTTCCCTTTCATCATTATTGCCATGCATTTAACTCATCGTGATGTGTTACCACTGATATTTATTTTTTTAACTCTTTTATTTATGTATTTGTTTGTTTCATTTGGCGGGTTTTTAAACCCAGATCCCACTGACCCAGTTGATTATTATCCTTTGCTTGATGATTTCCCCACCTCGGTCCCAGATGTCTCCACCCCCATGCTCCCACCAGTAGGTGTACAGGCTGTGGCTCTTACCTACGATGCCGTGAGGGTCAGCTGGGCAGACAACTCTGTCCCTAAGAACCAAAAAACATCTGAAGTGCGACTTTACACTGTCCGGTGGAGGACCAGCTTTTCTGCGAATGCGAAATACAAGGTGAAGTTCTAACTGATAGTGTAAAATTTAAAATGAATTGTCATTTGCTTAATACCTTATTTTAAATGCTTCCTGGACGGTTGTGAGTCATATTGCTGCAGTGGCACCAGATGGAAAACAAAGCATTTTAATAACTCAATATCTAAAATTAGAATGGGAATAATTGTATCTTAGGAAGCAATTCCAAGGCAAGGTAGAACAACATTAAGAAATGCCGAATGTTATTCAAATGCCACCAGATGCTGTGTTTGGGTAAATGATTTGATTCTGGACAAAGAAATGCCATTTTCCTTTGAAAATAGCAGAGCTCCACATTCATCTTTGGGATAGACTTTGGTATCTTTCTTTTTATTTGGAATCTAGATGGACACAAAAAAGAACCCTATTAATGTTACAGAGACCCATTTTATAGTGCATATGCCTGGGAACACAACCAGAAGATTTTGTTATAAAGTCCTTAGAAAGCACTCTAAGCCATTAGCATCTACTTCCTTAGTTTGCCTGGAAACACACACATGTGGTAAAGAAAAAACACAGTGCACACTCCCCTTTAACTAATGTGCATTAGACCAATCCCTTTCACTGAGTCATCCTACAACCCAGCTAAGGTAGAAACAGATATTGGAGGCATTGTCTTTACTTCTTTTCAATCTCTGTCAGCCAGCCTTAGCAACACCAGCAAATAGTTATATACAGGGACAATTTTGTTACCTCCTAAGCCAGCCACAATGTTAGTATATACAAACAATACACAAAATGTAGTCTAAAATGAGAAAATTAACAAGTATCTATCAAGTACCTACTGTGTACCTAGAACTGTACTAGATTATAGAGGCAGTTACACACAGTTTAGTTGTTGCTACTTAACATATTATTTATAATTTTGGAATGAGTGAGACACTTAGTTCCATTGCTACACTTCAAAGACTCCATTAAGATAATCAAGTGAGATAATATATGAAAACACATTTAAAACATAAAGCTTCACAAGATGATGATTTGGAATGAAAAAGATAGCTTTAAAAGTAAGATCAAACATTTTGCCCAGTAACTAAGGAGAATAGTTCAATCCTGGCACTCCAGCTCCTTCAGATGTCCCTTATCTGAGAAGAAATGATCCCTTCTCTTTACTACTCCACTGGGGTAGCTCTCAGACAGAGTTTGAATCTCCTGACATTTCATCCAGTGTTCTTTCCACTAAACCGCCATCTTGCTTAATCTAGCCTCTAGCCAGTGGTGATTTCAGGGATGACAATTTCCTTTGGGAGTGTCTGACTCTAAAGACCACGGAGATAAAGCAAAATCCCACCAGTAATATTGTAAATCTGCCTCTTTCTTCCTGTAGGCATGCCGGATCTGCTTTTAGTCTCTTTCAACTTTTAAATGTTATAAAATTCACATTTCATCATAAATCAGTTTTTAGTTGAAACCATTTTAAAAAGCTTTCCTTGGTGCTATCACCCTGCTAGATCAAGTATTTGGAAAAACTCTCCAGGCAAGTCCAAATAGTATCATTGATATAACATATGTTTTAAGTACCCTATCCATCTCTTTGCAGTATTAGATTTAAGGCTCAGCAGGACAATAAATAAAGATAACATTATCAGATAAGACAACCAATGAAACATATGAGGACATTTTATAAAATAAGTCTCTCTTTATATACAGATTGCCCAATTCTAAGTTTACTTTTAAAAGACTACTTTAAAAATTTTATACTTGTAATTGCTCTACTTTGTCAATACATTCATTTCACAGAATGGCCATGGGTACTTTGCCAGTATGTGAAATGTTCTGAAGGACGATGATTGTTCTCTGAAGAATGGCTTAAATTTCAGAATTTCTTGAGACAAATGATTTCAGTTGAATAGTTAATACAGCACACATGGAATTATTGAGCCTCACAAAGAATGCCTGTAAAGTAAGACTCAACCCAATAACTATTCCTTGTAAGCAGAGGCTGATTTCTCTCATGGATTGAAGTTTGGGAATAGAAAAATATATGTATTTTAAATGTTTCTCTTCCCAATGTCTTCCCTGACCTAAAGATTTCAATTACTAAAATGCTGTCCCCCTTTGTGCACACCCACACTCTACATCCTCACCCTGAGAAGAAGAGTTTTAGAGTAATGGGCGGGGTAAGTTGGATAGCAAGGATAAATACAGACCATATCAAGCCCACTAGAAAGTAATATGGATAAGCTTATATTTTTCAAATAATGGTGATAGAATGCTTTGGTTTTACATTGTGAACTTCTCAAACTACTTTCACACCTATCACTTCGTCTCATTCCCAAGCATAGTTTTATAAGGTAAACAGAACATATACAAGACAGAGGGGGAAAAAATAAATACATGGAGTCTAATGACCTGGGTGCAAGAGTTGGCTTTGCCTGTATGTCCTGTAATGTCATTGAACTTGCTCGATCTCATTTTTCTCATCTATATGATTGGAATATCCACATCTACTGCAAAAAGAGTAAGAGTCTCCATAGTTAAGTGTATATGTAGATTCCTTTATGAAGACATCATTAGGTTGTATAACTTGGAAAAGATTTCCCATGAAACTTCAGCTGGAGCTCAGGTGACCTAATGACATTATCCAAGGCTATCTCCACAGGAGTACCTTCTACTTCATTCAATCTCAAATCAAGCCGTATTCCAGACATTTTTATCTAAAACTCTGTTTTGATTTTCCTTATCAGAAGGGGGAATTTTCTGCAATGTACTTTCTTTTGTAATGATTAATTACATGATGTTTTATGTAAATTTCTATTTGAAATGCATTCTCTGACTATTAACTAGTGCTTACCAGATATAACATAGCCATTAAAGAAGATATAAAGTTGTGCAAGACTCAGTTATGCCCTCAAGATACTTATAATTCAATAGGGAAGTTAACACATGCCTAAAGTTATATATCACATTAGACAATGCATGCGCTATTGTAGGTAACATTTGTTTAATATGTTCCCTGGACCAGATACTATGTTTTACTTTACAGAACTTTAAATAATGCTGGGAGGTCAGTGCTATGGTTATCTCCATTTTATGGATGAGGAAGTTGAGGCTCAGAGGGGTAGTTCCTGTTGTGTTGGATGCTCTCAAAAGTAACTGGCCATGATTTTCCAAAGTACTTCTAGGTTATTGATTTATTCTGAATAATAACCTTCCACGAAGTTCCTGAGAAAACCCAGTGAATTCATGGTATTTACAGAATCCAAGTCTGTCATTCTAAAACACAAACAAGGACAATATTGCTTAGCAGCCCCCCAAATGTTAGTGATGTTTATGCCTAAAGAGACTAGCTTTATAAAAGTATGATATTTTCTTCCTAGCTGAAATATTTCTCAATGTCCCGTTTCTCCCCTTATTTCCATTTCTAAGACTTAGAAGAGTTCATGATAGTGAAGGAAGACAGGGTTGGAAGTTATATTTCAGCCTGTCAGATACTAGCTGCCCATGTTGTGTTTTATTTGATGAAATTCTATCTTCCCGAGTCTACACAGTATTTTTACATTTACTTAAGGCCCACATTTTTACAGCTATTTTAAAGAAGAGCTTCTGATAGATGTTTATGAGGTCATCACTTTAATAGGACGAATGGGCAAATCATCAAAATGTTATTAGTACAGTTAAATATTTATTTGATTTTGTAATGAAATGTAGGATTTTCATAGCTATAATCAGGATTCATAGTAGAATAAAAAGATATACCACACTACAGTAGTATAGAAGGAGATAGATGTGACATAGGTAGTGGAAAAGAGCTTTCCTTGATTTTCTAAACAGAGATATTAACCAATGTAATCAACATAAAAGTGAAGGTAAATATTAAACTTTGGAAAAGGATCAAGATCTAAATACCATGCATAAATTGATACTGGTAAGAGGCATAAATAGGCAAAATTTGCCTGATCGTAAGGAAAAATATTCATTAACCTGGAAGATTAACCTGTTTTTTTTCTTCATTACCATTTTGATCTCTTGAGTAAGCAATAAAAATAGATACTTTATTTTCTAGTAAGATATCTTCAACCTGCTATTCAAAAGACAAAGAATGAATTCAAAAGACAAATAATATTAACACAATTATAATTTTTTAATACATATCCAATTTGTTGTTCCCTTCCTCATCAATTGCTCCAGTGACCATACTTAAATGTGTGTTTCATGTGAACTTTGCATAAAAAGAAGACTACACAATACAACCTTGCTTTTGTTTATTTTTTTACAATAGCCCAGCAGATTCTGGAATCACTCAAAGTTTGTGCTGTAAAGAATTTTTTAAAAACCATAAGTAGATCTCTAAAAATTAATTTTATTACTGGTGGAAAATAATCATGATTATCTATTTAAAATACATAAACTGAAACTTCTGAAAGAAAGATTTTGATTATTACAAACAAATGAAAGTTAAAGTCAGTGCAGATTAGCTGAAAAATGGAATTGACGGAAGCAAGCAGAATTGGTCCTGACGTAGTGGTTATTGCCCTACTTGGGAAAATTGATCAGCTAGCTGCCCCTCTGAACAACGTCGCACCTGATTTGATCCACCGTGTTTTGGATCTACAATTAGCCAGTGTAAACTGGTTGACAGAAAGGAAGTAGAGCAAGTGCTGTGTCCTAGGTCTTATGCTATTTGGAAACAGACTCCTTGTTTGTTATTTGGTCATCTCTTTCCATGCTTTGACTAAACCAGGAGATAGAGTTCATCTTTTTCTCTTTGCTTATTCCCCTCTGGTACAGTCAGAAGATACAACATCTCTGAGTTACACAGCAACAGGCCTCAAACCCAACACGATGTATGAGTTCTCGGTCATGGTAACGAAAAACAGAAGGTCAAGCACATGGAGCATGACTGCCCATGCCACCACGTATGAGGCAGGTATGTGAAGAGAGCCTTGCTTCCAAATTTCTACTTTTGATGGTGCTTCCCAGGTTTTGTGGGAGTTAGAACATTCATGCACTATGATGTCTAAGTTATACCTTATCCTGCAGAAAATATTTTATACTTTGTAGTTTAAAGCACTTTTATATCTAGTATTATCCTCCCCACTCTAGAAAAGAAGAAAATGAGTCCCCAGTGGCTTGAGTAATCTGGTTTTAATCTGGGCATTAATTTGGGAGATCTGAATATAAATCTTTTCCCTAATACCTTCAAGTAAAGTCAGAAATCCATGCACTGAACTCTGTCCAAAACATTTGAGGCCTTGATTAGCAGTCATGGTGGGTATTTACTTTTTTGGAAAGAAATTAGATACAATGCATTACAAACATAATCACATTGATGTTTACCATAAATAACCTCAGCTGGGTATGGAAAGACATTTCTGGGTGGTTATGTTCACTCCTTAGAAATAAGACAATGCAATGGAAAAACCTTCATGCAATTTGAAATAATTCAAATCACAGGAAAATGTAATTCACTGTAAATCTTACCAGTCACATTTACTATGGATCATAAATGTTGAATTTATAACCTTAACAGACATGTGGTGCACTTGGCTTTCATAGTTCACAGAAATCCCAACATCTGAAGAATATAGGGTTTAACCTAGCATTTGACTGGTTTCATGGTATTCTGTTTAGGGTTAAACTACACCACACATTTCCAAATGTAATATATATATATATATCTATATAGATATAGATATAGATAGATGTATATATATAGATATATATACCAATAAAACTTTCTGGGTAAGTTGAATTTCTTTTTCCATTAGAATTTGTCCCATGACATTGCAGTTCATTTATTCCAAGCTACTACCTTAACTCAGAGTTTACTGTTAATATTTTTTTACATTTTTGTGGATACTTCTTTCTATAAGAAGTTTGATTTGATTTCAACATCCTTCTTTTTTTATCTTCTATTTTACATGTTTACATATATTAACTCTTTCTTTTAGAATTCTGCCCTGCATGCCAATATTCACAGCTTCTTAGGACGAATAAGACATGCTGAATGGGTTATGTTCTATGGGGAGAATAAGGGTCCTGCCCTTACTTTTTACTTGAGATGAAAGGAGTTAAATATAAACCAGTAAGGCATTGGGTCTTCCTTGAATGAAAGAGAAGGAGCAGTAATTTCCTCTTAAAGCAAGCAAATTCATTCATTTTTCCCTTTCATAAACATGAAGTGCACCCTAACATCTGACTTTCTCATCAACTGCGTAGCCTTGTAGGGATACCAATGGTGAGACCCGTTGCTAACAAAAAGATATTAACTGCTAGAGAGTGGTTCGTAGGAAGGCGATTGTCAAAACAGATAATAATCTGAACAAAAGTGTAAATAGCATGTGGATGAGATCCCTGGGTGATGATGAGAAGCAAGAAGTAATTCACAAGTGTCTGCAGACTTTATAGCTGTGAGAAGGAAATGAAGTGAATGAAATAATTCTAGGTTTGCTTCTAAGTCTGCAGTAACATAAAGACTGTATGGGACTGCATAGTTATGCATTTGTGCTGAAATTAGTTGTGATGAAGGTAAAAGTGGGGACAAATCCTTGAAATAAAACATTTCATTCTGTCCACGTGATAAATCCTTAATTTTATTCTAGTTAAGTAAAATAGTAAAAACTGGAAGGACGCCTGAAATAATGCAGAGAAAAAAAGCCAAAAATCCTAAGTAACGTAAGAAATACAACCACAGAGTTTTGGCCAAGTTGGAATCTGAACAAACAGATCCAAGGATAAGTTGTGTCTGGAGAAATAAAGGGAGGCTTCACAAAAGAAATAATAGTTGAGCAATGACCTGGGTGGATCATCAGGGACCCGTTCCAGGGACTTCAAAGGAAAGCAGCCTGTACAAAAGTACACAAGCAAGTATCAGAAAGATGTCTTCCAGAGACACTTATGAGTGATTCAGAGGGAGCACAGTAGTCATCAGACAACAAGGGGAAATGAGGCTATAAAAGAAAGTACAGTAAATGCCAGGGCCTGATATTTATTATTTGTTATTTATTTACATTTTTTAAGACTTTATTTATTTACTTATTATTATTATTATTATTTTAAGATTTTATTTATTTATTTGACACAGAGAGAGAGATAGTGAGATAGAGAGCACAAGCAGGGGGAGCATCAGGCAGGCCTGGAGAGGGAGAGAGAAGCAGGCTCCCCGCAGAGCAAGGAGCCTGATGCAAGGCTCGATCCCAGACCCCTGGGGATCAATGGCCTGAGCCAAAGGCAGTTGCCCAACCAACTGAGCCACTCAGCACCCTAAGACCCTAGTTAGTTAGTTGGTTAGTTAGTTAGTTAGTTAGTTAGTTAGTTAGTTAGTTAGTTGAGAGAAAGAACAAGCGAGAGAGAGCAAGTAAGCAAGAAAGGGCAGGAGCAGTGGGGGGCGGGCAGAGGGAGACTGAGAAGCAAACTCCCCACTGAGCAGGGAGCCCTACTTGGGGCTTGATTCCAGGACCCTGAGATCATGACCTGAGCCAAAGACAGACACTTAACTGACTGAGCCACCCCGGCACCCCAAATATATATGTATATACCTATATATTTGAGAAAGAGGAAGAACACAAGAGAGGGATGGCAGGGGGAAGGGGCAGAGGGAGAGAGAGAGAGAGAAACTCAAGCAGTTCCCCGCTGAGCATAGATCCCAACTAGGGGCTCAGTCCTACAGCCCCGAGATCATGAACTGAGCCAAAAGCAAGAGTCAGATGCTTAACCAATTGCACCACTAGGTGCCCCTCTTATTAGTGTCATTTATTTACCTTTACTCCAAAGAGGATTGGTAGTCAGTGAAGAATTTCTGAAAGGTCACCTCCAGGCAGAACCTGAGAGATTGGAGAGGAACAGATGAGAACCATTCTGCTTGACTCAGTAGGCAATCCTGAGGTCGTTAGGGCCACATTCCTCTCCAAATAGGGTGCAGGTTATATGATAATCCTAAACATTTGAGATATTGATTCCAATATAAGAATCTCTATTCACCAACATTCATTGGGCTTGAGGAAAAAGAAAAACTTGCATACCACCTAAAATTAGTTGTTAGATTGGTTTTTTGAAAAATACCCACCTGTTCAGTGTATTATTTTGCTAGGTGAAGGTGAAGTCATTTTATCTTTTTTGAATACCATAACAGATTCAATGAAGCAATCTAATCATCACCATTTGACTATTTTCTAAATAAGCATCATTTTGAATTTTAACCCAATTAAGAAAAAACAGATTATTCTGACTACTTAGAAAGACAGATGATCTTTTAATTACGTCCATAATCGGACAATTCCTTATTATTCTTGGTATAATACTCTGAGTCAATTTGTGACCATACATTACCTTCCTCTTGGCTTAGGAAATATCATGAATGAACTCTTTATGAGAATAACCTTTCTCAAGGTAGTATTGCCTCTTTGGTATTTTGCTATAACTAGTCTTTTCTTGCAAGAATGTCTTTGTTCTTGTTTCATTAAAACCATATACATATGCAGTACTCAGAATTCAGCTACACTATACCTATGTATGCTCCCTCTTCTGCTTCCTTTTTTTTTCTTTCTTCTTAATTTAAATACATTAAGTACCTTGTCAGGATATCATGATTAGGTGCAGCTTTGGTTAATGTGGAATACTAGTGGCTTTGAGAATCAGGTCATTAAAAATAAAATATTATGATCAATGGAAATGTTTGGTGTCTCCTTCATTTGAAATTATATTCAGGGAGAGAAACAGAAATAGTGTTGCTCAGATTCTGCATGATAGGGCCAATGTAAGGGCCAAAGAGAATGGGAAGAGTGAAAAGTTCAGAATTAGACGAAGTTGTACCTATCTTGTGATTCACAAGTATTCTCATACAGAGATCTGGAAATTTCTCCAGAGCCCAACTATAGATCTTAGACATGTTCTGAAATTTCCCATATCAAACTAAGGGTAAGGAAAAGAGACTGTCAGTAATTGACTTGGAGTATTATGCTTTGCCTCGAAGGAAAACTCACTGCATTTCAAAGCATAGACAATGAAAAAGCACATCTAAAGAAACCTGGAAGATACTGGACTGGCTTTGCCAGTTTACTGCCACCTTTAAAATATATTTAAAATTTTGTTGAGCACAATGTAGGAGTCAAAATAATTTCTCTTTGTTCTTTTACGTCTTGGCTGAGACCCCACTATAATAAAAGATAGATGAATAGCAGAAAAATAAACAGGAGTTTAATAATATGTATACCTCCTATATACATGGAGGATACCCAGGAATGGAGTAACTCCCTGAAATGGCCCAATACAATCTTAAATACAATCTCCAGCTAAAAAAAGAATATGTAGGGGTTTGGGGAGCCAGTTATGGGAGGTTTTCTGGCACAATAAACAAGAATGGTATTATTATGCAGATTTAAGTTGCTGCCTTCTCCCTAGTAAGAGTTTCTAGAGATTTTATCATCCTCTTCTTCCTGGTACAGAGAGGGAGACACTTCTAAATACAAATTTCTCTTCTAAAAGGGTAACATCTACTAAGTTCTCAGAGCTTTTCCTGTGTCTACTGTTTCTTAAATAATCAGCCTAAAATAACCCTTATGCCAAAGAGGCATATTTGGGATGATAAATTCTGGTCCCTTTCAACAACAGGTGGGAAAAGTAGCTCTAAGATCCCCCCACCCCCATGGTCTCATGCCTTCTCATTCCATGCTAGGCTGATACTAAGACCTTCACAGATTCCATACCTCCTCTATTTTCAAATTTTCCTTTGCCTTCTTGCTAAGAGATACCTAGTATATTTACCTAATGAAGCAAGATGTCTTAACTTGCATTTAAATTCATTCTTTTTGTTTCTTCTTCTTCTTCTTGCTTTTAAGAAAATGCAGAATTAGGTGACATTTTTGTTTTAAAATCCTACAGTTGTACCAGGACTGTGTCTCTTGGAGACACGTAGCCATCAATCTAAGTATGTGTACATTTCTTTGTTCTTATAATGATTCTTACATGTTTAGTGTGGTGCTCACTTGGAAATACACATCATACTTTTCTCCTCTGCATTCATACGTATTCTGTTCTCCTCTCTACATTTACACCTCTGGAAGTCACTCAACTTTCATAGAAAAACATTCATTTCTATATATTCGTTTGGTTGTTTGTTTAATTAAAATACTTGAAATAAATCGTAAATGGTAAGATCAGCATGATATACTGCCTGATTGATTCTGAATGTCAACATCATGATTAGAAGTCCCATAAATGTCTGCTTTCTTTCACATCCAATGACAAGGCCTTGTCTTTGTGTCATCTCGCAGCCCCGACCTCTGCTCCCAAGGATTTGACAGTCATTACTCGAGAAGGGAAGCCTCGCACTGTCATCGTGAGTTGGCAGCCTCCCTTGGAAGCCAATGGGAAAATTACTGGTAAGCATCTCTGCTTTATTTCCAGCATTGCTCTGCTTGGCCTGCAATTGCTTACTTCATGTGCACGGCTCATGTCGTCTGCATATTAGTTTTCTGTCCCAGCATCTCAGTGGACTTCCGGACGCTTGTGGTTGTCTCTTCTTGCCCCCTGCTAACCATGGAATTTCTTCTAATGGTGCCTACGAGTACACATGCATGCACATTTCATTTGAGTTGCTTCCTGAACAATGTATATTTCTTTTTTTGTTTTGTTTCAGTAGGCATTCTTTTTTTTCTCCCCAAATATGTTTATTTTAATTTTTCAGTGTTACAAGATTGATTGTTCATGCACCACACCCAGTGCTCCATGCAATACGTGCCCTTCTCAATAGTGAACGATGTATATTTCAATTAGTTTAAACCTTTTGTTTTTCATCTTGTGGAGCATTAGGACACCTTCTAATGGAATGTCTCTGAGCATAAATGACTGAAAAGAAGTTGGTTGTTTGGCAATTATAAAATACAAAAGACACCTAATGACCGAGTATTTTTGAATGGTACATACAAAGGAGGTTTGTCTAAGGGTTTTAAGTTTCTCACTTAGCTTTTAGCTTCTTACTTAAATCATAAGCTTCGTAAAATACTTAATATTGACTGACAGAAATTGAACTTAATGAATATTTCACAGTGACAGATTTTATTTTGCCAAATATTGCTGATAACATCAATGCCTAATTAAAGCATCCATTAGAAGCCTGTAATGTTAATTTAGTATGAAAAATATAATGGAGTTCTATCAGGGATTTTGCATTTAAATGATCACTTTAGGCTTTTAATAGATGTCTCCATAGCATATAATTATTATGAAAAATATTGTATAACTAAAAATGTGCACATTATAGTCTAATTAACTTGAACCATTGGGTTAGGCACATGTAAGAGTCACTCCTTTTTCTTCTTTTCTTGCATACAAGAAGTGGATAGTACTATTATAAATTAACAAAGTAATTCAGTCATTCTCTGATAACAGAGATAAGCATGGAAATTACAGTTCAGATGGCCCATGTACTTTATGAGTTACTTTCAGAATTTCCCAAAATGAAAAGATAATGTGAAAATTCCAAATGTGATTTAAATTTAAGCTGAAGACTTGTTTTCTCTAGGAAATTGTTTCGAGTGCAATCGCAAACAGAAATTTCATTTTAGCTAACAAATATGGAAAAAGAAGAGGGATATTAAATCTCCCCCAAATCGTATATGCTTAGTTGTCACTCTGCCAGGTTTCTTAAAATGGAGGCTGGATCATTCCAATTTCCTTTTACTTTTCCCCTCAATGTTATGATTTATTTTCATTGGTTCTATTTCAGTACTTTTGTAGATTTTGATTTGTTTACATGATGACTTTTTATTATGTTATAAACTGTAATTTATAAGCGTATGGTAAATCAATAGATAATAAGTTTAAGAAGAAAAAAACAGAACAGAAGTTGTCTAAATAAAAATGAGTTCTGATGGAAAAAATGTATTTTGGTAAAGGATAAAATAAGCCATATACCATCCAAATTCTCCTCTCTTATTTGAATAAATCTCATCTAATAGTCAGTGTAAACAATAAAATGTGTTTTCAGCTCTGGAAGAAGCTTAGTTTTGCTTTTTGAGGGAAAAAATTGAACTGCCCCATATTAAGAAATGCAGATGAATCTAAGCAATAAAATACTGTGTGACAAAATCACAGTGCATGTATAAGAAACCTCCTCCACATATTTTATTTAGAGTTGTATATTCAATATCCTTTCTCTCAAATGGTAAAGTAAAAGTATGGGAGGGAATAATTTTTACCTTTAAGAGCCTAGTTCATTTATTAAAATCAAATTATTATTATCAAGTTGAGATATTTTGACTCAAGTCAACTGAGAGCATACACTAAGAACCCTTAAGACAATTTCTCTTCCATATATATTTTCATTCTTTTAGTCAAATTATTTCCAGAAAACAAGATGATAAAATATTCAAAATACCATATAGCAGAGGGCCCAGACTTATTATACTCAGTTTCTCATTAAAGTACAAAGGTACAAAGGAAATGGGAGCTCTTTTCTGGTGTGTCAGAGCATGTGTGTGCCTGTGTGCAAGAAGGTGCTCACATACATCCTACCGTTTCTTTGCTTAACCACATCTCTGCATGTACCCAGACATAAAGCAGGGTGGTTAAGAACCTGAGAGAGATGCATGAGTAAGTTGACTTTCTTAAGTTCATGTTCTCATCTATAAAATAAGGATAATAATAGAACGTCTTTTGTTTAATGTAATAATGAAGTGCTGAGAAAAGTCTTTGCCGTCCAGTGAGAATTAAAACAAATAAACTATTATAATCCCCACTTGAAATCCATTCTAGGGTGAGGCTTTATTAGTGTACTCTGCATAGAACCCAGATCATCAATTTATAAATATATATACTTCAAAAAAATTAAACGAAAAAAGAGGACAAAGAAAGATCTAGATAATGCCAATGCCTAAATTCCTTGATTGTAAACTGGCAGTTTAGGAATTTGGACTGACATTTTCAGGAGAAAATGGTTCAGAAGAAATTAAGCATTTATTATATGCTTGGCATCCTGCTAAGCACTTTAGTATTGTTAAGTGATCCTATCTTCCTGTTATTCCATGTTGAAATGAAGAGGTGAGGGGTTTCTAGAGTAAATAACTTCCCCAAAGTCAAATAACCAAGAAGTAACAGAGTTAGGATTTAAAACTCATGTTCAGACTCTTCACTATTACACTATGTTTTGGTCCAGCTTATTAGTATTCAACTAGTCCAAATCAGTGACTCTTAACTGATTTATGATTTAATTTATCTGAGGAAAGATTAAGCATGCTATATTTTAAAAGCTCCCTAAGTGATGTGAATGTACAGCTAAGGTTTTGAAACGTTATGCTAAACATTATGCTAACATGCTAAATAAATGCAACATCCAACATTATTTATGATCAGAGACCAACATAGAGGAGTTAGACCTTCAGAATTTGTTTCCTTATCAATACTATCCAATGGATAAGATTATGTTGTCTTTTTTGTGTGTCATGTGATACCCTAGTCCAGTTCCTCTTTCTTGAAATTCTCTTCTCTCTTGACTTTTTTAAGATCACCTACCCTCTTTTCTTCTCAATTTCAGGCCACAGCTTCTCAGTCTTATTAGCAGCCATTTCTTCCACCTGTTTCTTAAGTAGATCTTTTTAGTTTCTTTGTTACTTTCTCTGAAAAAGTTTATATAGTATAGCCAGGGCTTCAGTGAACACAAACTTATGTCTCTAAAATCTATATCTCCACCCAACGAATTCTAAATACACATATCCATACCTCATATTGTACATTTCCACTTGCCTATCTTATTGGCACCTCCTTCTATTCTGCAATCCCTCTCCTTTTCCCTTCCTCCTCTTTTTTCTTTTCTTTTTGTTTTTTCATTTGTTTGTTTGTGGGGGTTTTTTTGTCTGTCCCCCACCATAACCAGCCAAATAATGCACTATTATATTCCATAATAGGTTATAAGATGATCCAAAAAAGCTGGGCATTCCCTGCAATCATATGTGTCTAAATATTCTTACTAACATCATATAAAATGTTTCATGTTTACCTAGTTGCAAAAGTTGGAAACTTAGCCATCTTGACTTCTTCTTTTATGTTCCCTTCCCATATAATCAGGAGAGAAAAATCTAAATGCTCATAATACAGGGCTGAAAATTCTATGGAAATAGGTTTTAGATTTTGTTCAGTCTCTTCGGGATAAATATTGTTGACACTTAGTAGATAATTAATAAATATTTGTTGAGTAGAATAATCATTGAGTTACTATTAAATCTACTGTTGACTTGAAATAAAATTCCAGCTGTTCCAAATATAGTATTTCCTTAATTACTAATATTAAGAAAGAAAGAAGGCAAGAAGGAAGGAGGGAAAGAAAGAAAAAAAAAGGGATAAATGTAGCATTTACTAAATAGTCACTATACAAAGATAACATAGTAGGAATACCCACATATATTAATTTCTTAAAATACATTATCTGAGACCAATTTATTTTCAGATGAGAAAATGGAGGCATACTTAAATTAAGCAAGGGGATCAACGTTGCAAAGCATGGAAATGATAGACCTATGAGTTGAGGTCAGATCTTGAATCCATAGCCTGTTATTTCTTAATAATTTTTATTAGGAAGGAAGAAATAGGTCCCTCATTATATATTTATCTATAGACATGATTATCAGAATCAGTTTTTGAAAGATGAGGAGCTCTCACTGGCCTGAGCTCCTTGCTAATAGTCATCATCTTGGTCTTTCTGGTACTTAACAGCTGAACCTTGGAAAGGAATCTGATCTGTGGAAAGCAGTATGGAAAAAAACAGAGGAAAGAGGTGAAATTGAACACTTTTTGACACTTTTTACAAATGCAACAACTTCTTTGTAGAAGTAGTCAAAAATGACATATGTATGATGTTACATTTTATATATTTAAACAAATGTAATTCTAATGCAGTAATGTCCACTTGAGTTAACAATCCCGAGTCTTATCACCTATGACAGGAGATAGCTCTCATTATTTGGGTAGTTATGGTGAATAAGAACAAAAATGAAGTAGAAAAAAGTAAAAGAAAAAGATGAAGAAAGAAACTTGGATGAGGGGAAATGGACATATAGGTACACAAAGGTTGTGAGAAACCCATGAATTTGTTCTAACCTATGTGGTTATGGAAATCTCTACAGTAAGACTTCAATAATGGATTTAATACTCTCCAAATACGCCAAACGCATATATCCTGATGAAATTGTATGCTTTCCCTAAGACTAATTTTTAAGGTTTTGAATGTTGTAGTAGTATATTTCTATTCTGCATCTCAGTTCTCGTTTTTATACACACACACACACACACACACACACACACACACACACAAGATGAGCTTTCCCATAAATACCAGGATATCACTTCAAATATGGTTTGGTAATTGTCAGAACCCAACGTATGTACCTTCAGTCGTACTTACTTGATGCCAGAACTGCCATTTTTAAATGCTTAACTGAATACATTTTACAAAGAAAAAAAAATCCCCAAGCACAAAGAGGGCAAATATTTCATTCCCACTTAACAAATCAACAAAATCAGGAATAAATGTAGCTGACCTGGGATGAGAACAGTTCTCCAAACTTTCAGTGTCATCAGGCACCTACAACAGCCCATGATAACTCTACAATTGCATTAAATGTCATGAAAGTAAAGCATCTGTGCTTACTGGCTAGAGGATTTCATTCAATAAGTGAGTTTCAATACCTATTATGTGAAGAGAATTTTATTGGTTTCTCTGAAGAATAAAAGGTAAGATATGGCTCTTGCACTAAAGGAATGTTTTTATCTTTTTGAAGAGATAAGACATGCACATAATAAAAGTTAAAAAAGAAAAAAGTATTACTAGTACCAGGGTCTTCTATCTGGTAGATGTGTTTCTTTGGGGACAAGAAGGAAGGCTACTCTGACTTAAAAAATATTAGAAGATTTTATTGATATTGATCATGGGGGCTGAGTTAGAAATGAGTCATAAACAACTCCTTTGTCCAGTGATATTTCACAATCTCTTTTGAATTACAGTATTCTAATTTTAATATTAACTGGAGAGTCCTACAACCTTTTAAGTTTTACAGACTTCTTTACCTTGGTCTTTTATCTTTTACTGAGTGCTCTGCATCATAAGACATTCATAGCTGCAGCAGTAACATCACAACGAATACCAAAAATATTACAGATTCCACATAATGACTAACGTAGTGATTCCTGACCTTGCTTGAACACAGAAATCATCTGGGGTGCAGACTGTCAAGTTCACCCTTAGCCTATTATGGTATCTATTGCTGTGTAACAGGATAACTACAAATTTAGCAGCTTAAAACAACACACATTATTTTTTTATCTCAGTGTTTCTGTCAGTCAGGAATCCACGCACAAGATTTATAGGCATCAGAAACTCCCGTATTTTTTTAAGATGGCTGATATTTTTATTTTGAATGGTCTGTTCCATTTTCAGACTCTGTACATGAGGCAATGATTTGTCTAATCTTTGCAATATCAAAAAAAATTATTACTTCCTTAACTGAATACTGGAGTTTATAGATTGTGAATGCATAATAATCACTGCAAATTATATTTGGGAAAACACGAGTGTTTAGAAGCGGAAGTATAGCACACAATCAGTACCCTAAACACAGTTGCCTTCATCTATTTCTGCAGCTTACATCTTGTTTTATACCTTGGACAAGAACATACCAATTGACGACTGGGTGATGGAAACGATCAGTGGTGATCGGCTTACTCACCAAATCATGGATCTCAACCTTGACACAATGTACTACTTTCGAATTCAAGCACGAAATGCAAAAGGAGTGGGGCCTCTCTCTG
Organism: Nasua narica; assembly: GCA_028533885.1. Lineage (NCBI taxonomy): Eukaryota > Metazoa > Chordata > Mammalia > Carnivora > Procyonidae > Nasua > Nasua narica. Next base: position 61,117,067 of record CM052808.1, read on the forward strand.
ATCCCATCCTTTTCAGGACTCTGAAAGGTTTGTATCATTTCCTAGTACAGCAGTGGCTTTCTTTTCCTGTGGGATTGTTGTAAAATACTTAAGGCATCTTTGTAGGAACTGTCTTTGCCTTCTCTGTTGGCAACATGACTACAATGGACATTCAGAATAAATTAAAATGTATCTTTTCATGCTAAAAGCCAACATATCAGAGAAAGATCTATTGTGTTAACACATTTTCTGCCTTCAACACAAGGCAGGTATATTTAACTTAACTTCTTTTTTTCCCATTTACAATCCTTTTGGAATTTTGTATTGATTTCATGTATATTGGTTCTATTTAAATCATAAATGAAACTTTTTAGTCATTTTATGTAAGGAAATAAAAATTAAAAAGCATTGAATTAGATGAATGCCACACTACTGCCAACTTTAAATGTTTTCTTTGAGGAACTATTGTCCTTATATATAAAAAGAAAATTTCATATAGCAAGACGGAAAATCTCAAACAAGATGAATCTGTTTATTTTAAGGACCTAGGATAGCAACAAGGGAAAAAAAGAGTCTTACAATATGATTACTAGAAGAAAACACCCCATGCTTGCAGGAGTAAAAACAGCTGCTCAACACATGTTCATACAGAAAAAATGCTGAGGCGCTAGAACAGTGACTACATCGAAATGATCTTCACGTTAGTCCTTACTATTTTAGAACAGTATTATTCTTCTGGAGGACAAATGGTTTCAAGAGCCTCTATTATTTAGCAACTGAAAAAAAAAAAATCAAACGTTTCATAGCTGATATTTAAAGTTGTATATTTAGGCATGATGTATGTTGTTCTAAAGAAGGATGTTTGGCTCTTAAATCTGTGACTACATTCTATCGATATCTCTGGCTGAGAAGTTGATAATCCATCATGGCAAACAACTGAAAAATTAGAAACATGAGAATGGTTGACATTTTCACCCAAGTACTTGACATATTAAGAGAAGAGTCTTAGAATAATAGTATAGCCATTCAATTCCTCTAGGAAAGGTACCCTAGTAAATAGTGGACTTTTGAATTCTGGTGAGGGAGCTAGCCATTCAAAGCTGGCGTTGGTAACAGATAATCTGAAAGTTTGCCAAAAACACACAAACAAGCATTCAGCCTAAGTCTTCTTGACAGTTCTTAGCGACAGATTAGAAGTTGGGAGGGAGGCAGGAGGAAATGAGCTAATCTTCTTCTCTCTGGGTTTTTAGGACTTCATGTCTAAATCAGGTTTCACTCTAAAAGAGCAATCGAAAGGAAACTGGTTATTCATTTTGTGGGAGCATGAAATGTAACTCGATACTGTTTCACAAATGCCTCATCTTTATCTATAGATAAGTGCCAAATTAATTTCATGCTCATATTGTGTGCCAACTAGAAATCTCAGGGAGGGTTTAGGATGACTTAAGGCATCCAAATGTATTAAGCCGCAGAGTGATGAGTTATCACAGGATTTACAGGCCCACACTGATAACCATCCTGGAGATTATTTAATGAACTCCATATCTCATTTGGTACTATTTACCTTAAGTACCCTAAACTCATCTGTGAAATGATGTTCAGAACTGAGAACAAATTCAGGAATTTGTTATGTTGTAATAATTCACAAGCATTCTTTTCTAATATCCTAATTTGAATGTCTAGTATTGTCTATCCTCAGTATGTCATGCCCAAATAATAGACAATTAGATTTTAGGGGCACCTGGGCAATGGGTTAAAGCCTCTGCCTTCGGCTCAGGTCATGATCTCAGGGTCCTGGGATTGAGTCCCGCACCAGGCTCTCTGCTTGGCAGGGAGCCTGCTTTCCCCCTTTCTCTCTGCTTGCCTCTCTGCCTACTTGTGATCTCTCTCTGTCAAATAAATAAATAAAATCTTAAAAAAATAAAAAAATAGACAATTAGATTTTAAAACAAATCTTGCTCATATGGCAAACCAAGTTTCAGATGTCTTGATTGCATTCTAAATTATTTAGAGATACTGATCTTGCCCATCTTTATCAGTAATTGACATTGTACCCACATGCATCCTGCATGTTATAATGGCAAATATTCTAGGGCAAATAAATTACTCTTAAGAGATTTGAAGCCACAGTGAACCAAATCTACACTAAACACATCACATCATGCTCCTGCTCTCTGGTTTAAGATTTTCAGTTTGCAAAGCTGGTTCGAGACATAAGGCCTCTGATGAACAGAGGCCTCTGTTCTTGTTTGACAGCAAGAAAGGCTCAAATGTTATCCTGAAGTTGAGAAAGCTCTCAGTACTCTACTGGGTAACAGGTAAGCGTTTCATTGCAAATCATGCCCCACGCAGGTGTTTCCAAACGTCATTCTTTCATATGCAGTCTTTGCAAAGACAGTAGCATTTACTACTAGAGACTAGAGTTTTGTCTTTGGTTTTAGTCCAGCAAGAGGCATATAGGAAACTCAACCCATAATCACTGGTTAATGAAAAGGACATTTATAATTAAAAAGGGATTAAATTACAATGCCCTTGTGTACATGCATATATGTGGTACATCTGATTATTTCTTTGGAATGTTAATTAAAAGAATCTTGAACTTGATTCTCTGACCACACAGGACTCTGCAAATACACACCTCCCTTCCCCAAATATTCCCCATTAGGATACCCATACACAGTGAAAACCTTGGAAGATGTACAAGAGGTATTTCAATCTCTGCCTTTCACATGGGTTATTCTCTTGGGTAAACTGAGCTTCTCCATGTTGGCCTGTCAAATAATAGGAAGAAAGGATGCTTCTGCCGAAACAGACCAAAGTAGAATTCTATAGTGGGATGGAGTCTTACACACAAAAAAGCAGAGTCTTCAGCAATAAAAATCCCTAGAGTGTAGTCTGTTCTCTGGGCATCTTTAATCATCATTCTGAAATGTGCATCTTTTCCATCCAAGGATATAGAACTGAGAGTTCCATACCCAAATACAGAAAAGTTTTATTCTTCACATTATTTTTGACAAAATAAGTGATTTTCTTGACAAACGGCAGGAGCAAATAAAAAGTGAAGACCCAAATTATGATACTTTTAAGCCATTATTTGTCTGTAATAAAAAGGTGACTTTTAGGATATGTTTTATCCCTGTTGGAAAATACTCTTTAGTTGATAACTTTCTGGAGACATTCAAAATTTCTCAAGTTATATCCCGTCGAGATTACTAACAGTAAAACAAATCCAGAAGGTAAGAATGAGGATGACGTTGTTGCCCATAACGTACATTTACTTGTCAATTGATAAAAATTTTCTTAGACTGTAGATGATGTGTGGGGATGATTACAGATGAAGGGAGAAATGAATGAAAATGAGACAAGATTGATTTTCCTCTCTTTTTTTTCGATGTCATTCCAAACATTTCTCACCTAAATCTGAGATCATAATTAGGGTAGTTTCTCAAGTGTGTTCTGTCTGGCTACCAAACATTTACCCTTCCTGAATTGCACAGCCACATGTGATCTCCACATACCCTCCTCGTTCTTACCAGGGACCTGGTTCAGCACATCGTACAACAGAGTATCCTTTCTCAAAAACTATGTTAAGATTTCAGTGAAAACCCTAACCCTGTCTATAAATTACAGATAATGCAGTTGCCTATCAGAAACACCTTTCATCAATAGTCCCCTAATACTGTAATAAAATGGATCTTGAGAAGTCATTAGTCTTTAAAGGGAAATAGGAGAGAAAATGAAGATAAAAATTAAGCTGTGATGATTAGACTAGGGAAAGATTAGGTTGGATGGTCTGGTGAATTAAAAAAAAAAAGTTTGTTAAATCTTGAAGAGCTATAATAACATTTATAAAATTTATTTAAAACTGGTAGAATCCTAATATAATAAGCATTCTTGTATGTTTAGTGTTTTCCAAAGAGTGATTCAGAGTTCAAAGTCTACTACTTATTAAGATAGCCTTTCTTGGTCCACCCTTTTTCATAAAATATATTTACATATTATTTTAAAAGGAAAGAAATTGTAAGTGATAGAAATTTGTAACTGTTTAGAATTTGTCCTTCTGTGAGGTGACATTCATAAACCCTGTTCATCTGAAAGGAGTTTTTATTAACAGTATCATTTTTTGAGTATTTCCATTCTGCATATTCTTTTGGGCAATTCCATTAATTAGTAAAGGAAGGACTACCACTTCTAAGACCTTTGCTTTATTTTTCAAGCAGTGATAATGGATTTGCTGTGAGACTGCCACGCAGAATGAGAGAACCAGGGTGCTTAGGTAATACGTTGCTGCACATGGGAACACTATTTTTTTTTTCTCTGTGTGAATTTAACTGAAACATATAAAGAAGCCAACAGCAAATGTAGTGGCCTACCTGTCAAGTTTTAGTGCAGTTGAGTTCAATAAACCCAGAAGATTTGAAGCTTAAAGAAAGCTTAAAGAAAACTCAAGTATAGGGGAAATAATTCTAATCGATAGAGACTAACAAAGATCTACATTGGTCAAAAGATCCTATCACAATTTCTGTAAAAGCAATGATATTGTGGATTTACCTCCTATGCAGTTATATTTGGTTAATAGAAGAGAAGCCACTTTAAAAAATTTAAAGATATTTTAAAATTAAAAAGTCACCTTCAGGAACATTATTCATAATGCACCTGAAGTTGTGAACAGGTAATAATTCTCTTCACAAGGTCTAAAAATTTGTTAAACCATTTAGATTAAAACACATTTACAATATTCTATTATTTTACCCTATCCATGTGAGAATTGGTTAACTTATCTGGTTGACAAAAAAAGAAATCGAAGACAAGAAAATAGCCTCTTTACCTTATTTAAGATATATGGGTGATAATTACTTGGTGATCACATGAGTTTTTATGTATTGTGTTTTTAATTAAACTTACATGATGATCTTTTGGAGTTGATGTGTAGAAGAATGAAACAACATATTTTTAAGAACATGTGTAGCAAAAACCATTTTCAATTTTTCTCCTCTGACTACTATTTAATAGAAATAATCATATCAACCTTGGTTCTTTATCAATTTTATTTCAACAGGGCTTTAGCCTTGATATGAAAACTTGCTAACCAAACTGTCGATTTGAAGTGTCAGCTTCCTTGCTAGGAAGTGTCAATGTCTAATACTATTTCTTTCTTCCCCACAGTAGAACACCCTGACAAAATGGCTAATGACCAAGGTATGGTGGCTCAATCTGTCATATTTTCTCTCCTTGAATCAATTCTATCTGTTAGAAATGTCAGTCATTATTTTGTATTCCTTTTCTCACCTGGGCCATACACCTGATGAAGCAGACACTGGCGTGATAATTAATCTTGTTAATGAAGTTCTGTTTGGCTGAAGCTGCAGGTCTGTTGGGGAAGATGTAAATTTTCTTGAGAGGAAATTGTTTTGTCTCTATTCTGAAGGACCAATTAAAATGTCAAGCTTCTTTGTATGAAATAAATTTTTAGTCTCTGTCTGCACTTCTGAATAATTCACATTAAGTATAATTAAGCTCAGCATAATTTTCAAGCTGCTCTTACACCCTTTCATGAGCTATGGATTAAAGTTCTGTAGCTCCACAGAGAAAAACCATAAATCAAGTGTGCTTTTTCTCTACAGTGAGCTTCTTTTAATAAATAAAAACAAAGTTAGGACAACTTTTTTAGGGCATTGCTATTGTTCATTTTGAAGTCAGAAAGCTTTCACTCCGTGAATCAGATGCTGGTTCGACTGAATTTTATTCTCCTTCCATTCTTTTGCTAAAAGCTAATTCATGTAGAGAAATATGCATGGCTTTACACAAAGGAAAATGGAGATAAATAAGAATTATCCATCAATTCACAGGTAGATAAGAATTTGCTATTATCATGATTTGCAGACGGATAAATTATTTTTACACTAAAGGTAATTGGTAGAATTCTAGAGGAGAAAAAGAATAGCTTATGAGCTGTATTTTTTCAGCCTGTTATATTCTCTAAAGAAGGGGGAGTTGGGAAGTATTTGCAACTTGCGGTAGTTGGCGATGTCCGGATTTTGTCCGTATTGGTTGGCCCAGAGTCTGCAGTTGGTCATTTGTGCCTTTTGTCTCCTGCTTTGGACAACCTGTCAGCAGAACCTGCTTGCAGGCATCATGTCTTAGAACGGGCCATCTTGTAAGGCGGAGGGAAACATTCTTTTCAACAGGAATCTTTTTTAACTTTTGAACTTTTAAATATTAAGCATCTGGATATGAAGGCTCACTAACAGAAGATTGTCTACATGAGTAGTATTTTATTTAATGATTCCCTGTTCAGGTTTATCCCTGGGTCCTTACATCACTCCTCTACTTCAGAGAACACGGCTGGGACTTCGCAAATGGAAGCAATAAAAATGAACAATACAGAGAAATATCTACCCAGAGTTCACATTTCCATTAGTCACCTCAACTTTCTTCCTGCTTATTTCTCCTTAAAATATTTTCGTAAGATCAATATCTATTAATGGTAATATTTGTCAACTATTAATGATGAATACTGATTAGTTAGCCAGTATTTACTGAGGTAAATTAAATGTTAGTGCTGGCCAGATCCAAAGCTGGAATAATTAACTAGCAGAAGTGGTTTTATTATTTCATTTATAAAATAATTACAACAACTTTGCATAGCCTTCTTAACTTAAATGAGTATGAAACTTCCACAGGCAGATAATTCCTAATTTTTGAAATTATATTTAGAGAAATATATAAAGAAAGAGAGAGAAAACATACCAAAAAAAATTTTTTTAAAGTGAGTGAATGAGCTGAAATGTTACATTATTAGACACTCAGGGAATGACATGCCCAGGTTTCTGAACAAATGGATTTTGCTTCTATTTTTCAGTTAGCTGTTTTGTTTAATATTATTTTAAGCTAGCGAAAGTATATTTTGTAAATTGATCCTTTTATAAAAGAAAAAAAGAGCGAATTATTCCCTGGTCCCTCTAATCATAGACTCTCCATGGATTTTCCTCAGATTTTCATATCAATAGTGAAATCAGATCTGTTATCAGGGAAAAAGTAATTCCCAAGAATTATTGCCAGTGGCTGAGTCTATTAATATTATTTGGGCAATTTTCCTTTTCTTCATCTAATACTACTTAAAGATTCTGTCACATATTATACTACTTGGTGCCTTATTCAATCACAGCTGGTATATAGTTGTTCAAACTGATAGGTTCTAAATTTTATATCAAACTCAAATCACTTGTAAAATAGAGAGGAACTGACAACAGATAATATAGTGGTTACAAATAAGATCTTTAAATTCTTACAAAGAAAGCATATCAAATTTGCTGGCCATTCTGCATTGATGACTATGTAGAAGAAAAATAACCCAGATTGAAGATCCTTCTAAGATTGATGAAAATAAGAGGAAAAAGCTGTTCTGAATGTTCTCACTCGTAGCACAGAGCCAATCATTTGAGTATGTTTTACTGTGCCCACCATTAGACCTATTTGCCCCTCCCCATGGTGAAGTGATCCCATTGTTACATCTGTGACAGGAGCTGAATTTCTGTTCAGAGAAAATTCAATACCTTGGGTCAGAGTGAACCTTGCAAAGATGAATCCTAAATAGAAAAACAGGAGGTCGCATTTAATTTACCTGTGAGAGAGGAGGAAAAGTTTTGATTATTTTAACGAAGTATCCTTGTAGACTTTTGTCACAATTACTCTTTCTTAGAATCCAAGATATTTCCCACAAATGGGAAAACAAAAAGTAGTTATATTTGAATAAGCTGTGATTTGAGGAAAATATTTTCTCCTGAGTAATAGCAGTAGTAGTCTGAAAATAGACAATTTGCATGGAACTCTTTTTCTCTTTGTGTAGTTATAAATTGATTATATCTAGCATTTTCTTATCTCTCTAATCTCAGCCTCCTCTGTAATTCCCTGTTTTTTGCAGCCCCTTATCTCTTGTTACACATCCTAATTTTTTTCTCTAGTCTCTTCAGGCACAAGTGGCCAATAGGTTTGAAGGTAATCATGAGATTTTAGAGATTAACCACAGAATTTAATTTTTAGGAAGGTCAGGCAGGATAGGGAAATTGTATGGGCTATGCGAAGTGAGTTCAGAGGACGGAGAAATGCTGTGCTTTTTTTTTTCTTTTTTCTTTTTCATATTTTGATAAGGATCCTATCAGTTTGTGTGGTGTGTGTGTAACGTGTGTAATGGTAAAATGAACTCTGGCGAAGCCCTACCACTGTCTCTGTTTACAGAATTCTTATTTGATCCTCACTGCTATACTGTGAGTTACAATTATTATTCTCATCTTGGCGATGAAGAAACTGAAGCTCAGAGTGTTTCAGTCCCCTGTGTATAGACACACAGCTAGGAAGTAGCAAGGCCATTCAAACCCTGTGGTTCGTAACCCCAGAGTATGTTCATCCCGTGTGTGTATATGGACATATACACGACCGCCCACTCATGTTGAACAGATATTTATGAGGCTGCTGCATCTGAAGCTTGTGTATGGATTTCTTCCCAGTATCAGCTTTCCTTTCCCCATTTCTGTGAATAGTCCAAAGAACAGAGAATAGAACAGCTTTCAATCTGGGGTCATCTTGTCAGTGGGAAGTCACAGCACTAAGTATGTGATCCTGAGAGTCAGTTGTCTCGGGAAACACAGGGATGGTGCTAATTCCACTGCCTTAGTCCGCTCAGGCTGCTAATACAAAATGCCCCAGACTGGGTGGATTAAACAACAGAAGTCTACTTCTCACAGTTCTAGAGGCTGGGAGTCCCAGATCAAGGTCCAGCCAAGTGGGTTTCTGATGAGAACATTCCTCCTGGCTTGCGGACAGGTGTCTTCTTGCTGTGTCCTCACATGGCAGAGGGAGAGCCGGCTCTCTCATATCTCTTCCTCTCAGATCAGGGCCCTACCCTTGTGACCTCCTTTAGCCTTAATTACTTCCACAGGGCCTCACACTGGGTGTTAGGAATTCAGCATATGATTCCGAGCGGTGGGGGGTGCAGAGCACAATGCAGCTCTCAGCATCCACCTTCAAAAAGAAAGCTGTTCTCTCACTCTCGCTGATTATCTCCCCAGTGTTTCCTACAAGGAGGCAGAAGGCAGTGCTTTGCCTAAGGTCACACAAATACAGTTGTGGGCAGACGTGGATACCAACGTGTTTCTCTCTGACTCCCGGAGTGTAATCTGTCCAGTGTAGACTGCTGCTCTCTGTATGAAAAATGTGGCTCTTTGGTTTTCTGTAAGGAGCTTCGACCTTTCAGAGTTTCCCACAGAAGCTTTTATAAAAGCCTCTGTTTGGGGTTACAAAGGGGAATGGCTATGACTATAAAATATAACCAATTCTCAGAAGTCATTATCATCAGATCAAACTTCTAATCTTAAAGGATTGTTTTTACATCCTTATATTCTGTTTAACCCCCAAATGTTCTCCACTTTGAGGTGTCGATGTGTTAAAAGTGGTTCTTCTTAGCATAAGCACAGATGTCTGCAAGGTCAGGTGTGTTTCCATGTCTGCCCATTGGGGCACTCAGAGAGGTGCTAGCACCCTGTCACAGGACCTGAAAGAAGGCAGGAACCTTTATGAAATGTACCGTGTCATCGCTGAGATCAATCAGGAAGAAAATGCTGGCTTCAAGCACTCTCAAGTGTCTTTCCCTTTCCATTGCCTGCCAGAGGGGTCATCTAAAACCCCGAAGCTACAGAGGAGGTGGAAATTCACAGGTTGATGTTTGCATCTAGGTGCAGGTGACCTGCTGAGAACTGCCCTCCCTCCAAGAGGGAGAATTACTCACTTCTGAATCAAAGTAACAGCGGATAACAGCCCTGGCTTTCCCATCTGCACGCAGTGGGTACTCCGGGAGTGGTGGAATGGGCTTGGAGACCTCAAATTCTAGCGCCGTCTTGCCACTGTGACCTGACTGACCTCTCTCAGTGTCCTCACCTGTCAGATGATGACTCCTGCCCAAAGTATCTTTTGTTTTCTTTCAAGATTTCAGATGATCAAACTTGAGGATTGGTGTGGGTTAAACTCGGGTATAGCATCTTCTCATAGCATAGTGAAGCATAGCATAGTACTTCACATTTTTAGCATTCCCAGGATGCATCAGTCATTCTTTTATGCACCGTCCATGTGCGCTCGTATCCTCATAACATCCTTCCAGATATAGAAAATGAGACACCGAGATGCTCAAACTTGTCCGAACACTCACAGCACGTAAGAGGTTAGCCCAAGAAACAGACCCCGGTTAAGTAATTTGAGAGTCTCTGCCCTTAACTGCTGTATAATTTCTGGAAATGCAGTGAGTTAATTGGTTCCTGCTTTGTTATCAAGAAAGTAAAACCTAAATGGCATCACCATACGTTCACCTAGTTTAAAACTCTTTGTCTTTCCTCAGTAGGGTATTCAGGCAAAGTACTTAACACTACACCTGCCATTTTACACCTCAGCGGGTTTAATCTCATGAATAAACAGAACGTTAATTGTTTCCAATTTCAAGGAAATAGGGTTTTCAAGGCAGTCTAGTCAAGCTTGGAATTTAGTTAATGTAATCCGGACTTTGCAGGGTTTGGATTACACCAGCCAGGGTGCTGTTTGAAAAATTGAAGCCGTTAGCACCTTTTGATAGGAGCTGTTTAATTGAAAATTAAAACCTCTTTTTACCCTATTATTGTGCAGAGTTTCAACTACTTTATCATTCAATTGCTGCTACACCCCCTTGAAAGAGAGCTATTCTCACCTGTGCTGTTCTCAGGTCCAAAATTTTGCAATTCTAGAAAATTGTGATTATGGTATAAAAGTGGGGGTGAAAAATGAGTCCTGCGTTTTTGACAAAGTGTTGAGGTGCTTCTCTTGTTCCCAGCAAGCAGTCGCGGAGCTGCCTAAATCAGCCTCTCGGTGGTAGCTTTTGTGTTTCAATCCGTAACTTTGAATGAAAACACGTACTCAGTACTCTTAGGAGGTGATGCGATTCATGGCTTAATTGTAAGTTTCTCAGACCTGAAAGTTAGACAAGCCCTCGAAAAGATTTCTCAAACAAGTTCTTTTTGTAAGAACCACTCCGTTGCTGAATGTCCTTCTTTGCTGTAGACATTAGCCAAATACCAGGTTCCTGGCTGGATTTTTCTGCCCATTACTGTTATATACCTGGACTCTGCCTCTTCAGTTTTCTTTCCAAAACAGATGGCTCACCAATGCTTATGGAGTAAAGTCAGTTCTTTGACATCAAGACCTCCCAACTGCCCTTTTCTAGCCTCGAGACTAGTTCATCCCTCCACGTAGATTACAGTCTATTAGCAAAAATGTATAAATCACTCTGGGAAAGGAGCATTTTCCCAACTCCATGCTCTAACTGGTACCTCCCTCTCTTTCTCTAGTGAGTCAGGTCTTCATCTTCTAAGACTCCCTTTCCCATTCTGCTTTTCTCCAAAAAGCTTTTCTTGCCTTTCCAGGCTTTTGTTCTTCTGTATGTCCATATCACCCAATTTACTCCTTGCTCTGTTATCCATTTCTTATATTTCACTATTTATATTCCCAACCTCTGGGCCAGGTTGTAAATTCCTTGATGGCAGAGGACTGGTCTGATTCACACGGTCATCCCCAGTTTTCAGTCTCGAATTGAAAATCTGTCATATCGTAGTTGCCTGTTAAGTGTTTGTTGAACTGAATTATGGCACACATCTTTGAGGAAATAGTCACAGAGTAATCTGGAAAGAAAGACCTTACCATCTGATCAAAAGTATAGTTGGGATCTAAAAGCAATAATACTCAGGGCCATGGACACTGTGTATGTTACTGATCTTGGGGAAGATGAAAATGATGTGAAAATATGTCTCCACTAAGGCAAAAATAACTTGAATATTCATCTGTTAAGTTAAGCTAAACTGGAAAACAAGTTCTCTTTAATTCAGAAAATGGTGGTCACATTTGTAGATGATTCTGACCTCCTGTGCACTTTTCTTGATCTCTACCCTTCCTGTCATTTCTGGTTAGCAGAAAATGTATTTTTTTTTTTTTTTTTTGCATTTTCCTGGCTGCTTGTAATTCTGAGTACAGAAAGGAGAAAAATCAAAACTAATAAGTGTTGATAAGATTTTGAAATTTCAAACATGAAGTATGAAAAGAATTGGACTCACTTTTGACAACTTGCTGGTTACAATGTGCCTAGCATCATGCTGGGTGTGATGAAACATGAGAAAGAAGTACTGCTCCATGGGTCCATTTTCAGGAATCATGCAATGTAGTTCGGAGGAATATATAAATACTCCCAGGCCAACATTAAAAATACGAAATGTGAAATTAAGTGGTGCTATCTCAGATGTATATCGTCATTATAGGGTTTCAGATGGGCAATCACTATTGGTAATAGCAGAAAAGACTGCTTAAACCCAAGACTGGACTTTTACTCTATGAGTAGAACTTGATTCAACACAAATGATTGTGGAGGGAAAGATTACTTGAACTTTTACTTAGAGAAATCCTAGAATTAGAAAGTCAAGATGCCAAGAGGCTGCTCATAGAGTGAGGAGTGCAAGGTGCATTCAGGGGACAGTTAGGGCCACTTTGGAGAATAATGCACAGTGGTAGAGAGAGGGAGAGAAAGAGAGAGAGATAAATTGGTGAGACTTTTGCTCTTTCCCTTTGTTCTAACGCAGCAGTTCTCTGGCTTTCCTGCTTTTCAACACATCAAGCAAGTATCTACTATCCACATTGACCACTAAAGATCAGCATGCTCACCTCCAGAACCCTGCAAACCCCATTCACTCTTGGTGGCTGATGCCAATCATACCTTGCTTCTTGGCTGGTAGGGGGGTTGGAGTGGGGTGAGGGGATAAAGTATCTTAGATACCTAAGTATCCCTGATCTTTGAAGAGTTTTCCTAGCCTTATTTGCCCACTTCTGCTGTGCCTTTTCTGAACTGTCACATTTGCTTGTCCCAGTGCTCAGCATGGTTGCACACTGAACTATTTCCCTTTTCTTCCAAAGTCAGTGGTGTTCTGTGTGTCCTATTGAAAATGAAGCCACCACTTCAAGTCACACATCAGAATCAACTTTGAGATGCTCTAATTTTTATCCAACTCACCACCCCAGTCCTTCTTTTATTTGTTAATTCACCCACTAATGGTAGAATCGTCAGAGTCAGACCTACTCAGCTGCTTAAAATGAGTGTACTTGTGAATCTTTCTAAGCCACAGTTTACTCACCTATAAAATGGAACTAAAAGTTTCTGCCTCATGGATTCATAATTAATATTATTCTCATGCTACTTATTACAACAGTCTCTTATAATTTATTCTTCATACTCCACCACAACACTTTTTCTAAAATACATATTTAATTGAGTTACTTTTCTGCATAAAATATCTGCAGTGGACCTCTGGCTTCTGCAAGGTGAATTCTAGACTCTTTAGTAGAGCATATAGGGAGTTTTATTATTTCATGTCTGCCTTTCTAAGCTTACCCACCTTACTCTTTTCTGCCTGATCTACTCATCTTTTGATTCTCAAATCAGATGTCACCCCTAAAAAGTCTTTCATCATTTTACTAGGCATAGTCAATCATCCTGTTTTTCCATTGTGACACCTACTTATAATATTTTTTAAAACTTTTGGCCATTCAGTATAGTTATTATTACTCAACATTTCCCACCTTTGCTAATTTATGATCCTTTGCAATAGTCATTTTATATCCCTAATACCTAGAACAGTGGGTCCATTCAGTACATTTTTTGACTAGATGGATGGTACATGAGCTGATACATGAATGAAAAAATTTTGTGCTCCAGCAGTGTCGTTATTTATACATACTAGCAGCACAACTAGTGTGATCCCGACATTCTGGTGTTTTCCAACTATAGTTGCAACTTCCTGACATACAGTCACTTGGAGAAGAAAGAACTTTCATGCTCTTTTGTTACTTATCCTTGTACTGCTTGGTAACTTCCCTCAAACACCAATAAATTTCACACTGCCTTTGGGATAAGCTTGTGGACCATCCAGATAGGGGAGACCTTCATGATCATTCAGTAAATTTGAGAACTATTGTTCTTTTATAATCCATGAAAGATTCTTCCTCATCCTCTACATTTTAGTCTGGTGAATGAGCTAGCTGTTGGGAAGATCTAATCATCCAAGAAGAGTGCCCATGTTTAGAGAAATGGGAGGCTTTTTATATTTTGATAAAGACAAGACTGCACCTAAGAGGGATGTCTTAGACCCACATACTGGCCATTACTCCAGATATGCTATGAGCAAGAATGCATACAAGGAGAGAGGAGAAAATTCCACAATCACCATATTATTCATATATATGTATTTTTTCCTTTTCTTCTCATTGGCTAACATCTATGATCGTGATCAGGAATCCAGACACCAGAGAGTCTGGCATAGCGCTGCTTTACTCTGGTGCTTGCAAAGGAAAAAGATGCAATGTTTGCCAACTTTTTCCTACCTTAGAACATTTCTCAGGCAACTCTTCTTCACCTGTCAATTGCTACACTGCAAAAAACTTCAGGAAGTCAGGACCTAAAATCAAACTGAGATGTCAACCAAGAGCCAGGAATTAGAGGTTCATTTATTGAAATTGTTTATGTATGATGACCATAATTTCCATTTTGCCCAGGAGTGTCCTGATTAATACCCAATCCAGGCATAACTGATAATAGCACCCTCTTTCATTCTTAAAGTGGCCTGGTTTTCATAACTATATGGTCATCCAATCCATGATGTTTGTATGTAGAAAAATAATCTTAGATTTTAGATTGATTTCTAAAGATTTAAAAAATGAATTTACTTTTCATTGTATTCTATTCTGTCTATATTTTATTGCATAAAGTCAGAAGTTGGAACTCCAAAATAAAAAAAAGTGCTTCTCATGGCCAAGGAAAAGATGGATAATCACATATTTGGTTCTCTTACATTGTGTTTAACTCAGAGTAGCTCACCAAATACCTTCCCATTCTCGAAAATTACTGCTCTCAGACTTGCCACAGGTGACAAATATAAGGAGATGTTATGAAGGAAGGCAGAAAAAAGGATTTGTTGAGCACCACGTCCCAATATGTGGCAAGCATGTTAGCTTCTCCTACATATTAAGTAGCAACATTCTAGTTTCTTTCAGCCAATGAGCTTTCTGTCATGTTTACTTGAAAACATGTGTTGAGGAGAGCTCATTAATTCTTTTCCATTAATATATGTTTTAAATATCCTATGCATGAGTTATGATTTCGCTTCCTGGCTTTTAGATATCCTGATGCCTTTGTCCAAAGTCAGCAGTATTATCCACTTCATGATAAATTGATCCCTTAGACATTTTCCCAGCCTGTGAAAAATCATCTGCTTCAAAACAGATCTCCATATGATCTGTGTATTGGACCATAAAACTGTTTACAAGTGTCATTAATAGATATCCTTTATCCACTCGTACACAGGACACAAAATCAATTCAATTTCCATCATTATCACCAGAATTATTTTTATAGAACCAATTCTAAGATCAAGAAGATACCTCAGTGTTCTGCATCCTTAGGAGAATGTATATTGAACATTTGTTAGATGACCAATCTGTTCATTCAATTTAGATTATGAACCATAGGTTTTTCTCAGGATTGATTGTGTGCGTGCCATTCTGGAGGACCCCCTCTTATCTCTACTCAGGAAAGGTAGGTTAAAGAATAGATCAGAACTACCACATCCAGTTTTCTCCATGTCTTCTGCACATTAATTTTCCATTAACTCTTCCCTGAACTTGTAAATATCTATTCAGAAAAAAATGGACTCTAGAAATCCCAATTGAATTAATCCTTGTTAGGTGCTGATAAATTTTTTTATCATGGATTCTCCATCTTCCCATAGCTGCTAAAAGTAGGGACTTAATGTACGCATTAATGTTTCATTTTATACAAACACACACACAGACACACACCACAATAAAAATATAAAAACAATATTGTAAGTAAGTGATATGTATGAACAAAGACATAGAAAATAGCTTATATAATAATTATAACTTAAACTTTTGTTCACGTTAATATCATTGAGCATTGTAACTCACATTAGTCACTCATCAAGCCTTGAGAACACAGTATGCAAGTCACTTTGGTAAACACCAAGGAATATCATAATAAGCACATTCCTACAGGAGGTCATTTTACCTCTATCCACTTTTCCCCTCAATCCAGAGAGTAACTGGAAGGGAAATCATGAAGACTTTAACTTTTGCCCAAGGGAGCATATGTCTCGCCAAAAAAAAAAAAAAAAAAAAATGAAGTCTCCTACTGAGATCTATCCTTTATCCTTTGAAGAAAATATAAAAGTTTACTCTTTAGGGCGCCTGGGTGGCTCAGTTGGTTAAGCGCCTGCCTTCGGCTCAGGTCATGATCCCGAAGTCCTGGGATCGAGTCCCACATCGGGTTCCCAGCTCCATGGGGAGTCTGCTTCTCACTCTGACCTTCTCCTTCTCATGCTCTCTCTCACTCTCTCTCTTTCCTAATACATAAATAAATAAAATCTTTAAATAAAAAAAAAAGTTTACTCTTTAAATGACTTCATACTTTATAATCCTGTAAAAATGCAAATAAAAGGAGGGACATGAAACTTCTGGTTTGGATCCACCTAATAGGTACCTATATAAAATAAATTTAGAAATATATAAATAATTTTTAATAACTCTTAAAATAGTTATACACTTCCTCTTTTCAAAATTAAGCATAGGCTCATTTGTTTTATTGTTTTTGCTGAAAGTACCATTTCCTGGTTTCAAAACCTAAGGAAAAGTAGAAAACATCTGTTTTAATTATAAAAGATTTCTGAAAGAAGTGATTTTTGGATGAAATTACCTGGATAAAATACCTAGTTGGTTATATGATATATGAATTCATTACTCTTTAGCATCTTGATTCCTTTCCTCACCCTCATTTCTGTTACTAAGAAAATATGGTTACAGACTAACACAAGATTTTCAACAGAATGTAATATGTTATTCATAAATTACATTACATTACTGTGTTGCATAAAGTCATGATACCAGTAATTCTACAAAAAAGAAAACAAATAAAGAAAAACTACTCATTTCCAATTTTTTGAACTATGTTGAGCTTTATTTGAATACAAAAAAGCCAGTATACATTGGAATGTACTACATTATTTTTACAAATGTTATATGTAAATTTCAGATATTTATTATTGGAAATTTTTAATTTCTAAAAATGTTAGAGACAATGCAGTATGCAAAAAAATCAGTAGTTTTAATCTAAATATAACTGTAGAACACATAAGACTGAAAATAATACATTATTTTTATTTGCATGTAGTTCTTTCAATGATACTAGACAATTAAAAAATTATAATTAAACCTAATAGCAATTTTATAGTAAAAGATAGGTTAACCTGTTCTTAAATCTTTAAAGTCAGTACAAATTAAAAACCATGTGCAGTTGGTGTTTAATCCTATAGGATTTAATCCATATAGGATTGGGACATAGTGAACCAACTCAATCTGTTATGGCAGGATCCTCACTTAATACATGTTTTTTTTTTTATTATCACTTCCCTGAGGATCTAGGACTGTGCCTTACATTAGCAATCCCTTAATAAATTTTGGATGAATTATTACCAGTTTTATGCTCCACTAATAAAACAAAGACCTCCGGGATCAGACCGTACTTTATACTTTTGCGTCAATTGACTTTCCATCTTGCAGAATCACATTCATCTTCTGTTTCCCTAGATCAGTGCTTATGAAATTTATCAAGTTAACTAAACACATTCAGTATTTGATCCACATCAAAAAGGCCTTAAAAATACTTTGAAGTGCAAGCGATGACACTCAGTGTCTTCTTTGGTCTTCAGTGTCCCCTCATGTGACAACTTTGTGGTTCTGGCCTTAGAGCAATGGGAGAGTCTCTTTTTGGTTTGTTTTGGCTTATTATTTTCCTTACAAAGGAAGCTTTTGTGGAAGTTAAAAGATATTATAGAGAATAGAAACATACCAGCACACAAAGTTAAAATTTTATTCTCACGTCTTTAGATAAAGAGATCCCCAGACTCCCCAATATCCCAGAAATGAGTTTTGTGTTTCCTTACTGAAGTGGTTCAAGGACTCTAAATTACCATAAATCCAATCTTGCTTGCTGATGATATCAAGTTTCTTTAAAGTACTTTCTGTTGGGTTTGTTAAGAGTTACTTAATTTTCTTTTGTGGTATCAATCTAATTATAACCAACAAAAAGTTAAGCAATGTCAATACACTAGAGTGTGTGGGTAGAATAGTCAAGTTTTAAGCTGCCCTCTCTTCTGTAGAAAGCATTTCCAGAATTCCTCTATCTGACATAGAGCTCCAACCATATGACATCTGATTTTTTTCCAACCTATTGAAATTCACAGTGTAATCAATAGCCTCACTAAATCCTGGGGTGGGGGAGCCCTACTCATAGAGCTTTATGGCTGAGTAATATATGGATGTGCTGTGGGTTTGTTTTTGCATCTTCGCACAAACTAGCTGGGAGACGGAGAAACTTCATTAAAAAGACATTTGTCAAGATGCTAGAGGAAAAGGAAAATCCTCCACAGACTATTTACCTAATTTCCAGCCAATACAGGATTGCTCCCACCAGGAATCATTTATTGCTTTACTGGCCTACGTGATGGGACTGTTAGCATCTCTTTTGGCTGACTGCTTTGCAATCTAGCTGCTTTCAGATGTGAGAAAAACTATCTTAATATTCATACATAACTTCTGTCTCACTTCATTTCTTTCAACATTGATCCTACAATGTCCCATGGGCAAAGCTTATCCTCTGTTCATTGAAAACGCAAATGTGTCAGGGTCACGCAAGTAAAGTATCTGGAAAAGGCTTGTCCACATTTTAGTCAGCCCCCAAAATGTTCACATTTGCTGCTTATTTCATTTGCTTCTCTCCTGCCTTCCCCCATAGGGGAGCCTCCATCTTAATACCTGCTTTATAGACCCACAGTCACCGGCCAGCAGATTTTAAATTTACCAGTTTATGCTGAAAACAGAGGATGGTGTGATTAGATTAATGTATGCATTGCTTGTTGGAAGCTTGACATCCTAACTTCACCTCTGGCTTGATATGAAAAGAATTTCTAAAATTCTGAACGTATGATCGGCTAACAAGATTTAAGTTGTTCCCTCACAATGGTTTTGCAAATAAAATGACATCTTGGAAAAGCGTTAGCAAGAGGAGTGTTTGAGATGCCAAACAACATCACAAGAGCAGGACTTGAAAGTCTTAAAGAGGAAGGAAAAATAGGGGCACCTGGGTGACTCAGTTGGTTAAGTGTCTGCCTTTGGCTCAGGTAACAATCTCAGAGTCCTAGGATGGACCCCCCCCATTGAGCCCTGCATGGAGCCCCACATTGGGCTCTGCACTCAGTGAGAAGTCTGCTTGAGATTCTCTCTCCCTTTGCCCCTCCCACTTGTGCTCTCTCTGATCTCTCGCTCTCTCTCTGAAATAAATAAGAATCTTAAAAAAAAAAAGATGAAGAAAAATAAAGTCTATGCATGTGAGCTAATGACCTATGTTATTGTGGCTGACTGCCTCAGTTGGCTTCCTCTACATCATCCACTGATTGTAACTGCTTGCGGATATAACTCCCCAAAGTGAATAAATGGAATCTTAACTGTATTCTTGTATGTGTTTGCATATAAATTCAACTCCCAAATGTATTCCTATAAAATGTCAACCTAATAGATATTCTAGAATTCGAAAGCTAACAAAATAATTACAGGTCTACAAATGTGCCAATAGAGAAAGGTATTACCTGTGGTGAATCACCATTAATTACATTTGGATGATGGTACAATTCTGGTTATTTCCTGGCTCAGTGCTCTTAAAGACTGCTTTTACAACTGTTACACACCTACTGGAAAGTAGTGTTTCCAGTAATGTGATACTAAAGAAGCCTTCTTCCTTCCCTGCTATGTTTGTAAGAAATATTCAGAATAGGTATGTGCGTGGTGCCATAACCCCACTCTTCACTCCCTATTTAATATCTCATTCCCAGACACCTATTTGGCACATACCACAAGGACTGCTCAAAACCCATTTATAAGACAAAATGTGCTGGAGAGTAATAATGCTAATTTGCCACAAAGTCATGTTAGATGGATGGGGCCTCTTGCAGCATGAAGGAGGGGGGCTCTTCCTCTCTAGGACCCATGACCAGCAACCTTTCTGTTTTGAGATGTTCAGGAAAACAATATTGCTGTGACTTTTGGGGACACTTTTTGCAATAAGGTTGGAAAAAAGAAAAAAAAGAAGAGGGTGGATGACTTTTCAGAGAGGAATTGAACTTAGCTTGTTTAAGAGTCTCTGTTCATGACAGATTTTTCTCACACATAGAAAATAACATTTTCTCACAAAGTATATTGGAATTAATATTCTCAACCATTCTTTGTGGTGGCCAAAATACCTTGTTCAATTGTTTATGTGTTTTAAAATATTTATTAGTTCTGTTTTCTTTTATTGTGCTTTCATGCTCTGTATCCTGAACATACTTATATTTTTCCAACAAACAGGTCGTCATGGAGATGGAGGTTATTGGCCCGTTGATACTAATTTGATTGATAGAAGCACTCTCAATGGTAAGTCTATCGATTAGGTTCTGTTGGATTAGGTATATTAATTAAATGGTTAATTCTAGAGTGTGCGAGGCAAACTTTTTTACTTAAAGTGTTAAGAGCCCCAGACCTAGGGTTTTAGTGGGGATAATAGAAATATGAAATTCTTAGCAAACCTGTAGCATATTCTACCAGCAGACAATGCCAGTGAGAGTCAACAAGTACACAAAACAGAATCAGTTAGAAAAGCTTAGAAAAATCACTTTTATAAGTGATGCAAGGTTGTTAACAATAAATAGAAAATCTAGATTTTAAAGTGTTATATGTATTTAAAATATTTCCAAAAATTTAATATTATTAGAAAGAGGTGATATCTAAGGTAGTTTGAACTAAACCCACCCAGTTTCCCAAAATGAAGTCACTGGGACCTTTTGCCTGGAGAGTTTACTCTTCAGAATCCTCTAGCACCTTATTGCTAATTTTTCTACACACTCTCAAGATTCAACATTTATATCTGCTCATTCTAATGGATAATTCACATGTGTTGGGGTTGAGCAGACAGAGGTAATATCTGAACTGCACAGAAGAAGCAGGTTGGTGTTGGAGCTGTCTTCTAGGACCTCGTCCTCAGGTTGGCTGAAATGGAAACTGTGAGAGAATGGAATAATACTAGCCAAACTCCCAGGGACTGATGTATATATGCTAAATTCCTTTTATAGGTTTTTAAAAAATTGTTCCGGTTGCTCTTGTTTGGTTTGGTTTACTATAAATATATTCCATATATTAAAAATACAAATATGAACACTTGTGTACCCATCAGCGAGGTTAAGATATAAAATATTCAACATACAATTGAAATGTCTTATATGTCTCTAACTTATCACATGCTCACCACCATTTCCTCATTGCTATAACCATTCTCCCAAATGTGGTGTTTACTATATAGATATATATCCCTAAATGTTATATTATTATACATGTTTATCACTTTATGGAAATGGCATCATACTATATGTGTCTTGTTGCAACTTGTATTCATCTTTAATTTTGTTTTTCAAGATTTATCCATGTATTTATAAATACCTCTCCTTCATTTATCTTTACTGCTGTATATTATTTTTTATGAAAATAGCAAATAGATGTATATAACCATTTTAGCAGGTTTTCATGAGATATTTGATTACTGAATAGATAAATATTCATTTGGGTGGTCTCCTATTAAAAAATCCATATGGGAAACCAAAACTGCAATCTAAAAATTGCTTGCTGAGTGAAAGATTAGAATGAAGGGTGAGTTACTTGATTATTTCCTGTTATACGCTATGATAACCTAAAGCATCTATTTTCTCCAAAAGGACATATGTATCTGTGGAGAGTAGACCAGATGTTCCAGTTAAAGACTCAGTGCCCCCTCCTCTGCCCGGTAGTGGACTCAGGAACATATTTTTACCTGTCACCTCTTCTTTTGTAATTGCCACTCATACCCTCTTCTGCTAATAATCCATTTACTTAACCACATAAGTATAATTTATTACATTTAGGCTTCTTCAATATATTCCAATCAGACCTGTATAAGGTTATATCCAGAATGTTCTTTCCAGATTACTACAATCCTCACCACTATTGTCTTACACCCAGATCCTCTTCCCTCATTTAGTGGCACTATTGTCTCCTATAGGTATTTCAGGTTTAGACACCTGGTATAGCTAGTACCTGGCCCTGGTAGTTTCCAGGTTCTCATACACACAAGGGACACTTTAGGGAGCTCACTGCAAGAAGATGAGAGGAGGGATATGTTGGGACTGAAAATAGTACCCTTGGGTGTGCTCCTTAAATGGGTTTAGATAATGGTGGCTCCCTTCCCGAAAGCATGCAGGTTTTATCATCTCATTCTTTTGCCTCAAATTTTATCTTAAGTCTCAACAATATGCCAAACACACTTCATGCATTCAAGCAGTCAGTTAAGAAATGCTACTAAGCCCTCACTGCATGCGGGGAGCTCGCTATGAGCTAAGCCCACATACTGAAAACTAGACCCCCACAGGAGCAACAAATGAAGAGGGAGAATTGCTCAGGAGGACAAGGCAGAGAAATACACTCCAGGAAAATGAAAGAAAGTGAAACAAATCCCAGGGATGTGAGGGAGGGTAAAGAAGGTCCTTGTTGAAATTGTGTGGGGAAACAACATGGTAGTGTTTTTTTGCCTTGAGATAGTCCATGCCAGGAATTAACATCATCTTCTCTCAAATTATCCTACAGAGCTGATTTTCAGATTCTGTTCTCTAGAGTTTCAAACTGGAATTCATCCACAGCTAAGGGCCTGACTATCTCTACTGGCATAAGATGGTGTTTTTGAAAAGACAGAGAGCCAGGAAATTAAGAGAGTCAGAATGGATAATCAAGGAGTAACAGTTGTCCCTTCACCACTCCTACTTTCTACTAAGCCATGGTCATGGGTGTTAGAGGTTGAGTCGGTGGAACCTCAGATATGGAGCCATGTGTTTCTTAAACTGCACATCCTAAAGAGTTTTCATTTTGGATAAAACTGCCAAATTTAGCAACTCAAAATACAGGAGGCCCACTAAAATTTCCATCATTTCTAATCGCCTCTAAATATGAGATAAAGGAAAATATTGCAAAGAGTTTCTATCTCAGTGTACATATGCATCTCAACGTACAGATGTACAGGCAACTAGAAATACTTGAAATTTACCTGAGCCTCCTGGATTTTTAATTACTAAATCTAGCAGTCCTAATTTGGATCAAGTTTAAAAGTTTGATATTAACTATTTGAAACTACCATTCAAAATAAAGTGAGGTGTCTGAAAAGAAACCCCACACCAAGCTGGACACAAATAGGTTAGTCAAGAAGAACTTTACACAGGAGTTAGATCTCAAATGATGAGAATGGCAGTGACAGTAATTAAGGGAAATGCATGTCATTGTATTTTTTTTTTTTGCCATCGAAGATTCCTCATGAGAAAGATAATTGCAATTACATTGAGTCTGATATATAATCTCACCAGAGAAAGTCATGGAGATAAAATAGAGAAATGACAGCCAGTGGCTTTGAACTAGTTTAGACAGATTATTGTCATCACCCCTTCACACTTTTCTGCATCACTTAATGACGGTTTAGGTATTTCATGTTAAATGAATGGGATGAACAAAGCACCGGAATCATTTCTAGAACCTTACTGGAATAACGAATTATTACAGGCTACTTGACTAATTAAGGTGAATTGATAACCTCCAAGAGACATGGGCAGTGGAGGGCAAACTCAATCTGTTTCCCATTCTATTTTGCTAACCCATAAATGATGGTAAATATGTAATTTAACTTTAGCTCAGGTTATTACAAGCCAATCAGCTAAGGCATCTTGAAAACCCCTACTTTCCTAATTAAAGTTCTGCTAACATCTTAAGCCTTAAGAAGGGGGTATAATTTCTAAATTGATGTGCAAATGAAACCTTGACTGGTAAAACCCCGACCCCACCCAACTAGGCTGCATCAACAAAAACATTTTAAAATGTTAGTTTTTGAACCTGAAAACCAAGAAAAATTTCATATAGCTCCTCTTACAGTGACAGAATTATCAAGTTTTCCTATCTCTCCCTATACTTCCTAGATTCATCCTTCAAAGAATTACAATAGAATAATGGCTTATTGTCAGGATACTCAAGCTAGTTGCAAATAAATTTAGACCTCACTAATCACTTACTCTCTCTTACAGAATGCCACTCTTTTAAAAATGCACTCTTGGAATTCAAATAAAGAAAAGCAAAGCTATAGTTCATGTTTACTCTTATAGTTGGAAGCCCTTAATTAAATTGAGGAAACTGAAGAGGCATCCTAAATTACTTTCTGATGGCAGGTAGAATCAAAGCTAATATGTACTGATATGCTCATATTTTACTTTTATGGTGCATTCAATTTTATGGTCCACATTCTTAAAGCAGGAAAATCACTAACTTCTGAAAATGTGATTTTGTAGTTTACATTTGTATGAATAAGAATAACAGTGACGATTACTTCAGTCCTGCTTTTCTTATTGGGGAAGATAAATCACCAATTTCTTTTTATCAGTGGTTCTTCCCATAATTTGTAAAATTAGTAATTTTAGCTAACAGATCTAGGATTCCTCCAAATATGTTGCTATATTGACCTCAGCCTTTAAAAACCAAATTAAGTGTGATAGGCATTGATGCTTTGGTTAAAAAATTGTGAAAAAGTCAATATTATTAATTAATTTTTAAATCTTCAGAGTCATATTAGGTGTTTCTTAAAACATGACTTACTCTCTGTGCTTAGGAGAAAAGACAATTATTTGACCCTAGTTTTGAAAAATTTTGTTTTATTATTTTTAGAACTCAATAACATTTTAACTAATCTAAATAAAGGCTGCATTAAAGCTCTTCCATATTTGCATGAAATGACCACTCTGGGGTTGGCGAGCTATTATAAGATATTGAACAAATACCTTAATGTCAAGAGAAAGGTCCAGAAATAAAACTTTATGTTGTTTCCCTGATAGAAAGTAATTGGAGTGGGTCTCAAGTTCTAGTCTACAAGAGGCATCCAACCATTATCTTTGGCAAAAGATTTTAAGGATCCCAGGCTAATCCCAAACCCGAGGTTCTAGAATGACTTTGCCAGGAATTAGGACTGTAGGAATCAAGTCACTTAAAGTTTTGGGATCTCAATTTTTCATCTGAACATAGGAAGTGTTAAGCTAAATCAGGGTTTCTCAGTCTCAAAACTATTGCCATTTGAGACTGGATAATTACTTGTCTGTGAGCCTATCCTATGCAATGTAGGATTCCTGGCCTTTACACACTAGATGCCAGGAGTACTGGCCCTCTACCATGTTGTAATAACCAAAAACATCTCTAAACTTTGCCAAATTTCCCCTTGGGGAGCAAAATCTCCCCAGTTAAAAAACACTGATCTAGATCACCACCCCCCAAAGGTTGTTTCAAGGTAAACAGGTCCCATGAGAAGCTCTGAGGGAAAAAAAAGTGTCCTTTTGTCAAATAAGGATCGGGAACCTCGCTGGACTACTCATGTCTCTTTTGCCAATTCCTCCCCTTCTACCTGACCACTAGAGGTATTAGTCTTGAAAAAGCATCTCTGCCGACTCCACACTCTTGATTCGGTGACCTCATCCACTCCCATCTATGTGCCAACTCCTAAATTTATATTCCTAACACAGACCTTCTAGCTGCCTCCTTATAATTTAGCATAAGATCTCAACCCTAACAAAGTCAAGACTGAGCTCTTGTTCTTCTCTCACTGGTCTTTCAGCCTCTCCCTCACCTCAGACATAGGACTAGGGCTTAAATCTGAACCTGACACTTCCTTTTTTTTAACTCTGCCACACGCAGTCTGCTTTGTTCGTTTACTTTCAGATTGTATTGTGTGCCTGTCTACTTGGCTTGACTGCCTGGCCACCAACTCATTTGAAGCTATATCACTGTCTCTCTCCTGGAGAAAGTTAACATCGTCTTGGCTGGTCTCTCCACGCCCACCACCAACCCCTTTCTTCCTGCCTGTGGTCCCTTAAATGGTCTGTGATTGTTCTGAGGATAATTAAATGGGATCTACAAGGCTCTTGAATGAACTGGGTTTTGGTCTTATTTCTCTTTCCAGCCTCATTTGGTGCCAATTTCCTTTTGCTCCCAGTATTTCAGACTCATGATCTGCTCTCAGTTCCCCTGTAGAGAAACAGGAGCTAACTCCTAGGATACTCCCTGATTCTGCCTAAAAGTTACTTTTATAATGAAGTCTTTCATTATGACCTCCCTCCTCTGCCAAGGACTATTAATGTTTTCATATTACAGCTGTCTTTTGAACTCTACTGTTTTTTAAAAATACCAATTATAGTTGTAATTTTATATGTATTTACTTCATGATTTGTTTAATACATCTTTTCTAGGAAGTTGTAAGCTCCACAATGTCAACAATCATGCCTCTTTGAGAGGCATGGGGGGGGGGACGGGGGGAGCAACCACAATGTTCTAATTTGATACTTATCTAGTTGTATTCTTCAGATGAGACAAACCTAGGATCCGCCTACTCTGCCGTCATCCTAATTTGGAAACTATTCTCAAACTACACAATATACAAGAAGATAATGATGTGCAAATTATTATGAAGCAATGTAGGCATGGCCCTATAAATACTTTCTTTTTTATTTTATTTTATTTTATTTTATTTTTTAACATATAATGTGTTATTTGCCAGGGTATATGTCTGTGAATCATCAGGCACTTTCTAATGGTTCCATAGCCTGGCTATTGCTTCCTCTCTGTTCTTCCAGAAAAACAGCTCAGAAATGGAGCTTTCACAGCTCCCTTCTAACAGTTATGGATTGATCCCAGGTGAGAAGTAACCTGACATTCTACTTAGGTCACAATAATCCCCAGATAAAGTACATGTTTTAGGAATGGAAGAGATAGGCCATTTAATATGTATTGATTTTTTTTTCCTTCTCTGGTCTAACCAGTTGGGCAGACTTATGGCTACATTACAACTGTGTGTGTCTCTTATAGTTTCCTTTCTGCCTACTTGAATCCTTGAATGAATTCTGTCTCCCTATCCCCTTCAGCTTTTCTGAAGTATAAGAGACATATAACATTGCATAAGTTTAAGGTGTACAGTGTGGCAATTTGATATACTTTTGTATGTCAAAACAATCACCACTATAGCTTTAGCTGACAACCCCATCACATCACATAATTGCCATTTATTTTTTGTAATAAGAAAATTTTATATCTATACTCTGAGCAACTTTCAAGTATATAGTACAGGATCATTAACTATAATCACCATGATATACATTGTAGCCCCAGAATTTATTCTTCTGGTCACTGGAAATTTATACCCTTTGGCCAATATCTCCTCATTTTCCCCAATCCCCAGTCTTGATAGCCACCATTTTACTCTCTGTTTCTATGAGTTCAGCTTTTTCAGATTCCATATACAAGTGATATCATAGAGTATTTGTCTTTCTCTCTAGCAGAGTGGTTCACCTATGGACCACCCTCAAGGTCCATCTATGTTTTGATCACAGCATCATCTCCCCAGCACCTAACTGGATCATCAATATATTTTTCTAGAATAATTGGATATATTCTTTACCATCCCTGCCCTATCTCTCCTGGCAATTCACAGTTCACATTAGCATGTTCAAAATTCTGTGATTTGAGAAAAAAAATATGTTTTCCAACTAAATTGACCAAGGAACTTCCTCCCCACCCCATAATACTGAATAATATTTCATTTTAGGGAACATTGGGCTAGATTATCTGTGAAATTTCTTCCATCAGATTGACTATATAGCACCTTATTTCAGCAGGAGATACTTTGAAATATTCAATGTCATAGGAATTTCTGTTCAAATTCAAAAACCTGTAAAATTATTGAGATATATGTTGAGCTCAAAGTGTCCTAATAACAAAACTGTCATCAGTGAAGACTGCAATTGCAGGAAAGAAGTCCAGTCCCAATCATTGGATCTGTTCTCTCCCAAGTACTATAAAAATCAAAGACATTATTATTTCACGAAACCAATTTTCCACTTATTACTAAGACTTCAGGTCCACTGGATTAT
The DNA here is from genome assembly GCA_028533885.1 of Nasua narica. Classification (NCBI taxonomy): domain Eukaryota; kingdom Metazoa; phylum Chordata; class Mammalia; order Carnivora; family Procyonidae; genus Nasua; species Nasua narica. The sequence goes on from CM052808.1 coordinate 61,145,230, forward strand.
GAAATATATATTTGTTTTTACCGAATTTACTAGAGAAAGGATGAAACCTCTTATGGTAATCAAACATCATGAAAATAAAAACTGGATGAAATGTCCATGTGACTTTTAAAAATTTAATTCTCTCCTTACCAATTTTAATGAGATACATCTAGGTCTTTGATTACTTAGAGAATGGATATCCAAGCTATTTATGGTAACACCAAGAAAAGATGCATTAAGACAGTGTATTTTTCTTTAATTTGGAAAGATTACATAGAATGAATTTATTGAACGACATCATAATATCTACTGAGGGCCAACTCTGGACCAGGGCCTATGACCAGTGTGTTACATCCATCATCTCATGAAATAATCTCAGTGTTCTGGTGGATATTTGCAAATCTCTCAATTATATGCAGCTTCTCCTCTGAAGCCCGAAAGGTGGTAAGTGTCATCTGGCCTCTTCTGGAGTCAGGCTGTCTGTCATTCAGAACTCTTTACTAGTGATCTAGATTTGTGAACTCTAAATTTTTTCCCAATTTGGAGCAGTCTTTGATGCATCCAGATACATGGTTGATGGCCATTACTTGCAGCTTGCGCATTTGTGAATTTACCTACTGCTAAAATTTATGTTTAACCACCAGAATCAGTACCTGTAGAGCTTTCATGGTCATCTGTGGACATGTACAGAGCAGCCGAAAATTTATGTAGCTCAATGCTGACAAACTCAGCTAAGATAGAAGAAGGGAAACCTCTGCCTTATTGTTTCAGCTCTCAGGGTGTAAACAAGTGCCCTTTCTACAGTGTATTTAGTGCCAATTGTTAATATTCTTGTGATTTTTTTTTTGGTGGTGAGTTCGGTGTTTAAAGTGGCCCTACAGTGTAGTGATGAAGTGCTGCTTAGCATTCCTACATGCGAAAGGCTATGTGATGTACCTTGTGGAGAAATTGTGTATGTTAATTAAGCTTCACTCAAGCATGAGTTGTAATGTTGTTGACTGCAAGTTCAGCGTTAATGAATACACATTATATATTAAATAAAGTGTCTTTTAACAGAAACACACATAAAACAAGATTATGCATTGACTGATAAAAATGTTGTAACCAGAGGTTCCCAGAAACCTAACACTGAATTGCCTCTAGAAGCTATACTTTGTATTCCTTAATTCAGTGTTTACAGCAACTTTATAGAACAAATTACTACAAATAATGAGGGTCAACTACATCAAAAGAATCCATTCCACTTGACTTTCTGAACTGCACATTTGATATCAAATATTCTGATTATTCAGCCTTTGAATTGAGATTGGGAAATTAATGAAAGACCTTGAATATCAAGTTTTAAACTGATAGGAACTTTTATGAGGAAGTCATAAAGGCCTGGAATCAAAGATTTATAATAGGAGTCCTCATGATCTCTAACTCTCCAAGGCAAATGGCAACAATATAATCTCACTAATGTGCAGCAGAGTCCAGTCATTACTTTCTGACTTGAAATGTGATGTCTTTCTGGATGGAAAGGGAAAAAAAGAGTAGAAATTTGAAAAATTCTAGTTTATAAGGTTTTAAAAATGTTCATAAGTTGTACTGCTCTGTAGGACTCAAACTAAGTTGGTCAGAAATGGTGAACTGTTAAATTTAAGTCATGCTAATAAAAATCCATGATATCTCCAACTGTCTTCATTGTAAGTTCTCATATAAAAGGTTAATTTATTCCAATCAATTAATTTATTAAGCACAGAAAGGGCATATTGAGATACTACTGTAAAATGACTTTTTAAACGGTAAGTAAAACTATGCTACAGAAAGTTCTGACCTTTCATTACTTGCCTCATTCCTTTGTAGTAAATGTAAAAATTACTTCAAGGAAATCATTTCTTTCACTTAGAAGCAGAATCTTTTAACAGAAAGTGCTATTTAAACACTTTTGATGAGTTTCTCCCGTGAGATTCAAGTTGTATCAGAAGTGCTTAATATTTTTTCCAATAATAATCACTCAGCAATAACTTAAATTTAGGTGACTATTATTTCAAATAAGCAATGATTCTTAAATAACTGTCAAAAGATAGTGTTTTGATTTTGAATCAAGAACTGGGTTATTCTATTCATTTGTAAGAAATTAATTTATTTTTCACATTGAATATTATTTCTAAAAATTTTGTAGTTTGGAAGTCTATGCCAAAAGTATCCCAAATGGTATGGTAGATTATTAATTTAAGCAACATTTTATTTAATGTTTCCATAGTATAATTTCATTATACTACTCCCTGTCAGGTGCTAAGATGATTATTTTGTATTTATTTTCTCTAATTCTGACAATAGCTTTATAAAATAATTATTATTATTTCCATTTTATAGGCAAAGGCACTGATGGTCCAAAGACCTAAATATTTCACTCAGGAGGTATAGAAAATTAATATAGCTTGTTAAAGAAGCACGCTCAAACTCAGATCTAGGAAAATATCTGAACTCATTGCTTTCTGCTACTTTTTAAATTAAGTGATAAATAAAATAAGCTAATGTTTACTTTTTAAAACACTGTGACTTCGAATGAATCACCTGATGTATAGAATATAGTATTTCTAATTGATCACCAAAGGTTTAAAGAAAGCAATTTAAATGGTCATTATCCATTCTTGCTTACATAAGCAAATTATAAAAATATGTTATTAGTCTGTTATTTTCACCTAAATATTGTCTATCTACCCTGAGGTACTATTGCAACACAGGAGAATGTTTATATCAGGACTTTATGACACTCTTTCAAACCCAATGATTGGCATTTAAATAGGATTCATACATTCTTAAAAAGTTGAAAATTAAATGTGTTTTATAGGTAGTTTCTTTAAGAAGAAAAGAAAGGAAATAAATGGTGAGTGGTGTCAAATAGTTTGTCTCTCACACTATCTAATAAAAAGTATTTTCTCATAAAGCACAGCCTCCTTGATTTTCATCACCCTTGAATATTCACAGTACAAAGTATCCTTTTTCCTCCTCTCCATACTTTCTACTCAATATGGTAGGTCAATCCTTCTCTAAAAATAAACAAACAAACAAACAAATAAACAAATAAACAAATAAATAAACAAACAAATAAATAAATAAATAGCTAGCTTAGATATAATTCACATACCATAAATTCACCCTCTGAAAGTGCACCAAGTCCATGGTCTTTAGTATATCCACAAGGTTGTGCCACAAGAACCACTATCTAATTCTAGAATATTTTCACCATTCCCAAGGGAAAACCTCTACCCATTCGCAGCCCTTCCCCATTCACTCCTCCCACCTACTGACAAACACTAATCTACATTCTGTCTCTATAGATTTGCCTATTCTGGATATTTCATATAAGTGGAATCACAATATTGACCTTTTGTGTCTGGCTTCTTTCCGATAGAATAACTTTTTAAAGGTACATACATATTGGAGTGTGTATCACGCGTAAGTTCCTTATTCTAGCTGAGTAATACTCCCTTGTATGGAACAACCACATTTTGTTTCTCCATTTTTCAATCAATGAACATTTGGGTTGTTTCCACTTTGGGGTATTCTAAATCACGCTGCTATGAATATTTCTGTACAAGATTTTGTGTGGGCATATATTTCATTTATCTTGGGTAGGTAACTGATCTTTCCTCTCCTTTGTCATTGCTTTTATTCCCAGCTTCAGGAATGCCCAGAACAATAGGAACTTTCACATTCTTAACAGCTTGATAAACACCAAGCTGTCACATCTCCCTAAATCTGATCTCCATTTGCCTGTCTTTCCCCAGAGCCACCCATTGGCCAGATGCACCCCCCACATGGCAGTGTCACTCCTCAGAAGAACAGCAACCTGCTTGTGATCATTGTGATCACCGTTGGCGTCATCACAGTGCTGGTGGTAGTGATCGTGGCTGTGATTTGCACCCGGCGCTCTTCAGCCCAGCAGAGAAAGTAGGTAACAGCTGGTTCCTAAGAGGAGGGAGGTCACTACTGACCTATCACCTTCTTGAGTTATACTTTTGACAAGTCTCTTCCTGTGTTCTTTCATGATTCACCACATATTCCCTTATCCTCTGACCTGAGCAAAACCTTGCCTTTTGTTGATTCTAGGTCCATAACTTGAGTGAGTGAGGGCCAGACTTGCAGACTTAATAACAGAATCCCCCTGGAGACCCACTTGCCATTTCTGCTTGATTTTATTTCTCTGGGCCATTCTTCCTTTCAGGTGATGGCAGGTGTTCCTTTAGCAACATTTAGAGAATGGACTTCATCAGGTCCCAGTTCATGGTCCTCTAAACAAGTATGTATAAAATGTTAGAGATGTGTGTTCCTCTGAAACTATTTCCCCATTCTGGCAAGGCAAACGGTAGGCGTTGAATCAATGTTTGTTGCATGAATGACTGCCATACTCGATGCAGTTACAATACTATGGAGTGCTTAGTTTGAGATGGTAGTTAGGATAGAAGAGAGATTCTAGAAAAAAATTCAGAACCGTTCAGATTTCCTGGCTGTGCTTGATTCTCAGAAATTAAACTTTTTGAGGGGTTTAAAAATATTTTCATATTATGCAGTTCTAGGTTATAGCACATGCAGAGGATGATACATCAAAGTGAAAGTTTAGAATGGAAAGATGGTTTTAATTCAGCTTATCCCCTTCCAGCAACATCCATAACCAGCGTATTAACCTTGTGGCATCCCGCTGTGGGAATCAGCAATAATATCATGGTTATCCTCTGCCTCTCTAGCACTTTTCAAATCTTGCCTGATACGTCCCTTTCAGCTGTACTTTCTCACTGAATTGGCTATTATAAGCTCTTCCCTTGATTTTTTTTCCCCCCTTTGGCCTCAGGCACGGTGCCGGCTCGAGAGCCTGAGGCATTGGCCTATAGGTAGCTGGTTTGACAACTACATGCTACACACAGTGTCAGAGAAAGATTCTTCAACAAATAATTGTTCCTCTTCCCTTGCTAATATCTTAGTTTCTCTCTTTTGAGAAACTCCTATGACTCTTTTGTTGATTCGTATTGTATCTTCTAACCTTTTAAAGTGAAGCGTTCAGAAATAGGATACAGGAAGACGTACAAACTGAAGAAAGTGACAGGGGTGTCGATGCAGTCTTTGTGTCTAACTGACATATGGTGCAGGGCACATTTTATATCTGACTGCGTCTAGGAAGCTGGACCATCTTCCAGCAGGTGCTGGCTAGTGCGCTAATCCATTGCGCTTAAACAAGAAACCGGCCCCACTGAGCTTCACGGACTCGTGTGTTAGCATTCTGGGAAATCCTAATCACCCACAGAAGTTCCACACGCTCGACACTTCAGTGAGGCTCTGGAGGAAAAAGAACTGTAACTGAAGAAGGCATGAACAGTCGGTCAGTCTACTCCAGGGAAGGGGAGTGCAGACGTAGAATGGTGGAACGCTGATGCAGCAGGGCTCTGAAGCTGATGTGAAAAAGACGCCCAGACACGGAAGCAGGGAGGGCATCCAACCCAAACTGGCCCTATCTCACAAGAGCTTTAAAAACAGGGATGGGTTCACTAAACCAAGTTTAATTAAGTCAACTATCTGTATGTAGCAGGGTTTTCTGTTTGTTCCGTTTTCATCCTTGTGAGAAGAATGTTGGAGGGTTACATCGACCCAATGAACCCGATTCCTGGGCACATTGCTTTCTCGGAAAGAAAATGCCAGTCTTCTCCAAGTGCAAAAGTGGGATTTGATGCTATTTTGAGAAACTCTTAAGTTGTCTTAAATCCCACTTTAAGCATTTTGTTAAGAGCTTAAAGGTTTTATTTAGAAAGAGTTGAGGCTGAGCCCTGGGTATGACTTGTTTTTAAAATTAGGAAATGAATGAAAGAATAAATCACTCCATGAATGACTGGAAACCAAAGACAGTGGATTTATAGCTTCTGTGCTCCTGCCACTTTGAGTTTTCCTCGGCCTTCACCCAAAGTCTCTTAATATTTACTTGGCATATTTTCACAGTTTTGCTTCATATATCCTTCTCCTGTAACAGACCCATTGGCATTCATCTTGGTCTCTTTGTTTGTAATGTTAACAGAGGAAAAAAAGAAAAATTTTTCTCCTTCGGGATATTCCTGAGTTTTAATTTAGCTTTCCTTCATTTGACTGAGGATCCTTCCTCCTGACACCCTTACCACTGAGTCTTTTAGAACAAATTAAGTGATGCAGATGAAAGCAAAATCAATTCCAATCTGAGACAGAAATAATGTCCCTTACAGAACTCTCAGAAAAATGAGAGTTTAATGTAATTAATAAAGTGAAATAAGAAACAGCTTCATGGGCTTCTTCAATATCTCTTTATCTGTTGGTAGTGGAGAATGTAAGTTGTCTTAGTGTTAGATTGGGGCTCTTTGAATTATACCCAGTGGATTTGAAACATACTTTTGTGTACTGTTGGTAACACTTTATTCAAGTTCCTGTCCACACATTTTATTCTATGGTTTATCTATTTAATAATGATGTAGTTATCTGATTGATTCACATTCCAGTTGGTAAGATCTTATTTTTATAATAAAAATAACTAACAGAAATTAGAACCCAAGTTCTGTTCTAATTCTTCAGTTCTTGAGTTAAATTAGTGGTGTTTAATTAATTAGGAAGACCTAATCCCTGAATGTCAGTTTCCAGAAATGAGAAACAGGGCTAAATACTTCCTATCATTTGCTCTATCTTAAAACATTGAAATTCCCCATAGAATACTATCAAATTATAGAATTGTATGGTAGCACTTAGCTTCCAACAAATATGAAATAAAGATAATTTTGCCTTTCTTTTTAGTTATTAAATTTCTTACTACTTTGAAGAGAATCCCCTTATGATTTTGAATTAATGAATTATAGTAGAATATTATAATATAGAAGAATGTGTTTATGAAAGCTTAAATTAAAGGGGTTCCCTGCCTTTCAATAAAATAATAACATTTTCCTAGGCAAAATATAGAACATGTGTCATTGTAAGTTAGAATGTATCTATAGATACCAAAGACAAAATAGCTGACATTGAGAGTATCCTGGAAATCCAGCACATATGGTTATCACATTTCTAAGGCAGTTACCTGGGCAGATAATCAACAACTTGTCTGAATATATTAAATTTAAATATGTAAATAAAATTCAAGTTTCACGTGATAGAGTCGCCAGTTGACTAAGCCTCCTATTTGATTTAAAAAGTATATAACAGGTTTTAAATATTAATCCACATGCAGATCTTGACAAAATAATGGTCTCCACTACTGACAGTCAAATGTTTAAACTCTTAAATGAGGGTGCCTGGGTGGCTCAGTGGGTTAAGGCCTCTGTCTTCAGCCTAAGTCATGATCTCAGGGTCCTGGGATTAAGTCCCACAAGGAGCTCTCTGCTTAGTGGGGAGCCTGCTTCCCCCTCTCTCTCTGCCTGCCTCTCTGCCTACTTTTGATCTCTCTCTGTCAAATAAATAAATAAAATCTTTTAAAATAAATAAAAAATAATAAAATCTTAAATGCAATCTACCGTAGGTTTGATTACTTTCAGATTTTTCAAATTTTTAACATTTTAACTGGTTTTCAGTATTCCACAGAAGGAACCCATTTGGTCTTCCATATAACTTAATTCTACCACTGAAAATGTAGATTTATTTGAGTGACTAGGACACATGCTCCCTGGGATTCCAGTACAAGTTTTTTTTTGTTTTTGTGGTTGTTATTATTGTTGTTTTTGTTTGTTTGTTTTTGCTTTTAATAGAAGTTAGTAGAATAAAAATAATCAATTAAGAGAATTAGGAGGCTGAAAACATTTGGAGGAGATTTGGATGAAAGAAGTAGGACAGGTACTTACACATCCCGATATATTTTTCCCCATTAACATGAATCATTCTTCACACTCAGTTCAGGCCTTCTTCCTTTCTGAAATCTTCTGTAAATCCCCAGTGAAGAAAGGTGTCTTTGCCTCAACCTCCCAGCAGATCTTGAGCACATGAGCATGGACCAGGAGAATTAGTGCAGTTATTTGTCAGCCTCCTGTGAACAACTTCAGCAGAGGATGGCTTAGCACAGAAGGGAATTTAAGAACTTACTGCAATGTAAAAAAAAATAATTTATTACAATGTGACAAAAGAATCTATGAGATGATAGTATTTTAGAATTTCGAAGGGTGCAGCCTTGAATAAAATGGATCATAACCCAATGTTGGTTTTTACCCCTTCACATCCCAATTCAAAGTGAAAAGGAAACAAACTTCTCTTATAGTAATAGATTATGTGCAAAGTAAGAAACAGAGAGGCCAATAAAGAATCAGAGAACCTTGCAAAAAAAAATCCTTCCAAGTTGATAATGAAAATTCTTATTACTTAATTTAAGTAATTACTGTATGCTTAGTATGTCAACTGCATGATACAAAGTAACAGATCTGATTAATGTTAACTCTTGAGCTAAAGATCTTTCTGCAATGTCCCACTGACTTCCTGATATTATTAAAAATGTTTCTGTTAAAGGCAAAGCCTCTTTTGATTTGGTCCTGCTACTCTTTCAGCTTTACCAATTGCCAGTCCCAAAGGTTGCTCCTCCCTCCCACAATGCAAAAATTCACAGTAGCCATGCCATTTTTCATTCCTTTATTAAGGTCCCAATGTCTCACTGATCTTCGCATTTCTAGTGCTTAGCAAATTTCTTGACATATACTCAGTATTCTGTAAATGTTCACTGAGTAAATCCATGAATAAATGTTGTAAAACAATGGATGATGTTGGACAAGTGAAAGAAACAGGATTTGCTCCAGTATCATGTGGAAACCAATTCACACACCAGGAGCATCTGGCCAGCTTAGTAAGACAGACAGGAATCAATGCAAGATGAGTGGTAAGAAAGAGACAAGGAAAATGATTTAGATATGCTAAGATTACACTGACCTAACATAGGAAGGCTTCCTGAAGAAGAGAGGCTTGAAGAAAATCTTTAAGAGTAAGTAGTTTGATTGGGCCCCACATCAGACTCTCTGTTCAGCAGGGAGCCTGCTTCCCCCTCTCTCTCTGCCTGCCTCTCTGCCTACTTGTGATCTGTCTCTCTGTAAAATAAATAAAATCTTAAAAAAACGAGTAAGTAGTTTGTAAGTAAATAGGATCATGAAGGCAGTCTGGACAAAAGTAGGATGAAATAGATGAGAGAGAGAAGGAGAGAGAGAAATAGGGAGAGAGATGGAGATGGAGAGAGAACAAAAACCACCAGCACTTGATCATGGTGTGAACACAAAGCCTTTATTCAAGAATTCGTGGGGATAGGAAGAGACCTTCGCATCCTACAGCTGTGTTTGGAAGCTGAAAGATTACCGGTACCTGTGAGAAAAGATGCATATAGGGAGAAATAAATATGTGACATATTCTATATCTAATTCAAAAACTAAGTTTAAAATAAATACAAACAAAGCCAAATTCACTAAGAGAGTGTTTCTCAAACTTTAGGTGCCTCTCAGGGCTGTTAAACCACAGAGTGCTGGGCTTCGCCCTCTCCCAACTCCCCCCCACCCCCACACATCTACAAGTTTCTGATCTGGGCTCGAGACTGAGAATGTGTGTTTCCAGCAGGTTCCCAGGTGATGCTGATCCTGGGACCATAATTCAGGATCCCATTGCATATGTTCATGCAAATTTTGAAGATTCTAATTCTGAGATAGAAGAGGTGGGAGGCCACAATCGGCAGCAGTCATTATGTCCGAGAACCAGCACATGGACAGCTGGGATGACAATGTTCCTGCAGGTTTTAAGACGAATTTCAGGCAATTTAGTTATGAGCAGATGTCAGTTTTATTACCAGCCTGCTGGATGGGCGGCTGGGCTACAACCAGCAGGGAAGGGAGACCTCTCTCCAAGGTCAAAGATTCCTCTCTTGAGAGGACACATTACAGAGAAAACAAAAGTAATTAGTAGATGGTGTTTCATAGAATAGATACAAAATGGAAACAAAGTCTGTTTAGAGTCTTTAGATTCTTGACTGACAGCTAAATGGATGAGTAGCTTCTCAGAAAAGCCTCGGAAAAGGTCTTGATCTAATTAAAATACAACAGAAAAATGTGTATGCATTTTATCAGGAATGATATTTTTTTTCCATGTGAAGGTTATAAATCACAACATATATAAAGTCTCTATTTCAGTCAGGTTTGGAAATTTTTTAAATAAAACACATCTGGGGAAGCTTGGTACTGAGGTTATGGGAGCTGGTGAATGAATAAATGAAATGAATGAATGAGTGAGTCATTTGTGTAAACGAGAGAATCCATAATTTATTTTTAGTTTCAAAGATTATTTGACACGTTCTCCCCCATAGGCTATTTAAATATTGAGTTATTATGAAAAGGTTGACTGTCTTATCCTGAATGTGGGAAATGGTACTTCTCTGTATACAGTCTCGTAGGCACTGGGCTTAAAAAGTTATTTAGCATTTTGATTTGTTAGAAAGATAACAGGGTAAAATCGCCAAGTTTGAAAATGACATTAAATTGTTCTAAAGAGTTACCAGGGGTAGATTACCTAGAGAGCTGGTATGACTTGCAGATTGTCTCCTGTAGGCAGGTGAAGTAGAAGGAAATGAATTCAGGGGAAGAATGGTTAGCAGAGAGTTATTATCTTAGACTCAAGATAGTGGTCTAAGGGTTATTACAGACCACTGTCCAGAGTCGGTCTGGGACCACTGCCAGGAAATCAGCAAAATGTAAGTTGTTGTAGGGAAAACATTAGAACAGAAAATACTGCATTATTTCTCTGCTAAACTACTTGATAAATATTAAGTCTGGCATTCTTTTTCTCCTCTCCTTATCAGCATGCTTCAAAAAAGACCCAAAAAATGTAAAACAAAACAACAACAAAAAACAAGTCACACCACTAAACATTCATTAACTACCTCATATTCGTAAAAGTCCATGTCAGCATTGGAAAACAGAGCCCCTCACAATGGCCTTGTAAAGGTTACCAAGAGTTTTCACCAAAGTGGTTTCTTGGAACCATTTAGCAACCATGAAAACAGTTAATCCTCAAACGTCATTCATTGCCGGTGAGGAAGTAAGTTACTTCTCTGGGGTTCTGCAGAGGTTAGATTTCAACTATTTGAATGTTGTCTTAGAAGAGACACTCTTTCCTTAAAAAAAAAAAAAATAGAAGTTACAAGTGGAGATTTTTAAAAATGGAGAACTGTAAAGCGGAGGTTGAAAACTTTCTGAAAAGGGGCCAATAATAACTATTCGAGGCTTTGTGAGACATGCAGGACACATGGTCTTTGTTACAGCTACTCAGCACGCGGCAGTGTGAAAATAAATGAGCTCAGTAGGATTCCAATAAAATTTTATTTACAAAATCGGGCTGTGGGCAGATTTGGTCTACAGGTCACAGTTTACTGACCCCTAGTGTAGAGAACGGTGGGCAGGAATATCGTGCCAATTTACTTAGCCTGCAGGGAACATTTGAATCTCACTAGCCCCCCAAGGGACTACCACAGAAAAATGAATTTATAGTTGCTAAATTCTGACTGAGGAAAATGAGAGATATTTGAAGCCTACTTCTAAACTGTGTTCTTCTCTCTTCAAAGGATGGGTCTTACTGTGTTTGTATCCAGATACTTAGTGACTCTGAGGCACAAGTGCCTTATTCTCCTTAGAATGTCCTCATACTGCCTTCTGTCTTCAAATGGCACATTAAATTATACAGCTGAGCTATAGACTTTCTTCTAAACCCCAATCTTGACTGGTACAAGTTCTGGCCTTTTTATTTCTATTTGCCCTTTCAAAGCAACTCCTTCATTTATCTCCTAAACAGATGTTTCAGTCAAGTACCTTACGACTAGCTCCAAAGATTGGCATATGGTTCCATCTAACCCATTGTCACCTTGTGTGAGAATTTGTAGCTGGTGAAGCTAGACTCAGGCACTCTCTGGCAGGCAGCCGAGGCCTTGGGGATTTAGCACCACTGTTTCTATAATGTGGTGAAGCTCCAGGGGAGAGGAGGAAAGGCAGCCAAGACACGCCTGCCAGTTCTTGGATTTCATAGGTTTCCTCCTGGGAGCACTCTTGTATCTCTCCCTGCTTCTAACTTGAATTGACTGAGAAAGGAGAGGAAAGACCGTTGAATAGAGGCACTCACGTTCACCTTCTAATTTTTTGTTCGATAGGAAGCGGGCCACCCACAGTGTTGGCAAGAGGAAGGGCAGCCAGAAGGACCTCAGGCCCCCTGATCTTTGGATACATCATGAAGAAATGGAGATGAAAAATATCGAGAAGCCATCGGGTACTGATCCTACAGGAAGGGACTCTCCCATCCAAAGCTGCCAAGACCTCACACCAGTCAGCCACAGCCAGTCCGAAACCCAAATGGGGAGCAAAAGCACCTCTCATTCAGGTAACTCTCTCCTCTTGGGCCTCAGGACAGACCCCCCATTCTGAACCCCACAGGGGAGTTTTCCACTCCCTTTTTGATGGGGGCATCCTTCCCTTCAATCTGTGGGTCATTTATCAGCAGTTAAAATAATCTAATGTAAATTTGGTTAACGGGTTTCTTCCCCATCATCCTATTACCTGTATTTTATAATTGCAATGCCTCTTCAAACTTCTGAGAGCTAACAGGTGGTACACTTGGGAAATACTGAAAAGTGAAAGCCAAATGAATTTATTGCTTTTTGTTAGATCTTGAATGAAAGCTTTGTCAAAGAAAATGTTAAGCTGTTTTACATTTTTTAATTCTTTATGTCTATGGATAATTGTTAGTTGATTTTAAATTTGCTCTCAATTTCTTGCATTAAAAAAATCACATTAGGGACACGTGACATATGAGCACATTGACTCTTCAGTTACTTTGGCCTTGATGACTGTGAAGATCAACTTTCATCCCCATGCAATCACGTTATATGATCACTAGCCTTGTTTGGTAGAGTCTATGTGCAGGCTATGCTGATATACAAAGTGATCAGAAGGAAAAAGGCTACTCTGATGAATAGGTATAGAACGATCCATGTGCGGGAATAACTAAGAAATCTAGAAAGTGGTTGGAAGATAGTTCATTGTCTGTTGATCCTCATATTTTAAAAATGCTTATGACAAGCAGAATAATCAACCAAGTACTCTCTTTAACACACACAACACACACACACAACCTCTTGGTCTACTCATGATGTGTTTGCAGAATGAGTAGCTGTTGTTTTTAAACTGAATGACAATATTTCAGTTATTTGAATGTACAACTGGTTTACTAGACTTTTTTTAGCTTAAAATTATTTAAACAAGGAATTCACTTACTGATTTTCAATCACAAGTGGTTGAGTGTTCTTTTTCTAGCTCTTAAATAATATCTCAAGCAGATTCCCTAACTCTGCCATCATTTTCAGTTATTAAACTATATTCTAGCTCTATTAAAAACTGCACTCTGAAATTTAAATTAAAGTTTCTTCCTTCCCTTATGGTCAGCTGGACTTTTGGTTCTGAGGACCGGGGGTCATGTTTGTTGTTTAAAGCCTCCAGCACCTTGAAGGGAAAGGGAGTGGTGGGGGTGGGGCAGAAGGCGGGGGCACAGTCTGTTTCAGAAACCCCTTTACTTATTCCTCCTACCTATCTGTTCTTCCTGGCTGTATAGGAAGATGGGGAGGGGAGATGAAGAGGAAAGAGGCAGGGAGGGAGGAGAGAAAGGATAGTTTGAAGTTTGGTGCTGCTGTTTGTGTACGTGGGCTGTCCTCATGTGACATCCAAATTCTCTCTTGTGCAGCACAAGTAAGTATGAATTCTTTATGAGACCCTGCGGGATTCTTCCACTGGCCAATTACATGATGTGAGATGTCAAGTCAGGGCTTAACCCACTCCTACAAGGAACAGCTAGCTCTGTCAACCTCACTGTCCCCTGCTGGGTCAGCTGCACTTGAGTGAATTCCAGGAAGGTGACTCAAGCTTGAGCAACTTTCCAAGTGCTCACTTGACCCAGAAGAAGTTCCTACATTTTTGCTAGGCCAGATGATGAGAGAGCTTGTACTCTAGTCTTGGCCCTCTTTCAGTCTTGCTCTCTTTAATAACTTCTTCTGTTTAAATAGACACAGGGTAGACCAGCAAGCCTGCTGCCTGAGCAGACTAGTATCTGGAGAATGAATGAAAGGCAGATCTTTTTTTGCAAGAACCTCCACACTTATTCCGACTGTTTTGGTTCCTGGAGGGCATCAGGAGGGCAGCAGAGTTCTGCCTCCCACTGAAGGGGATAGCATTACCTCTCAGCCCTCAGAAGGTTTTATCAATTATTTCTAAGATTTCTTCTTCTTTACATTTCCCTTTATTTTTATACACTGAAATGACTTTTGGGGACAGCCAGACTACTTTTGATCATTTAATAAGTCCTAGGAGAATCTAAACTCCAAACAATGGCTGTTTTCTTTTTTTTCTTTCTTTCTTTCTTTTTTTATTGTGTTATGTTATTCACCATACAATACATCATTAGTTTTTGATGTAGTGTTCCAAGATTCATTGTTTACATGTAACACCCAGTGCTCCATGAAATACGTGCCCTCCTTAAGACCCATCACCGGGCTCATTCATTCCCCCAACCTCCTCCTCTGTAAAACCCTTAGTTTATTTCTGAGTCCACAGTCTCTCATGGTTCCTTTCCTCCTCCAATTTCCTCCCCATCACTTTTCCTTTCCTTCTCCTAATGTCCTCCATGCTATTCCTTATGTTCCATAATAAGTGAAACCATATGATAATTGACTTTCTCTGCTTAACTTATTTCACTCACCATAATCTCCTCCAGTCGCATCCACGTTGATGCAAATGTTGAGTATTCAGCCTTTCTGATAGCGGAGTAATATTCACAATGGCTGTTTTCTTTAGAATGAGAGGATACTTGTGCCTATCTGTTTTTAGTCGAGGACCTATTGCCAACTCTATAGTAAAAGGAAAGTAGCATTCAAAATCCTGCTGGGTATATTTTACATTATATCAAGCATTCTCTATACTCTCCTGGTTAAAAGAACAAAACTCCATGTCAATGAAGGGTATACTTGTAAGTGCTCTGGTTTACTAGGAAACTTTAAAAATATGTTTACATTTGGAGTAGACTTTCTCCTTTTGTGGATGATTTTAGGTCAGTCTTAGGAGGCTTATTCCCCTCTTCTCTCTTTCGTATAGTTTTCTCAAATATTCAACTTCCCACAAAGAATTTGTGGCAGCAACTTGAGTCATAGCTTGGCTGGAAAGTATTATTTATTTCTGTACTTTCAGGAGATTAAAAATTTGGTGCGTTCTCTCTCTTTTAGTTGTGCTTTAGGGGTATAATTTGCATAGTTTAATTGTCTTATATGGTCTGTGCAGTTTTTTTTTTAAGATTTTATTTATTTATTTGACAGAGAAAGACACAGTGAGAAAGGGAACAGAAGCAGGGAGAGTGGGAGAGGGAGAAAAGCAGACTTCCTGCTGAGCAGAGAGCCGAATGCGAATGCGGGGCTCCATCCCAGGACCCTGGGATTATAACCTGAGCCAAAGGCAGACCCTTAATGACTGAGCCACCCAGGCACCCCTGGTCTGTGTAGCTTTTTGGAGGATGTGTGGACAGATTCAGATCTAGGCAATTGTCTTTATCTTGGCTGTGTAGAAATTTTCCCCAGCATTATTTTAAATTTTGAATTTTATTAATTAGTATTTTAACTAAAAAAGAATATATTTATGTAATTTTAAAAGAAAGAAAATAGTAAAAAATATTGTGAAAAATAATATCCCAAGGAATAAAAACTATGTTTGCCTTTTCACCATCCATAAATTCCTTATCCTTTTCATGAAAGGAAAGCAATGTTGGGAATTTTGTGTGTAACCTTTCTACACAGATATATATGCATACACATTTATACAGATAAATAAACACACAGATATACATATTTATTATATGCAGATATATAACATATATACATATATTATGTACAGATATATATGTTTATATACAGATACGCACGCACAGAAATGTGTACATACACAATATGCCTTCATATGTATATTACACAAATGGGCACATATGGCACTCTTCAGAACTTCAATTTTATTGTTTTCAACATATATTTTAACATTTTAAATTTACACCTATATCTCTTATTATTTTTGGTGACTCTTTAGTGTGGTATTTTATGAAATCATAATAAATTTATATAAATACTTAGCCTTACTTTTGAAAAATATAGATCATTTCCTGTATTTTTATAATAAGATATAATGCCTTTGGGCCTTAAGTACTAGTTGCATAAATTGTGATAAATTCATATAAGATATTGATGAAACTATTAAAAATGATAAAACTGGGGCACCTGGCTGACTCAGTCAGTAGAGCATGTGACCCTTGATCTCAGGGTCAAGAGTTCAAGCCCCACATTAGGCATACAGTGTACTTAAAAAATAAATAAATAAAATAAATAAAATGGGTGATGCTCATGAATATAGAAGCATGAGTGGTTTTAAATAAATAAATAAATGTCATAAAACTGACTTGACAGAGAAAGATGTTCTTAGTATTTTGCTAGGAAGGGAACAAAATAATATGTGTGGTAAAATGCCACTTAAGCACAAAATGTGCATTTTAATATCTACCTTTGTACTTTCACATATAAACACATAGGCAAACCTTGTACAGAACAAAATATAAATACTAGTTCTTTCTGAATAATGGGGTTATGGTAAATTTTATTAATGTTTGTGCAATGAGACCCTATTGATTGGATAACCAAGAAAGTAGATATAATTTTTTAAAACTTCAATAAAATGAAAAAGGCATCAGCGTGCCTATGTAGAAATTATGTAAAGTATTGCAACATTGAAGAAGGTGTGTCTCTCAGGAATATTGGTTTTTTTGTAGGTCAAGACACTGAAGAAGCAGGGAGCTCCATGTCCACTCTGGAAAGGTCCCTGGCTGCACGTCGAGCCACTCGGGCCAAGCTTATGATTCCTATGGATGCTCAGTCCAACAATCCTGGTGGGTAAAGATTGGTCCCACAAGGGAGAAATAACGTGTTTTCTGTTGTCGTCTTTTCTGTATCAAATTATCAAAAATATTTAGAGTTTTCTCTGAATTTTCTGGGCAAGTGGACAAAATGAAGAATGACTAAAACTATATCATTTATAATTTGAAGTCAAAGTATTACTTATTATATTTGTTCTGTGCATTCCAGAGGTCTCTCTGTTGCAAAACAGATGGCTATATATAAGGAATTATAAAAAATATGAATTGAAGAGCTGAAACTTCTGTCACTATTATTGGTCTTATTCTAATGATCACATCTTCCTAGTTTCCTGTGTGTGCTTTTTTAATGGGTCCAATTTCCAGATTCAAATAATCTAGCACCCTTGAAGCAAGTGTTAACAGATATCCACTTACTACTCTCTTCTTGTTGAAGTTTTCTGTCATAGTCCCACATTAACTGAAGATATTAGCACACCTGGGGATCACTTCCTTTCCAATGACCTCTATGATTAATCTTGGTAATTATAATATCCATGCAGGTAATACATCCAATGCCATAGACTATCTGTTCCTTTACGCTATCTGCAATGATATTGGCTCCTCCCCACCTCAATTCATCGATTCCATGTCACCCACTAAAGCAATCATTGTAACCCCTACAAACTTCAGTTTCTATCATCCCTTTTTTCTGTACTTTGTTACTTTCCTGCTCACTTTTATTGCCTCCCTGCCAACAATGCTTCAATCTCACCAAGACCTCCAGTCCGTTAACTCTGCCACATTCCCACTATCCCTCATCTGCCTCACGCCCTCATTTACCTCCAAACTCAACTGAGAATTCATAGTCATTTATTAGCCTCACTCCCTTACAAATACCCTTATTTCCCTGGTCCTCCTTCCCCATCATACTCACTGGAAAAAACAAACAAACAAACAAAAACCTCAACCCTGATTAAATCAGATCCACTACCAGCTCTCACCATGTACCCTAACAGATGATTTTATCTGGAGAAAAACCCATGACTTGCTTGCCAGGCATTAATGACCTCAAATCCAAGGGAAGCAGTCATGTTTTTGGAAGTGCCACTCATTTCTCTCGTCATTCACTATTTCAGTTTATAAGATGAATATCTTACATCTATTCTAACTCCTCAGACTACCCAAAACTCTCTTCTTTCCCCATGATCAGCTAATAATCTGGTTTATGATATTACCAAGAAGAGAGAAGTACTGAGAAATGGTATCCTTATTCTTCCATCAAATCTACTTGATGTGCTTGTGCTCCTATCTGAAGCCAGTTCTTTCCTCTGTTGCCATCCCTTCTCATCCACTGGGGGACCCTTGTAATTATCCCTTCCCCTTCCTGTATCATTCAGTTTCTCTTTTCATGGATAACTCCACTAGGCTTATAATCATTCTATCACAAATCTGTCTTGTTTCAAAACACCCTCATTGGATACCAATTGAAGCTCATCCCTCTCCCTTCCTGAAAAACTCTTAAAATGTATTTATACCCACTTTTTCCTCTTTGTAATCTTTGTAATCTTCCTTAATAGTTTTAATTAGATTTTCGCAGTTTCTCTCCACTGAAACCACAGTTGCGAGGTGATCAATAGTCTCCACATTGTCAAAATAAATCATCCATTTTCAGATGCTCAGCAAAATTTGACATAGCTTCTCACTTTTTTTTTTTTTTAACCGAAACACTTTTTTCATTTGGCTTATGGCACACTAAATGCCCCTGGTTTTCTTCCTATCCTACTGGCTGCTCCTTCTCAGTGCCTTTTATTTATCCTCCTCTTACTCCCAATCTGAGTCAGAAAGTGCCCCCAGGGCTCAGTCTTCAGCCTTTTTTCTTCTGCCTACCTAGCTCTTTTGATGATGACGTCTGGTTTTGATGGCCTTAATGCCATCTAAATGTTGATAAATGCCAAATTTTATCTCTGCATTAATCTCTTAATGATCAGAATCCATGTCAATTTTCATATCAACCATTGACTCAATTTCTCCATATGGCTGTGTAATAGACAAGTCAGCTATGTTTAGAACGGAAATCCTGCTTTTCATAATCCCCTTTCTCCGCCTCCAAATCTGACCCTCCTTCTGTTTTCCCTATTTCAATAAATGGTACTATAGTTCATCCATTTATTTTTATTCAAAACTGTAGTTTCATGCTCTTTTGTCCAAATTTCATCACATCCCAAATTCAATCTATCATCAATCTTAAAGTCTTGCTTACAATACCCAAATCCGACCTTCCCATCTCTACTCCTCTGTCCTGACCTATGCCACCACCAGTTATTTCAGATTATAGACTACTGCTCTAAGCTTGTAATTAACCTCTTTTCTTTAGCTCTTTCCCCGATAGTAAGTTATCTACAGAGCAGCCTTTCAATGTGTGAATTAGATCGTGTCACTCCTCTTGACTTCCCATCATATGTAGAATGAAATCCATGATTTTACCATGTCCTATAGGCCCCATGTGATAAAACCTTGGGACACATCCCTCACTTCATCTCCTACTACTACTCTAATCCATTTCGGCCTCATAGCCTTCCTTTCTGTTCTTTGGATAATAGCATACATTTAAACTCAAGAACTTTTTACTTTCTGTTCTCTTTCCCTGGAATTTCTTTTCATAGATATTTACATGGCTTTTTCTTAATTTCATTCAGGTCTGTGTTCAATGGCCACCACAACAGGTCTTCTCTGACCATTGTCTAACACAGCATTTTGGGTCACTATTTGGGTCACTATTTATTCTGCTTAATTTTTCTTTATTAATGTGGATGACTATCCTGCTTGCATTTTTGTGTTTGCTTATTTATTATGTGTTCCCCATATTGTAATCTCTATGAGGGTAGAGATTTTGCTTCTTTGGTCACCTCATGTCCTTGGGGACCCTGGGTGACTCAGTTGGTTAGGTGTCTGCCTTCAGCTCAGGTCATGATCCCAGGGTCCTGGGATCGAGTCCTGGATCAGGTTCCCTGCTCAAAAAAGAGTCTGCTTCTCTCTCTCTTCCCCTTCTCCCTGCTAGTGATCTCTCTCACACACACATGCTCTCTCTCAAATAAATATACAAAATCTTAAAGAAAACAAAAACAAAACCTCATATCCTCAATGCTCAGAACAGAGCATGGCGTAATTGGCAGGCTCCAGTGGAGACAACTTAGGCGAACAAATTAACGGCTGTTTCTTTCTACTTTACAAGATGTCATGTGTCCTCCATGCTCTAATAGAGCTCTCCGTCTTACTCTAATAAGTACAACAATTTTTATGAAATTTATAATGAATTCCAACTGTTCAACTCGTGGGTTAGATATAATTATTATGCCTATTTCACTAATAAGGGAACTGAGGCTTGGAGAGTTTAAGTACCTAGCTTTTAGTCATACAGCAACTAAGTGGCAGAACCAGAATTTGGACTCAGAAGGTCTGGCTCCAGAGTTGTGAGCTCCTAATCACTAAGCTCCCTCTGCATTACTCTGTGAAGCCATTGTCCTTCTTTCATCCCTTTTACTACACAGAGAGGCACTGTATCCTGAGCTGCCTCTCTTTTCCCTTCCAACTACTTTTCCTCTTATAACGAAGTTCTATGTGTGCTAATCTTCTATAGCTTTCTTCTTAAAAATCATTGTGCTTTGTCTGTCAACTATATTCAAATTAAAAAAAAAAATCCTCCATGGACCTTTATGTTCCATGCATAACTTCCTTATCCAGTAAGTCCCCATAAATTGTTGATTTTATTTTTCTTCCACAATATCTTTTCAATCCCTGGCTACCTTCCTATTCCCCAGAGTCAAATATTAATTCTCTTCTTTATAACCTCACATCTGAACTGTCAAAACAGCTTCATAACGAGTCTTAGCCCCTTCTAACATCTTCCAGACTCCTATGTATCCTGCTTGTTAGACGTCTTACTAAAACAACTTAAATATGGCATTGATTCTATAAATTTTTCCAAAGGTTCCCCATTGTCTGCCAAGAAAAAAACAACTACAAACCACTGAACATCTCACATCTGAGACTACATTTCTAGTTTCCTGTTGCTATGCTGGATGGATGGATGGATGGATGGATGGATGATTAGATGATAGATAAATAGATAGATAGATAGATAGATAGATAGATAGATAGATAGATAAAGATATACAGATATATCTGAGACTCCTGTCAGGTTAGACTAATTGCCAGTCCATAAATATAATTGCCCTTTCTTGGTTTTTTCCCTCTGAATATTGATCTCCTTTTGGAATGACTCATTGGCTCTCTACCTAACAAAGTTGTATGCATCACTGTCAAAGTGATGCTCTCATAAATTCTTTCTCTTCTGAATGTTGTATCCAGAAATGATGGCTTCCTTTCTCATGTTTGAATAGTGTTTCTTTCTATTGCATTTGTGGCATTAATTATACATAGCGCTGCCTCATATGCTTAGGTATTCAAATCCAAATCTTTCCTCTTCTAACAGGTTGTGAATTACTTCATGATAGGGAAGAAATGTATCTAATTCATCTTCACATTTATATATTGTGTAGCTCCATACCAGCACAAAATTGGTGCTTGCTAAATATCTGTCAAATGACTGAATGAATAAGTAAATACATTATAAGAATGCCTTGTATTTGTAACATACCAGTTTAGGGAACTTTTTTTAAAATTAGTAACAGTTAGAAAAATCTTCTAATAAGATTTTATGATATATTAAGGGCAGTTAAAATTATTTTCATTAAATAGGAAAGGAACTAATGAGCTTAGAAAGTAGGAAAAATGAAATGAAATCTAACAAATATTGAAAATTTTTGAACATTATTCACTTGCTAAATATCTTGCTAATTACTATTTCATTAAATCCTCATAATATTTTCATGTGGTGGGATTATCCTGAATTTGCAGACAGCAAAGAAAGACTCAAACAGCTTACTGACTCACTCCAGGAGATACCTGGGCAACCTCTGAACTTCTATGGTATACCACTTTTTCAAGGATAAAGATGCCTTGAATGCTTTGTATTGTTTGTATCCCTTTTTTAAAAAAGATTTTTTTTGACAATAGCCTCTCCAATTTACAAACATGAAATTAAGGTTCTGAGAGTATGAACCCCAAACCTGTTCTTGATCTGGCTACCACACTGTGCTGCCTTTTGTTGTCACCGGGAGCTCAGGGTTGCTCTATTTTTCTTGCTTAAAACTACAAACCTTTACTTATTCCTAGAGTCTTACTCTACATGCATGGGGGGCCCTAAAATGAGCAGCAATTAATTTTGCTGTTATTTTTTAAATTATCATATATTATGGGCATATCATTTTAAACAGTTAAATAGGTTTGCAAAATGTCTAAGGCTTTTGTGACCCAGAAATCTCATTCTTAGACCTATTTTGCCCTTAGGTATATACCCAGCAGAAATACATAATATGTTCACCAAAAGACACATACAAGAATGTGTGTGCAGTCCTTCTCATGTCACATCTTTATTACATTGTAGCATATTCACATAGTAGAATGCCATGCAGCATTGAACAAACTAAAATGCCACAAACAATAGGTTGTAAGGCAGAAACCTAACACATCCGTGTGATTCAACTTAGGTAAAATTTAAAAACAAGCAAAATAATCTATAAGGTTAGAATTCTGAAGAGGAGTTACTCTTGATGGGAGGTGATTAGTGAGTGACTGGAAGAGAACAGGGGAACCTTCTGATAATGTTCTATTTCATGCCTTGGATATGTTTATAAGGCATTTCACTTTGGAAAATCACTGAGCACTACTTTGGATATTCCATGTTTTCAATATGTATATTATACTTAAACAAACCTTCAATAAGAAAGGAAGAGTTGATAGAAAATATATCTTTTCAAAAACTTTGTCACATTATATTCTTTGGCATCTCCAAGCTCCATGGTGGTAAAACTCGATCTAATGAAAGGAAATTACTTCAATATATAGTCAAAGTTGATTTTAAAATGAATTCTTTAGTTTTCTGATAAATAAGATCTTTGCAACTGACATGATGGATAGGCCTTAGATAGCTCTGCTGAACAAATTGTAGATCTCTATCTTGACAGAGCAATGATTTCATGCAGAATAGAAGATACATTTTCTGATGGCCCCACTTGCAGTTCTTTAGATTTGTCAAGTCTTATTGAGTCTTGTATAAACCACATCATAGCACCATGCTGACTTCTAGTCACGTGTATAAAGATGTTGTTCCACTTAAGAATCATTAGTTTTGTAAGACTACTTTTCTTCTCTTCCTTGACATTTCTCATCATGCTCTATAAAATGTAAATTAGCAGATCAAATATAGACTATCTGAAGTGCTTTTTCGTTTTTTCAAATATGTGAGGAAATGTATTTAATTACATTAGAGTGCAAAAATCTGTTTATTTGTCTAAGATAATGCCAACTTATTGGTTGAAAACGTTATGTGGCATATGTGGCTCCTTACCCCTAAACACATTTCACAGCTAAGTAAGCTAATGCTTGTGAGAAGCATACCAGCTCAGAACATGGGCAAGAGAACCCAGGTATTTTGATTTTCCGATCTAGCACACTTTGTTGTAAAATGGTGGCAAAGGCTGACTAATTTTACAATGGCCAAAAAATTATAATACAAATGAAATTACTTATAAGAAATCAGGAGCATCAAGTTTAACTTTCCTGAATATGTAAAGGCTATATAAGGGTCAGATGCTGAGTTTCCAGAAATCAGACTCTGAGACAGAATTTCAAATACAGGCAATT
>CM052808.1:61168987-61266104 GCA_028533885.1 Nasua narica
CCCCCCCCCCCCCCCCGCCAAGAAATCGGGTGTAATCTTGGGTGAGCAACTTCTTTGGTTCAGAGCCATTCCTGGAAAGATGTAGACTTACTTACATTTCTAGTTTTTTATTACTTGATGGAACATAAGTGTTTGACTTTGGATCCCCTTTCCATTTTCAACCTGTGTTTTCTTCTGGAAAATGCTGGAGGAGAGAAGGGGAATCAAAACTAGGAGGGATTTGGATTGAAGCAGATGACATTTAAGATCACATAAGTTTAGGGGCGCCTGGGTGGCTCAGTGGGTTAGGGCCTCTGCCTTCGGCTCAGGTCATGATCTCAGGGTCCTGGGATCGAGCCCCGCATTGGACTCACTGCTCGGTGGGTAGCCTGCTTCCCCCTGTCTCTCTGCCTGCCTCTCTGCCCACTTGGGTTCTCTCTCTCTCTGTCAAATAAATAAATAAAATCTTTTAAAAAAATCATATAAGTTTAAAAAAAATCCTGATAATTTAATGTATGAGAGTTTGTTAGGCAGAATTTTCTTGAATATCATTTTTTTTTTTACTGTTTCCCTGTACGTCTCTGAGGGGAAAAACATGTATCAGCTCTTAAAGGAAAAAAGAAGTCTCAAAATAGTGGCCTGAAGCATCTAGTAAAAAGACTGAAGCAAAGGAAGGCATAGTTTTGCTTTTGTAATAGCTTAGGAACTGCTTATGACTACTGGTTTAGGGCTTTCTAGAACATTTACTATGAAAGCCAACACTTTTTCCCCCCATTCCCACCATCGGCTTTAATCACTTGATTGCAAAACTCAAACAATGAGTTGGAGAAGCTATTGAGAAGTGAAATAAAGCTGCATGAGAAAAAGCAGATTTTAAAAACTAGATTCTGTTGGCTGGAGGCACTGTGCGGTCATCTTGTACCCATGTACTTGTACAAGTATGAGGATACTTGTAACCTCTGAAACATTTGATGCTAAGTCAGAATCCTTCTGTGAACCTTGCATTCATGGTGTAAAAAGCCAGTATCCTAAGACTGATCCCCACTTGACAGATTCTAGAACTGGGCAATCATTCCATCACCCTTCAAGCCCTGTGAATGCCCACACCTGACCAAGAGTGCTTTTCTTAGGAGTAATGAGTGGAAACAACTGTCCTAGTACCATTGTAAATACCAACACGTACAATTTTTCAACTGTTCAGAACCATGGGACTAGTGGCAAGAAAGAGAAAGTTAAAAGCTCATTTAAATTTGCATTAGAAATGATATCATTGTCTAATATGTTTGTGACTCCAAATAATAATTTGATCATTACATTATTAAGAGCAGTTTTTGTTCTTTGAGTCTTGAATGGCGTACTTCATTCTTCTTCTTACTATGAGTTTCTGCAGGAGGTAGTATTTTTTATGTTCCTCTCTAGCTCTCACAGTGCTGTATAAATGGATTTGTAGAACAGTTGTTAATGAATGAGAGTTGAAAACTCAGAGGTTGTTTCTTGATAGTTCCATAAGCAAATGACTTATTAAATAAAATTAATTGATTTCACTGGATTAGCAAAATCAGCAGGTCAGTAGGATTGTCAGGCAAAGTCAAGATATGGCTTTTAAGTTCAAAAAGGTACCTCTGTGAATATGCAATTGTGTTTTTAGGGAGGATTTTGCAAGGCAAAAAAAATGGTTTATCAGAGATACAGAAATAATCAAGAATGTTTCGGATGAAGAATTGGTAAAGAATTTTGGATGATGGAGTACAAAAGAAACACAAACAAAGGTTTTGGGAAAGTTTCCTAGAGCAATATGAAAAATAAGGATCTCTTGCTTTTTAAGATCTGTGTCACCTAATTCTTTTCTAATTCCTAATGTCTTAGAGATTTCTACAACAAAATACACCATCTTTTATACCAAGACCTTTCTCATCTGAGTAAGTCTTTTGGACAGTTTAGGGTAACTTGTAAAAGACTAAGGCAGATATCCTCACTGTGTCTTGAGAAAGTTACAGATCTGCATAGAAGGGACCAGTGTGGTGACTCTAGCTCATCTTAAAGGATTTCTTCGGACCCAGATCTGAGGCTCCCTTTCCTATGGTCTTATCTTCTGTCTGATACTCATGGTATCAACATGTACACTTGGATGTTTACTATTTCAGATTTCCAGACTTCTAACCATACCTTGTTGAGAAAGGTCAGACAGAGTGAGCAAGGCTATAGGATCCTGTAAGGGTTTTCAAGTCCCCTGCTCACAGTGTCCTCCATCTGATCTCAGTACATCCTCATAGCCACCCTGTAGTGGGCAGCAGTCCAGTCACTTCCACCATCAGACCGCATCTCTGGGTTGGTTAGGTCTAAATAAACAAGGCCTTCCCTTAGCTCATAAAGGACAGAACAAAAATTTGGTAATTCTACCAACCTAGATTTTGTTTTATAATCATAATTCCAGTTATTTTCCCCTGAAAGGGAAGAATTTTCCTGTCTACTCTCAAAAATCTTAGAGTCACATTTCTCTCAGGTTCAAGTTTGAGTTAAAACCTACCGTTTAGGTGTGTCTGGGTGGCTTAGTTAATTAAGCATCTGCCTTTGGCTCAGGTCATGATCTCTGCTTCAGGCTCTCTGCACAGAGGGGATCTGCTTCTCCCTCTTCCTCTGCCCCTCCCCCTGCTTGTGCTCTCTCTCTCTCTCTCTTTCTCTGACAAGTAAATAAATAAAATCTTTTAAAAAATAAAAGAGTGAGAGAGGGGACAATCTTTTTCTTTTTATGTCTTATATTTCATGTCAGAAAACCAATTTTAATGAATGCTTTCATATAAAAATCCCATTGTTCAGAGAACAAAGTTTTTTTCTAATTTTTTGAACTTTTTAATTTATTTTTTTTAAAGATTTTATTTATTCATTTAACAGAGAGAGAACACAAGCAGGCAGAGAGGCAGGCAGAGGCAGAGAGAGGAGCAGGCTCCCTGCGGAGCAAGGAGCCCGATGCGGGACTCAATCCCAAGACACTGGGATCATGACCCGAGCCAAAGGCAGTTGCCCAACCAACTGAGCCACCCAGGCGTCCCTGAACTTTTTAATTTAAATTCAATTTAATTAACATAGACTGTCTTATTAGTTTCAGAGGTAGAATTTAGTGATTCATCAGTTGTATATAACACCCAGTGCTTCTGTGCCCTCCTTAATCCTCGTCACCCAGTTACCCATCATTCCACCTGCCTCCCCTCCAGCAACCCTCAGTTTGTTTCCTATAATTAAGAGTCTCTTGTGGTTTATCTTCCTCTGTTTTCATCTTATTTTATATTTCCTTCCTTTCTCCTATGTTCGTGTGTTTTGTTTCTTAAATTCCACGTAGAAGTAAAATCGCATAGTATTTGTCTTTCTCTGACTGACTTATTTCACTTAGCATAATACTCTCTAATTCCATCCACTTTGTTGCAAATGGCAACATTTCATTCTTTTTGATGGCTGAGTGATATTCAATTTATGTGTATGTATGTATAAATATATATATGGTTTATATATATAAATCATATATATATTTATATATTTATATTTATAAATAAATATAAATTATATATATAAATTATATATATATAATTTTATATGTTATATATATATATATATATATACACACCACGTCTTCTCTATCCATTCATGTGTTGATGAACATCTGGGCTTTTTCCATAGTTTGGCTATTGTGGACATTGCTGCTATAAAATTGGGGGAAGTGCCCTTTCAGATCACTATATTTGTATCCTTTCGATAAATACTTAGTAGTGCAATTGCTGGGTCATAGGGTAGCTCTACTGTTAACTTTCTGAGGAATCTCCATAGTGTTTTCCAGAGTGGCTGCATCAGTTTGCATTCCTCACCAACAGTACAAGAGGATTCCCCTTTCTCTGCAACCTCACCAACATTTGTTGTTCTTGAGTTGTTAATTTTAGCCATTCTGACTGATGTGACATGATATCTCAGTTGATATCACGTCACCAATGAGACATGGTATCTCACTGTAGTTTTGATTTGTATTTCCCTGATTAGTCTCATCTCACCAATGAGACATGGTATCTCGTTGTGGTTTTGATTTGTATTTCCCTGAGGCCAAGTGATATTGAGCATTTTTTCATATGTCTGTTGGCCATTTGTATATCTTCTTTGTTAACTTGATTTTGGAAGTGGAATTTTTTCTGCATTTGTGCTGCATTCCATTGGTCAACAGACCAACCCTGATGAAATGTGTCAGGGAACTCCACAAGGATGTGAATACCATGCAGTGGGACTCTATTGGAGGCATCTCAGATCTTGGCTGTAACATGTACTCACTACCAAGAGCCAGAACTAGATCATGAACCCAGGCAGTTTGACCTCGGTGTTTGACCTCTTTACCACAATGTTGAGAATAATTACAGAACACACATTTGTGAATATTCATACATTTCCTAAGGGGAGTATGAGGATATTGGTGGAGTTTGTGGATATTCCATGACACACACTTGTTAAAGAACACCTGAAAATGTGAAGGAGATGGAAACATTTATCAAGGGCAATAGACACTAAATTTCCAAAGAGTCCAAATAGGTCATTGCAGAAAAGACATGGTAAGGAGAGACAGAATGAGAAATAATTTTACTTAAATTCTTTTCACTTCAAAATTTTATCTTTACTCTAATTTTTTACCTCTCCCCTTCAAAACATCACTCAAGTCTGTCAAGTACCGTGTTGAGAAATACTGACAGAGGGTTTTATTTCTTAAATTGTAGCTTTAAAAAAAAATCTCTACTTTAGATTTCCTGTAGGTTGCATTTAGTGTCAACATTTTTAAGAATGTTGTAAAAGCTTTCCAATATCAATATGCCCTGTTCAAAGAGTAAATAATTTGGTGAGGGAATTTCTACTTGAAAAATCTTTGTGCATCAGTGTGAAATATAAATTCAATTGTCAGCAAGCTGTGTCAGAGTAGATTTCTTGTCATATTTGGCCACAGAGCAGAGATTTATTGAAAATTTTTGATAATATCGGTTTCTGAATTGTTTTACGTAAACATAGCAGTGCAGTGAATGCTTTGAACTGTAGTGTGAGGAAAAGAGATAGAGAGAGAGAGAGAGAGAGAGAGAGAGAGTGTGTGTGTGTGTGTGTGTGTGTGTGTGTGTGTCTGTGTGTCTGGCTCTCAACCCTGACATGTAGGAGAAAAATAGCAAATGGCATTTCAATACATAGTGTTGTATCCAACTTACTTTAGAATGATTATTTCTACAACAACTGTCTTCTAAGTAGGTGTAGACTTCTGTGCCCTTTTAGAAATGAATCATGAATCAAAATACTTCAAAACCAACGCTCTGGAATACAGACTATTCTATTTCATGCCAGCAAATAGAACAATGGGAATTGTTGAGATGCAGAAACATACAGTAGGTTTATTATTTTTTAAAGAACTTTTATTATTTGTGAGCCATTTGTACCCAGGTCAGCAGTGAAAATGCAAACCTTAGAAAGGAAAATTCCTTTCTTCTGTAATGAGAGACTTGGAACTGGAATATAAATTTAGTCTCTTGGGTTCTCTTAGTTCTCTGATTTTATATTCTATGGCTTGCCAAATTATCTTATGTTTCTCTATTCAAGTTTATTCAGTTCCAACCAGGAGATATTTATGAAATTCTTTTTCTAAATGTATTATAAAATATTGGTTAGGTTCACATAATAATATTGATAAGGAAATGTGCACCATTTGTGGAGTGGCTACCTTCTATATCTAAGGGAAACTATCATTGTCACATTTACTTATGAGTAAAAATTGTCAACCCAGAGACAGCTTTACAATCTGGCAATCAACCTTAATGACTGTGCAGTGATCCCATTTGATCAGTAAGATGGGTGAAATCATTAAATTGACTGCCTGGGAGACTGAGAGTTTAAGTTTCTGGAATATAGATATTGTGTTATCATATGGCTCTTATTTACAAATGTATTCAAGTCCATTATTGTTACTCTTATTATTGTCATTACTGTAGTAACTGTACACCCTAGAAAACTAAATAATACATCAAGCCACTTAAATAGTCTCCAGTGGGTCAAAATGACAGATTCCTAAATATTACTTCTAGAAAATCCTTCTTATTAACTCACTTGAAAAATAAAAGTATCTCTAGCACTGTACTGTGAGAGATACAAAGACTACAAAATTATAACCTCTTTAAGAAATTTATAAATAATCATTTTAACTGATATCTGGCTTGAATCTCTGATTCTTTTTTATAATTTTCCCTGTCATCTTTTTTACTTTTCCTTTTTCTGGAGTCCGTTCATGTGTGTGTTTATCCACAATTTACTCTTCATAAAATATCTTTAAAGACATTGTGCTATATAACACTTATTCTCAAAATATCTTCCCCCCCAAATTTGGAAAACTTCGTAGCACCTCAAACATTTTTAATTTAATATTTAAAGCACTTTGTTATAAATATCTGTGAAGGATGTAATTTCTTTGGTACACCACTCTTTTAAATAAATCCAAATGCACAGAAATACCATAACAATTTGATAATCCATCATCATCCATTTATAAAATATATGAGGAAGCTTCCCTTTAACAGAGAAAACTTTGGGGCGCCTGGGTGGCTCAGTTGTTAAGCGTCTGCCTTTGGTTCAGGGCATGATCCCGGGGTCCTGGGACTGAGCCCCACCTCAGGCTCCCTGCTCATCAGGAAACCTATTTCCCCTGTTCCCATTCCCCCTGCTTGTGTTCCCTCTCTTGCTGTCTTTCTCTCTATCAAATACATATATAAAATCTTAAAAAAAAAAAAAAAAGTTGGTGGAGTTTAAAAAAAGAAAAAACAGAAAAATTTACATGTTTCTCCTTGAACTAGTACCTGCAATTCACTCTCCCAACAGAATAATATACAAATATCGTCTGTCTTTATGTCTTTTACTGATCATCTATCTTATTTCTTTACAATATAATATTTGAATTGACTGAAATTATTTATTTATTATTATAAACTTATGTGAGCATAAGTTTAGGTTTAACTGCGGGGGTTTTTTCTTCAGGGTTAACATTACAATTAGTATTTCTGTACAATTGTGTACAGAGTAAGATTTTATTAGATTCTATCACTTAATGACACAAATGAGGCTTTTTCTGTACAATTATTGCATACATCAGTGGATGAATTTTACTTTTTGCATAAATTCTATTCCAGTGTTTTATTTATCTAAACACTAAGAAACTTTGTGTATATGTGTGAGTGTTACAACAATAAGATTTTTATAGCAGCCACTCAATGATTTGAACTTCCAAATTACATTCCAGAATCATACTGTGAACTCTCATCTGAAGTTATTTTTTATAATATTTCAACTAACTAGATACTATCTTCCAATTATGCTGGAAGTAAAAATTTTAGATACTGCCTGACTTTCATAAGTATTTGTTACTCATTCAAGTTATTTGCCTTCTCATTTTTAAGAGGTACACCTATAAAAACTTTACCAAGATTTACAAAGTAATTATAAAGTACATCTGCAAATTTTTTCCACTAAAAAGTACTTCATATAATACTGTATATTATGACAGGATTGGAAACATTGAAACATCACTTACAACATACTGTTACCAATATAATTTTTAAATGCTTTTATTCAATTAAAATCTATATAGTTTATATTCATTTCATGGAAAACACCCATCAATTAACCTAATTAAAAGAGTTAGTCTGTATTGTGAAACCAATATTTTTTTTCAATTTTTCAATTCAAATGAACACATTAATATATAATAAATACCCTGAAAAATAAATTCCAGAATGCACTTTCAAAGGCTATTTTACCAGAAGCAGTTCCTTTGATTTAAAGTGTTGTATGTTTAATATAATGAATCTGCATTTTAAGTTAGAAAAAATATTTCTCAATCTATCTACATGTTGTTTCTAACTAATTTAAAATAATGCAACATAATCTGCATCAAATGATCATGAAGTTACTTATGTATAAGGAATATGATAAAAAGAAAGGTTTTCCTTTGGTAAATGAGTGTGCCGATGCATGTTAAACTCCACTAATTGGCATTAGAGTGTAATTCAATAAAAATAACACATATAATAGAACTAGCTTTATTGATGTAATAGAAATATACTGCTGAAGATCATTCTAGTATCTAGTTTAAATTGTATTTTTTGTTAATAAGAGGTAGGGAATTCTAAACATTTTATAAGATGATGTAAGATAGTGACTGCAATCAGAAACAATATTTTATAATGTGACATAATTTAATAGATATCGAATAATGGAATTGAATAATGCTCCATATATCTAGGAAATATTATGTGAGATATTGATCTGTGGGTTTAAGCCAGTACCACTAAAAAATGTTTGGTGTTCTCAGACAAGTTTTAGTTATATTTAAATTAATGTGTCACTAAATTGTACTAATTGGCTGTTCGAAGGCACTTTCTTCCCATTTAAATAAAAATCTTAAATATGATTATTGAGACTATACTTTTCTCCCTCTAGAGTATCTCTCAAGAGCATTACATTCTTTCACAGAAGCAACAGAAAATTCCTATTTCCATAGCTCACTTTATACAACATATTCAGTTTCTAAACAACCCAACATTTCTAACCCCACAGTTCTAGCTTAGGAAAAAGAAAAAGGCAAAAACAAAACAAAACAAAATGAAAACCAGAGAGCCTTAATGTGGCTTTATGGTGGTTCGATTCATTGTTTCTTTCTTTGAAACTGTGGGAAGTTTGAAATCTCAGGGTGATGTTCTGTAGTAAGGTGCTGGAAAAGGCAGCTGTCTTTTTTAGAGTAAGAAAGAGACTGTAGAGAGGCAAGTAAAGGAACCTACATGATACTATGAAGAGTATTTATGAGTTTGAAGATGTGAAAATTTAGCCCTTTCCTTTTTTGTTAGGTGGCTACCTAAGATAAATAATAATGATAACAACATCTTTGTTTTTGCAGCTGTTGTGAGTGCCATCCCTGTGCCAACCCTGGAAAGTGCCCAGTACCCAGGAATCCTTCCATCTCCCACGTGTGGATACCCCCACCCACAGTTTACCCTCCGGCCGGTGCCATTCCCCACACTGTCTGTGGACCGAGGTTTCGGAGCAGGAAAAAGTCAGTGTAATGTATTTGCCTTTCTTTTTACTAAGAAATGAATAATAACCAAGGATGTCTTATTAAATGTATAACATTTTGAGATTCTCATCCCTTGGAAAAATTGGTATACCTCTTCCCTGGGTCAAAAATCAAAGGACTGATTCTCTAGGAGTCTTGCTACAGCACTTTCCGTGGACAATATGGGAAGCTGTGGGGAAACAAAGGTTAACTGGTTCAGAAAAACAATGATGTGATGGGTGCTTAAAATTAATACGTTCTGTCAACTAAGAAATGAATAATCCAGTGACTGTTCTCCAACATATTCTTGTGTAAGTGTCTGTTGGTTTATATTTAAAGGTGTCTCGATTCCTGATGGACCAAACTTAAATGAATGCTTTAG
This sequence comes from Nasua narica, assembly GCA_028533885.1. Lineage (NCBI taxonomy): Eukaryota > Metazoa > Chordata > Mammalia > Carnivora > Procyonidae > Nasua > Nasua narica. The sequence goes on from CM052808.1 coordinate 61,178,449, forward strand.
CTTTCTTTAGTTAAATCAATTAAGCAATATCTTTTGATTTTTTTAATTAATAATTGTTGGAGAAAAAGATTTCCAAAGGACTATTTCATTTGTTTTTGTATTACTATTATTATTATTTTTCTGATTTCAATGAGATATAGTTGACATGCAACCTTGTGTAAATGTAAGGTTTAGAATGTGTTGATTTGATACACTTATATGTTACAGAATGATTACCACCATAAAATTGGTTAATACCCCCCTCATGTCACATAATTGCCATTTCTTTTTTGTGGTGAGAAGGTTTTAAATCTACTTTCTTAGCAACTTTCAAGTATATAATACAGTATTATAAAGTATATAATCACTATGCTGCACATTAAATGCCCAGACTTAATCATCTTATAACTGGAGGGTTGTACTCTTTGACCAAGATCACTCTTTTTTCTCTATCCCCAAGATCCTGGTAACCACAATTCTAGTCTCTATTTTTATGAGTTTGTCTTTTTTAGATTCTACATATAAGGGATATCATATAGTATCTGTCTTTTTTTCCTTACTTATTTCACTTAGCATAATGCCCTCATGGTCCATCCATTTGTTGCAAACAACAAGGTGTCCTTCTTTCTCATAGCTGAATATTCCATTTTGTATATAAACCACATCTTCTTTATCCATATATCCATCAATGGATGCTTAGGTTGTTTCCAAACTTGGTTATTGTGAATAATGCTACAAGGAGAATGGGAGTGTGTATATGTCTTTAAGATCTCATTTTCATTTCTTTTGGATGTATACCCAGAAATTAGATTACTGGATTATATAATAGTTCTAGTTTTAATTTTTTTAGGAAACTTCATACTCTTTTTCATAGTAGTTGTGCCAACTTGCATTTTCAGCAATAGTACACTCTTTTGTCCACATCCTGGGCAACATTTCCCTCGTCTTTTTGATGATAGCCATTCTAACAAGTATGAGGTGATATCCCATTGTGATTTTGACTTGCATTTCCCTGATAATTAGGAAGGTCAAATACCTTTTCCACATATTTGCTGACCATTGTATATTCAGTTCTTCTGCACATTTTAATCCATTTTTTTTGCTATTGTATTGTGTGAGTGTGTTACATGTTTTGAATATTAACCCCTTATCAGATATGCGGTTGGCAAATATTTCCTCCCGTTCTGTAAACTTGCTTTTCATTTTGTTTTCTTTTAGCTGTACAGAAGCTTTTTAATTTGAGGTAATTCCATTATTTTTGCTTTTGTTGTTTTTGCTTTTCGTTGTCAAATCCAAAAAGTCATTGCCAAAACCAATGTCAAGGGTGATTACTCCCTATGTTTTCTTCTAGGAGTTTTACAGTTTCAGATCTTAAGTTCAAGTCTTTAAACCCCGTGAGTTCATTGTTGTGTACAGCATAAGAAATCCAGTTTCAGGGGCGCCTGGGTGGCTTAGTGGGTTAAGGCCTCTGCCTTCGGCTCAGGTCATGATCTCAGGGTCCTGGGATCAAGCCCCGCATTGGGCTCTCTGCTCAGCAGGGAGCCTGCTTCCCCATCTCTCTCTGCCTGCCTCTCTGCCTACTTGTGATCTCTCTCTCCCTCTCTGTCAAATAAATGGGTAAAATCTTTAAAAAAAAAAAAAAAGAAATTCAGTTTCATTTTTTTGTAAGAGGCAATTCAATCTTCTCAATGCCATTTATTAAAGAGACTATTCCCCTGACCCTGTATATTCTTGGCTCTTTGGCATAAATTAATTGACCATGTACACGTGGGTTTATTTCCAGGCTCTCCATTTTGCTCCATTTGTCTATGTGTCTGTTTTTATGCCCCTTCCATACTGTTTGACTATTATAGCTTCGTAATATTGTTTGAAATCAGGAAGTGTGATGCCTCCAGCTTGCTCTTCTTTCTCAATATTGGTTTGGCTACTTAGGGTCTTTTCTGGTTCCATACGAATTTTGAGATTGTTTGTTCTATTCCTATGAAAAATGCCATTGGATTTTTGATAGGGATTGCATTAACTCTGTAGATCCCTTTGGGTAGTTGGAAATTTTAACAATTCTTTCAAAGCATGAGCGTGGAATATCTTTCCTTTTATTTATGTCTTCTTCAATTGCTTTCATCAAAGTCTTACAGTTTCCAGTGTAGATTTTTTACCTTCTTGGTTAAATTTATTCCTAAGTGTTTTACTCTTTTTGACATAATTGTAAATGAGATTGTTTTCTTAATTTCTCTTTCTGATAGTTCATTGGTAGGATATATAAGTGTAACTGATTTTTGTATATCAATTTTATATCCTGAAAGTAGTATTTCATTTGTTTTAAGGAAAGTAGGTATAGAGAGAGACTCCCAATCTATTATATACACCCTGGTGGTTTCTGCTATGCCATTTGACTTTTTTTTTTTCTTCAAGCACAGCATTTTAAAATCGATTTTATGGCTTTCTTCTCTTAGTTAGGAACAGGTGACTCAGCAGCTCATGTGAGATAGGATATTTTGTAATAGATAACATGGTAACAGCAATAAAATATATTTGTGAGGTGAGCTGTATTTTTTCTAACCCAACAGGGATAGCTCTAAGAAATCATAAATTGTCTCGATGTAGCAAGGTTAGAATTAAAAGGCATCAAAAATCTGCCAAAAGAGAATTAGATTTATTTTCCCTTTCCTCACTGCACATCATGTCTACAGAATAGAGTTGTGTGCAGAAACTCAAGGAAAAATAGTTTCCCAGACCATATTGAAGAGAATTAAATGAGAAAGATATGGGAAGCCCAAAAACCAAAAATTTCCAAATCTCAGGACAACTAAGAAGGTGAGTCCAGTCAAGGAGTTCAGAACCCAAAAATCCCTTCTTCAGCTTCTGAAACAAAACCAGCAGAAAAGAAAGGATTATAGTTTTTGCTTAGTTTTTCCCTCATCAAATCGCTATTATTTTCTTTTGATTTCATCTATATCCTCTGACTTTAAAAGTGTGAGAAGAATGTGTAGAATGACCTTTATCTTTTCACTACCCAAAACTAAGTCAAGCCAAAGTTCACTATTTTTTTTAAGGAAATTAACTATTTTATTTTATTCATGGTATATTTCTGTCATTTCTTTTTTTCTTTTAAAGGCATAGTTTCCTTCTGAAAACTCAGCCTCCCATTTACTTTTTTCTTTTTCTCTTGATTTGGTGCAACGTGCAAAACCGTCTCATTGAATCCTAGGCATAATCATTCCGGAAGTTAAATTTCAATGAAAAAGAATATAATAAATGAGCTAGCATGATATTTTTTTTTCCTTTCCCCATTGGCCAAAATCAGTTACATTGAGAAGCTGATGGGACAGCTAAATGTGACAGGAAGTATGTGCTCCATCCAACATGAGCTAGAGAATTCACAGGGGAAGGGAGGGAAGGGTGAGTTGTGAGTAAATAATACGGTTTGTCACAGATTGCCATTCACCATCAGGGCTTTGTGTGAGTCACTGTTCCTCATCTCAGAGTCTATGCATTCTTCTACCTTGGATGTAGTTGTTTCTTAGGCTGCCATCATAAGGTACCATTAACTAGGTGGTTTAAAATGACAGAAATTTTTTCTTATTAATTCTGGAGCCTAGAACTCCAAAATCAAGGTGTTGTCAGGGTTCTGTTCCCCCTAGAGTCTCTAGGGGTGGATCCATCTTTTCCTTTTCCAGCTTCTGGTAATCCCAGGCATCCCTTGGCTGGGGCAGCATAACTCCAATATCCGCCTCCTTCACAATATCCGCCCTCCCTCTGCCTGAAGAGGTCTTAGAGACCCAGACCTCTTAGGACATATTTGGGGGCCAGAGAGCAAACTTTTTTTTTTTTTTTTTTTACGAGCGAGAGAGAAGCAGGCTCCCCACATAGCAAGGAACCCAATGCAGGACTGGATCCCAGTGGGCCTGGATCATGACCTGAGCTGAACACAGACATTAAACCGACTGAGCCACCCAGGAGCCCAGAGAGCAAACTTTTATGAAGAGAACTGTGTCTCCCAAAAAGATATGTTGAGATTTTAACCTCCAACACCTGTGAATGCGACCTTATTTAGAAAGAGGATCTTTTCATAGGTCACCAAGTTAAGGGGAGTTCATGCTGAATTAGGGTGGGTCCTAATCCAATATGCCTTGTGTCCTTATAAGAGAAGAGACTCAGACACACAGAGAGAAGATGGCCGTGTGACAACAGAGGCAGAGCCTGGACTGACGCATGCACAAGCCAAAGAACAATAAATGAACTAAGTTAAAATATGATTTTTTTTTGTGGTTAAATACTGCAGATTTGTTTATGTCTGTGGTTAGAGTCTCATGTACCATTCTGGTGCAGGACTTTGATAGAGCAGGCTGTGTATGTGTGGGGACAGAGGGATTACTGGAAATCTCTGTACCTTCCACTCAGTTTTGCAGTGAACCTAAAACTGCTCTGTTAGAAATAAATAAATGAAGAATGAATAAGTAAATAAATAAATGAATAAAAGAAAAATTTAGTCTCCAGTAATTTAAAAAATTTGTTAACTTATTTAAAAGTAAGGTTTATTAAATAAGGGTAGTTGTATAAATATAATACATAATGTAAACATAAAATATATAATGCAACTATTATATAAAGTTATATAAATAAAAGATCCCTAAAGAGTACTTAGCTTAATTTTTGAATTTTATCTAAAATCATAAGGCACGATCTTAGATCCTGGCCAAAACTTCAGAGTTTTTAAAATATATATTCAGTCATACATCAGGTAATTTTTGAGCAAAAGAAATGTGCAGTGAGAAAGAAATAGGCACAAATATGTGTTTCCACGTGATGGCTTAGAAAAGGAAAAGAAATAAGCACCCTCTTTTCTAGGAAACCAAATATTCTCTAAATCACTGTCAGAACCAGTTAACTTCCAGCCATTCAGTATCGGTTTCTAAATGCCTTGGAGACGACGAAACGTCCCTGTTCCTTCTCAAGCAGAAAACATTTCATGACTCTGGCTGGAGATGTCTTATTAGTCACCTTGAGAAACAACAAAAGTCACACACAGGAAAAGAAAAATTTGTGCCAAGTGTGGAGACTCTCCTTCCTCTAAAGTTATCTCAAAGACCTTTGAGTTGCCCAAGAAATGAATCACTGAAACTCTGCTCCCAAATAGCTGCTCCTTTCTGAAAGTCACAAATAAAGCTGAACTTCTCTCCTACCATAAGAAAAAGAAGGTTGCAGGATATTGTACATTTGCATTACAGACTTTGGTGATCCACTGATAAAGTTTTACACAGTCCTGATGGACAAAGACCTCCTCTTCCTACTAATAAACTATAGTTCTGGTCTTAGCTTCAATAAGCAAACTGTCCCCGGGGAACAAAAACAGTGCCATATTTTGAAAACTTCAACCAATAGATAGTCTTGAGGCGCCATTTCTACGAGTCACTATAAACTTGGTGCCCCCATTTTCTCACCCTTGAAACAGGTAGATACCAGAGGTTAGGTGATTTTTTTTTTATCATTCCTTCCAGTTTGGGTGTTGTCTTAGTGAGAAGGCTGGTCAACCTCACCCATGTTACTTTTCTGTCCCAACTCTCCCCCAGATTGGAAATCAAATAAATGGAACTTGACCTAGAGAGAATCATGAGCATCGTGGAGTTTATAAATTTCTCTGTAGGGTCTATGCAGACATTCATAGTGTCAGGAACTGGGGTTACTCAGGACTATTGTAACAGTTTTTGTTCTGAGATTAATGAGTGAATTGGGTTCCTTAAGTGTCCTTGTCTCAAAGTCTTGGCGTAGAGTTACTGGAATGCTCTGTTTCTTTCAAATACTATAATTTGAGATAGAAGAAAAATCCCCATTTCCATTTTTGTAATATTTTTGCCAGTTAGTCTGTAGCAATTATTTATGTATTGACATTAATTATTATAAAGTGACTTGAATTTCGACTCTGCTGTGTAATTGTATGCTAGTTATACAATGGATTCTCACCATTTCATCATTTGAAAATGAGTGCCTTGCCAGCACTTACTTGGTTCTCCCTTTACTCTCTGAATTGCAGGAAGGCTGTGCTTCATGGGCAAAGGGAGGTTTTCTTTGCTTTCCAAGCTCTGAAATACCATGTCACTGAGCCAGTTTGCTTCACATGGGCGTCCTGACACTGGCAACTGAACTGGCCAAAGGGCTCACCTGACATGAGGGCTTTGCTCCAGGGGAGCCATGGCTCTTGCATTTAAGAGCTTTGACTCCCTCAAATGTCAACCAGTTCTGAAAAGCATTTCTTTTTCTCCATATAAAATATAAGAATCATGAATTGACTATGGAAAATCTGTACTTTGCCCATTATATTAGATATTAAGCAAACTTATCATTTTTTAACAAAACAGAACTCATCCCTTATGGATTAGTGATGCAGTCAGTCTCCCATTCCCACATAGCACATTTGATTAGGCACTTTCCTTTCCACTATGTGTGGTACTAAGGATTGATTTTGCCAAAGAGCTGGTCCATCTGTGTGGAGCTACCAATCCCTCAAATGTGTTCCCAGTAGGAATCATGGTGACCACCTGAAGACTGGACATATGGAGAATCTGTGTTTTTAGAGATGCCAGTGAGCAATGCCATTAAAGGGAATAGAAATGGGAGTGATCCCCAAATATTCCATGATGTCATCAAAATTCCTCTGAAGCCTGAGGCTTTTGAGAAACAAAATTTTAGAAAACTAAAAAAGTTGCATATCAATTTTATTAAGCCTAATGTTAACAATAATATTTTATTTTATTAAGATTTTATTTATTTATTTGACAGAGAGAGAGAGTACAAGTAAGCAGAGCAGCAGGCAGAGGGAGAGAGAGAAGCAGGCTCCCCATTGAGCAGGGAGCCCAATGCAGGGCTCGATCCCAGGACCCTGGGATCATGACCTGAGCCAAAGGCAGTTGCTTAACCAGCTGAGCCACCTAGGCACCCCACAGTAATATTTTAATATAAGTCTTCTTCATTTCAAAAGTGTAGAAGAAATAGAAAAGGAAAATATGAAGGAAGGAATAAAGAAGCACACCACAAAATATATCATTATTTCTCTAAAGGCTAAAGCAGTTTCTAAAATATGATATGGGTTTATTACAATCCATCTTCAACAGAGTTACTTAGGGCAGATTTCTATGGAAAATTGTAAAATTTCTTTCCCTAGCAAGATATTCTTAATATGGTAGTATGGACCTGTAATAAAAACCGACCCATTGGTAATGAAGAGGGATCCAGATACAGGTTCCTACAGCCTCTTCTCTCTGAGCTAGAACTAAGAGATAACTGCATTGTTATTTCAATATTGACCATTGGTCATTTTCTCCTTTAGATTAAATATGAGTCCATAGTAAAACTGGCATAATTTTCTTTGCCTGCAAAACTATACTGTCAACTCTCTAATTACGCAGTCTTTAAAGTTTTTATTTATTTGTTTGTTTGTAATCTCTACACCCAATGTGGGGCTGAGACTCAATGACCCTGGGATCAAGAGTTGCATGCTTTTCCAACTGAGCCAGCCAGGTGCCCCTAAGAATGTTAAGAAGAGAGAAACAGGTGTTCTTGTATTCAATCAAGACTACATAATTTGAATACAAGAACACCTGTTTCTCTCTCCTTTCTATTCTTTTTTTTTTTTTAAGGTTTTATTTTTGAGTAATCTGTATGCCCAGTGTGGAGCTTCAACTCACAACCCTGAGATCAAGAAGTCCTTACAACCCTGCCTTTTTTTTTTTTAAAGAGTTATTTCGTTTTTTTTTTTTTTAAGATTTTATTTTCTTATTTACTTGACAGAGAGAGAAAGCACAAGTAGAGCGGGAGGTAGAGGGAGAGGAAGAAGCAGGCTTCCCCCTGAGCAGGGACCCCAACGTGGGGCTCAATCCCAGGACCCTGGGATCATGACCTGAGCTGAAGGCAGATGCTTAACCAACTGAGCCACCCAGGTGCCCCAACAGCCCCATCTTTTAACCTTGATATTTTGCATGCATGTGCCCCTCTCCTCCATGATAGGACTTCCTAGCTTAGAGACAAGGCACTTCTGGAAACTCCTCTTGCCAGAGTTCTATTCAGTTTGCTGTCTTGATTACATTTTCTTTATTTGAAGAAATCTTTTTTTTTTTTAAAGATTTTATTTATTTATTTGTCAGAGAGAGAGAGAGAGAGCACAAGCTGGCAGAGTGGCAGGCAGAGGCAGAGGGAGAAGCAGGCTCCCTGCTGAGCAAGGAGCCCGATATGGGACTCGATCCCAGGACCCTAGGATCATGACCTGAGCCGAAGGCAGCTGCTTAACCAACTGAGCCACCCAGGCGTCCCATGAAGAAATCTTTTATCAAGTCCTTGCCTGTTTACTAGCTCTGGTTGCTAGGGGGCTATATTCTGTCCTCAGCCAACCTATGTGTCCCCTGCCTCTGTCTTTGATTAGGGTAAGTCTGGAGGCTTCTCAGTGACCCAGAGGATCTCTAACCCTTTCTGAATATAGAAAAATGAGACTTAATATTAAATACTCTCTGAAGGCACATTTCACTTCTGCATATCTTTGATATAATGTCTTGATCTTTGGTATCTTTAATCTCTACACCCTTCACATTATCATTTTCTTTCTGGCTCCTCTGCCCTTTGCTGACCTTACTGAGCCTTCCAGAGAGTTGTCTGAAAATTATCTCACAAACTAATTATCTCAAAATATTTCCTGCTTAAAAATTCTCTTTCAAAAGTGAGATTATAGTATCTTCTGTCACTGCATTTTTTCCCACTTCCTCAATGGACCTTTCTTTAAAAATAAATCATCATAAATATCTTAGTTCATCAACACTTACACTTCCGATGCAGCTCTTTGCATTTACAGTTTCACCTGGACCTGTCGATTTTGAATACAAATGATAAAGTCAAGTCACAGTGTTCTTATCATAAGAAACTGCCTTGCCAATATTTTAGTCCCACTCATCTGTGTTCTCTGGAGAAAAGGTGTGTTTCTGTGTACAGAGCTATACAGAGCTACCCAAATGCCCAAAGGCGACCACAACCAACTATGGGAAACCTCTTCAACTACAGTAATCTGACTGAAAATTACAAAGTTTGCTACCAAAGAGGAAAAATTACAATTCTGCATTCAGTCGACTTGTTCCAGCAAAGTCATCTCTCATATAACTTTTGAGCTGGATGTGCTGCTTTTTTGTCATAGAAAGCAATGACCATAGCTATTATTCATATCATTTTATTAGCGATGCCTTGAACACCTGGTAACTCTGCTTTGTTTGACAGTTGCCATGGCACATTTAAATCGCAGAAAAAATTGGCATATTGGCTAGTAGATAATAATGCAGCTGTAACTGGGTTGGGGATATTGAATTTCGCTGGCATTGCTACTTATGAAAGGAGAAATAACTCTTTTTTTCTTGCTTCATCACTTATGATTACAGGGCCCTGCCCTTTCAGGCAATAGAGTCAATGCTATTGTATATATTTTACTATTCTTCCTGCGAGACAGATCCCTGTCTTGCTGGATCTATTTCCACTGTTTAAAGGGGACATGCTATTATATCCCAGAAATATACGAAGGAAGAGGAAGGAGAATGTTCATAGCTTGAAGACGAGATTGGCCAGATCCTGACATATTTCTCTAAAAGGAAAGCAGGCTTTGTCCTGGAATAATGAATGGCTTTTCTTGTCTCCATTGCAGCGGTGAGTGAAGGACCAGTGAACCAACAGCCACCCATGTTGCCCCCAGCACAGCCTGAGCATCCCAGCAACGAGGAAGCCCCAAGCAGAACCATCCCCACAGCCTGTGTTCGACCAACCCACCCACTCCGCAGCTTTGCTAATCCTTTGCTACCTCCACCAATGAGTGCAATAGAACCGAAAGTCCCTTACACGCCGCTCTTGTCTCAGCCAGGTAAATGCCTGTTTGTTTACGTTTAAAATAATTGTCATCCTCTGTGTCTCTCCTAAAATGCATGAGGGTCCCCGAGAAGGTGGAATGCAATGTACCTGTTCACCACTGAGGTTCTTAGGGCAGCTAGTAAGTATCTGCCTTGGCAGGCAATTGGCTGGTTGTAGGTGCCTTTCATTCCTTGGAAAGTCATTCATCAATCCTGAACACGGCTGGAAACGTTCCTGGTTCTTTAGTCAGCCACGTGGATCCTAGAATTTATGGCTAGACACCAAAACTAGATGTAAAGGTACAAAATCCTGCAGAAGACACTTTTTAGAGCTATGCATGTAAACTCCTAATTCTGCTTCGTGCCTTCAGTAGTCGTCTTCCAGAGGTTCTTATTTCCAAGTTCCAGGGCCAGAAAAGAGAAGAGTGCACAACTTCTTAATCTTAGAAATTAAGAAAAAACTTAGGAAGTAACATCTCTATGGTAACTGTGACAGTGTGATTTATGAGAAATACATATCTGGTCATTCAGATGATCAACATATAGTTCTCATTTATATTAGGTCTTCCTCCACAGTCTCTGGGTACTCTGGAGCTCAGAGCTGCCAACCCCTTAGAATTTCCTTGGTGATAAGTGGATAAAGGTATCTTTAGTTATGTGAATGAATGTGACTTTTGGAGGCTTTTGTTTGTTTGTTTGTTTGTTTGTTTGCTTATGAACATGGCCTTTGGTCAGCCCCCTCAAGGGTGGGGGCTGGTTGCCAGAAAGACCAACCACATGATTAGAGTTGGAACTTTCAGTCCCACCCCCAACCTACCGGGAGGGGAGAGGAACTGGAGGTGGAAACTACCATTGACGAATGACTTAGTCAAGCATGACTATGCAATGTGAAGTTCTATACAATCTACGAGGACAGAGATTGGAAAGCCTCCGGGCTGGTTTACACGTGGAGATTGGGGGCGAATGATGCGACTAGAGAGGGGATGGAAACTCCATGCCTTTTCTCCAGACCTCACTCTATGTATCTCTTCATCTGGCTCTTGATTCATATCCTTTATCATAGCCTTTAATAAACTGGCAAACATGTTTCCCTGAGTTCTGTGAGCCACTCTAGCAAATTCATTGAAGTTAAGAGGGAGGTCCTTGGAACCACCAGCCTGTAGCCAGTAGGTCAAAAGCAGAGGCAGCAACCTGGAGCTTGCGAATAGCATCTGAAGTCGGGGGTGGGAGGCAGTTTTGTATGGCTGAACCCTTAACCTGTGGAGTCCGATACTATTTCCAGGTCGATCATGTCAGAATTGAGTTGAATTCTTAGACACCTTGCTGGTGTCTGAAAATTGGTTGGTATTGGTGGGAGAAGCCCCTCCCCACAACATTGGAATTAGGAACACTAACCTTAAAGAATGGCTTTCTAAGAAGATCAGTTGGCAGAGATGAGAACCAAAGTCCTGTCTTCCCAATGCAGTGTTCATTTGATCACCTCAGTTAGTATCCAGTAGCACTAATCCAGAGTTCCTCTTTGTTTCTGTTAGGGATTGGGGGGGGGAGATGGGAGGGCAGAGAGGGAGAGAAGAAGAGGAAGAAGAAGGAAGAGAAGTAGAAGAAGAAAGAGGAAGAGCAACATACAGGATAAAAGATAGGTCAATTGATAGATGAGTAGATACATAAAGAACTATATAGTGCTTAAAATTATTTGAACAATTAGAATAATTCTTAATAGCCCCAATATATCAAGCACAAGATAGCAAAGTTCAATGGTCCCAAGTAAGTAGAGGTGGATAGACACAGCTGGATTGGTCAATCTGCCATCCAGCAAATATACGTAAGTTTCTGCCCCTCAGATCCATAACCACAGCCGCTGTACTCACTGCATTAATTTATAAGTCTCATGATGACTGCAAAAACTAGAAAAGCTACAATTGCAATTATCAATATTATCTAATATGAAGAACGTTTCTTATTCCTTCCTTCTTATTCCAAATCACTTATACCATATTAAGTGATTTGTGTTCATGCCCTCTGGTGTTCTGCCTTTCCTGTGGTGTGTGGTATGGATGCTCAGCTACCTTGGGAGGTGGGGTGGAGTGCAGGGAGGATGTGGGATTCCAGCCCTTGGCATGGATGAAGCATGTCCTCTCTGACACATAGGCTCAATGGATGCCATGACTTCATTTCAGAGGAGATGGCTCTTCCAACCCAAAAGAAGCCCACACTAAGATTTAAAGCAGATCTATATTGCCCAATCCCCACATCTATACGCTCCACACATATTATAGGCAGAGTCTGCTACTTTATAGCGCTCTGAAACTATGAGGTCTTTGCTAATTGAGACAAAGACATTTGGAAGCAAGATAATTCATTTAATGAAATTCTTGTGTCAAGAGCTCACTGCCTGGTGATTTCTGGTTGAAGTTTCCCACTGTAGTACCAACCAAAAGACCATACTGTGGACATGACTAGTATTCAACCCTTTATCGAACATGTGTTATATGCCTGGCATGCTTCTGAAGACTTGTAACATCACATTTGATCCTTAGAGCAACTTTGTAAGGTAGCTACTTTCTTAACCCCAGTTCATGGCTAGGGGAACTGTGACTCAGTTAATTTAAGTAACATAGTTAAGTCTGCACAACTACTGAGGGATGCATCTGTTTCTCTCTTTTTGACTATAGAAAGCATAGGGTCTGAAATTTGAGGAATTCATTTGTACCTGATAGTTTGTGTCTAACTTATCTAGTGACAAAAACCATTATTAAATAATTTATTTAAAAACTTATTACCTCAAATCATTCTAAAACTGATAAAAAGAAAAACAAGAAACAGCTGAAGTAATTTTGAATTAAGGAATACCTTTTCCTCACAAGCTTTCCTCACTCACATTTTAAATGAGGAAAGGTAAGAGGTTTAACTGTTTTATGCGGAAGAACACCAATTTTATAATATCAAAAAACTAGGTGCCAAAGCACTTTATACTGTTAACTACTCTCTTTAGTTGGAAATAAAAATTAACTATGTTATCACAGTGAGGAAAAAAAAAAGATGAAAATAAAATTCTGAAGTCGCTTTTAAAAGAAATTTTACTGTGGCAGAAATATTTGCCTTGGAACACAACATTGGGAAATCAACCCATGCTCCAGAGAACTGTGATAACAAAGAACGCTCATTTTAGACAGAACGTCTGACAGTAGACAGAACAAAGCACTGGCATTGGTATTTACTACTTATTGTTTTCTTCCAGTTACAATAATAGGAAAGCGACCTTAAAGTCTGACACAATGTAGCATAAATAAGCATATTATGTCTTTAAAAGATGGGAAGTGGAGTCCTTTTTGCTGTCTCTACACCTGTTCGCTCAAAAAATAAGCGTATCTGAAGAACCATTCTCTGATCTAATGCCATGTGGGCAAGATCTCATTTTCTTTTATTTCCACTGTACACTTAAGAGTCTTCTTTTTATTAACTATCTATCTCGTTTTAACTATCATTCTAGTTTTTATTTAAACTGTTTCTTAAAAACGATCTCTTTTATGTTTTCCAATATCTCTGGGTTTTTGGGTGATTATCTATTTTTCATGGTTCTCCTTTAAATGCCATCCTCCCCCACTCACCTTGAGGCATATCCTGCCATCATTTTGGAATTATTAAATGCCTTTCCTTTTCATGTTTCTCCTTCATTGTCTCCCTGTGATTCCTGTTCATTTCATAATGTCTTACCTCATGATTTTCAAATAAGTTCTCCCTGCATTGCTTCTGACACATGGTAAATAGTATGCTTTTAAGAAAGGGCTGATGTTTACTTATTCTAATAGAAAAAGAAAATTAGCAGACTGACAAATGTATTAGCTGTGACATTAACTACATGCTTCTTAGCCTAAAAGATGAAATACTTAGAGCTTTCAACAAATTTTAATTCTAAGAAAATCATTACTTTAGTCAAACTGATTGATGAAGTAAAGTCGTTCTCCTGTCGGCTTGAAAAAAAAATACCTCAAATAATTTTACTTCAGATTTCACAATAAAGGACTGAGTAATTTCTAATGAATTTATCTTTACTTATTGCAAGTAATTACTTTAGAATATGGTAATGTGAGGCATTGCTATAATTTTTAAAGATCACCCCAAATGAGAAGCTCCTTCTGCTTTGAAACCGCTTGAATTAGGATCAATGAAGAAGCTCTTTCCCTACTCATATTCCTGTGTGTGGTTTTTTTTTAAGGACAGTTTCATTGATCTGTGCCTCAGTTGGACTTCCAGTAAGGCATGCAGAGCTGCATTTGCAGGATATGACGCATAGGGCAGCGCATAGTACGCAGTAACTGTCTCCAGGGAGTTGGGGAGACTTTTGCTGTATTTTTATAGTAAGTGGTAATTAGAAAGTCCGCCGGTTGTTATAACGACTGAAATTCTGCCCACCTGAAAACACAGATTCATTCCTTCATTGTTTTTTTTTTTTTTCTTTCTTTCCACCTGCCGAGTTAAAATTTAGCTTCCTGGACTAGAGTACTTTTATGGCGTTTCTTACAATTTCATCATCCCCTCGTGATAAAGTGGTTCCGTTTCCTAACGCTTCACAGTGAATAACTGTGTGGTCTTGACGCATTTCAGGGAGGCTACAATCACTGCACTTTGCAAATCACAGATGTGGACATCTAAGTGATTTGGCTCCGTCCCCTTTCAGGTTAAATAGAAAATGTTTGATGGAGTGTTGCGCTTCTGGCATTATAGATCTGACATAAATTCTACAAAGGGCCAAAATAGGGTGTTTTTTTTTTTCCTTCACTAGTGAAAATTCCTTTTAGCTGTGAAATGATCAGCTGCACTTTAAATGAACCTGGATTAGCAGACCATTTGTCTTCTGAGGCTGTAATTCTAAAGACAAAAGAAAATGTGACCTCTTAAATAGTGACTTTTATACTAACTAGGGACTGTTTTTACATCAGCCCCTTGGAGTTCTTGCATCTTTGTAAAGGGGCCCACGGGCTTTATGGCCCTCCATTTACACGTTGCATTTCCACACATTTTCATGTATAAAAGCAAAAACCTAGAACATTCCAATCTTTCCAATCTTTGAGGAATCGATACGTCAGCGGTCATGACAAGACCAAAGCTCACCTCATTGTACTACGAAATTGAGTTTGATTTTCCCTCTGCAAATTGTGGCATGTGCTTCAATCTGTCTGAGGACTGAGGACAAGGAGTGGTTGGAGGTGGCTGACAGTGGACAGGAAAGGCCTTTGATTTATATTTTATGGCTGGTTGGGAAATCATGTGTTCCTGCTGTAACCTGATCTTTTTGACAGGCCTCATTTCAGTAAATATGCTATCACACAAAACTGCCAATAAATTACTCTAACACATTAATACAATTGCTGCATTCCCTGAGCCACTGGTAGGCCACCGTAGGGGGTGTTCATCAAAGATACCACAGCAGTATTCTGTTCTGCTGAAATCAGTCACAGGCAGAGGTCACGGGAGAGCAGACATCCTTCCACAGGTGAAACAAGAGGGTCACTTTTCAGGCCGGTCAGGTCAAATAAATCATTGGCACAGCCAAGTAGGAGAGATACGTTGATTTGACCTTATTGGGGCCAATACCATTAATCAAGTCCGATGGGGAAAATGACACTATCTCCTGTTACATTTCATCTCATATGTAAGATAATCTGTGTTCTCATTTGTTTGTTTCTGTAGGTAATTCCTTCAAGTTGTCCTATCCTCATTCCTAACAGATTTTTTTTGATAGGGGAAATCTAATTTCATTTGGTCTAGTCATCCTTAATTATCCCTTAGGAAAAGTAAGTCAAAATTACCTTATATATCACCAATGTTTGTGATTCTGGAGCCTACTTGGTATTTTAATAAAATACTATTTCCTCTAGTCTGAGGTTCCAGTATTTAAATAGAAAAGAGCTCTTCTAATTGCCTCAAAGGGAGGGAAATGATTGCTAGAGGAAACAGTAGGAGTAAGTCACGTGACTGCTGTGTCATTTATAAATGACAAAACCAGAGCCTAAAAGACTAAGCAACTTGCCCAGGGTCAACAATTGAGCTAATGGCCAAGTATAAGAATTCAGAGAAACAGAACATTGAAGAGAAACAAAGGATTTTATTTAACTTTTTTGTGATATGAATAGCTTTTCTTAGATCAACTCTCCACTGACCCCAGGGCCTCTAGGATATTCCTAGTTATTAAATAGCCATTAGAAATAATTGTTTCTAGAAGCTAGTTTGAGTTATTTAGCTTAGCATTTGAGTAAATGTTTTCTTCCTTCACATAGGCTAGATGGAGGAAAGAAGTTCTAGCAAGAGTAGTGACTAGCCAGGGACTCGGGACTAGCTCCTATCTGCTTAAAAGCACTTGTCCAGCCTGCCAATGTCTTCTTTAGGACAGTAAGGAGCCAGGGAGCTGATATCTGTTGCTTCCAGTACCACACACCACAGGTAGCCAAGGCTTTGGAGTCCAGCAACAAAAATGAAGAATAGGAGGAAGCATTAAATCAAGATAAAAATGAAGGCCCATGAGAATATTACTCAGGTTGTGAGGTAGAAAATGTCCAGGCCAATGAGCATGAAAAACCAAACAGCTGGTGTTTCTTTTTTTTTTTTTTAAAGATTATTTATTTATTTATTTATTTATTAGAGAAAGAGACTGAGAATGAGAGGGGAGAAGGTCAGAGGGAGAAGCAGACCTCCCGCAGAGCCGGGAGTCCGATATGGGACTCGATTCCGGGACTCCGGGATCATGACCTGAGCCAAAGGCAGTCGCTTAACCAACTGAGCCACCCAGGCGCCCCCAGCTGGTGTTTCTTTAGAATTGCAAAAATCTATTGGGAGGAGGGAGGACAGTTGACTCAAAATCTGAGTCCTTTAAACCAAACTTTTGCTCAATTAAAAAAAATAAGAGAAAATATTGCACCAGAAACAGTTATATCAATATATGAAATTGAGGTTAATTATCAACTTAATGCAGTTAAATTCTGGGATTAAACTATTGAGTTACCACCTACATAAGAGAAAATGAAAAATATCTATTTTTGGAACTTTGTTACCAAATAGACTACATAATTTGAAACATGATTTAAGTGTCCTTGGATTTTACTGGGGAGTGGGTGGCCGCTTGAGTGCCAGAGAATGACAAGGAAAAGGGTGAGCAATAAGTTGTTTTCAAAGCAGCAAACATTCCTTTCACATTTCCTAAGAATGTCATAGGTCACATGATGAACTTCTGCTATGTAAATTTTGTTTTTTATGAAATATCTTGAGGATCAAAGTTTTTTTTAAAGTAAGCTTATGTGAAATTAATAAGGTTAATGCTTTAGATTTTGCCACCTTTGATAGTTTATAAGGACATTTCCAAGTGAATTCATGCCTAGCAGAGAAGTAACTATAATCACCATTATTGATGCAGAGGGAGACATTCACAGAGGTTGAATAACTTGTACCTTCTCTAGGATCACGTGTCATTATCCTTGGGACCTTTATATAAGCCACAGTGGGCACTCAATAACTATTTGAGGAGCTGATCAGAATAGAATAGTAAAGGTAAGAGCCAGAAATTGAATTCAGGTCTTCAATTTTGAGTCGAATGATGATTACAGGTGAAACAAAGCAACTTGAGAGTTGGCAAAAGGATTAGAGAAGCTGAAAAATTTACAAAGTCACAACCATCTGATCCTAAAACGTTATGTTCTGAACTATGAATAACATCTTATTCAAAAGCTGAATTAAATTGCATCAAGTGGAAAAAACAATAATGAAGCCACCACCCCTGGAAAGTCTATTCACTAATTTAACATCCATACCATAACGGAGAATGGCTTCCGCTTTGTTCATAAGAAGAGGGAGTGTGGCTCAGTGGAAATAGTCCTCAGTCTTCCATTATGCCAATTTTGGAATGAATTTTGCTTCCCCAAATCATACTTATTTACAAAATTTGATAGTCTTTCATCTCTAAAGAGGAATGAAACATACAAAATTCTAGCAGTCTTAATTACTGCAAAAAGGAGGGTGGATATTCTCTCTGTATCTTTGCTTTGTGAAAAAGTATAAGAGAAGGGGTTTCACTCTAGTAGATTCTGAACTGCATAGTGTGCATTGTCAGTATTGACAGTAGTTGACGGAATTCCTTATAGTTCATCAATTAGTATCAGGTTTCAGTTCCTTCGGGAGCAAGGGGAAATTTTGAAACAAAGTGTTCACACAAAACTCTGGGTTAATGAAGTATTGAAAATGTGTTGTAAAAAAAATCTAACACACTGAAAAAAAATTTCTGTGATATTAAAATAAAGTAAGAAAACCATTGTTAAAACCATTTAGAGCTCTACTCCTTCGGAATGTTTATAATGTTTATCTTACTGGCAGGGACTTAATGGAGAATTCAAGTGCCCTGTTAAACCTCCTGTGTATTTCATAGCTAGGGTTGATGTTCTTATTACCAGCGTCTTTTTATTTACCAAAAAGAATGTCAAGACTCTCAGGAAAGAATGCCTTTATCTTTTGTGGTAAAGGGATTCTAGCAAACTGCTGCTACTTCCTTTCCTTCCTGTTGTCCTCTTCTTTTTTTCTCCTCCTCCTCCTCCTCTTCCTTCTTCTGCTCCTGCTTCTTCTGCTGCTTCTCCTTCTCCTCTTTCTTTTCTCTCTCCTTCTTCTTCTTTTAGTGAAAAACAATAAGTAAGCCCTAATTGATTTCAAACTGAGAGACAGATTATGACCTAATTGCAGATAGAGGCTTATAGGAATTAGGAATAAGGATATTCACAAGGACACTCTTTTCACATCTACTCCAAAGTGCCCTTCTTAAATATCCTTCTTCCCATATCCCATCCTTTTACCTAGTTGTTTGTATCTTTGTGCTTCTGTGGTCACCTGAGCCATGGTTTTTGATAGAAACAGCACATTTCCAATTATAATAATGTGTTCACCTAGTCTACCTTTCAAGGTTGAAATGGTTAGTTTAAACTTGAGTTTCAGTCGGTGTTGCATGTAAAATTATAGTTGTTTGTTCTCTTTTCAGCTACTCTCTGGAATGGTGCCTTAGTTAGTTCACTGAAATTGGCAGCTTTGTGCATAGGATCTGACCCAATGCCTACCCCAGTTTAGGACTAAAAGCAGCACAGTAGGGCCATGTGATGAGGGGTATATCCCAATCATCTCCCCAGTCTCTTCTGTGGCAGGAGCCACGTAGGACTAAAAGAGCATTTACAGGAAGAAAATAAGAACTCTAGGACCCAGCTTCCTTGCTCATTGGCTGGGTTAGTGGCAAATAAGTCATTTAACCTCTTTATGCTTTCATATGTCACAATTATAAATGGTGAAAATAAACTCTAGTCTGGAAAGGGTTTGTTCATGTAAAATGAATCATACTAGTTAAAAATGTGAGCCCTGCATCCAGGAGCTTATGATTTGATATAAGCTGAGACCACATTGCGTTATAAATTGGGCCTGGTGAAGTCTGCAACACCTTATATTCTGAAGCTGTAGGATCATCTGGAAGGTGGGTTAAAGTAAATTCTAATGGTTTAGTGGCTGGTGAAACAAGATCTAACTCCAGAATGTTCTATTTCACCACCAGTGTACGTGTCAGAGAGAGGTCAGCCCTTGCACCCTCGTACAAAGAATGGGGAACAGAGGAGAGCAGAGTACCTGCTCAGAGCTGTCTGAATATGAGTTTTCTGAGTCTAGAGAGAAGCCTGGCCTCTTCCAGCTGAATAGGTCTTGCTCTCAAATTATAAAAACGTCCAACGGCCAGGAAGCTCCCACCAGCCCCTTTAAATGACCAAATCTGTTTCTACCAATTGGTATGAAAGCCCCTTCTTCAAACCCCGTAAGGATTTATGTCCAAATGGTGTATAGATTTGGTGGTCATGTGCCTGACTTTCTCTCTTAGAAACACTGCATTTCCTAAATTGCTTCTCAGGATGAACCAGTTTAACGTGACTAAAGACCATGGAATTTCCCAGACCCCCGCTCTAATATCTGACTTAGCTATTCCCTGTGTTAACTCTCTGTAAGGAGAATAGCAGGGCAAGGAAGGATATGAAGTGAGGAGCAAGAATTGAGCCATTCAAAGTGGGAAAAAGATGTTTTTTTTTCTTACTGAATATATGTAAAACATTACAGACATCTTTGTCTTCTCATATATTTTATTGTATTAGGAATATTATATATAGCATGATTCACTTCCAAATGTGATTTGACATGTAAGTTTTTAATTTTAAACTCTCCATGAACATGACTATCTAAGGCTATACTTCTTAAATTTTACATGCGTGGAAATCACTTGCAGATCTTATTGGCGCAGTGGCTCTGTAGGAGAGCCTGAGATTCTGCATTCTAAGAGGATTCCAGAAAATGCTGACACTGACACTTTGTAGCTCACACGTCGAGTAGTAAGGTTCCAGAACATACCACATGTCCTTCACCTGCAGTTCACGGAGGAACACAAGGGTTTTGTAAACTCCCTTGAAATTACATTCACCCGTGTGTGTGTTTGTGCAGGAGCACACGCACATTTTTCCCCAGTGAGTGCATTCACAGCTTTTGTCAGAGTCTCAAGCTGTTCATCGTAATAAGTTAAGGACCACTTAACCTGCCGCTTTGTCATCATCCTGCATTTAGGCTCAGTTGTGCAATGTAAACAATACAGTGTTTTCTGTTTTGCTTCATTGTGTTTTTGTTTTTTAGACCAATCCAAAAGCCTTTAGAAAGAAGTAACTTTCTGGAATCTAAGGCCAAGAGCTGAACACTTTGGCCCTGCTCAAATGAAATTCTGCAAAATTAAGTCATTCATTTTCTTGTGCAAACACCCGGGGCCTTACTGTATATTTGTCAATGCCTGATGAAGGAATTGACTTAATATTTTAATGTCTTAAAAGGGATCCCACTTCTGAAACTGTCTCTTTTTTGTTGTTTTTTAAGTGAAGACTAATAGATAAGATTCATAACCGTCTGTGATAAGTTTTCTCCAGATAGGGAGGTTCTATGGGAAACTGAGATGCATTGTCATTTAAGAAGGTCATGAGAACCTGTCGGTGGCAGCCTGTGTTCTGATGTTTGATAGAAAGCGCTTCATCACAACTGAATGATTACGCACACATTTCCTCAAACAGTGACTCACCGAACAATGAAAATTTCAGATTCATCCAGTGTCATACCTGGGTGACGAGCATATGAAATCTATAGAAAATATTTTAAAAAATTTTTTGATGGTGATCAGGTAAGGGAAACTATACACGGTGGTAATATAAATCACAGAGAGTGGGCGGTAATAAATGTTTATTTGAGTAGTGAAGAAGTTAGGTTGTATTATATGATATCCTGAAAAATATCATCATAAATCATTGATTGGGCAATAAATCATTCTAAGGAGTAAATATATGTTTGAGGAGGCTTGGTAATAGGACAGAGCCAGTGGGAGTTTTTAAAGAAAAAGAACCTGCTTCTCCAATAAATGTTTGAGCAATTAGTCTTCCTCTCTCCCTCTGTGTTCCCCCTCTTTCTGTTTCTCTCTCCCCCCACGGGCTTCTTTCTTTTTCTTTCTTTTGCATTAAAAGGTTGTTTGGTTGCCCCCTCCCCCATATCACAGCTTCTTAATTTAAGTGGCAAGTACAAGTACCTATACAAGTACCTACCAGGACCTGAGTATTTGAATTTGAGAAATTACAGATCAGAGAGAAGAACAATGATAGAATATCGGAAAGTATCACGAGAAAAATGCTTACTTTTCCCCTTGATTTTTTGATGTTTTTAATGTTTGAGAATTTTCTGCACATATTTACCTTTCTCCTTGTACTCCTGGGTCACACAGATGGTACAGGATACAGTGTCTGAAACCTGTGCCAGTCGGGGGCCGTGTCCACTGCTCAGGCTCCGTCCCCCTCTCCTCCTCCAGCTCCAGTGGGCTCGGTGTCTTCCAGCCGCCATGCAGTCCGTCCCTTCCTAGTTAGTCCCTGCATCTCTTCTTAAATTTTATCTCTTTATTCTACATGTAGTATGATTCTAAAGAAATATTTCACACTTACATGGCTTATCTTCCCAAGCCAACATTTAATATGATAATAGACACCAATTTTCAATATTCTTTAATATCACAATAAAACCTAATATGTGCTGGATCCCAGAAGATACTAAAAAAAAAAAAAAAAAAAAGTGAACTGATCCTAAGCATGGTGATCTGTTTGCAAACTTCATTATCGACAGTTGCCATTAGCAAATACTTAACTGTGAATTTGCTATCTTATATTGATATTCACAGAAACACAGAGAGGAAAGTAGTGACTCATGAGGAATCTTCGGATCAGACAAGATAAAATAATTATTTCATTGTTACATTATATCGAAATGTCAGGGCCA
Organism: Nasua narica; assembly: GCA_028533885.1. Taxonomy (NCBI): domain Eukaryota; kingdom Metazoa; phylum Chordata; class Mammalia; order Carnivora; family Procyonidae; genus Nasua; species Nasua narica. The sequence continues at coordinate 61,200,648 of CM052808.1, forward strand.
AGATTTAAATCTAGGACTTTCTGAAACCAAAGCCTGCTTTTCTGAACAACTATATAATAATAATACATGTATGTAAAAGGCCAATGATTATGTAATTAGTAATGTCACAAATAATAAACACTCCACATATATTTTAGCATCTCCCTTAACATGTAAGTATATTATCTATAGAGAGATTATTTTTTCCAGAGGTATTCTAACACTATTCCATGACAGAAAACTCCAGATACATTTGCAAGAGGAAAAGGAAAAAAAAATGGACGTTGCTTATTTCTGTTTCCTCCATGTATTATTTACATTTGCATTAGTTTTATTTTCTTTTTTTCATTTTCCTGTCCAAATATGTATTGATTACATATTTTTCATATTTGAATTGGCCCAACACATCCAACCAGTGAAAGTTTTATTTCTCATTGGAAGACTAAAATAAATATCTATATAAATGTCACAAACCCAGAGATACTTTGGGCTTATTTATTAGCCCAATACAAGATATCCAATAGCCTATTTTTCACAACTAGCTTCCAATCATCTTATGGATATGAAATATTCAGAAACTTCATGCTGCAGAACGTGTCAAATATTGAAAAGTTATGGAACATTGCATAGCAACATATTTTCCTTATAAATAATTTCCCATACATGGACCTGAAGAGATCTTTCTGGCCCAGCATGACAAGGATGAGTCAGAATTTTTCATTGACATTTTGTTCCACTGCAAATAAAGAATAAAATCTCAATCAACAGTATCTTTGGGGGGAATAGACTATTCTCAGGAAATTGCATTTCTGGATAGCTCAGGATAAAATACAAATCATTTTGTAATAAAAAATGTTTATCAGTTGGCAATCCTATGATAGCTATAAATAAGGATTATGAAGAATGCCATTCTATACATATCTTGTCTGTAAATCCCACATCATCTCTGCAGAGCAGAACATGTCATTTTATATGCAATGGACACAGAGTAAAGGAGGGTCAAATAACATCTCCAAGGTCACAGTTACGAAAGTGCAGGGACAGGATGAATGGCTAGTTCTGCATGATGGCAGTATTCTTTCCTTGATTGCTGGAGAGTCACAAAAGTGTACCAGGAAGGACCAGAGTGAGGAAAATGCCAGGGATGAGAAAGTACAACATGTTTTCAGAGTCTACAGGTAACACTCTTTTGTCAGAATGATTCCTAGAGTAATCATGAGATAATAAGCTAGGAAAAGGCAGGTTAGTGACTTAGGAGACTCAAATTGCAAACTAAGATGAAGATGGAAAGTGTGTAATGTAGATTGATGGAAGTGAGAACTGATGGAAGAGACAGCTGCAGGACTTATCTTCCAAAACAAGAAACAGGCAATTGAGTGAATAATTGGCTCTGAAGAATGAGGGAGAAAGTGAGGTCCAAGGTGACTCAGTTGTTTGAATCTTGTGTCTTGAGGAGCACAGTTCAAACAGAAAGAGGGGAGTGAGCTGAGAATGTACTCCATGAGAGGAAAGGGAGAGTTGGAGAGAGTGGAGTTCGTTGAGCCTGAGGAGGCAGTCTAGCTCAATGGAGCTAGACAGTGTGTGTGGGGAAGTGGGAGGAATTCAAGAGGGACTCATAACTGAAGAGTAGATTAGAAAATCATTTCCAGAGAGGTGAGAGCTTTAGCACAGGGTAGATAGATGACAACTCCCAGAGAAAGAATTTGAAGGAAAAGAAATTTAAAAAATGAAATATAAGGTAAGTCTACATTTTATGAGGGAGTAAATAAAAAGGTACTAGAGGTAGAACAATGATATAATTTTTCAGAAGCCAAGAAGGGAGAGCATTTCAAGGAAAAGGCAGTTTTAAACACAATAATTCCTTGATTCAAAGTTGTTTTTTTTTCCTTCCAATATTTTACTATAAAAATATTAAATACTCAGAAAAATTATACAGTGAACTTCCCTACACCCACCACCTCGATTCTGTATTTTTGCCTCATATTTATCTATCTATCCATCCACCTTAATTTTTTATGCATTTCAGAGGAAATTGCAGATATCAGTTCACTTTACTCCTAAATACCTCAGCAAGTATATAAAGATGCCATTGCCTTTGGAGTATCCCATTGATTTAGTTGTATAATTTTAAGAGAAAAAATAACAACTATAATAATATTGCTGTGAATCCTAGAACTGAGAAAACAAAATGCTAACAAATCCTATAGAGAGATTTATAAGGTAGATACCCATTAGGTTGAAAAATTATGACAGTATTTATGACCTTTATATCTGACATTTATATAGATTGGTGAGGTCAAAAGCCAGGTGTCTGAGAGAGACATGGTGAATAAATAAATAGGTAATGTGCAAGTGTAGACAACCCCTAAAAGTATGGCAGCAGAATACAGAAAAGAAGTTGGTCCCTCAATGGAGAAAATGAAAATGCTTAATCTACTTTCCTCAATGGCACACATATCTTTGGGATGGAAGTGGTGATGATGTTTAACTTACAGTTGAAAATATTTTTTTTTGGTGAGAAAAATTATATTTAGATTTAGCCAGCTGGACTCAGATGATCCCAATTTTGTTGGCAACATCCAAAGCATCATAGTCGGGGGCCAGTTCTTAGGGAGAGGAGAAGTTCTCTCCATCAGGCCTGATCAAGATGTTGACCTTGGCCACATCAATGTCATAGAGCTTCTTCACAGCCTGTTTGATCTGGTGCTTGTTGGTCTTGACATCCACAATGAACACAAGTGTGTTGTTGTCTTCTATTTTCTTCAAGGCTGACTCAGTAGTCAGGAGGAACTTGATGATGCCATAGTGATCAGGCTTGTTTCTCCTAGGGGTGCTCTTTCGAGGATATTTGGGCTGCCTTTGGAGACACAGAGTCTTAGGTCTTCAGAATGTAGGTGACAGGTGACGTGTGGATCTTCTTTTTATTGTGGCTGTGGATGCCTTTCAGCACCGCTTTCTTGGCCTTCAAAGCCTTTGCTTTGGCTTGGGCTTTGGGAGGGGCAGGGGCTTCCTTCTTTGCTATCGGCACCATCTTCGTAAAAGGGATTTCCCCAGTTGAAAATATTTTTAAATTATATGATCATTGACATATATGATCACCTCATTAACTAAGTTAAATTACTCTGAGTTTTTAAAAGGTTCTTGTGCCATGAATACCATTCATGTTGTGCCTTGGTCAGTCTGAGAAGTATAATTGTAAAAGTTAGAAGAGATTAGGTTATGATAGTGTACTAATCCCAGAATGTAATCTGAAATGTATATTTCTGGCCATTGTGTCTTAATATCCGTGTGCATGTGTGTGTGTGTGTGTAAAAGACAGAGGGAGAGAGATAGAGACAGAGACAAAAAAAGATTTGATGACTTCTATTAAAAAACAAAACCAAATTTTAAAAATCAAGTATATCAGGATATTAAGAAATCTGGGTCTGAAAAAAAAAATCTGGGTCTAAATAATCAAAATTATACTAGAAAAACAGAATGCTCTTTGGCTAATTATCTTTATAAAAGGAAATATTTCCAATATTGACAAAATAATTGATTTTTGGAAGGTAAAAATCATTATACTTACACATCATATGAAATATACCATGAATGCAAATTTTGTGTAATAATGTGGCTGAATCTGGGAATGATGATATTCTACACAGAGTACACAATTAGAGAAGTTATGTGAGACTAATATCTGGATTTCTGCATTGTTTATGCATTTTTCTAAGGTTTTCATGAAATGATATGGAAACTTTATGCTGTGGCACTTGTCTTTATGAATTCAAAATGTAGTTCCTCTGAAGTTTGATGACTAGAATATCAGCAAAACAGATAATATAAGAAGGGTTTTTAAGCCTAGTTTTGGGGAAAAATAGAATTGGTAGTTTTTCTCCTATGGGCACAAAACATCTGAATCGATGAATTGATGTATAAAGAACTCGAATAGACTAGAAAAAGAAAAAAATATTCAATTTGGGAGGAGGACACAAATGTCCCTTTAATAACAAACTATCTGAAAATGATCTGGAATATCCATGAAATTAACTGAGAGGCCTCTTGACTTTGACATCAGATGCAGAAGAACATAGGAAGTCACTGTGGACCTATTAACTTGGGCAGTAGGAGCCTGCCAATAAACAGGTGTTTAGTTTTGATCTTGTAGTTTTTGTTTTGTTAACACATGGTCCAGGAACCTCAGAAAAACATCCAAAGAAAGAAGGAGACCTAAAAGTGTTCTGGTGAATTCATGTCTCAAAATCATTGCTGATTTTCCTGAAACCTTTCTTATCCAGAAGGTATCTAAATCAAGAGGCAGCTGAAACAAGCAGGATTATGAGTGCAGAGTTTCTGTGGCCTCCTCTGCTTGTTGTAGTCTTATTTCCAGGAACAAATTCCACAAATATGATGTCAGCTCTACTCTGTATGAATTAGGCACTGATGTAGGTCCTAAAGACAAAAAGACACGTTAGACAATGTTTTTGTCCTTGAGGGGTTTTTGTCCATCCTTTTCTTAGTCATGATTTCCCAACATAAACATTATAGAATGACTATTTATCAAACTTAACTCCCTTTGAATCCTTCAGTAAGGCTCTCCCTTACCCCTTATAAAAGCAAAATAAGCACCTCCCTGTATGCAGGATTTTTATGGATTCAAAGCCATCTGGGACAATATTAACCTCATGTCTGCAACCCAGTTGGTCACCTCACCAACACAACCTCAGTGTTTCTCTTATTTTTGAAGAGAGGTGGGAAGGTTAGGAAAAGAACTCAAAGCTTCTATCCCCAGAAGTGACACTGAGGTATGTTCCTCACCTTTAAAATAGAATACACATGGTAGACTAAAGGCTTTAAGACTGATGCCAAAGCTTACATACTTGAAATTCAGTCACCCATAAGGAATGCCTGAGGCCGTTGTATCTAGGGAAATACAGCCCCCACCCTTTTTATTCCATATATTGTTAACATGAAAAGGTAGAGAATGTAACACATTTCCCATGTACATGTTTCTTATTTTTCCAGAGCCTCAAAGGCTTCTTGTGTGTGAGAAGTGTGTACAACTATATACTTCCATTTTCCGCCAGACATCCTGAGCCTGTACAGAGTTGTTATTTAAGAGTAAATACGTGTGAGAGCGATATTATGGTTCACATAGAAACTAGACCAAGAGAGGCCATTTCATTTGTCAGAATGGGTCAGGGACCAAGTAGAGCTGTGAACCCAAGCCTCTTCAAAACTATCCATTTTCTCCAAATTCTTAAAGGTGATGAAGTAGAAAATGAGTTAGGACATAGGAAAAAGTGGGCAACGATGGGAAAATTAATATTGAAATCAAAATCACGCTAACCCACTGGCCACTAATTTGACCCGCAGGACTCCTCTCACTCCATTCCCACTGCAGCCTATTCCCGCATTTCTCACCAAGAATCATTTTACTTGGGAGAGCCCGCCGCAGAGAGATGCTAGCAGGAGTTTGCACCTGGCAGTCATACATTATGTACCTAATGAGCAAATGAAATGTTTAATAACTGTACTGTGAAAATAAAGCTTAAAACAGTCAATTCCTGCTGAGGCTGCTTATCTACACCTGATACACACGGCCGGGCCATCTCAGATCTTCAGCTTCATTTGTATTTTATCCCCTCAGTGGGTCCTGCTGAGGAGAGTAACATTAAAACCAAAGCAGTGCTCACTTAATTAGTTGTATACTGGTGTAGACCCATTTATTTAGCATATCGACATCATGTGTTCTACCTAAGGGTCGCCTGAAACACTTCTTCAACATGCACCCTGGGTAGGGGAAAATCTATAGTGGTTTCAGATGGAGCATTTGTAAATTTAAATTTTTCAATTAGTCATGGATAATGTAAACTTGCTGTAATTTAACACTGCCTATTTTTAGTTGAGCTGTCTATTGTTAGTTTGAAATTAAAAAGCAGACCATAATTGTTATGCTTTTTATTAATAACTTGAAGAGAAAAATGATAGAACCTTTTTTTTTTTTTTTGAAAGTACCAGTTTAACTCATAAGTTCCTGTAATTGGATTTTAAGGACTTGGCTGGAGATTTCTTTCGATTCTTTTTTTTTTTTTTTTTTAACATGGATTAACTAGTGCTTCCTGAAGCTTAAGGAGAGCAAAGAAATCCACATGTAAAAGTTCAGTATGGGCAGAGTAGCTGTATTCTCCTTCCTTGTATAATGTTATAGTTAATAGCTTAAAGATTAAATTATTTGACCTTTATAGCTATAAAAAAAAATTGAGACCCAAAGAAAGTAGGTTATTGAGCCAAAGTTACAAAACTTTATGACTGGGTCTCTGAAGTCCCCAGTTAGGACCCTTCCTCAATATTTAGATATTTATTTGAACACACACTCTGTGCTTGGAATTTATTGTGTACATTATATATGTTTTACTATCACGGAAGAAAAAAGGAAACAATACAGGAAATCACAAACCTTCTGTCATGAAGACCAACTTGGTCTTCAGTATCGGGAACCTCTCCACTCTCAAAGGCCTGTCTGCGCAAGACTATTGTTCAGAGCCCCGGTGCCAACCCCCCTCTCCCTCACTCACTTGCTGCCACCGTCAGCTTTGCTCACATCCTCTCTACAAGTGACACGGTGTTCTTGTTCACGCCTGAAAGTTGTTCTTCATATTCGGGAGTGATCACAGAGGATCTGCCGGGTTAAGATTATGTTAAATTAGTGGCTGAGAGCCACGAAAAGAATTCTTTTAACTTTTGTCTTTCATTTGCTTTTGCTTTGATATATTGCTCTGATTAAACTCATAGAAGTTTCTTCTTCTTATTCTCTGATAAAACTCGTTGAAATTTTTTTTATGTTTAGACCAATTACCCACAGAAGTTCAGTTCCCCAAAGCAAAGAAATAAATATGAAGATTTCTCGGTTGGTTACTCCCTAGATCCACAAAGAATAGGAAAAACTCTCAAAAGCTCTATCATTACTCAACGTTGAACAGAAGTTTAATGGTATAAATGCTCTTTCTAATTCTTCGTGTTTCCATTATAGTTCTTTGGGAAGGTAGGATTGTGGTTCTCTTTCAGTGTGTCAAAACACCACTGGGCACAACAAAGGCTAGTATGCCTTCAGGCGGCTCATGATGAGGAATGAATACACAGAGAAAAGGGCAAAGCTGGCTTTTAAACTGGTTTCTGAGGACAGTATAGAAAAGACCAAACAGCAGCGGAGGAAATGTGGCAATAACAAACCCCACCCTGTTACTGAAATCTAGGAAGGCTCAATGAACTCAAAATAAATGATGCCCCAGCAATCACAAGTCAACAGTAGGTGAGAGGCAGCAAGACAGTTCCCAGTGTCCTCCTCAGATTGGACTGAGCTGCCGGCTGCCACTTTCTAATAGGAATGCTAAATGATTACCCTGCTTTCTCACTTGAGCATAGCTCATGCCATGAGACTGGAGATTTTATATAAAGATGTTTGCTTGATTTGAATGGCATAGAAAATCGATTCAGAATTTTTTATTTTATTTTATTTATTTGACAGAGAGAGAGAAAGCACAAGCAGGCAGAGTGGCAGGCAGAGGGAGAGGGAGAAGCAGGCTCCCCGCTGAGCAGGGAGCCCCATGCAGGGCTTGATCCCAGGACCCTAAGATCATGACAAGAGCCGAAGGCAACCACTTAACCAATTGAGCTACCCAGGCACCCTGGATCTAGAATTTAACCACAGGGCCAAGACACTGGTAGGGTCTCCAGCACAAGATGAAGGATTCAAGTCACCACTTACGGTCCTGTGGGAAGGTGGGGATGCAGACTTTAACATCCAGACAGGAGCCACTGACACGTGGTGAACTACAAGTACATAAGTAAAGAGAGAAGCTCAGCATAGGGAGCTTGTAAGGACCCAATGTTCACCAGTGTCCAGGCTTGAAACACTGGTAGTTCAGAGTAGAAAATGCTGAAATCTACCCAAATGCAAACATAGAATAAGAAAAGAGTTAATGCCCACCCAAGAGCATTGGCATCAGCTTTTGAATAGAACATGTTTTCATAAAAGTCTTTGTTTTACATCTGTTTCCCTTTACTAAAGGGCAGTTTTGAAACCAAAGTTATCTTTTTGGCTATTGGTAACTCTTCCAGGAAATGTCCCTCATAGTCTTTTCTTAATTCCCCATCCAGAAAAAGGAAAGAAAAATATTTAAGGCCATAAAGTACCTCGGACAAACCCTGCTAATAATGAACTCTAAAAACTGTTCAGATTCTTCTCCTATACTGGAATTTTACTGAAATTAATTTGACCTTGATCCTTTGATCTCCAGGGACCTTAGTGTTCTATTCAGCAAAATAAAGGGAAGGTCACTAGGTGAATTCCAAGAGCCCTCAAGGGGACAGCATTCTGAATTTCTTTGAAATCTGTGAATATTACTTGAGAAAAAGCAGTCACTTGAGGTTTAAACATTCTGTGTGGTCTTTGAAGCCAAGACAGTGTCTTTAGTTCCTTTTGTAAAATGCAGTGTCTTGTATATTGTTCAACACTCAGCAGGTTCCAAATGTATAAGTGTTGCCTGGACACTAGAGAAAATCAATTATAATGATCTTCTTTCTAATAGGTCTGAGTTATGGTACTCTCTAGGCACACTTGCTTCGTACTGTGATACTATAAGTGTTTTAGATACAGTATAATACATTGTGGCTCTGCCCAAGTGTTTAGGATCCAGGATAGAAAATAGATCATTAAAATGTATTTTTATAGGGAGAACTGTAATTTTTCCACATGCAAAACTACAAAAAAGGTAGTCAAATAAATAGTACGGAATTTTACAGAACACTCTAAAATACTCTTTATTTTTGTATATCTCCTGGTATAAAACAGGCCCAGCTTGTTTGAATTTCCTACATAATAAGCTCTGTCTTTGTCATTAACTTCTCTTAGTGTCATTCTCTTTGTAGACATCTATGTTAAAGTGAATTGATTTACAATATGCATTAGATACACACTGCATGTGTTTAAGAGATAAATTGTCAATTTTTCAGATATAGTTTAGTTTATTAAAAATTTTAAAACTAGGGGAAGTCTGGGTGGCACAATCTGCTGAGCATCTAACTCTTGGTTTCGGCTCAGGTCATGATATCAGGGTCATGAGATGGAGCCCCATGAAGGGTTCTGAGCTCAGTGCAGAATCGGCCTGCGATTCTCTATCCCTCTCCCTCTGCCCCTCCCTCTCGTGCTCGCTCTCTCTTTCTAAAATAAATACATAGATCTTTAAAACATATATATATATAATAAAAACTTTTAAGCTAAAAAATTTTAAAATAAAATAGATTTCATAATCAAGAGCACCTAGGTCAAAATTGTAGCAAAAATAATACATAAAAGATACATACAGAAATCTGCATTCGTTTTTATTTTTTATTTATTATTATTTTTTTTAAAGATTTATTTATTTATTTATTTGAGAGAGAGAGAGAGAAAGCATGAGAGGGGAGAAGAAGGTCAGAGGGAGAAGCGGACTCCCCACGGAGCCGGGAGCCCGATATGGGACTCAATCCCGGGACTCCGGGATCATGACCCGAGCCGAAGGCAGTCGCCCAACCAACTGAGCCACCCAGGCGCCCCCTGCATTCGTTTTTAAAATGCACCTACTCAATTAAATATAGGGAAGGAAGAGGTGGCTCGTGGAATGTTCTAAAAGAAGCAGCTTTCTATGGCAATAAAGCTTACCTCAGGTTTAAGCAGAACATGACGAAAATTCTAGAAGGAGAAATAAGCATAATTGAAGAAATGGAATTCAAAGTTAGGGGTTCAATAGATTCTCAAGGTTCACCAGTCCTCTATGAAAATTCCTCTTTAAACTTTGTGCTTTCACTTAACTGATTATCTACAATATTAATGTGAATTACACATATTGGAGCATCTGGAGAGCCATTTTATAGCATCACTTTGCCAGAGGTTTTAGTTCCTGCCTCCGTACTTGAGTTTAGAACTAAGTTAACTCCAGGAACATTGCATTTCTATTCAGAAGCTAAAGAAAAAATGATAGAGATAGATTTAATATACAAAGAGTTTGTTGTATACTCCACATCCAGTGGAGACCAGCTGGCATCGCATTCTCCAGAGAAAGAAGGTTTCCTCTTATTCAACCAGAGGAAATTGGTAGTCTTAAACTGAGCACATAAGATAAACCCAAAATGACTTGTGCCATGGCAATCAGTACCCATTTATATGGCTGTTTTGTTTTAGCCAAACCAACTCACCCATCATATTGAACTAATGATGTTCATTCCAATTGTGCTATTTTTATAGGACTCTGCTATTTAATTTTAAATGTGCTTTGGTCTTATAGCACAGTATAAGAATTACAAATTTATAAAAGCTAGACCATGTGTTATGCTTGTATATATTTAAATAACATTGTAATTAAAGTTTAAATCGATGCTGGAATTTATTAGAATGTTGTTTTCTCCTTTATGTTAAAACCCAATTCAACCATTAGAAAATACAAAACAAATGATAAATACTTTCTACCCTAAAGTTACGTATAGTCTTTGAACTAGATTTCATGTTCTTTTATGTTGCTTCTTCAAAAAGCTAACTTAAATTGAATAAGCTAGATCAATATATTAACGATAAATCCTTAATTTGCTCAGTGGAGTTAGATCTTGGTACAAACTGCCTGCCCTTTTCTAAATGTGTGAGCTTTGGTAAGTTACTTTGTTTCTTCTCTCCACTTTAATATCCTCATATGTGAACTGAAAATTCACATGTTTTGTCAATTAAATTGCTTTATTATTATTAATTATTACTTGCCCTCTTGGAACAAATTATAGGTATCAGCCCATTTAATAACATAATCTTATTTAATCCTCACAAATTATCATTTCCATTTTACAGATGAAGAAACAGGCTAAGGGAAGTTAAGTCAGTTGACCAAAGGATTATATGGCTAGTACATAGTTGAGGTTTCCAGGATCTGAATGTATATGTGCTGCCGAAGCGAGCGCTCCAGGATCTGAATGTAGACTGGACTGATAAATCCCACATTCTTCCCCACTATGTTTTTTTTTTTTAAAGAATTTTTATTTATTTATTTGACAGAGGGAGAGAGATCACAAGTAAGCAGAGAGGCAGGCAGAGAGAGAGGGGGAAGCAGGCTCCCTGCTGAGCAGAGAGCCCAATGCGGGGCTCCATCCCAGGACCCTGAGATCATGACCTGAGCCAAACACAGAGGCTTTAACCCACTGAGCCACCCAGGCGCCCCCCCCCCACTATGTTTTTTGGCCTAAAATGATTTAAAGTACTTACCATAGGTCTGGAGCTTGGTAGACACTCAGTAAACATTATTTCCTCTCAAAGAAATGATTCACATTCCTCCTGTTTCTGTACTTTTCATCTGAGCTACCAAAAACTTAAGATCACCCTCTAGTGATAAATCACTCCAACTGCAAACTTTTGATCCCCGAAGCTTAAGAGTAGAAGAATATAAGTATGAAGGAATTCATGCTAGGCCAAATAAATATGGTGCTATGTTATGATTTATCATTATTTTGCCTAGCATGTACCCAACTGCAGGCTTCTTAGACTGTTTGCATTATTTTTTCCTAATAAACAAATGCCCACAATTTCTTTGATTGTAAAATAACCTCTGGGTTTTATTAGTTAGAATTAAATTTATAAAAGTGTGATCAAAACAAAACATTTTCCCCAAAATATGTATTAATAGACCATTGGGATCATTAGAACTCAAATGTCACTGCTGATGATAAAAAAGAACTCAGGCAAACTTCTTTCCATGATTTAATTCAATACCCTCTGTGCTGAGGTTTTGCTTACAAACTAAGGATGACAAAGTCCTTAGGTATGTGAGGTATACTAGCTGATTCAATAAGCCTTCATAAAACCTTTATTTTAGGCTACAAGGACAAATTATATTACTGCTATAAGCTAAGCAGAATTTATAAGCAAATTTCAGACCCAAAAAGAAAAGGTAGCCATTGTTTCTAATAGACAAAAATGTCATCTACTAGAAACTCACCAATTCCCACAAATGATTTTATTTTATTGAGAGAAGTTATATTGATCACAATAGAATAATATCTTTTTTTTTCCCAAAAGAGAATTAGTAATGAGATTCTATGAGTTTAGCCAGTAGGACTTTATTTTACTATAACATCTAATAGTCGTTTATAGATCAAGAGTGACCATCTCTTTTAATGGCACAAATATTCCTGTTAAACAATTTAGGCTTTATTTAGGCAATCTAGCACAGGGCTTTTTGGCCCAAAGCTGGGACTGGCACCAAATGAGTTCCACTGACACTTTGTAGGGTGTGATAAACAGTCCAGAGCTCCCAGGCAACCTTTCACAGTGTGATTTGGAATCCACTTGAAATTACATATGACCAGTGGAGCTTCGTCTGGAGAGGCCTAATCAGAATTTGTCTTCCATTCAGTAGAAATAAGATGAGTCCATTCACTGTGTCATAATTCATCTCTATCCTACGGAATGAGCAATAACCTAAAATCAATGCCAACCCACTGGAGTTGGCTTCCACGCTTAAGAGTTTGTTCCCCAGAATGTTTTATACATTACTTTTCTCACTCTGTGTTTTCTATTTCAGGGCCTACTCTTCCCAAGACTCATGTTAAGACAGCCTCTCTTGGGTTGGCTGGAAAGGCAAGATCTCCTTTGCTTCCTGTATCTGTGCCAACAGCCCCTGAAGTATCTGAGGAGAGCCACAAAGCAACAGAGGATCCAGCCAATGTAAGGCCATCCTTGAAACTTGTGCTGTGTCAGGTGAAGCAGTGACGACTGCTATACTTAAAAAGCAATTTTAAACATCAAGCAGATGACTAAAGAATGTGTGACTTTATAAGCCTACGCATCTCTATATGTCTATAGATGCATATATGTATTTCCTTAAAAATGGGTTGAAATACCTTGGCATTTGACTACATGTACGAAGATTCTTTAAAAACAAAACAAAATAATAACAAAAAGCTATACTCTGAAAACTTTTCTGAAGTTATCAGACGTGTCACTTCTAAAATCATACAGTAGCCTGGAAATATAGAGTCGACAAGAAGAAAATACAAAATGAAGAAATGAAGGAAGGAGTTTAAGAAGAAAAAAGAGAACGAACACATTTAGAAAATAAGAAGAGAAAATCTAGTTGAGAGAAAATGTTTGCCAACTAGAGGAAAAAGTTAAAATGTGATCAAATTTGATAACTCAGAAAGATAATCAATGGAGACAAAAAAAAATCTAAATTTTGAGAGAGCAAAACAATTCTCCCAAAAACGCATTATAAAAGAGATTTGAAAAGATGTTGCCTAAAGGCAGAGATTTAGAAAACTCTAGTGTTTCTGAATATAATTCAAGAGAAAGCATTTAAAAGGAGAAAAAGGAACTATCATATCATATACCTTGAAAAATCACAGTGGATGGGAGAAAAAAAAGATGAGAAAAATAAGTTAGAATCATCTCATTTGAATGAACAATAAATTTTTTCTTGACTTTATTGTTTTCGGTACTGCAAACAAGATATTTTAAGAACATGGAAACCAGGGAATATGGATATGTGTATGTACGAGAATGTTTGGCAAAAGTATATTATATGATTAATATACCTTTTGTATACTTTAAAAAAATTCAAATTTACAGGAACCTATTTCACTACTTTGTCAGGCTTTGGCTAGTTAGTACAATATTCGTGTAGTTTCAGGGTTGCTGGCCATATCCCAAGTCAGGTCAAATTCCTAAATTTATGTAATATATCTCATCTCATAAGGAATTATGTCATGTGGCCCATATTTGTATATAAGGTTGGTTCTAAAGAGTGACAACCAAAGCTATAATATTAAAGCAGTAAGATTATACATTAAAGGATACACAGAAATAGGGCAAATAAACTAGATCAGCACTTCCCTATAGAAATATAATGTGAACTATATGTGTAATTTTAAATTTCCTGGAAGCCACATTAAAAGATATAAAAATAAATGAGATTTTAATACTGTCTTTCATCTAACCCAGTATTTCCAAAATGTAATCATTTTAACATGAAATAAATATAAAAAATTGTCAAAAAGATATTTTACATTTTTATACTAAGTGTTCAGAATCTGATGTGTATTATATATATATATAACACATTCCAATTCAGACTAGTCACATTTCAGAAATCTAGTAGCTGCATGCTAGTGGTTGCTGTGTTGGACAATGATAGCTAGATAATTTAAGAAAAACAACCCAAAAAACAGTTAGGAAACGAGCTACCAACTGATCACTTCCCTTCAACCTTTCCCTTCATAGGTAGACCAGTCTTTTGAGCCAAATTGGCTACCTTTCCATCCCCATTAAGCTCTGGAGATTATGTGGTATATGACCATTCACTGGTATGCTGAGATTTCAAAAGAAGGTACCATTTTCAACATATTTAATATCATGCATTCTGAGCTGTTTCCCTAGTGGCTAGAGTGAGTTAGTGCCCATCCCTCATATAATCTCCAGTGGTGTGCTCTAGGGATCAATGGTATTTATTTGGCAGGATTAGATCCACATTCTGACCAGGTAGTGAGTAATGCTTTCTATCCTACACAGAGCTAGAAATCATGACTGAGGCCTCATTGTTTCAATAACTTAATCAAATCAATGACCAAGAATAATCAAGTAAGACAGATCTGTATTAGTCAAAATAAAGGTGTTTTGAGAAAAGAAAAGAAAAACTAACATTTATTGAGCAGGTAATACCCACCAACACCGACTGATTGAATCCTCCCAGCTACATAATGAGGCAAGTTTGTTATTCCCATTGGACCCATAAGGAGACAGACTCAGAAAGAGCAAGTATATGAAAGAACTGGGATTCCAATCAATACCACAGCCTTATTTCCCCCACTGGCTAGCCATCAGAATTACTGGGGAAGCTTTCATAAGAGAAAGAATGGGGAAAAAAAAAGAGAGAGAGAGAGTGAGAGAGAGAGAAATTCTAACCATCTTATACTTAACTGCATCAGAATTCCTGAGGACAACAATGGGGGTATCTGTTCTGTGATAACTAATGATCCAGTATTACTAATGACCTGATTCTTGGGGCTCCCAGCGAATAAGAGTTCTAGAGAGGATGTTCACTAAGACTTCCAAGACTTCAACCTCAACCTCTTTGTTGTCCCCACCAATCAAATGTGCTAGAAGATTGCCTTTACAATCGTGCATACAGGCCACTCTGGTTTGGGGTAAGAATTTTGTTTCCACACGCAAACTAAAGTCATAATACTCAGATCTTTCATTGGCCAAGGCAAACAAAGCCCATCAAACTCCCACACAAAAATGTACCTACCTTGTGTGATGAAAAAAAGGGACACGGTGATACACATTCTGTTCAGATCCTGCTGGTGACCTACGGGAAAAGAAAAGGAGAGCAACGTACTGAACCTGCACCGTGTGCTGGTCACTGGGACAGTCACCAAACAGGCCACAAGGTGCTCAGAATAGACTATGAAATAGATGATCATCATCATTTTATAGCTGAGAAGAGCTGTGGATCAGAGAAGCTCCCTAACTTATCCAAGACCACACAGTACTACACATAGAACTTGATGTGAATTGAGATTTTTTTTTTTTTACTCTAAAGCTTTTTCCTCAACACAGGGATGAAGTTAGTGAAACACGATGCAATCATTCCTCCTATTGCCACCTCTTTCATTACCAGCATTTTCATTGGGGGATTATATTCTGAGCACAGCCTCTTGCTACAGCTGTGGGCCACTGTGCCATGCTTGGTAATACAAAGTAAACCAATTAGATGTGGCCACTGCCTTCGTAAAAGGAGGTATCGATGTTCACCTGTCCTAATTCTTTGTTCTCATTCTTTCTGCAGGTGTATGAACAGGATGATTTGAGTGAACAAATGGCAAGCTTGGAAGGGCTAATGAAGCAACTTAATGCTATCACAGGCTCGGCCTTTTAACACATCTTACCCAGTTGATGAGGTGTACTTTCCAGGAACTTTGCAGCATACCAATTACCCATAAACAGCACACCTGTGTCCAAGAACTCTTAACCAGTGTACAGGTCAACCATCAGGACCACTCAGTTATGGAAGATCCTGAAGCAGTTCAGAAGGAATAAGCATCCCTTCTTCCATAGGCATCAGGAATTTCACAAGGATTACCATGGGGTCCCTACACAAAAGCAAAGGTACATCCTCACTGCAATGTCAAAGCTGAAGCTGCTAGCCTAGTCCTGGGTCTTTGCCACTGCAGTGATCACGCTGTCATAACTAAGGTTTGGGTTTTCCTTCATCGAGGCCTGTCATTTCCTTTCTGTATTAGGTCTAGTCTTACAAAATGCAAGTGCATTATCGAAGCCTACACCATGCCATGGCAAATCAGTGCAAGCTCATTATTTTGTTTTCAACTTCAAAGTACAAAGCACCCATGGAAATCCTCTTGCTACATAGCACCAAAGGGTTGGATGTTCTCTTGACAGCACAAAAAGTAAATAAGTAAACAAAAGGCAGCAAATGCTTATGTTTTGTAACTCAGCCATTCACCTTGCACAAGTGGTGGATATTAGCCAGTGGCTGTAAAATTCACCCATTTTAGCAAGTATTTATAAATCCACCCTTGGTTAATACTTATGTCTGGAGAACAAGAACGTAAAAATCTGCAACTAGGGGCATCCTGCCAGCAGCAGTCCATTTCCTGAAAGAGGATACAATATGCAATCTTCTCAGACACACGGTAATTACGTGCTTAAGCTTGTAATAGGACACTTTTCAATTTGGGTGGCTTTTGTGCCATATCACACTGTGATGATAAGCTTCACTGTGCCCATCTTCATCAGAAGTCTGGCCGGAAGAGCTCCCCCCACCCTCTTCATCCTGTCCCTCCCTGAGTTCTCCTTGGCAGCCAGCCTTGGGCAAGGTGGCCAGTTCCACACATCGCTTGGCCTCCTGACCAACACATCCCTGTCACCCTCTGTGGAAATGGCAGACTCCTTGAGAACAGGCCCTGAGGAAGGGAAGGAAAATAGAAGGCAGTTTCAAACAGTACCTGCTCTTGAGTGATGTCGGGCTCCTCACTGACTTAGAAGGGGCAGTATTGGTCATTGGCCGCCACCAGGCCCTGTTGTCAAGGGAACCTTCTACACTATGCCTGCCCAGAGTCAGAGAGGAGCAGAGGGGAAGGTGCCCCTTGACACTTCTGACACATTATAAATCCAGTGGATGCTTTTCAGAGCTGCATCTTCATTGTGAACTAGAATTTTAAGCTTCTAACGCCATGTTTATCTACAGCTTGGGACTAGGTGAAATTAAGAACATTTTGTGTGCACCCTTTCAGTTTCTGAATTTCCAGCTGCATTTGGAGTTAATCCCTGTTTATGCAGCTGAATTGCCAAAAGGGAGCTAGTTTGCATATTTATCAGTTAGGCGACTTGAAAACCCAATAAGAGAGTTTCAGCTGAATTATTCCTTTCAGCTCTGTCTTTGATTTCAAGCTTGAGTAGGTCATAATTTTAAAAGAGCATGGAAGGGATAGGATCTTTACAACCTAATAGCTCCTTTTATTAGGTGGGTAATTATATATGAATCCCTGAATAAAATATTTTGAGCAAAATGGCACTGTAACAGAAGTAATAATTCAGATTATTTTTTTACAGTTTTATGTCGGGAAGGAAATCTGATGTCAAAGAGAGGGCTTGTTCAAATGGTTCATTAGAAAGTCCGGTCCATTTGTGAAATTGTTCCTTCAACAAGAGTGCTTATTCAATTTACTAAGATTTTCTTGAAGTTCTTCTGAAGAGCTATGTGACGTTATTCTACGGGGCAGATTACTCTTCTTCAAAATCTGGGCACTTAGGTAGACAACCCTCCACTGACCGGGAACGAGGCATTTCCTAATATAATGTTGAATCTTGCAGAAATAATTCATGACTTCAGAAAGTGTTCATTAGGCTAGCTTTACCCTCTCAAGGTCCTAGAATGCCCCTCCCATTTCTAATACTAATAAATAAGGAACATTCTCTGATGGTATTTGTTTTCCGAGGAATGTCATCCTGAGTGCTCTGTTTGGAATGGGCTACAAATCTCAAATTTCAGATTGAGTCACATCTTCAATCTATAGACTGCATCTGGACAATCAAAAGAACTAGCATTCTTCACAAAATCTTCTATGACTCTAGTCAAAGTCACTGACCTTAACAAATAAAAATTTTTAAAACTACATGAAAATATGCATTATTTGTTTTCAGCAAGAGGTACATTTCTGGTGCATGCTCTTGGAACTTTCTTCATTAAAGAAATATAAGGGTTTATTTTAGTAATTGGTAATGCTAAGAAGTCTTTCCTTCATGCCTCAAAGATATAGTAGAATCCATTTAAATTCTCTCAAGAGACTCTTGTGTGCTTTACCCAATGATTTTAATATGCAATGACTTTGCCACAACTTTTGTAAAGTTCTGTTCCCTATTCTCTCAGAGTTCACATATGTATATAACTGCCTGCTCAAGTTTTTAGGTAACGTTTTCATTTCCCAGGCTTCTGATTTCTTGACAAGAAGCAATCTGTGAAGACTGCAAGATAGCCTCTATTTTGTTTCTACTCCGAGCCCAGTTCATAACATAAGGGCTCTTTAAGCCCATAAATCTCTCTGACTCCCATAGGGCGGTGCTTGACAGCCAACCGGCAACTCTGCCACCAGGACTCATTTGTCCCTGAAAAAGAAGAAAATAAAACTTGGCAGGGTATGCTCGGGTCTCCCCTGCACTGGGCGGAGCTTTCAGACAAGAGCCTCCTCCTGAAAAAGTTTGGTAGTTTTCTTTTGTATTTCATACTGATGAGAAAGCTATTTTTCTTTCCTCTAGAAATTTCTGCATTTGTTAAACTCACAAAGATGCAGACAGCTCAAAATGCATAAGGCATATTTGAAGGACACTCTGGCCAAAACTTAAATATTTCTTACTGATTCATATTAAGTTAGAAAAAAAAAGTCATAGCTACCTCTTTGTAGAATAGTGCTATAAGCTTCCAGAATATGGAAACAATAGAACTTCACATTTGGGTATTATAAAATGCACACTCAATTGAACAATCTGGAAAAAGAAAAAAAAAAACAGAGAGGAACAGGTCAAGCCAGGGAGAGAAGAGGTGAATTTATTTAAGTTCCCACAAGGGATTGGATATAACATTGTTCTCTTCAAAATAAGAGGTGCTTGAAATGACATCTATGTTTGGTCCTCCGCCTTAGTAGGACCTACAAAAGGAGAGTGACCCAGCATTCGTGTGTCATTCCCATCAATATCTAGAAACTTTAAAAGTTTCACAGCTTTTCCAAAGAAGAACCTCTAAGTATAGGCTTTTCTGGAAACACTTCATAGTCTGTGTTTGGAGATGGTTGTTCATTCTTATCCACCCCTTTGATACATGGGTCTGTTGACTTTAGAGAAATATCTAAAGTCTTCTTCAAATTTAAAGAGGATTTCATACGGCAGCTGGACTGTAACTCCAACAACAAAAATGTCACCTCTAAAGAAATCACCTTACCATTTCAGATGAAATTGTATCCTAGACCCAGACTTGTTGCGGTTTTACAATTTCCATCTCTAGTCCATAAGAGACAAATAGAAAAAATTCCCTAGTTTTATGTGTGTTTAGAAAAAACAAAATCATCTGAATTTTCAAATAGATGTGAGAGAAGGTTGCTTTCCCTCCCTCAACCAACTCCTTGACTTCATACAATCAATGACTGTCCTGAAGGCCAGAGGCAAGCATCCCTCGCCTGTTCATAACCATATACATGAGACAGAGCCCGTCACCCAGTAGAGCTTCAGAATCTGGCACACACTCACATCGGCCATCTCTCTCTTTTTAAAACTGCTTTCAAAACAACATTATACTCCTGGTGTTTATTTCTCTAGCGACTTTCAAAAATCACTTAAATATTGCACAGAAGAGCTTTTCACAGGATCCCACTGTTTTAAATTACACTAGATACTTAGAAAATCATAGATATTTTGTGTGATATTCCATTCCAATGAAAAATACACATTCCCGTGCCTCAGTGTACTTTGCTATCCAAATACCTGCTTCCAAAAGGTAATGATGAAAAGAAATGCCTGAGTATTTTCCTGGTCAGTGAGGTTGCAGAAGAGACCAATACCATGCCCTTATCAGCAAACAGATATTACTTCTGGGCTCTGCACTGCCGCCGTTTGGTAACGTTCACTTGGCGACTTTTGGCTGCACTCTCTGAAGGATTTCTTCTCCTGCTCTCAGTAGAGAGCCTTTGTACATGTCATCCTATAGTTTTTTGGTTGGCTGGAGAGCAACAGCTAAACTCTACAAGATGTCACAGATGCATGGGCCAAGGGATCTCACTGTGTGCTGAACATGTTATCTTCAGAAGCAAGAAAGGAATGTTGGAGAGGAGGAGAAAGGCTGTTTTTTATTATTGTAGGGTAAACCTGACAATTCTGACCTTGGTGAATTGTCAGCTTGTTTGGGGGATGGGTGGGTGGGTCCGGGGCATACTTTTTATAAGTAATATTTAATTTATTATTTAGAGTGGCTTCTTTTTGGATAATTTATGATAAAAAGGGAGATCTGGTTGGGAATCTAGATACGGCTATTAAAGCTGCAGTGTTCCATATCTCAGAGGGACCACTTTGGAAATGAATTGTCCATTGCTGAGTATGAGGATAGATCCAGGCAAAGCCTCCGCCGAAGCTAATCATTACCACCTGCTCCCTTTCCAGGGTCATTCAAACAAGAGAACACCAAATCTAAAATATTCTGTTAGCATTTTGCAGATCAATGCTACTCATTCTCTCAAAGGGCTTTGCAATTCAAATTGTTATTGTGCTAGTGGTAGGTTTATTTGGTAGAAATGGGTATACTACAGCTTTAACTAGCCTTAGTGGAAAAAGAAATTTTTTGTTGCTGCAAAACACCTTTAAAAAAAAAAAAAGAAAAGGTATTTTGAGCCTACAAAGGGTTTCTTTAATTGTCAAGACTCTAGCATTGTTAACCAAATTAGACTAGTGATTGCAATATTTAAGTGTAAATCTTGTTCTATGAGAAAGGATACTTGCTTACAGTTTAAAACAATGACTGTTTCTACACATGATCTTGTATACTACCACACGAGGAAAAAAGGGGTTTTGTAATCACAGTAGAACAGTCTCATATTCATTTTTTATAGAAATGTTATTCCAATGGTGCATTTTTTGTTTAATAAATAAAGTTTTGATACAAAATTCTTTCTTCAAGTTATTTATATCAAATGGCTGACACTAAGTTATTTATATCAAATGGCACCCAACCCTCATCCCTGCCTGTCTATTCTTGTCCTCGGAATACATACTTCCTTCTTTGACATCTATGGCAGAGGCTGCAGGGCTCTGCTGTATCCTCTTGGCTCCTTCTACCATTTTCATACTCAAGCCCAATAGGGCTGCAAACCCAACAACCAATAGCCATGACTTTTCAGGGGGGGCTGCCTCAGGCTATCAGAGCCCACTTTGCCTGCATGCTCAGGAGAGCTGGAAATCCCTAATTACACCTCAGAAATAGCTGTGGAATACTCTGGCCCCTTTGCCCCTGGGTGGGACAACTCCGTGGTGTAACCCAACTTACCTCTGGAGGTCCTGTGCGGGACTGAGCCAAAGTGACTCTGAGGAGAGACAGTGCTCCACAATATTGCACCCTAGACATGCTACCCTTGCTTGGCTTGCCTCCTTTCTCTTTCCCTTTTCCCCTATTCTTCTACTAGTCTCTGATGGGAGCATTTCATAATCAATCACTTTGAGACAGATCTTCAAGTCAGGGTCTGTTTGAGGAGAATTAACCCAAGACAGGACCCTTCTATTTTTATTTCCACTTGAAAACATCAATACCAAATAAACATAATGCTCTCTCCATCCTCCAGATTCTTCGTTCTTATAGCATCGAGAGCAGAACTGAGGAGGCATATGCATTGAAGGATATATTGCTATGAATATTGAAAGATTAAGTTGGGCATGTAATCTATTCTCTAAAAGAAAGCCACATATTATTAAGTTTTATTAACTCTTTGGGCCAAGCAGAGAACTACTCAGTAAGCTCTTTCTTGAAGGCAATGCATCACAGATGACAAGACAGATGGGGTTTCAAAGGTCACCTAGATCTTCCTGTCTTTCTCAACTCATAATCATTCCATCTAGGAAAAAAAAATGTGTTGAAGACCACCAAGACCCTGGAGAAACTGGAATCCTTGTGCATGACTAGTGGGAATGTAAACTAATGCAGCCACTGTGGAAAACAGTATGGTGGTACCTCAAAAAATTAAACATAGATTACCAAATGATCTAGCAAATCTACTGTCCAAAAAATTGAAAGCAGGTACTTGAACAGATATTTGGATACCTATGTTCATAGCAGCATTATTCACAATAGCCAAAAGATGAAAGCAACCCAAGGATGTATCAACAGATG
This sequence comes from Nasua narica, assembly GCA_028533885.1. Classification (NCBI taxonomy): domain Eukaryota; kingdom Metazoa; phylum Chordata; class Mammalia; order Carnivora; family Procyonidae; genus Nasua; species Nasua narica. Next base: position 61,223,063 of record CM052808.1, read on the forward strand.
AATGAAAAAATGTGGTCTATGCACACAGTGGAATATTACACAGCCTTAAAAAGGAGGGACATTCTGACACAGGCTACACATGGATGAAACTACACATGGATGAAGACATTATGCTTTATGAAATAAGCCTGTCAAGAGAGTACAAATAGTATGCAATTCCATTTATATGAGGTATATAGAGTAGTCAAATCCATAAATACAGAGAATAGAATGGTGGTTGCCATTGACTAGGAAAATAGAAGAATGGGAATAATTGCTTAATTGGTATTGAGTTTCCATTTCGGAGGATGAAAAAAGTTCTGGGGATAGATAGTGGTGATGGTAGCACAATGTGAATGTACTTAATGCTAGTGAACTGTGTACACTTAAAATGGTTAAAAAAGTAAATTTTATGTTATGTATAGTTAGCACAATTTTAAAAAAATCTTCCAATAAGGATATTCCAGAGCCATCTGCTATAAATGCTGATATTTATTCTTGGACTCCTGAAATATAAATATGTTAACACCAAAATGTTAAAGGAGATTGATACGTAAGAAATAGAAGCAACATATTTACCACAGTCTATTTTCTCTCACACATTTTATTATTTTTTTTATTTTTATTTTTTAAAGATTGTATTTATTTGACAGAGAGAGAGAGAGAGAGATGACAAGTAGGCAGAGAGGCAGGCAGAGAGAGGAGAAGCAGGCTCCCCACCGAGGAAAGAGTCCGATGCGGGGATCAATCCCAGGACCCGAGATCAAGACCTGAGCCGAAGGCAGAGGCTTTAACCCACTGAGCCACCCAGGCGCCCCTCTCTCACACATTTTACACTACCATATTCAACTGACAGAACCATATCTTACAAAAGAATGTTGGGGGGGGGCACCTGGGTGACTCAGTGGGTTAAAGCCTCTGCTTTTGGCTCAGGTCATTATCTCAGGGTCCTGGGATCGAGCCCCACATTGGGCTCTCTGCTCAGCAGGGAGCCTGCTTCCCCCTCTCTCTCTGCCTGCCTCTCTGTCTATTTGTGATCTCTCTCTCTCTCTGTCAAATAAGTAAATAAAATCTTAAAAAAAAAGAAGAAGAAGAATGCTGTGCTACCATAGAAGGCTATCACAGAAGATTAGTTCCATGGAAAACTGGTTACTTGGATTACTGGTGTCTGACCTAGAGAGGAAAAGGCTAAGAGATTAATTACTCTCTGCATTGCAAAAATTTTCATGGAAGAGATTTTTGGAGTTAAAAAAAAAAAAGGAATAAAATACCCTCTATATTATATACCCTATGATGCTATTGTTAGACAGTAAATTGCATTAATATGTATGCAGGTGACTTTAATAGGTCTGAAGGAAGGTGGAATGTCAGAGAGGTCCACCCAGAGCCGAAATCCAGAAAGGTTAACATTGCCTCTCTTTCATGGAAATTTTCTTCAATTTATTGATCACTTGTCTGTTCCACTTATTCTGAAGTGTTTTAAGAGTGTACCTATAATTTTTAAAAATGCTTCCTGGGGCACCTGGGTGGCTCAGCGGGTTAAAGCCTCTGCTTTTGGCTCAGGTCATTATCTCAGGGTCCTGGGATGGAGCCCAGCATTGGGCTCTCTGCTCAGCAGGGAGCCTGCTTCTCCTTCTCTCTCTGCCTGCCTCTCTACCTACTTGTGATCTCTCTCTCTCTCTCTGTCAAATAAATAAAATCTTTAAAAAAAAATGCTTCCTGATCTCCATCCTATCATTCCACTTATTCATTTCTTTCATGCATTACTCTTTTCTTAAACATTATTTACAGCCTCTCAGTTGCATTCACATACTGATTCTATGTTTGTAAAACTAAATCTGTCTTTTCTTCCTCCAATAATGGTTTTGATTCTGCAATTGTATTTTTAATTTCCTTGTGACTTTTACTTTTCCTCCTTCCTTATTTCATAATGTTGTCTTGTCTTTTTATCCCATCTCATTCTCTCTTGATTATATTCCAATTCTGTTTCATAGAGCCGATATTTCTTTATACACTTGAAAAATGCCAATTTTCTTTGAAAGAAACTCCTTCTGGTTTTGTAAAAGAATTATCCTATAAGCCCATTATGTCTCATTACTTCAGCCTATTCTTATCTTTATTTTAGATTTAAGTATTCTTAATCTATATTTATTTACTCTGAGATGAAGGAAAATCCATTCAGCTCAATGCATGTCAACTCTCTCAACTCTCCGTGTGTGTGAATGGCTCATGGCCCGATTTATGCCCCCTTGTGTTCTGTGAGACTTCTTCCCGAGGCACACAGAGCCAGCCAGTTGTCCTTCCCAGGTCCCAGCAAAGCTGCCACTGTTTCACTGGCTTTCATCTAGTGTCTTCCCTTTCATCTACCTGACTCTTACAATGTCAATTGGAGAGCATGAAAATGAGCAAAACTCAAGAAGAACAGATGCCCCATCTCTTCTCTACCTCAACCTTTACGAAGAATGCTGTAGACATGAGAAATTACCCAAGCTCATTAGTTCCTCTCTTATCCTTTCTGCCTAGTCCTGTTTTGGCAGTGTGTAGTAACAAATGAATGTAATGGAGAGAGAGATCAGAGAGAGGAATAAATAACTGCTGTGCACCTGATGCTTTTTGAGGCCATGAGAGTGATACTGGCCCGGATTTCTGGTTGGTATAAACTCGTCACTTGTGAACTGAAGATCCTTTTGCAGGAGATCACTGGCAATACGGCCCATCTATTGCACTTTCTTAACATTTTATTGGCCTTAGAGTCTGTGAAAAAAAAAAAAATTCCTGGATTCTGCAGAGAAGTCCAGCTTTTCAGTAATAATGCCTTATTCTACTTCGCCCTCCTCTTTTTTTTTTTTTTAAGATTTTTAATTTATTTGTCAGAGAGAGAGTACAAGCAGTGAGAGCAGCAGGCAGAGGGAGAGGCAGGCTCCCTGCTGAGCAGGGGCCCAGTGCAGGACTCGATCCCAGGACCCTAGGATCATGACCTGGGCTGAAGGCAGACGCCCAACCGATTGAGCCACGCAGATGTCCCCCTCCTCCTCTTTCTTCAAATATATGTTTTCTGAATCCCTTGATGTAATAAGGGGAAAGTGGGATGAACTGTGAGGGGCAAGTCTCCAGATACCATTGTAATTGTTGAACCCTAGGTATTTTTTTAAGTGCCTATGCTTTATCCTACTTTCTATTTACCCGAGTTTAAGCTTGACCTATATTTTATTTACCAAGTTCTTACTTCTGTGTTGCTACATTATTTTTTCTTTCATCTCTTTCATCTTTCATTAATCAAAAGATTAATCTCTCTTCTTCACCTTAACTTTAGAAACTCATAATTTGATACAATAAATACTAAGCAATTATTCCTGAGATAATCCAAATGTTCTCATTAGCAGTTCAAAAGATTTCTTGAAATAAATAACAGAAGTAATTTTTCCCGGATTTCTTTTGGGTTTTAATTAACATTCTTCTTTATAAATTGATGACAGTCCTTTAATTTCCCTGTCTTTGCTAATATCTATTCTGAATCTTTATGTAAGTTTGACAAAATACCCTTTAGTAGAACAATTTTTCACCTTCTTAATACTTCTTAAGGATTTAATTCTTATAATATTCTTTGAATCTGTGGTGGATTCCCTCAGCTACTTTTTACTCAACTGAAAATTGTTCTCTGATGTGGAACTCTCTTAGCATTGGTGGCATTTTAATTTTGCAAATATGACTCCTTATTTGTCGTGGATTATTCCTCTTTCTTCCCTAAATCAGATGTTTCAAAAAAATTAACTATCACATTTACTTCATAGAGATATTGTAGGTTTAAATTTAAATTAGACAATGTAAATAAAGTTCCTAGTATAATTTCTAATACTTGGCAAAAGCTTAATGCATGCTACTTCTGTTCCTTCTGTCTCTGCACTCGATCTTTCCCTTTAACATTTATGAACATTTTCATATGTCTTTAAAAAAATATAGATGGGAATTAAGCAAATTTGTGACTTGGGAGTTGTTCTAACTTTTTAGGTATTATTTATAGCATGCATGCAGAGTCAAAAGCAGTTTGCAAAAAGATGGTACTGTTATAAAATAGTTTTCCTTTTTTTAACATATATATCTTGTATTTATTTAGTCCTTTTATTCATATGAAAGAGATATTAAGGGAACCAAAAAACCAAAGGATAAATCCATGCATCTTATCTATTTATATACTAACAGATAAGAAAAAAATGTGTGTCTGTATACATACTCCATATATACATGGGGATAGATCAGATGAGACAGATAGCTTTAGATAGGTAAAGACAAAATTCCACTGGATTACAAAGCATCAAACTAAGGTTGATAGAAGCCTCATAGGGAAGGTGGCATGTGGGAAGAGCTTTAAATAAGACTAAAATCTTCAGAGATTGAAAAGGGCTTTTCAGATCAAGAAATTATATGAGCAAATAGACACAAAAGTAAGAATTTACAGGATAAAAAAATGGAACTAATAAGTATCTCAGAGTGTTTTGTTAAGTATGTGGATTGTGGAAAAAAGTAGGAAGTATATTTACAAAGTCATGGGAGATATGTAATGGTGATCTAAGATATTTAACTTAATTCTGTAACTAATAAGGACACATTGAAAATGGAAGTTTTAGTTTTTCATTCACAAACGTCTATTAAATAATTATTATGTACAAATGACTGAGCTGGTACTGGAAAAGCAGCAGTGACTAGTATGATTGCTGCCCTTATGAAGTTTATAATTTACTTGTGGAGACAAAAAACAGATAGGTACAATAATTGTAAGGAGTACCATAAACTAAGATTATGGTATGAAATATTATACCTTTAGGAATTACCCACAATTATTGATAGGGAATGGAGACACGTATTTTAGGTGGGAAAGACTTCCTCATAGAGGTAAGTAACATTTAAACTGAAACTACAGAATACCAAAGAGCCATCCATGTGAATATTGGGAACATAGAACATTCCAGAAAGAGGGCAAAAGTGAGCAAAGGCCCAGGCTGGGAAAAGAGCTTGGCTTATCCAAGAACTGGGCAGATGGTTGGTGCAGTTGCATTTCATTGAGCAGGAAGAAAAACAGAATGAAGAGATTAGGGATTTAGAACTAGGCCAGATCATGCTGCATACTGTAGTATTTGCTACCAAGTTTAGATTTCAAAGGAAATAGTGGCCAATTGATGGCACAAAGAAGAGAGTTACTATCTGATTTCTGTGTATCAAGATAAAAAAAATTTGCACACTACCTCAGATGATCAAGATTATGTAGAATTTTTTATCATCTATAATTGCTTCTGTCTTGCTCATGTTCCCAATTCTTATTGGGTAGTGAGCTAAAGCTCAATCTTGCCAATGAAAGGAGCCTGTTATTTCTTTCTCATTTAAAGCAGGCTTATTTCTATCTAACTAAGTCCTTCTGGATAAAGTCACTAAATTCCCTGCCACAGCTTCATTTCTTTCCCAAAGTTCCCCACCATTGCCCATCCTCCTCAAGATGGCTTCTAGGGAAGCAGGTATGTTCTCATGTTGTGCTTGACCAAATATGAATTCTCTCTGCTTCCAGTGAGTGACCCTTTATTCCATCTCATCTCCTGGAACTCTGGTGGCCTTTAGCACCAAGGTTTGCATCTCAGGAGACACTGAGAATCTTTTCTCTCAGCACAGTAGAATCCCATGATTCTCCTCACTGATTTGGCCCAATCTAAGCTCTTTTTTGGCACTATTAAATCCCTGAGTCTCAGCCTTGTCTTCTACCTGGCCTCCAACTAAGTTGTCTACTACATAACTCCTTTTTAAAAATCACTTATCCTTTGCCCTTGGTAATCCTTAGGTAGACTCAACTCTCAATTTAAGTATCTCCTAAATGCTCTGCTCAGAGCATACTGTAATAACTAGGTTCCTTACTTATTATATATAAGTGGTACACCAGTTTATATACAGTGTATATACCAGTTTATATACACTTATATTACATATAAGTGGCATGCCAGTTTCCTTTCTGCCTAGAACAACAAGACATAACTTTTTTCTGTAGTAGTGGCCAGTCTTCTGGAATGTTCCTTTACAAGAATGCTTTAGGCCACAACAAATAAGAGTCCTCTGGTTTGGGCCTCACTCCTTACCTGCCTAGATTTTCTATTGGCCTTTGCCTCCTTGCTCCAGGGTTTTACCTCATAGAGGTGTGCCAGAACCCTTCTTAATATTAACTTCTTAATATCTTCTTTTCTCTTTGCACACCCATGCCTGATGATATGCTATGCCTTGTCTAATACAAACTTTCTGCTTACTCTTCAGGTCTGGTGAAAATTCTCCTTATGTCATATATGGGAAATCTTCACTATTTGTGTATTATATTAGTATCTTCATTTCCTCTGAAGCACTGGAACCATTTGGTCAATGGTTATGAGGCCACAAGGCATCAAGATTTAAAGTGAATAGAAATTCTTTAATTTAATATTTATAAAAATAATATATCAGGTGTGTGCGCACACACATGTGCGTGCACTAAAAATCAATCTATTATTTAGAGAATGAATCCCAAGTAGCAAAAATGAAAAAAAAGCTGCAGAAAAGTTTTGATAGTTGTTTCAATGGTGGCGAAGAGATAGAAATGAAGTGGGGTACATTTGAACTGCATTTTAGAGGTAGAAATAAGCACATATGCAGATGGACAGGTTGGGGTGGGTTTCTGGTTTACACTTTTAAGTTGGTAGTAACTTTTTCTCTATACGGCAGACTGGAAGAGAAACAGTTTGGGTATGGTACACACAGGGAAACAAAAGTATAATTTTTAAAGAGCCTGTGTGATATCCAAGAGGAGATATCAAAATGTAGATAAATATTTGAATCTGAGAACACATAAGAAAGATCAGGTCTGGAGACATAAATGCAGAAGTTTCCAACATATGAACGGCATCTAAAGCCATAGGAATATACATGGCAGAGAGAGAAAGTTGGGCCTACACTGAGCCCTGAGATAATCAAGAATACAGATAATAGGTAGAGAAGGAGCAACCAGATAAGCAGGCTTATGAAGGTGACCAATGACAAGCAAAACTGGGGAAAAGATTCAGGAATTTTCTGTTAGAGGAAAATAATAGAAAACAACATTTGTATGGAAGAAGAGAGAAAAAGCATTGGAAACAGAGGAGGGTTCAGCTGTGTTAATAAGTTGGTGGAATGCTGGGTAAGGCAAAGATAAAATAGTGTGTATTGAATTTGTCAGTGTGAAGATCGTACAAAGGGTAAACAGCCCTCCTGGTTTTCCCTTGATAACCCCAGTTTATGTACTATGCCCACATGTAGTTAATTTGTAGAATAGTAGTTAACATAATATAGTGTCTATTTTCACTTTCAAAATATCCTCATTTGGATGATAGTTTATATAGTCATACCAGCTATTGGTGACTAAAGCAAGAGCAGTTTCAGTGAAAGGGTGGTGATGGAAGTTAGATTATAATGGATCATAAATGGAATGGGAACTCATGAAGTAAATATAATACATGTATAATAACGGTGAAGAAGTTATATTATGAAGAACTGCAGAAAAATCGGGTGTCATTTGGAAGGGTAACTGGATCCTATGTGCTTTCAAAAATGAACTGCAAAATCAGTCACAAAGATTCTTCTAGAAAATTGAGCAACTTCCAAATCAAATTCATCTGTGCCATAAATTTTCAGAATGAATAGCAGTATGATTTAAGAAAAAGACCCTTAGTCTATGCATAATAATTAAGCCCTCCAGAGAGTGTTGATGACAGTGAGGGTTGCCCTGGTTTAGAGTAGAAAATGGAACTCTTTAGAACCAAAGGCAAAAGGACATGCAGTAGCTTTATTCAAGAGGATAGGATATAATAAACTGATATCATGGTGACCAGTCCTAATACACCAGATCCTAACACCTACAACCTGAAAATTGTACCTTGTATGGAATGGAAAAGGGGTCTTTGTCAATATAATTAAGTTAACAGTTTTCAGATGGGGAGACTATCTTGGATTATTTGGGTGGGCTTTAAATGCAAACACAAAGTGTCCTTATAAAGGAAACACAGAGGGAATTTTGACACAGACATAGAAGAGGAGGAAGCAATGTGACCACAGAGGCAGAAATCGCAGCGATGTAGCCACAAACTGGGGAATGGTGGCAGCCCCTAGAAGCTGGAAGAGGGAGAGAATAGATTCTCCCCAGAGGCTTTGGAGAGAGTCCATCCTTGCCAACACCTTGATTTCAATCCTAATTTCAGACTCTGACTTCCAGTACTATGGGTGAATACAATTCTGTTATTTTAAGCCACTTAATTCGTGTTAACTATTACAGCAGCTACAAGAAACTAATATGGCAGGACTGAGTAAAGCTCAGTTCCCACAAGACCATGAATACTAAAAAGGAACCAATAGGTTTTTTAAAAGACAAATACCAAGACCAAAAAGATTAACGGAGATATCTTAGTGGAAAAAAGGAAATGGAGTGTAGAGTTTCAGTATTACTGCACAGACAGGTTGGGTTCAAATGTTTAAAGATACGGCATCAATGAGGGTCCTTGGTTATTGTCCGGGAGATCAGCTCAGGTTCGGCCACTGGGAATGAATCTGGGATGATACAGATCCCAGCCAAGACCAGTAACCATAGGGTTGTTGGCCACTGGGCTTTGACCAGATGCCCAATTTCCCTGAGTTTGTTTGTTTTCCCTAAATTTTTTATCTATAACACAAAGATAATAATATCTGGCCTGCCTATCTCACAGATTTCTTACGTGTATCACATCAGATGCCTTATATAAAAACACTTTATTTTTAGGGCGCCTGCGTGGCTCAGTTGGTTAATCAACTGCCTTCGGTTGAGGTCATGATCCCAGAGTCCCGAGATTGAGTCCCACATTGAGCTCCCAGCTCCATGGGGAGTCCGCTTCTCACTCTGATCTCCTCCCTTCTCATGCTCTCTCTCACTTTCTCTCTTTCCTAATAAATAAATAAATAAATAAATAAATAAATCTTTAAAAAAAACACTTTATTTTTATAAAGTCCTATTTTATACCTTACAAAGTTCCACTGGAATTCATTACCAATACTTGTACCCAGAGAACTGTGACCTATTCATCCTTCAAGATCTAAAATATAAGTAAGTGGAGGCATCTGTAGGGAATTTTACCAGAAATCCCATACCTGATTAGGATCCAAGGCCTTCCTTAAAGTTTCTGTGAACTTCCAGAGGGGTAGAGTGGGAAACGTCAGCTCAGGTTCTTGTTGGTGTACAACCAGTTTCTGTTGGCTATCTCGTTGACGCAACAATTTCCTCATTAAAAACAAAACAAAAACAGAGACGTGTAAATAGCAGACTTTACTTGAGATTGGGTTGAAGACAAAAACAGAAAGGGTGGAAGCAGGTTTTACATTATTGCATCAATGCAAACATTCCAATGTAAAAATATTCATTTTCTCAGAGGGAAAGTTCCACTGACCCAGAAACCCTGCAGTACCTGTCCTTACACATCTCTCAGACTTCTCACTTTCCCTTCCCATCTTTGTCTCTCTGTTCTGTTCTGTTCTAGCCCTTTCTTCCAGGAGGAGAAATACAAATTCCCCCATTCTTTCCTTCAGGGGGTTATCACTTACTTTTGTTGTTCAGCCTATTGCTGACAAAGCTTTAGACTCTTACCTCCTAACCCAAGCAGTTAATTAAGGTTCTTTCTCCCTAAAGACCATTTCCTCTATAGAAGGAATTCTGCAGCCAGCTGTTATGATAATATAGTGCTTACCCTGCTATATGGTAAAATAAAATGAAAACTCTACACCAGCTTTCTCACATTTATCTAAGTGCCAGAGAAGACTTCCAGGCTAGACTTCACAGCAAAGAAACAATAATTCTTCTTCCTCTGGATCATCTAATGTCAACTTGGGACCCTCCTTAAAGCTGAAGTTATGAGAGGTGATTCCTTTCAGACTAACTTTTTGCCCTTCTCAAATGTATTTTGTAGACCAAAGACCAAAATATGTTCATATTGCACATGGAGATCAAACAGACTGATGAACTGAATGAATGAATGAATGAATTTATTGAATGAATTAATTTAATTTGTTGTTTTATCACTGTGAAAAGTAAAGTACCATGTAAAGTCAAGACCCAAATATTTTTTTAAATAACTTCCCAAATATTTTTAAATAACCTAATTTATAGATTTATCAATGTTGCGTATAACTCACTGTTCAGTTCTATTTGACTTATGTTCAAAAGTGAAGGTATGACTCAAGTGTCCTCAATTTGAGCTGTTTCCTAATGTTGCACAAGAGTTTGACTTAAGCTGATAATAAATTTAATAATATAATAAACATTAATGAAATTAAATACTGGATTTATACAACATTCTGTGTTAAGAACCTTGTATACCTTATCTTGTTTACTATGCAAGACAATACTTTGATGTGTGAAACACTATTATTACTCTTTATTGGTGAGAAACACTAAACTGCTACTTTATCTTGTCATAAGTCACCTATTTAGTGAAAAGCTGAATCTTAAACCCACTTCTGTTCTGTGCTTTTTATCACCAAATTGAATAACATTCAATGGCTAGTTCTAAGAAATTTCTTAAGAGAGTGTTTCACAAACTTTAGTGATTATAAAATCCATCTGGAACTCTTGTTAAAATAATAAATCTTGGGCCCCTGTTGTAGAGATACTGATTCAATTGGTCTGGATTAGGCCAGAGAATCTGTAACTTTAACAAGCTCCCTGGTTGATTTCTAGTCTCATATCATATATCAGTAAGAACTCTATCTACTGCAATCCAATATAAACTCCTAACTTAAATTTTAAAAAGAAAATATATTGGTTTAGATACCTGAACAAATTAGTGTAGACTAACTTCAGATACATCTTTATCGTCAGATTGTACCAATAGTTCCAGAATTAAGTTTCCTTGGCCCTGGCTGGCTGAATGTAGATCATAGGTCTATCCCTGAACCAAGCACTATGATCAAGTTGGTGGAATTTGCTGTTTTCTTGATTTTGCTCATTCACTCCTTCCTTGAAGCCCAGGTGTGGTATCACTTGTCTTGAAGACTGTGGAGTAAGAAGAGGGAAGGGGAACATAAAATGGGTAATTATCAGAAGGAAGGGGAAGTGGATGTTGGGTGGCAAAAATAACAGATATACACTAGACTTCCTGAGGTAAAATTATAAGTTCATAAGAACATACTGTCAGTTGCTTAAGAAACTATCAAAATCATATGACTGGAAAGTTTTCCTTATTATAGAAAAGATAACTTGTTTGCTAAGGTACTGCCCTCCAATCCTGTACATTCAGATAGATTACTGCACAAAACCATCAGTATTATTCATAACATATTTATGTCTGAAGGAGATACATTTTATTACATTCTTGGACACATACTCATCCAATGCAGAGAGAAGAGAAACAGGCCAAAATGAGTCTATCTCAATTCTCCTTTGCTTACATATTTTTTTAAAAATCCAGTAATTTTTTGTAAAGTTTACTGAATTCATGTCAAATTATAAACTGAGCTTTTTGGAAATTCACATCTTCAAGTTTTTGCTTCAGTCTGAAGAAGGAAAGCATTTACCAAATTAAGATGAAATAGCTTTACTGCCTATTTGCAACTCTCATTTAAAATTGGATATACTTTATCACTGAACATTTCTTAAAATAAAACTTTATAACCATCTGGATTCAGTGTTTTCTTGCTGATATTTCTTATAGATAAATGGTTTCTTAATGACTCTTTTGATCCCAAAGGATATATTAGACTCTAAAATTATGTGTTTAGATACCCCAAAAAGAACCAATTTGATTTTTCCAAATTCTTTACCTATAATTGCATTTTAAAATTTTAAGGATGTCAGAGTGTTTTCTCTCAGAAGTTCTGACTCCTGAGAAAAACCATAGCCAATATTATTGTTCTTTGTTATTATATATATATATATATATATATATATATATATATATATAATGATATATATATTATTGCCCTCCTTTATTGTCCTATTCTTCTTTTTGAAATGGCTGTTGTCTCATCTGCTCCCTGCACTTTAACTATACTTTGTACCTATGGAGGTATAGCAAACACTGAAGAAATAATAATTTTCACATACTGAATAAAGCTATCAATTAATCTTTTTTCCAGTCATAATGAAATCAGATGGAGAATAAATACAGAGCTTTCTAAAGTCATTCCAAGATTTCTTATATAGGAGAACAGCTCATGTTAATTCTATGACTGTCTTTTTAAACAATTCAATGTAGACAAATATTATTTAAAGAATAGTAGCTAAGACTACGCTACAAATATTAGCTATCAATAACTATTAATATCTATGGATATGTAAAACATCACAGCCACATAATTTTCCTTTCTAGCTTATATTTTAATGTTAATACTAGATGAAAGAGTGAGTCAGAGAGATTTCAGGTTTTATTTTGAACACAGATGAACTTCAGAGTTTAAGCCACTAAAAATAAGGCCCCTGATCATCAGTGCTTTTATGTGTAAAAGTTAGGAAATGACAGCTAATGCCAGTTACTTTTGAACTTCAGATCTATGAATATGCTCATGACACAAAATACTCATTCCACACTTTCTAAACATATTTCAGTTTTGCTCCTTCTGCTACTGACAAGTATTGTATCTTAGTGCAGAATTATACAAAATAATTTTAGCATCCAAGTATGAAAAAAGAAAATAGAAAAGTAAAACTTTTCTCCTCAAAACACAAGAATTAAAGAGCAATAAAAAAAGAATAAGTTCGAAGTGACTTTGAGCTCTTCTAGACCCATCTTCAAGAATGTTCAAGACTTGGGTGAAACAGGTGAAAGGAGATTAAGAGTACACATATTAATGAGCACCAAAAAATATATAGAATTGTTGAGTCATTGTATTGTATGCTTGAAACTAATATAACACTGTAGGGTAATTATAGTTTATTAAAAAATAAATTAATCTGCTGTTTAAAAAATAAAATTGAATTTTAAAAAAAAAAGAGCGTCCAAGATGTGAAAACTAAGTCTTCTAACAGTCTAACGGTGTCTCTTTCAGTTTCTAGGGATCAAAACTGAAGAAAAGTGGGAAGAAAAGTGGGAAGTTTGTTGGTTCATATAATCAAATCTTAGTAACATTAGAAAACATATAAGCAAACCAGGCACAAAAAGTGCTCCAGCAGATTAGCCGTTCCAACAAGACTGCACTACGTCCGAAGCTGCTATCAGATTGTGTACTCGGAGCTGTAGTTAATGCAATCTGTGGGAGGAGCCCTTTGATCTACCTCGGGGATTGTGCCCTTACTTGGACCAAGCACTGTGGGCAGGTGGCCTCCTCTGGGCCAAGTGGCCACACTTGTGCCTAAGGAGAAGGTCCTGTGCTTGGCAATTGCAACTAAAACAACATGGCTGAGGAGGGGCCAGTGATGAGGAATGGACAAAGGAGAAGTAGTGTGGGTAAGGGGCGAGAGAGGTGCCCTCTCTACAACATGCTCTTTCTACAAGACAGTCCTCTTTTTAAAAGAAAGTATTCCATAGGAGAAAAATTCAACACTGTCCAGTCCACTGCAACATTCTATGTACTGAAGTCTAAATTCATACCATAAAAATGCCAAAATGGATTGTGAAAATAAATGAGAAAAAAAAATCATTAAAAAAATAAGCTGCCTGGGTGGCTTAGTTGCTTAAACTCTTCATTTCAGCTAAGGTCATGATCTCAAGGTTGTGAGATTGAGCCCTGTGTTGGACTTCGTGCTTGGTGGCATGGATCCTGCTTAAGAGTCTCCTCTCCCTTTGCCCCTCCCCCAACTTTCTCCTTCTCTTAAAAAAAATAGATCTATGTGTTGAACCACACATTTAATATAAAGGAAAGATAAAAATGTTTCTATTTAGAATTTTTTTTTCTACACCATCAAAGTAACTGGAGTCTTAAACAGCCAAGGAAATTTGTCCTGATGATGTCCTTTTGTTTTTCTAGTAAACTTCCCTATTAGGCATTGGCATTCCCCAAGTGCTAAGAACCTCCAAATCTCATTCAAAATGAGCATCATCAGGAAAAAATAAAAATTTATTGATGCTTTGTGTTCATGAATTTTTCTGCAATATTTGAATAGTAAATGCCAGTAAAAAACAGTCTGATTTCAGAATCTTCAGTCATCGCGTGTAGGCTATTGCCAAAAGTGTTGTATTCATTATTCTAATCCCATGAATCTTTTCAAGGATTAGCATCCTTTCAGGAATTTATTCCTGATGATCTACTGTGTGCTCTGGAAATGCTTGATCACCTGAGATAGACACTGTCCTGAATGCAGGGAGCTTCTATTTACTGAGTTTGGACCCAGACTTAACAGAGTCATGGTGGGTGTGGCAGAAAACGTTATGTTTAACTGAGACCTATAAGAGGAGTTCTCTGTGCAACATGGCTTTACCTCACATACAAGAGAAAAGAAACACTGTAACATGACTGTGTTCATCAATTGGGCAATTTTCAGCACTGGGTTTACAGCTGGCTTGAGAGGAAAGCACGACAGCGCCCATGGGACATTGTTTATATACTTTTCATCCATTAAATGTGTTTTTTCTAAGAGATGGGTGCTTGAGAAATGTCTAATCATTCATTTAATTAAAGTATTGCTAAACTTCCAACAAGAGTCTCATATCTTGGGTTTTTCGGATCAGGGTTTCCTATATCAAAATGCTGTTGGGGTAAGATGGAAATAAAATATTATGAACATTGCTGACAATTCATTTTTTCACTTAATATTTCTTGAACAGCTTCTCCGTGTGAGGCACCACAGAAAGCAGTGGGAACACTAACATATTCTCAGCAATCATTGTAATAGTAGCAACACGCATGTCAAAAACATTACATTTGAGTCCCAGGTATCTCATTTAATAGTTTGGACAAGTCACTTAACGCATCTCCCTTCTCCATAAAATGCAGCCAAAAACCCTTGCTTGCCTCATGGGTTTATTGCAAGGATCTCTTAAAAAAAAAAAAATTCTAAGCTATAAAATGCTATATACATCATTGGTATGTTATTGCTATCATCAATATACCATTTTATACTTCTGAAGTATTTAGTTTTTCTTCCCATTCTTCTGTATTCTGTGTGTTCACAGAAAATCTATCTCCTGTCCCTTAGTTATGCAAAGGGAAGGCATTAAAGGTCCTCCAATCATTCTCCATCCAGTAGCGGATTCACTCTGATCCGCCAGCTTTATCAACCCCTCTTAGCCCATCACACAAGTAACCTGCATTGTGGGTTTTGAAGAACTGTCTCCGGCCTCTCACCATCTGTTAAGTGGAACATGTGCCAAGTTACTCAGGCAGAACTTGCCTCTGGGGTCGCATGTATAGGGTGAAGAGGGAGAGGGCTCAGCCAGTGCCAAGAAGCAAAGCAAGAAGACACAGGGCTCTGTTACATTTCCCATTAACTTTGTTGATATGGCCCAACTTGACCTTTTCTTGGCTGTGCCTCCCTACTGCCCCCTCAGCCAAGGAAAAGGCTGCTAGGTCTCCCAAGGACTCTGACCACATGTGTACTGTGGGTTAGCATGCGATCGGGAGGTCTGCTGGGTACTAGTCAGAGTGGCCATCCACAAGCACTAATAAGGCACATTTGAACCCAAAGAACTATTGTGCTTTCAGCAACCCTGTGGCTATTATTAAATATAATTTTTGTTAGTAACCAAATTCAAGATATTGCTCTTAATTGGGCAGTGAAATTAGCAATTCAAGAATCCAAATATGACTTTCCTATGAGAACTAACACTTAGGCCTTTAAAAAAAAGAAATGCCTCCATTATAGAAGTTGGTATGTGCCTGGGGCGGTGTCTGCAATTCTGAGGCGATTTATTTTGAAAATATGCATGATTTTTCCAAGAGTACTAATAGATTTCACAAAGAGATCTTTTCTATTTCCACTTATTTTTAATCATTCTTGATGAGGCATATTGCTATATTGGGTTGAATAGTGTCCCCAAAATACTACCTCCACATTTATGTCTACCTTAAACCTCAGAATATGACCTTACTTGGAAATCAGGTCTCTGTAGGGATAATCAAGTTAAAGTGAAGGGGGCTCTAATCCAGTGGTTGGTGTCCTTTTAAGAAGAGGGCAGTTTGGACACAGAGATACCAAAAGGAAAAGGCCACGTGTAAATGGAGCAAATGGAATTATGTGGCTATCAGCTGGGGAACCCCTAAGATTGCCTGCAGACACCAGAGGTGGAAGGGCCAAGGAGAGATTCTTCCCTGGATCCTTTAGAGGGAGCAGGTGCCTGCAACACCTTGATTTGGGACTTCTAACTTCCAGAACTCTGAAAGAATAAATTTCTGTTGCTTTAAGCCACCCAGTTTGTGGTATCTTGTAATGGCGGCCCTAGAAAACTAATATCATTTCATAAAATAATATGCAACAGTTTTAAATGTGCAGTCCAATAAGTTTTGAAAAATATATACACCATGTAACCCCTACCAAAATCAAGACACAGAATATTTTTATGAGCCTAAGGATTTCTCCTATGCCCTTTCCCATTCTATTGCCCCAGTTGGTTCCTGACACAAATCCAGCCTCAGAAAATTCTGGCTGCATTCCATCATTAGATCTATTCTAGAATATCATAGAAATGGAATCACATAGTGTGTACTTGTCCATATCTAGCTTATTTGCGTTCAGCAAAGTAGTTTTGGGATCCATCCCTGTTGCATGGGATCAGTCATCTGTTCCTTTTTATTGCTGAGTAGCATTCCAGTGCGTGGAAACACCCCAATTTGCTTATCTATTCATCTGTCAATAGACATTTTTGTTCTTCCTGTCTGAACTATTATGAATAAAACTGCTAAAATATTTAAACACAAGTTTATTGTGTGGACATGTTTTCATTTCTCTTAGGAAATTTCTAGGAAAGTAAGATCATATGGGCCATAAAGTACTTATATATTTAATTTTATAAGAAATGGATTAACTGTTTTCCAAAATGGCTCTACTATTTTATATTCCCACCAGTAAGTTTTGAGAGTTCTGGTTGTTCACCTCCTTACGAATAGCTGATATTGTCAGCCTCCTTAATTGGAGCCATTCCATCAGGTGTGTAATGGTATATCACTATGGTTTTAATTTTCGTTTTTCGGTGGTTGAATATCCTTTATGTGCCATTTGAATATCTTCTGTTTTGAAGTCCCTGTCTAATCTTTTACTCATTTATTTAATTGGACTGTTTATCTTCTTTTTGTTGAGCTGTAAGTGTTCTTTATAAATTCTGGATCAGTGCTTTGCCTGATATATATGTACAAATGGTCCCCGATACACAGTGGTTTACAATTTTCAGGTTTACCACAGACAGTGTAACACGACAACAACTGACGCACTGACAGCCATTCTGGATCCATACACCATCCCTTTCTTCACTTTCAATGTTGTACTCAATGCATTGCATGAGATAGTCGATGCTTTATTATAAACCAGGTTTTGTGTGAGATGATTCTTCCGAACTGCAAGCGAATGGAAGTGTTCTGAGCTAGGCTAAACTATGATGTTTGGTAGGCTAGGTATAGTAAATGAATTTTTGACTTAAGATATTTTCAGTTAATGATGGGTTTATGGGACCTAACTCCATCACAAATCAAGGTAGACATATATTAGGATACTTTCTCCCACTCTGGCTTTCCCTTTCTTTTCTTCATTGTGTATTTCAAAAAGCAAAAGCTTTAAATTTTGATAAAGCTAATTTATCAAAGCTTTTCAATTATTGTATATGCATTTGATGTTATGTGAGATCATGGAAAATATATACATATAGATAGATATAGATATAGTTATAGATAGATATAGATATAGATACAGATATAGATAGATATAGATATAGTTATAGATATAGATATAGATACAGATACATATATATAGCTCTCTGCCCCCAGTTCCTGGCACAGAGCTCTTGAAACCCTTGGAATTCCCTAAGTGGTAAGAACACTAGGAACATCTTTCGTTCTAATATTTGGGAGTTTGTTTCCAGATCCTTATACAGGACTTCTGAAGCCCTTGTAATTTCCTGGGTGATAGGGGTTCTTTTTTTCTAATGTGGGGTAATTCTGAATGGGCCCCTTGATAGCTCCTGGATGAGAGGTGGTCATTGGAAGACCAAGCCAAGATTAGAAGCTTGGAATTTTCAGCCCCGGGCCTTTTCGTCTTGAGAAGGTTTGAAATGGACTTAATGATTGATCCTACTTAGTGATGAAGCTTTCACAAAATCACAAAAGTATGCGGTTTGGAGAGCTTGTGGGTGCACATGGAAGTGCTGAAGCAGGGTGTAGTTGGAGTGAGAATCTGTGCCCCTTCCCACAGACTCGGCTATGTACATCTCTTCTAAATGCTTATCTGTATCCTTTATATCCTTTTATGATAAACCAGTACACACCAATAAATTGTTTTCCTGAGTTGCGTGTGCTGCTGTGGCAAATTAGTAAAACCCAGGAGAGGGTTGTTGGAATGTCTGGCTTCTAGCCAGTCAGAGACACAGGTAATGATCCAGACTCGTGACTTGCATCTGATGGGGGTAAGGGTGGTCTTGTGGGACTGAGCCCCTAACCCGTGGGATCTGATGTTATCTCTAAGTAGATGGTGTCAGAATTGAGTTAAGTTGTAGGACCCCCAGCTGCATGTCCTACATGCAGAATTGCTTGGTGTGGAATAAACTCACAGCCATTTGGTGACCACAGGCGTCAGAAGTGAAGTATTATGGGTAAAAGTGAAGAAGAGACACGCGGGAGGACGGAACTGAGGTTTTATCTAACACGAGAGGGAAAAACCAGACAGTTTTTCTAATATATGTCCTAAGAAATTTTTTTGACCCCAAGGCTACAATTATTTAGCCCCATTTTCTTATAAGAGTTTTATAGTTTTAGCTTTTTTTCAGTTCAATGATCCACTTAAATTTAATTTTTATGTATGGTAGGAGGTATGGTCAAGATTTACTTTTTTTCATATGGATATTCAATACTTAAAGCAACATTTATTTTAAAAATAGACTTTCTTCATTGAATAACCTTGGCACCTTTGCGAAAAAAAATCCATCAATTACATATGTGTGGGCCTATTTTTGGACTCTATTCTGTTTCAGTGATCAGGATATCTTTCTCTCTCTTTTTTTTTAATATAACTGGTCTTGACAATGAATAATTTAAAATGACCCCCTTTATTTGTTTACTGGTCAGTTCTACAAATATTTAAGAATTGACTTATGTTCAAGACATTCTACCAGACTCTGTGAAGTATGTAAAACTGATTAAGATGAGATCACAGTTTTTAAGAATGGTATACTTTTAGAACATGGTCCAGAATGCATGTATTGAGATGATTGTATCTTTGTGGGGCTGGGGAGGGGTTGTTGGGAGATGGGTTTATGATCCACTGAGATTTTATTCAAAATATAGTAAATGTGTGCCTTTGTGCCTTTTGTGAGATTCTCAAAGGAGTAGGAAAAACTGTTCCCCAAAGGACGACCTATCCTGCAGATATATTTACTGCAAAGTATCAAAAAAATGTAGCTGTCACCTCTCTCAAGATGCATAATGGCAGAATTAGGAATAGCAGAATTATGAATGGCAGAAAACCAGTTACTTGATGTGATTTTTTTTCTTAAAAAAATCAGTGCACTAACTAAAATATTTTCTTTGCTCCTTTATGGACTTTAAACAAAACGGTTTGCGTTTATAGACAGGCCATCTGATTTCATTTCTTTTAGCTAATTCTATAGCTGAGAAGTTTCTAGTCAATATACACACTTACCAGTCTTTTCTGGCTCATGACAGGTATTTTTTCTGAGCTGATCTTCCCTTGGCATATTTCTGAAATATAAAAGGAAACCAACCTAAACTCTCATGTCAAAAACAAATCCACAACATGGATACTTAATTGATGTCAAGAGAAAATTAGCAGTAACAAGTTCAATGTTATTTACTTAAGAAATGAAGTTGAGATATTCAATGACAACAGCAATTAACAAAAAGCATAGAATCTACAGTGCAAGTTAGCAATTTCTCTTCCACCTTATTGAAGTGCAGTTCAAAGCATGGCATTATTATGGACTAAATGTCCCAAAAGACACACATGAGTATAATGAATACCTATGTGCTTCTGCAAATAGCTACATAAAAAATACTAATATGGGAGAGAATAGAAAGTTTATTTTATTAGAGAAAAATAATGCAGATTTATGTAATTATGCAGATTATGTAGTTATTATGTAGTTATTCTGACCTCTGTGCCTAGATGGTATTAAATATCCTTGGGTTATAATCTCCCTTTCTATGTTCTTCTGATGAGACATTATTTCAGGTCTCTGACAATTATATTAAGCAGTATTATAAATCTTGAGTTTTCCTGCCTCTTAAAGTAGGCTCTATACCTGTTCTACTACCTTAAAATGCTTTTTATCTTTCCAGAAGATAAAGTATAGAATCTATATAGTTTTGGAGTGTATCTGTCATGAGGGAGGTCCCAAGGTACCTTGGTAACTGAGATATCCTTCTTTGTCTATGGGGGAATTCTCAAAGATTATAAAGAAAATAAAATATGTCTTCTGAGAACAAATATTACATAATTTATGGGGACATTTTCTTACCATTCTTCTTTCTTCTAGTAACATTCCTCTTTCTGTGTCTGTCCCTCCGAAGTGTGATGAGATGTATACCTGTTTTGAAGACAGAATTTGGAAACAGATGATGAAAATTTGGGCTGAAGTAAGTGGGATCTTATGTACCAATTAAGTTTTGTTGTGTGTGTTAATGAAGACTTTGACATGGGCATGAGCTGTCACACTGTGAACCTCCTTACATGAGGGTAATAAGGACAATACTCCGAAACAACAACCATTGATTGGCTTGTGGTGTCTTTATGTAATGCCATGTTCCAGGGGCCATTACAACCATAGATCCTTATGTCACTAAGTGAAATTAATCAAAATAGTCATCCAATAGTTATTTCTGAATGTAGTCCAACATTTTATTTCTGCTTAGATATCTGAATAAGATTCTTTTGAGAGGGAAAAAAATAACCCACTGCATATGACCTAAACATATTCTATATATAGAAAAAACTTCACTGATTGGAACCACTAGGAAGAAACAATCATGATTAGTATGAAACCAAAGCTGTTATGTAATATTTTCAGAAAGTGTAGGTTAATGACTTTTAAATAAATATAGTAACTTGAAGAAGGTTAACAAATTGTTGTCAAGCAGAATTCTTTGATGATCACCCTAATGATTGGGTAATAAGTAGACTGCTTTCAAAGGAGCACAGCAATTATTTGTATGTTAATGGTACTTCTAATGTGCTTTAAATCAGGCAGTCCTGGGCGCCTGGGTGGCTCAGTTGGTTAGGCAGCTGCCTTCGGCTCAGGTCATGATCCCAGGGTCCTGGGATCGAGTCCCACATCAGGCTCCCAGCTCCATGGCGAGTCTGTTTCTCCCTCTGACCTTCTCCCCTCTCATGCTCTCTCTCACTGTCTCTGTCTCAAATAAATAAATAAAATCTTAAAAAAAAAATTTAAATCAGGCAGTCCTACAAAATAGGCTGAACAATTGCCCTACAATCTTAATTGTACAATTAATTTGCTTAGATATCATTTGATTTTAAATACACACATAGCACCAAGTGAATTTTATATAATTTAAATAAATTCTTCATACCACTACCCAATGGTTCCAGATTTCATAATAGGCAGTCAGAATTAAAGAGGTTCATGATGATTTTGACAGTTCTTGATATTTCCTCATACATTGTATGAAGACAGTTTCTATAGGTAGTTGTCTATCAGGAACAGATGACTTAAAGGTTGATGCTTTAGGAATCACCATTTCTTTGGAATACACATTTTTACATATTATCAAATAACAAGTTAAATTGAAGAATTCAGGTTTGAAAACAGGCAGACACCAGTGCAATCCCAGCTTCGATGCCAGGAAACTGATCTTAAGCCAGGTATTTAACTTCCATAAGCCTTAATTTCCTCATTTACAAGATGGGAATCACCATGCAGAAATGTTTATAAAGGATGAAAAGAGTTGATTATAAAGCTCCTAGCATAATGAGTAGCAGACATTAGATAGTCAGCAAATGGTAGCTAATGTTCTCAAATTGTTGGTTTTGTGGTTGTATTATAGAACAAGAAGAAGGAGAAGAAAACAAAACAAACAAAATAACTCTGATGCCCTTCCCAGACGTGCAGAGGCACTGAACATTTCTAAGGTACAATTTTAACATTTGCTCTAAACTAGGAAAGAAATTATGTGGAATGTACAAATTTGTCAAGCTATGCACATGAATAAAAATGAAAATTTTATGCTTTCAAGTTATTAGAAAAATAATACATGAATGGCTGAGAAACTGTGGCACGACCAGACCTGAATAAACTCTCCAACATGGCGGTCAATCAGATTTCAGAAGTAGTAACAGCACTATCTCGTTGTCATCTTTATTTGCTGAGCTGATTTACTCAAATAAAATTCACATCATTTGGCTACATGATGTCTAAAATGAGTAAAATTTATTAGCACCAGGGAGAAATGCCATCTTTTTGTATATAAAATACAATATCCTCTCTTGACCAATAAAACACCAACTCATGATAAATTTATTAGAAAACCACCATTTTAAATTCAGGCTGAAGCTTTAGCACATGTTATTTATCATGAGTTAGTTTATTCTCCCATCATATCGCTTTGTGTTTAAATGTGATCTAATAGAAAATGCTTTTATTAATCCCCTCTGACATACTCCAGTAAAATTTCCAAGGTCTCCGAAACACAGAGAGCAAGTTTAGGTAGTTTAGGTCTCCTTCACAAGTCTATCCTTGGATCATTGTCTAGAGATAATAGCAGGGAAATAGAACATTTGTGCAGAATAACAGTCACCTGCTGTTAGAGAAAGGCTGAAATAAAGAAAGAATTTTTTCAAATCAAAAAAGGCAAACCAGAGATGTTTACTTTCAAAGTGGAGATCTTGTTTCTCTGAGAACGTTCTCTTTGCCACCTACACATCATTTCTTTTTCATAAATTCCAACAAAAAAGTTTTCTCTTTCAACTTAGTCTCTTGGAATCACCATGTGTTTGATTCATGAAGAAGTTAATCAAATTTGGTACAGCCCTGAGGAATATAATTATACCCAAGATTTACCTTATGGCTTGGTCTACTCTTTAGACATCTGTCATGGTCTTTTTGATGTGTCAACCTGGCTAGGCTACAGTCCCCATTCATTTAGTCAAGAAAAAATCCAGGTATTGCTGTATAGGTATTCTGTAGATAAGATTACACTGTTATCAGTTGACTTTAAGTAAGGGTGAGGCTGTTTCAATCAACTGAAAAGTCTTAAAAGTGGATCTGAGGCCTCTCTGAAAAAGAAAAACCAAGCCTGTGGACAGCACCTTCAGCCTGTGCATGAGAACTCCAGGCTGTTGTTCTTGATGGACTTAACCTACCAATTTCCAACTTGGTCACCCAGCCCCACAATCATATAAGCCAATTCCTTATAATAAATCTCTCTATATTTCCTACTGATTCTGTTTCTGTAATTGAACACTGACTAATCCCATACTCATTTTGAAAATTCTTATTTATAAATCCATCTTGAGGTTGGTCCAGTTCATTACACTAATATGAGGTCTGAAGTTTATAAAACTACTTATTTAGCATATAATGAAAAAATCTTAGAAATGATTGATTAGCTGTGATCGATTAAATATTTAAGTCTATCAAATTCAGTATTTCTGAATCCAGCCTACTAACATATTCTTCTAAATATGGGAAAATATGACCTCATGAAGATTGATGAAACATTTTTTAACCAAAATTATGTGTGCTAATGCCTCAGGAGATGTTAACCTGATACATAAACTTTCTAACTATAGGGTTGTTATAGCCCTTTGATCTGGATCAAAATTTTGAAGTTTAATCTCAGATTCCATCATCTGGTGCCCTTTGGTAGCATGAACAGATCAGTTAATAAATGTGGGGTGTATTTATAATTGTAAACTAAGAAAAGAAATTCAGCAGACTCATAACCATTGACATACTAATCTTACTTTATGCAGGGTCAGTTCCAATATTTACAAATCATTCTAATTTATTTAATTATTAGCTTAAGGCCAGAAGGCAATAGTAATCATTTAACAGTAAAACAGTTTTTGATTTTTTAAAAAATCAACACTAAATTTCCAGGCCTGATTTTCCTCCTGTTTCTTTCTGATGGTAGCAAGACATCTCCCTAAGAATGAAAGTGGGTTACACTGCTCCTATCTGACAAAACTCATCCATCCCCTGTCACTCACAAGGTAAGCAGCTCTTTGGGTCCAATAGTCCCATTAATACTGATGGTCTGTGTCTATGTAAACAAGTGTATTTTCCTTCATCTGCACAGCTTTAACCCCCCCTCCTAGAATTTGGCAAGTGCACTTTTTCACTCTCTTTCATTTTGTTGCTTAGATCTTGAGAACTTGGCCTGTTCAAATGTTGCACCTGCAGCTCCTTGAGAGCAAATGTTTCAAATGCTAAAGGAGATTGATGAAACTGGAATAGGTAATTCAGGCCTGAAAACACAAAAAGAGGCCAAAGAAGTAGAGGGAAGATGCCAATTGCCTTCCTACCTCATTAGTTTTTCTTGTCTGTTAGAGGCAAATACCAGCTAAACTCTGAAGCAAGGTGGAATAAGCAGAAAATTAGATTTCTGCTGTTTCTTCCATCAACGCTACTTATCATCAATTCAAAAATAAGACATATTTTAATTGGTCTTTAGAGACTATAAGGAAACTAAAGCGTATTTACTTTTAAAAAGTAATTTTAATTTCCTTACATTGCAATTCATGGGAGAGACCAAGGCTTAACTAACTTTGTTGGAACTTACTGATTTATAGAAAGAGAGCTTAAGCAAATATATGCCTATGTCAAGGGATATTGAGTTATAAGCAAAAGAAACACACTTAAACCATCGTAAGCAAAAAGGAGTCTTCATTATAAGAGTATTCAAATATATCACAGATCCCAGGCATATCATAAAACCCAGAATCGGAAGAAGTCAGAAGCCTACCCAATCTCTAACTCCACTTTTTCTGAAGCAGATGGAATTACTATTCTTCCTTGCTCTTCATGTCCTCTTCATTCCTTCCTTCTTCAGCAGAGCAACATTCCTTGTAAGGACATCGATATGATCATCTTTGTCTTGCTTTACATGATCTTTCCACTTAAAATGCTAACAGACTCTAACCAGGATCTCTGAATCCCAATTTTAAATTGTTTCATATAAATACATATATACATACATACATACATACATAGCTTTGTAAATGAATCATCTGATTGATCCACCTTGGATCCAAATCTGTCTCTATTCAGTACACCTCAATTTGTAGTTTTGGCTAGGGCAGGGATCATGACCCAGAATTTTCCAAGAATAAACCACAGAAAAGAAGGTGAAAAGAGTAGTTTTCAGAGGAAAGAAATGTGAGCTGGGTGGGTAATCTCAAAAGATGTCTATCCTATAGAAGTATGAATAGAATCATAATCACTGAATTTGGGAAAATGTATGCCCTGATTTCCTGAGAAATTTCTAATTTACATCTGTTGATCCAGTATAATGAAAAATAGTATTCTCTTTCACTCAGAAAAATCTCAGTTTGTGTGATAAACACAGGGGTGGCAGATATTTGCTGAATCAAACAAATTTCTCTTTATCACAAGGTGATTTTGATAAACTATATATGTCGGTTAAGTAGGCTGATATATGACATGACTCCTTCCCATTGCAAATGTATTTAAATAAATTATTAAATACATAAAGTGATCTCAGAGCAATGACTTGAAAGTCAGTAGACCTGCCATCCATGACCCTAAGACATATGTGATAGTTACAGAAATACGGGGTTTCAGAGAGCAAAGGGACTCCAACTATCAGAATAGTTGGGAAAGAAATCTCACTGCGAGGAATCTGTTGACATCAAAGTTTGCTGTCCTTTCTGAACCTGGGCTCCCTGCAGAGACTCTTGGGAGAAGTGGTCAAGCAGCTGGAAACATGAGCATGGGGCAACCTTTACTGAGTGGAGAAAAACGTTTCAAATGCACTTATTTCACCTGATCCATTTGTTTCTACAATGGTGTTTATAATGAGACTTTCTTATAAATTCATAGAGATGGTCAGTTTCTCCAATATATAGTATATAAGACTCTCAGGAGTTCTTTCTTGCATTTTTCCTAATTATAGAATATACTCTGCTACCAACCGAATTGCTCACATTGAGAAGGTTAACTACCCTTCTTATTGAATGCAATCTTCCCTTGGGAAGGTATTGAGTCATCACCAATAACAATAAAATCATAGTATTTAGTAGTAAATGTCAAAGTGAGTAATTTGGGCTCAATTTTCTTTTAATACAAACAAATAAAATTCACTACAAATTCACATTCTAATTCCAGCACAGATGTCAAATAAGAAGAATTCTTCTGGATCCCTTGAGTTGGGTGGCATTTCTGTCAGATAAGAAGCCAAATCCTAGTAAGGCTTATGCTTAAGCCTCCTTAGCAAAGAGAAATAAACTTTCAATGATTAAAGGTAATGAATACAGTGGCGCCTGGGTGGCTCAGTGGTTAAAGCCTCTGCCTTCAGCTCAAGTCATGATCTCGGGGGTCCTGGGATGGAGCCCCGCATCAGGCTCTCTGCTCCGCGGGGAGCCTGCTTCCCCCTCTCTCTCTCTGCCTGCCTCTCTGCCTACTTGTGATCTCTCTCTCTCTGTCAAATAAATAAAATCTTAAAAAAAAAAAAGGTAATGAATACACACAATCACTCTGAGACATGCACTGCATTCTTAAGTCAGTTTAGACAAGAGATCCTGGGGGGCCATTAGCACTGATTATCATAGCATAATTAAGTCTTTGGAAGGTCAAAGGGAACTAGTTTTGACCATTGTCCTAAAAACTGATTTATGTTGCCACATTCTTGCTCCTTTCCCTGTACTCTTTCTCCAATTATCTTCTTTCTTACTTGGTCTCCTTGAAAGAAAACAAGGGAGCTACACATTCATGGTCAGAAGCCATAGACTTGAAAAGACTTTTCTACAATGTATGTGCATGAGGAAACTGCTAGAGTAGAAACATATCATACTTGGAAAGAGCTCTATGTGTCAGTCAGAACTCTTTTCTCCAAGTGACATCAACTCAAATTGTTCCACAGAAGAAAAAATATATTGGAAAGATATATATGAAATTTACCTGAGGTATCTTTTGTAACAGCAGGAAGGTTAGTTACCTCAACATCTACTGAAATCCAGGATTTAAATCCTGAAAATTTCTCACCTCTCTTGTCTCCAAAGATCAGCCTCATATTCTCCTGTTGCAAACTGGTTGCCTTTCATGAGCTAGAGAACATGGTGGCCAGCAGTTCCTAAACATGACTTCTAATTTATATTAGAAACTAATTTATATTCCCTCCATCTTCTCAAGCTCAAATACTCCAAGAGGCAGCTATCATTGGTCATATTGTGTCAGATTCTTACCTCTGCATCATCAACTATAGACTAATGTGAAAGCTGCAAGAACACAGCAGCCACCATTTTGTCCACCATGATTGGATTAGAAATAGAAGACACTGGGAGTATTTTCTCAAAAAAATACCCTGTGGTCTCAGAAGTTGGCAGGTGCACTGAGTAAATAAAATTATATAAGGAACTATAGCACAGAAAAATTAAAAATAATCTTAAAATACAAGTCAAAGTTGGAAAATAAAGGAGAGCATATCATGAAACATGAAATGTGGGGTAGTGCCTGATGCATTCAGTCACTAGGGCATTCATTCCTGTAGGCCACAACCACTGACCTGGGAAACTAGAGACAAGCATCTTTGGAGTCAATAAGATGGAATAACACATTAGCTCAGAAGTTTTCAAGATTCTCCAGGCAACAGACAATGTCAAAGACAGATACTTTGGGCACTGCCCAGCACATGCATTCCTTGATTGTTCCTATTAAAATCGTTCTTGTGAACAAATGAAAATAGATATTTCTTTGAACAAAGTATCAACAAGGAGAAATGTATTTCAGGCATAAAGTATTTTTCAGACATAAAAATTGATTCTAGCCTATGGAGGTACCAATGCATGAACATATGTGAGGTACCATCCAAGCTCTCACACTCTCCAGAGCAATCCATAGTCATAACCAGTCATTTGCAGGTTCTAGAACAAAGTTTATCTTAACGTTCATCTCTCCCCTTCCTGCCTCTAAAACCCATACTTTCTCTCTCTCTCTCTCTCACCTTACAAACTGAAGACATGTGCTCTCTCTTTTTTTTTTTTTCTTCTCTCTCTCTCCTTATAGACAATCAGAATGTTTTGAATTGCAAATGGTGGCACTTAGGTGCTATAGGTGGTATATTATCAATCCTTTCAAATATTGAAGGACAGCCCTATTAATGAGAGATTCTTCACAGGTTAAAAGAATCATGTTGAAGAAGCCCAGAGGAATTCCAGGTTTCAAAGCTTTATTTTTCACTCTATATAATCATTAGGCCCCTTGAACAGGAACTTAAAATTATAAGACACCAGGAGATAATGGGGATTTCTAATTTACTGAATTCAAATGGCTTAGGCTATTTCTATGATATTATACTGCAGTTAATAAGGTGAAACAAAAGATCACTTAATCCATGAATTTCTAAGGCATGGTCTCAGGTTAGCTAAGCCTCCTTTTTAAAGATAACTTAGATGTTTCAGGAGCCCCTGCAGAGAAATAATGTCTGCATCTTACTAAGATACAGCTATGACTTACTAGAGTCATAGCTCAGACAGTAGGCATTTTAATGTAAATATTCATTTTTTGATCCATAAAGAGATATTCCTGATTATGCTCATTATTTAATTTGCTCCTAGTATAGGTCAGAATATCCGCACAGGTTAGATTTTCTTCATGGAAAAATATCCATTGCATAGACACACATACACACATACACATACACACACACACACACACACGCACATATACTATCAGACAGCAATGTCTTCATGACATCTCATGATATAGTAACCTCTGTTGGCTTCAGTTTTTTTAGATCTCCTGTAGGACCCTTGGGATCATAAATACACGCTGTCAACATTAGGACTCTTCTTAGGTATTCTTAAGTCTCACATAGGAAAGGTAGGTACAGAAGAGAGACATCTATATATGTCTGTCCTCCTTTTCATCAAAATCACAAGAGTTCTTTGAAAATCTATGGTGAAATTGCATTCTTGTGCACTAATGAATTTGTCTGATGGTTGCAATTACGGTGGAAATCCACCAGATGGCGAAATGGCAAAATTACATGAATCTAGACAACAAATGGATCTTCCTTCCTTTGAGAGCTTCCTTTTTTCCATTATAAAAATAAGCAACAACAAAAACAACTTGGCCTAGGACTGCCTGGCTGGGTGGGACCCTAAGACATTGGCTGGTCCTTGTAAATGTCAGACTTTGGCCTTAAGCCGTTCCAGGAATGTGTTCCAAAGGTTCTCAGGTGAGGTCAACTCAGCTTCATAAACCAGAGTTCTGATTTTTGATAAATCAGAGATTTTACAAAATGACTGGAGAGGGTATGATGGTGGCATTCAGAATGTTAGAAAATGACTTTGGTTAGTATTTGGAGGGCTCAAAACAGTGGGTTAGAGAGTGAGAAATAGGATATAGAAATCTCCGGCCCCTGGGAAAGCATTATTTAAAATCTCTAGGAAAGATGGCTCCTAAAAAAAAATCCCATTCCGGTGTTAAATCATTCTCTCTTTGAGCATCTGTCTCCATAACTAATTTAAATCTCTCTAATATCAGTTTAAGCCTAACCCCCATTTCCTTAAGGGCTTTGAAAAAGAATCTCTTTAAAAATTATTCGCAAGAATCCGTATAGAATACCTACCATACCACTTTGCATGTGAGATGCATTAACTTACTCATATTTTATGTATATAATTTTATATATCTATTAGGGACCAGAAAAATAATTCTAGAGATCTGTGTGAATCACTTATAATTTAAATCATCATCTAAATAAGTTTACTATTATTCAAGATTCTTTTCAAATATGTTTAGTTTTAGTTTTAAAAGTACATTGTATTTGGTTTAAATAGAGTAATAAAAGCAGAGGAACTATTCTAATATAACTCTGTTAATCATAAATGTAAAAGTAGCTTTTTTTGCTTTTTTAATTGTTTTATTTTTTTTTTCAAGATTTTATTTATTTATTTATTTGACAGAGAGACAAAGAGAGATCACAAGCAGGCAGAAAGGCAGACAGAGAGAGAGGGGGAACCAGGATCCCCACTGAGCAGAGAGCCTGATGTGAGGCTCAATCCTAGGACCCCGAGATCATGACCTGAACCAAAGGCAAAGGCTTAACCTACTGAGCCACCTAGGCGCCCTGTAAAAGTAGGTTTTAAGATTTTCTTAATTCAGCAAATAATTTCCAAACTGGGTTATTCAGACTAATAGTGATTTATAAAATAACATGAGTTAGTGAATCTATTTTCATTATTTGAAAAAGTAGAACAGAAACTGAGCAGTTACCCAGAATAAGCCTCTGTCAGATAAACTTAAATTTTTCTGTTTTGGCACAGATTTATATCAGCTGAATTCAGTGTGAACTATTTGCAGCGATGCTACCAGGTAGGACATCTGCATTTTATAGATGTAATCAATGAAGCTTCGTTGTCCTTTATTATTCACTTATGATTTTAATACTCTTGTTCCTAATATTTAAGCCTTAGTACTATATTTTTGGAATAATGACTCATTGGAAGCTGACAATTATATATGAATTTAAATAGATTTTTCATTTTTTCATTGAGTAAATACAGAGTAGTCACAAATTTCATTGCATAAGAGTAGCATTTTTAAATCAATACTTAATTTGATAAAGTTTAGAAAACTCTGCCATACACAGTAAAGACATAAGGCTCAGTGAGATGTTGATTGGTAAGGACTTTCCCCAGTCCCAAAGTTTAATGGTCAGGTTAAAATTAATCTGGCTCTCCATTTTACAAGAATGGAAAAACCATTGACCCTCAAAATAAGAGATCCAAAATACTAAGAGTCTAAATTGTATGTTGGATATCACTGGGGGGGAGGGAATGACATTTTTTTTTTTTCTTTCTCCTTCTCTTCAGCTTTCTCTTTTTTCTTTTTTTGTTCTTATTTTGAAGATATTTTTTCAAACTCATCTTCCATATTTTCTTTTTTATTAATTAAGAAGATATTTTGCAACTCAAAAAGTTGTAACAGAAAATTAATAAAAAAGAAAATTAAGTTATTATTAACTTTTTGAGTTGCAAAATATCTTCTTAATTTCTTCAAGTTAACTTGATACTAATAATGAAGCCACTTCATGCTGCTTTTAAGCTACAGATATAATTTCTTAAATAAAAATAAGATTACATAAATTTTGATTTCTGCTAGTTTAGTTCTTGTAAGTTGTGTGTGTGTTTAATTTGTCCACTTCCAAAGTTTCAAATTTATTTATATTTCATTTTTTCAATATCTGTAGAATTGGTGTTATAGCACTGTTTTATTAGTGTTACTGACCTTTTCTCCTAAGTTTTCATGGATGTTATTATTTTGGTTTTTGTTTCTAAGAAATAATTTCAGTTTTGTTTACCCTATTGTAGGTTTGTGTTCTACATTACTAACATCTGCTCTATTTATATTATTTTATTTTCTCTTATCTATTGGTTTTGTTGTTATTTTTCTAACTTATTTATATAAAAAATTAGATCATTGATCTCCAGCTTTTTTCTTTTTTAATATCTGTATTTATGTTATAAATTCCCTGTATGCTTATCTTTTGTTCTAGTCCCCAAGTTTCAATGCATAAAAAAACTATTATAACCAAGTGCCAAATATTTTCTATTTCCATTTTTATTTTCTTATTCACCCATGTACTATCTAGACGTAAGTTTCTTAAATTTCAAACTTGTGGAGATTTTACAGTTATCTTTTTGTTATTAATTTCCATTTTAATTCTATGTTCAAAGAATATACTACCCAGAATGGTTTTAGTCCTTCGAAACTTACAGAGAGAACCCAACACATGGTTAATTTTGGTAGATGCTCCTTGTGTACTCAGGGCAAATATGTATTCTGTTTTTACTGTGTGTAGTGTTCTTTATATGTCAGTTGGGCAGGGTGTTAATGACATCATTCAAATCTTTACCCTTAAGAATTATTTTGTCCATTTATTCTTTCATGTACGGAGTAAAATGGGTTAAAATTTCCCACTATCTCTCCCTTAGTTCTTTATTTGTTTTGTAGTGGTATGTTATACTTTCCTCATGGAAAAAACCTTTTATCGTTATGAAATATCCCGCTATACTTCAAATGTTTTTGCCTTTAAGTCCTCTGTCTGATATTAATATAGCCGAAGCTTTATTTTGGATAGTGTTTGCATGGTACAATTCTTTTATATACTTAATTTTAGTTTTTCTGTATGCTTATATTTAAAATGTGGCTCTTAGAGTGAGAATAAATTTGGGTCTTTTTATTTTGTTATCTTGTCTAAAACTCAAACTTTTAATCAGTATTTATTCTAATCACATGTATTGTAATGTAGTTAAAGGTATGTTTGTGATTAAGACTTCCATCTTACTATTTGCTTCTCATTTTCTTGATAACACTATGGTACTTTTTTTTCTCCTTAGGGTTTGGTTTCCTTTTTTTCCCTATATTTTTCCCCACTTGCCTGGTTTGGTGGTATTTTTTTTAATCTATTCTTTTAGTGTTTACTCTAGATTTTTCTAAATGCAATTTCAATGTATCAAGTGTGATATAACTTAATATTTTTGCCACTTAACAAACAATACAGGGACATTAGAACGTTTAATTCCTAGTAGCACTATCCTGAATCATATGCTTTTGCTATAGTGTACTTTTTTATTCTATACACATTTTAAACTCATAAAATATAATGATGATTTTATAGTATCAATATTCATTTACTGTAACTAACTTATTAGCTTGTTCTACTGCTCATTTTTTTTTATTTTTGAGCTCAAACTTCTTTTTTAACTAGTTTACTGGCAAACAAAATTCTCTTTTTTTCTGTTTTAACTAATAATGCTTCATTTCATCTTTATTTTAGAAGAAAGAGCAGCATTTTTCTGTAAAAAGTCAAATAGTATTTTTTAAGTGTTCTGTCATAATATTCCACATATTTAACTCTTTCTGTAATGTGAAAACATTCATAGATAATAGATTAATGAAGGAGCATGGCTGTTTGTTAAAAAAAAACCAATAAACTATGTTTACAAAAATTAACAAAATGCTGGATTTTCCCTGTAAGTCATAGTTTGCTGACTACTTTATTAGAATAATAAATTTACTCAAAAATTTACTCAATATGACATTTTAGGTTAGGGGTTTAGGGGTGATTTTTTTTTTTTGGAGCACTTTGAAAATATTGTTCTATTGTCTTCAAGTTTACACTGTTTCTTTTGAGAAATAACTTAGTCTCACTCCTATTTCTTCTAAGGTAAATTTTTTTTTCTTTTTTCTCACTGTTGTTAGACCTCTATCACATTAATTTCTGCAATTTTACTAACATTTTCCTACTTTTTTGTCTTATTTTATTTTTCCTTTTAAACTATTTGGATTATGTAGTCATTCTGAAATTTGCGGATTGATGTTATTTTGTCATTTTGGAACATTTTTAGCCATTATCTCTTCAAATAACAATTTTGCTCTTTATTTTTCTCTCCTTTTCTTCTGGAACTCCTTTTATCTATACATCAGAACTGTCTAGTAGGTCATGTGTCTTATATGCACAACATCCACTGTCTATCAATTTTCTCTGAGTTTCATTCATTTCTTCAGCTCTGTATATTCTATTGTTGAATCCATTCTATCAGTTCTCAATTTCAGTTATTTTATTTTTCAGTCTAGAATTTTTTTTATAACTTCCAGTTCTCAGTCTAAAATTATCAATTTGTATCCTATTTTCTGCAGCATATTTATTTTCTTGGACATTATGTAAAACTGGTTTCTTATTCCATTATCATATTCCCTGCAGGTTGGTTTATATTGTCACTACTTTCTCTTGTTTTTGCACCAATTAACCTTGTCTCTTTCTGTAGTTAGGAAGCTTTATCTATATTTTTAAAAGTATTGATTTGAAGCTATGAATGATCATATTATACACCTGGTAGAATTATATTTGCTTCAAGAAGGCTAGACTAGTAGCACTAACCATAACAGGTCAACTTAATCCCATCAGGGTAAAGATGGTTTGAAGCTAGGCTTTGTCCATTTGAAAACTAGTCTACTTATAATCTACCCTTATTTCTAAGATACAGCCCTTTTGGGTCCAAACCCAAGCCTCAAGAATTTACCAGCCCTTCTTTGTGGGCCTTGAGCTCTACATTTTATTCTAGCACTGAGTAAATTGGAAGCTCTCCTTATCTTATCAGCTGCTTCTTCCATAATTCACAAATACTTTTGGAGCAGGGGTCAGCCAACTACAGTTCAGGAGTCAAATCTTCTTTTGTAAATGATATTTTGCTGAAGCATAAGCATGCCCATTTGTTTAGATATTGTCTATGGCTGTCTGCTGCAAGGGCAGAGATGATTAGTTGAGGCAATGATCATATAAACCACAAAACCAAAAATATTTACTATCTGACCCTTTTTAGAAGAAGGTTGCTAATCTCTGTTTTAGAAGAAACAGACCCTCCAAAATGCTGAAAACTTCTTCAGAGTAGGTTTTGGACCATATATGTTATTATCTTAGGAGTCTTTGATGCATTCAAATAGACTTTTAAAAACATTTTCTCTGGCTTCTGCAGTTATCCTCAGTGAAAGACTTGTTCCAAAATAAGTAGTCCATCATTACTAGAAATAGGAAAACCGTGAATCTATATTTAAGTTCGATGCATTAAAAATCTGAGTGGAGGGGCACCTGGGTGGCTCAGTTGGTTAAGTGTCCAACTTTCAATTTTGGCTCAGGTCATGAGCTCAGGCTCATGAGATCAAGCCCCAAGTCAGGCTCTGCACTCAGCTTGGAGTCTACTTGAGAGTATCTCCCTCCCTCTCCATCTGCACTTCCCCCTGCTTACATGCTCTATAAATAAATAAATAGATAGATATATAAATAAATAAATAAATAAAATCTTAAAGAATCTGAGTGGAAACTCTGTATATGCAAATGTGGAAGGGGGGGCTAGTTCTCAGAAAAAAATATCTGGCTAGGATATTTTATTATTAAATCCCCAAACTGTCCATGTTCAGAGAGCTTTTCTTTTGGGCTTATTAGTTTTCCCAGAGAGTCATAAGCTATACTTTCTTCTGGGACATGAGTTAGAAAAAGCTGGAGGATAGTGGGGAGTTCTAAAAGCCTATATCTCCATGTCCAGCTGTTGTTCTACTCTACTTCATGTCTACTCCAATCCCAGAATACCTATTGTACACTCTCCATATCAAGCAAACTTCTATTTCTGTTCACACACAGATGGGTTAGTTGTCTGGGTGAAATGAGTATATCCAGGACTTAATGGCTCCTACTGAGACTTAGAACCTAATATTTTTTAATCCCATCCTTCACTGCCAACTTTATAAGTTACTGCTATGTTGAATTCCTAAGCTTTTCTGAGTTTCCATAGGTAGTCGGATATGAACTTTCCTTACTCTCTCATGTCAGTTACCTTCCTACTTGTCCATTTGCATTACCGATAACAAAATTTTTCTGAAGGTGGTGGGGCCAAGGGAGAGGGAGAGAGAGAATCTCAAGCAGGCTCCATGCTGGGCATAATGCAGGGCTTGATCCCAAAACCCTGAGATCATGACCTTATCGAAATCAAGAGTCAGATGCTTAACCAACTGAGCCATCCAGGTACCCCAGCCAATACCAAAATTTTTATAGGCATATTTGATCTAGCCCTGACACTTTTTCTATTCTAGCTCCTTTTGAATTTATGCTTATTTTTTAAATTAGTGAGTTTCTTGAATAAGCAAACATAAAACTTATGTTCATTTAATCATATTTAACTGGAAGTCCTTAAATCTTTACTATGAAAGCTGCATGCCTTGGAATATATCTTCATAATTTCATTCAGCATAAACTGTTAATTGTTTCTATAATAGAAATAGTAATAAAGCCAACTGTACCACTTTGTAGCCATAAAAATTGATGCATATAAAAATATGTAAAGGCATTTTTACCTAAAATATATTAAGCAAATATATTACCTAAAAATGTATTATGAGGGCTCATAATGAAATGACTCCCTTTGGATTTTTGTTCCTTTAACCTAGTATATTGAGTTTTTATTGCTGCACAATAAAGTACCACAAACTTAACAACTTAAAACAACGCACATTTACTAATTCACAGTTTCTGCAGGTCAGGCATCTGGGCATGTTTAGTTGAGTCCTCTACCTGAGGATCTCACTATGCTGCAATCCATGTGTCCCCTAGGGCTGCATTCTCACCAGAGATTCAACTGGGAAAGGATATACCTCCAAATTCTCACATGTTTTTGGCAGAATTCATTTCCTTGAGGCTATAGAACTAAGGGCTTTAATTTCTTGCTAGATGTTTCAGCTTATAGAGAATTCTACAGTTCGTTGCTACAGAGACTTCTCCAACATAACCACTTACTCCATGACAGCTTGCTTCTTCAAAGTTATTGAAAGGAGATTGCTGTCATGGGTTTTCTAGCAAGATGGAGTTTTATGTAATGTAACAATCATGGAAGTGACATCCATCACCTTTGATATTCTATTGTTCAAAAGAAAATCATAAAGAAGGGGGTTATACAAGGGCATGAATACCAAGAAGTGATGATCATGGGGCCCACCCTAAAGTCTGCCTACCACACCCAGGTTATAGTAATGACAATAATGATGGATTATCATTACGTATTTCTTATGATGCTTTATTCTTCTAAAATGTCTTCATATATACATGTTTGTTTCTATGAATACATGTATTAGAGTAGCCAACACAAGCTTAAGCTGTGTTTGGTCTGGGACTCAGGCAGTTCTGAGTATGCTCAAAGAATTAGTGGGACAGAATTTTCAGGGATCCATTTATATGAAGGATGTAGGAACCCCAGGGTAAATAAGAGATACTGAGTTTGGTTCAAGGACAACTGGACAGCACTGATGAGATGGTATGGTTTTAAAAAATACCATAGAAATGCCACTCAAACTATCCCGTAGCTTCAGGACCTAATAACAGTCTTAGGAAATCTCAATTAAAGAGTGAAGGAAAAAATGAAAGCTATTTTTTTCCTTTAATCTCTATGGAACATTTAGAATGTGAGGCATCAGGGCTGATAATAATAGTAGTGCTGATAAAAGTGCCATTGGAACCACATCATTAGGCTGATGACTATACCAATAGCCACCAATGGCACCTCCACATTAGGAATGAGTGCTTTTGGACAGACTTTTGCCCTTGGCCTTGGCTGTCATCAGCCCCCATGTAGACATCAGCACCAATCAGGATAACAGCCTGACTTTGGTGGGTTCATATTTAACTCGCTACTTTTTAACAGGGACATTTATCAGAGACAAAACAACCTGAAAGAGGAGAGGAAAATGACAGATGACCCAGAGTTAAACCCAGGGACCAATTATTGGTGCATAACTCAAATATTGCAGAATATTCTCAGAATACTCTCTGGGAGGACCTTAAGGCAAACTACATTTCTCAAAACATGATAGTGAAGCAGGAAAATATGGATTTTATATCTTATTCTTATATTTCAAGTTAATATTTCTTGGGAAAGAATATGTTTCATATATTATCTTAATTACTGCTTACCATTATACTATAAGGTAAATATTTTCATTCCCATTAGTATTTGGCAGATAAGAAAACTAAGTCTCACACATGAAAAAGTGCTCAACATCATTCGACATCAGGGAAATACAAATCAAAACCATGTTGAGATACTGCCTCATACCAGTCAGAATGACTAAAATTAACAATTCAGAAAACAACAAGTGTTGGCAGGATGTGGAGAAAGAGGAACCCTCCTACACTATTGGTGGGAATGCAGGCTCATGCAGCCACTCTGGAAAACAGTATGGAGGTTCCTCAAAAAGTTGAAAATAGGGCTACCCTATGACCCAGTAACTGCACTATTGGGTATTTACCCCAAAGATACAAATGTAGTGATCTGAAAGAGTATGTGCACCCCAATGTTTATAGCATCAATATCCACAATAGCCAAACTGTGGAAAGAGCCTCGATGTACACTGGCAGATGAACAGATAAAGAAGATGATGTATATACATACAATGGAATATTATGCAGCCATCAAAATAATGAAATCTTGCCATTTGCAATGATGTGGATGGAACTAGAAGGCATTATGCTAAGCAAAATAAGTCAATCAGAGAAAGACAATTATCATATGATCTTGCTGATATGTGGAATTTGAGAAAAAAGGCAGAGGATCATGGGGAAAGAGAGGGAAAAAATGAAATGGGAAACCAGAGAAGGAGAAAAATAATAAGAAACTCTTAGTCTCAGGAAACGAACTGAGGGTTGCTGGAGTGGAGGGGAGTGGGAGGTATGAGGAAGCTGGGTGATGGATATTGGGAAGGGTACATGCTATGGTGAGTGCTGTGAATTATGTAAGACTGATGAATCACAGATCTGTACCCCTGAAACAAATAATACATTGTATGTTAATTAAAAAAGACAGAAAGAAATAAAAAGAAAACTAAGTCTAGAACAGGATAAGGAACATGTTCATTGAAGTAGCTGACCTAATAAGTGTTATCTATATATGAATCATTCACTTATAGCTCCTGGGACTAAACTCAGAATCACTGTCAAATGTAGCCCAGAACCATTATTAAGTAAGGCTGTGAAGGAAGTATAGTAAGTGACAATCTCTATTCTCCTGGCCTAAAATTTCATTTCCCTTTTTCTTAACTTACATAATTCCTACTATCCTCAATTGCTTATCTAAAGAACCAACTACTCTCTTAAAGACTTCTCACGTATTACACAGAAGAGGTTGTCTTTTCTTTTCTTCAGAGAAAGCATCTAGAAAACATTAAGTTCTCAAGTACATCAAAAGCTTGATCCTCACTATAATTCTTTAAAATTGGAAGCAAGAAAACCATAACTACATTTTATATATGAAGAAAGTAATGTTTAGAGAATTTCAAGGACTTGTCCAAGATAGCATGGTTTCGATGAATGGTTCTCAAACTTCAAAGTACACCAAGATCACTTGAAATAGATCTGAGGTGAGGCTCAGAAACTTGCATTTCTAATGTGATTCCAGATGATTCTGGTACTCCTGCTGGCTTATATTTAACTCTATTTAGCATTTTATTAATATTTCCTTGGGATAAAGAAAATCTTTAGAAAATGAGATTCAATAATTTCTGGTTTCAATATAAGAAATATAAGGTTTTGATATAAGTAGCAAAGGCATTTCTAAATCCGTCTTCATATGTGTATAGATAAACTCATCAAATTACGTGCTTGTCATCTTGGAAAGCACAATTAACCATTTCCTTAGAAGATGTACAGGACAGGGGCACCAGGATGGCTCAGTGGGTTAAAGCCTCTGCCTTCAGCTTGGGTCATGGTCTCAGGGTTCTGAGATCGAACCTGGCATCAGGCTCTCTGCTCAGCAGAGAGACTGCTTCCCCCGCTCTCTCTGCCTGCCTCTCTGCCTACTTGTGACCTCTCTCTCTCTCTCTGTCAAATAAATAAAATCTTTAAAATAAAAAGAAAGAAGAAGAAGATGTACAGGACAGATGGCTTTTAGTGAGAAGAAAGCATCCTAACTAAAAACTGCAAGAAAAACAGGATATGTAAAAATAAGCAAAGACCACCCAAATGAGAACAAACAGAGGCTTTTTATTTAGAGCCTGCTCTAGCAAGAGAGCCAGTTACCATCACTTGTGTTTGGCAGAAACTGAAAGCCATGCAAGGCACTGGGAAAACAATATAGAGGACAGAAAAGAATATTTGTTGGAATGCTCTGATTGAGGTCACTGGCATGGCATTGATGGAGTTCCTGAAAATAGGCTAACTAGAAGTGGAATATCTCATGTGATTCAGATTTGGGGAGCATATTTAACTTTCTCTGGTTAGTTCTCAATTGGAAGCAAGGACAAAAGATCAAGAAGCTCACAGTCATTGACCAACTTATAACTATTTGGGGCCAATTGCTGAAGAAGTTGTGACTGCCACCTTGTGAGGTTGTAGGCCATGGTTCAACTGATTATATATGAGACAGCCATTGTCTATTTATAACTCAGTTTCTCAGGAGCTTACAGGGGTTTCTATCAGAGTGGGTAGTCCCTGGCTGTAGGGATAATTTATCTACCAGGCATAGTAGATCTTATATCAAGGGCCCATGACAATTTTAGGAGCCTACAAAAGTGTTTTGATTTCTTTTGAAATCAGAAGGAAAAAATGAGTTTTTGGTTAATTTTTAAATGTAAAATGTCAATATTTTTGTCTTTATGTTAACTCAGTGTTCTAAGAATGTAAATGTTGGATATGGTAAAGAAGTTGATTATACTCACAGCTCCCAAAGAAGGGTTCCTTTCATACCATGCAGGGTCACAGGGGAAAGCAGTGTTGGTCAGGAAGCAGAAAGGAGCAAGGAGAAAGTTGCAGCCAAAGCCTTTACTGGAGTTTCTAAAAGAAAAGAAAATGCAAGAAAAGGCAAAGTGAGCAGTGTAGGATTGACTTGTTTGAAATACTGGAAGGCTTTGGGCTATGGGGTGGTATCTAGTTGCCTGATACCTGTCCCTTGGATGGTTTAAGACAAGAGAAATATTGGCTTCATGTATGAGAGTTAGATAAAGAGGTAGTTGGGTGTATAGACTGAGGATTGGCTGGTTTATTGTTATCATTTTTAGGAAGAAGCTGGCTCTAGGAAGAGTGTTCTGTCTTTGGGTCTGTAAGTCTCCCAAATGCCACAGTGAGAGAATAGAAAATAATGAAGTATATAGACAATAAGACACATCTCATTTTATTGCACTTTGCCTTATTGTGCTTTTTTTTTACAGATTGAGGGTTTGTGGCAACCCAGAATCTAGCAAGCATTGGTATTTTTCCAACATCATTTGCTCACTTTGTGTCTCTGTGTCACCTTTTGGTAATTCTCACAATATTTCAAATTTATCATTATTAGTATGCTAGTTCTGGTGATCTGTGATTAGTAATTATGTCTCATGTCTCACTGAAAGCCCAGATGATGGCTAGCAAATCTTTAGCAATAAAGTATCATTAAATTAAGGTTTGTACACTTTATTTTGACATAATGATATCACATACTCAAGAGACCATAGTGTAAACATAACTTTTATGTGCACTGGAAAATCAAAACATTCATTTGACTCACTTTATTCAGATATTTGCTTTATTGCAGTGATCTGGAACTGAACTCCCACTACCTCTGAGGTATGCTTATATGGGCTATATAATGAGTGGCTGCCAAATAAGCAAATACAGAATCTGTGAAAACACAGTCACGTATTTATGAAATACAAGTTTATGATATTTTTTTGTGTAAGAAAATGTCCATGATTTAACACTCCCCTCAATGAAATGGACAGATCATCTAAGCTAAAGATCAACAAGGAAATAAGGCGTTATGACACACTGGGCCAGGTGGACATCATGTATATATTCAGAACATTCCATCCCAAAGCAAAATAATACACATTCTTCTCTAGTGCACATGGAACATTCTCCAAAATAGATCATATCCTGGGTCACAGATCAGGTCTCAACTGTGAGTTGAGACTGGGATCAAAAGACTGGGATCATTCCCTGCATATTTTCAGAACACAATGCCATGAAACTAGAACTCAATCACAAGAGGAAAGCTGGAAAGAACTCAAATACATGGAGGCTAAAGGGCATCCTACTAAAGAATGAATGAGTCAACCAGGAAATTAAAGAAGAATTTTAAAAAATTCATGGAAACAAGTGAAAATGAAAACACAACTGTTTGAAATATTCGGGGTGCAGCAAAGGCAGCCCTAAGAGGAAAGTATATAGCAATACAAGCTTTTCTCAAGAAGCAGGAAAGCTCTCAAGTACACAACCTAACCCTACACCTACAGGAGCTGGAGAAAGAACAGCAAATAAAGCCCAAACCCAGCAGGAGAAGAGAAATAATAAAGATCAGAGCAGAAATCAATGAAATAGAAACCAAAAGAACAGTAGAACAGATCAAAGAAATTAGGACCTGGTTCTTTGAAAGAATTAGTAAGATTGATAAACCCCTGGCCAGAACTTTTCCAAAAGAGAAAGGACCCAAATTAACAAAATCATGAATGAAAGAGGAGAGATCACAACCAACATCAAAGAAATACAAACAATTATAAGAACATATGAGCAACTATACGCCAGCAAATTAGACAATCTAGAAGAAATGGATGCATTCCTAGAGATGTATAAACAACCAAAACTGAACTAAGAAAAAAATAGAAAACCTGAAAAGACCCATAATCAGTTAGGAGATTGGTCTGAAAAATCTCCCAAAAAACAAGAGCCGAGGGCCAGATGGCTTCCCAGGGGAATTTTACCAAACATTTAAAGAAGAATTAATACCTATTCTCCTGAAACTGTTCCAAAAAATAAAAATAGAAAGAAAACCTCCAAACTCATTTTATAAGGCCAGCACTATTTGACCCCAAAACCAGAGACCCCATCATAAAGGAGAATTACAGACCAATATCCCTGATGAACATGGTTGCAAAAATTCTCACCAAAATACTAGCCAATAGGATCCAACAGTTCATTAAAGGATTATTCACCACGACCAAGTGGGATTTATTCCTGGGCTGCAAGGTTGGTTCAACATTCGCAAATCAATCGAAGTAATACAATACATTAATAAAAGAAAGAACAAGAACCATATGATACTCTCAATAGGTGCAGAAAAAACATTTGACAAAGTATAACATCCTTTCTTGATCAAAACTCTTCACAGCATAGGCATAGAGGGCACATTTCTCAATATCATCAAAGCCATCTATGAAAAACCCATAGCGAATATCATTCTCAGCTCTCAGCTTTTGCCCTG